>CM028691.1:16660125-17860125 GCA_016771965.1 Brassica carinata
AGTCGAAATGCATCAAAACAATAACGAAACAATATAAACGAAGACCCATATAATGTTGAAAACAATACTAGATAGAATAAAAAAAATTGCTCAAAATATTAATTTCCTTGATGAAATGACCTTGATTCCTATTAATACTACTATCAAAAGAAAAAGAAAAAAAGGTTTCCACAAAAGCAAAGGATAAGATCAAATTTGCAGTAACAAAAATAAGTCGGAGGGATATAAAACGAAAGTTTCTAAGGGAATAAACAACACCAGAAAACAAGTTAGTGAAGAGAAACGAGGCAGTACATTATTCACCGTTTGGTTATCTTGCTTGGAACATGATGCTCGATCTGTAATATCCATTTCATGCACGTTTCTAGATGTAGCCATAGATGAAAGCAAGTTAGTAAAGTGATCAAAGCAGAAAACAGATAAATGCAAAATTCCTCTCTCAATCCAAAGTAGTATGCAAAAATAAGAATTGAAAAGAGAAAAAAAATTGTTTCTTACATGTTGTCTACGCTCGTTCTTCTTCGCTTGCGTGTCCTAAGAATTGGAATCCTTTCATCATCTTCCTGGTCATGTTGCACCACTTGATCCTGTAACAAACATAGAACAGAGGATCAAAATGTTACCCATGACCAGTTAGCGATAAGAAATAAAGATTTATAATAACCATTGAGTCAAATAACCGGCAATGCATAGCATAAACGATTTGCTAATAATACGAGTCCTTATCAACATATAAAGGTGTGAGAGTGCGCATTACAAACCATCTGATCATCCCTTATAGGACCACAAACACAGTTCGGGAGAGCATGTAAATTGTACATCATGATAATAAAAAAATTTGACTGAAAGAAGATACAAGTTACCTTCTTAGATAATGATGTAGAAGAAAGATTGTTGGACTCTCCAAAGTTCATGCTTAATAGATTCTCAAAAAGCAAATCAGATACATCGGCAATCTGAGAGAAAGAAACTGTAACGCAAAAGTAAAAAAAAGAAAAAAAAAGTAATGATTTTCTTTTTATACCTCGACCCAGTCAGCAGAGAAATCAGAAAAGGGAGGTCGGTATAGCTTAACCCTTCCTTCAGCTGTGCAAACAGCCAGTAAGCAGCTGAGAAGCAGAGCAGAGCAAAAGAATGAACAATGTTGTTGGGATAAAATTCTATCTATATGAAGCCTAATTCATTAATAATACCCGTAGTTTTGAGACATTCCTAAGTCAGACCATGAGAGAGACCGGACACAGGGATGTCTTTCCCTCTTCAAACTCGAAGGTAAGAGTCCACCAGTCAGCAAATCTACACATAAAAAAAAAGTTGGCATTTTGGTAAAATAGATTGTTATCCAGAATCTTCTTGAAAACTTAACATAAAGAGAAGAGTCTCAGTTAATTGAGAAGGAGGCATTGAAAGAACAGACCTTCATAGCGAACCTTGCCAATCTGGTAAGGCTCGGCGTTGGGGATTGAGATGACCCCACGAGGTCCACTAGGGAATGCTGGATTCTGACAAATCACACCTCTTTGTCTCAATACAAATTTTTAAGTTAATAAAACGAAGCGGAAACTCACGAGGATGATGACGAGGTGGCCAGCGGCGACGGCGATCAGATTTTCCGATGACCAAGCGACGGCGTTAGGGTACGATGGAGAAGTTACCAGTGAAGCTTCCTGGAACCGCGACGCCATCGTTTTTTTTTTCGAAAGCAGAAGACTTCAAGGAATCAGCTGAAAATTTGGAGGGAAAAAAAGAAAAAAAGAGAGCTTGCTTTGAGACGACGACGACGACGAAACTACCGATTTTGATTCAGTACGGAAACCCTAGTTCGAATCGCGGTGATGCAGCTGAGATCTTAAATATTTATTTTTTAACTTAAATTCGAGAGTCAACGTGCTCTCTCTCGCTCGTGGTTCAAAGAATATTTATTTTCTTTGGGTAAAACTAAAAGTCGTCGTTTTATCTATGGGCTAAGCCCAAAATAAACTCTGTCCTTTTTTTTTTTAACACCAGCTCCGAGCTCCAATAAGAAGCAAGTTGCTCTCGCTCGTCGCTCAGAGTCCGAGAATATTTAAATAAAAAAAAATTGCTCAAATGTTAAATTTTAGATTAAAATATATAAATAAATTGAAACTTACAATTTCCTAAAATTTAACATTTAAGCAATTTTTTTTTTTGCAAAGCATTTGAATAACTCTTACGAAAACGAATATATGTATATGTGATGTATTAAACATGTGAAGCATATATGGTAGAGTGGTCGAATATAGATGTGTTTATTGTGGAGAACCCGGGTTCGAATTCCCTCTAAACCAAATGACAACATTTTTTTTGGAGAACCCGGAAACGATGACTCTTAAATGTATATACATATGATTTAAACCAGTGAAGTGTACATAGCAGAGTGGTCGAGTGGGATATGAGTTATTGTGGGAAATCAGGGTTTTTATTCTCCCTCGATACTAGATCTAAATGATTTTGTTTTTAACAAAACAATCTCGTTTTGAGGCTTAATTTCCACGTATTAACCTTATAAATTCACGTAAGACTCCGTTAACATTTGACTAACGGAAATACGGTCAATATATGAATTTACCGAAAAGTGTTAGTTGACATATGAAATTTAAATATAATTAGAGTTGATGTATGTTTTAGCACAGTGTATGAATATATGTATTGATCGGGACCGCGACATCCTGTTGATGCATGAATGGGCCGTTTTCCCGCAAGTTGCTCGCTCGTCGCTCAGAGTCCGAGAATATTTAATAGAGGGAGACCCGAATTCGAATACCCGTGATGCCGAAGTTCTCATCAATAATGGGCTTTAATTTATTATTCCTCATAAACAGTAAAGGGTTTTTGAAGCCGCGAGAAATATTCGCCGTCGCCGTTATCGGGAAACACTAGAACTTGAAACAATCTTCCGCAACTCTTGGTTTTCTTTATATGTCCGGTAAGACCGAATCTCCAATTTACAAACTTATTTTAGTAAATCAATTTCAAGGCAAAAGAAACACAATGAACCTCACATAAGTTGAATTCGATTGGAATATACACAGCTTATTGTCGTGTTGCATTGGCTAGAAACGTACTCGTGCTTAATCTCTCCGTTTCTTGTAACTTATAGTGAGGAAGGGAGAGAAACAATGGGAATCATAGAACAAGGAACAGTCTCAGGTACCTTGCCAAGCAAGGAGGCCTTTGTAGTACACTTCCCTGGATACCCATCATCTATTCCCCGAGCCATTGAAACCCTTGGAGGCATTCAAGGGATTACAGAAGTAAGTCTCTTACTTTGTGCTGAAACTGTCTTTTCATGCTAGTTAAATTACAGTGATTCTGATATTTAGTCATGGCATATTATAGCTCTAAGTAACCAACACAGTATTTCAGATTTTTTGTTAGTAAGAAGCTTGTATTAAAGTGGTCTCTAAGTTTTTCCATGAGAGTCTCTTGCTTTATGCTGAAATTGTGTTTGTATGCTAGTTACTACAGTGATTCTCTAGTCTTTATGCTTATATGGTCATGGTAACCAACACAGAATTTCGTAGTTTTTTTTGGTATAGTTCATACATTTATGAGTTGGTGTTGGCTAGTAAGAAGCGTCTTTTTTCTTGTGGGTAGGCAAGAGGGTCAATTTCAAACAAGCTTGAGCTGCGTTTCCGGCCAGAGGATCCTTATGCACATCCTGCATTGGGAGAACAACGTCCTTGCAGCGGTTTCTTGTTGAAAATTTCTAAGCAAGATATTAAGAAACCTGAAATCCAACCTGTTGTTGCCACTAGTGATGTATGTTTGGAAGAAGCTAGTCCAGCTCTATGTGCAGATATTGTAGCTCGTGTTTCGGATGCATTCCACTTCGATGGTCAGAGTCTAGCTATCTGAAATATGTCTTCTTTTATGAGAAATGACTTGATGATATCTCACATATATATGTTCGTTGTGTAGGCATGGCTGACTATCAGCATGTTATTCCTATTCACGCGGATATAGCGCGGCAGAAAAAGAGAAAGTGGTTGGACGTGGATCCCATGGCAGGTGATTCACCTGGATTTATTATATTCTACTTGTCTCATTTTGATTGCAGATTGTCAGGTGTGATCACTTTAAAAACTCTATATGATATGTGCAGGAGACAGTGATTTGATGGGTCTGGCTGATGAAGATGTAATGATGTTATTGCCACAGGTCTTTGCACCCAAAGATGTACCAGACAACCTGGCGTAAGATTACTCTTTTTTTTTTTTTAACTTAGTTGATTGTAGTGACTTCAGTCATAGTGCTGCTTTCAATTTCCTTGTGTCGATACACAGGTTGAAACCTCCGGCAACATCTGGCCCCAAAAAGAAAGATGATGCGGCAACTCAGAACTTTTATGAGGTAAACCAAGAAAATTAAAAACATCCAAGTCTAGAGTGTAAGTTATTGTCTGGTTTAGAGTGTTTAATTGTTGATTTACTGGAATGATGAAGTTGTTGGGACCTTCTTGATTGGTTTGGCCTTTCTTAATCAAACCTGCATTTGGATTTTATAGGTTTGCATGATAGTCGAGATAATTCACAAATTTTTAATCTGAATATTCTAAATGAAATAATATAATTCAGTTTCATGCTGTTTTCTTATGAACCATCACGAACATGAAACTTGTTTTGTTTTGTTCATGCTGTTTTCTTTTATAATGCAGATGGATATTGGCCCAGTATTTGCAATTGATTTTAGCGTCAAAGATATCCTTTTTATTTTTCTTTATACTTTACATTTTTTCATATGTATGCCTGTGGTTTGTTTGGTTATTGTCCTTAACTATATCATACATATCCCAAAGAATCTAAACTGGGAAGAATTTGTATCTCCCAGCTCCCACCACTGGCAATGGCAGGTATCACTGTCTGCATTGTTCGAAGAGCGGCCTATTTGGACAAGAGACTCTGTTGTACAACGATTACTTGATAAAGGTCTCAAATGCACACATCATATGCTAAACAGGTGAGACATCTTTTTTTTTTTTTTTTTTTTAATACTGAGTTGTTTTTTAGTACTACACTAATCAATCATGGTTCTCTGTAGGTATCTGCTCAGGGCGGCGTATTATTTCTCCAATGGTCCGTTTCTTAGGTTCTGGATTAAAAGAGGCTATGATCCACGGAACGATCCTGAGTCTCGTGTGTGAGTTCTTCATATTGTCATTGTATGGTTCATGACATTTGTTAGGTGTAATGATTGACATTGTTATTAACTGTGTTTCAGATATCAGAGAATGGAATTCAGGGTTCCACCTGAGTTACGAAGTTATTGCGATGCCAATGCAACTAACAAGTAAGTCTTGTTCTGTTTCTGTTTTGCATTCTAACCATGTGAATGTCATTAGTATCCTAAGATTTGTGCTTTATGCAGAAAGAAGTATCTGATTATTTGTTTTTTTCTTTTCTCTGATACAGATCAAAGCCAAGATGGAACGACATTTGTGCTTTTAAGCTATTTCCTTTTAAATGCCAAACGTTTCTGCAGTTATTTGAACTTGACGACGAGTACATCCAGCGAGAGATAAGAAAGCCTCCCAAGCAGACTACCTGTAGCGTGAGTTCTCATCTTAGCTTTTGTTCATAGATTCAATATATAAACTTTGGTGAGTCCTGAAATGTTATGATCTGATTCGTTTTTTTTTTTTTTTTTTTTCTGTTTTGTAGCATAAAACAGGATGGTTCTCAGAAGCCTTACTAGATACTCTGAGACTTCGTGTGGCTGTGAGGTTTGTGTCTGTGTTTCCAGAGCCAGGCTTCGAAGATGTATTTAAATCCATTCAAGAAGAGTTTGAGAGGTCAGAAAAAATTCAAACCTTTAAAGAGACACATAAACCGTCTCTAGTGAAGCACAAGGAGCCAACTAAAGGTAAAATCACCAACGAAGTTGTGTGTTTCATCTCTTTTAACGTTTTAGAAAGCCTAGTGAGTGAGTTATATTCCTTTGTGTTTGTAGAAAGCACTTATAAGTTCAGCAACGGATCACTGTGTTAGGAATTTAGGATTAGGTCGTTAGTCATTAAACATGTGTTCCTTGAAGACTGAACCGTAGTATGATGTGCAGGCTCTGAAGACATGGAAAAGTGTAAAAGCACAAATGATGATGTTATTGTTAATGAGTATGGAGATGATGAAGACCTGGATGAAGAAGAGGAAGAAGAAGAGGAAGAAGTATATGTGGTAATATATATATACTGTAGAGATAAATTATGTTCATCCGCAATGATTCAATGTTCCTCTTCTGCCTTCTTATTGCAGCCTACAGGAGATAGTGAGATATCTTTTGATTCCCATGGATGTATCCTTTTATATTCTTAGCTTCTTTCTTTCTTTCTTTTTTTTTTTTTTGAGTAGTTGTTTCTTTAGATTTTTCCTATACGATTATAAAAGATCTAGATACTGAGAACAGCTCCAGAACGTATCTTCAAGGCTTGTTCGATAGCTTTCCAACGAGTGAACCTGGTTTGTATGGAGACTTTGCTGTTAATGATGGAGAGTTTCAGATATACGAAGAAGAATCTGATGAGGGTTTGTATTCTATTGATGATAATGATGGCGAGGAAGACGACGATGATGATGATGATGATGAGTGAAGATCAGTTCACATCACTGGTACTGTTTCTTTCCCTTTATCCTTAAACGCAGAGAAAGCTGAAAAAACGCAACCTTTTGGAAGTCACATGATTGATCTTTATGCAGTTTGGTATTGAAATTGTGTTAGTAATTGATTAGTTTACTGATTTGATCTTTGTGATTGGTAAAGTTGACACTACTCTGTTGTTTCTTTTGGGATGTTTCAGGTAAAAGTAGGCTTTGTTCTAATGAATCTTCGTCCAGAAATGACTTCACAAGGCCCCATTTGCATGCAAGCTTCAACACAGAGCTACAATTTGACAAATTTTTTTTTTTTGTTTCCAAGGAAAAAAGTAGCTTCAAGTTTCTACACCTCAAATTTTGAATTTTTGTTTTTTAATCAATCTCAATTTTGAAATCTTAGATTCTTTCCACAAAAACTCATTGTGAACAAACATAAAAGAGGAAAAAGAACACTTTTTTTACCTTTCCTCTAGGGAAGCGTTACGTAACATAGAGGTTATCTCGGTAAACAAATTGCTTAGAGAGGGACCGAAAAATAAAATCCAAAGACTTGAAGGATCGCGTAAGGGTAATTTCGGTAATACAAAAGTCCATAGATACACGGAAACCCTAGATAAGCTTTCACGGCCATCAGTCTTTCGATTTCGAGTCTCACTGTGCTCTTCTCCGGTGCTGGTTCCTCCTGGTACGACGACGTTCAACCCTCTCTCTCTCTCTCTCTCTCTCTCTCTCTCTCTCTCTCTCTCTCTCTCTCTCTCTGATTGTATTTCCGCGTGTTCTCTTTAAGCGTTACGGTTTATTCTGAATAGTGCTGTGTGGTAGGGTTGCTTTCTTGAATTCACCTTCTAAAGCCTCTTCCTTACTCCGGATTCAATTGATGGGTCTTCCTTATACTCAACTCTGAATCGTAAAGTTTCGATCTTTTTTTTTTTATGGTACTTGTTAGTACTGTGTTGGTTGCGGTACTGTTCTTACTTCTTAGTACCTTTACAAGGACTATGAAAGAAAGTTGGAGGCTTTCTTTCTCCTACATAGTTATAATGATTAATTTGCACTGAAAGAGTTTAACTTGTCCATTATAAAGTAAGATATGTGAAAGATATATTGTCTGCTATATGCTGTGTGAAGTAAGAGTTCTCCTGTATGTTTGAAAGGAATAATGTTTTGAGTAAGGGAGCTGGACAAGGTAGATGCATGAGTCGTCTTTGTTACATGATGTCATGACATATGTTTTCTTTATGGTAGATGGCATGCGCTTGGAACATGAGCATTGCAATGGTTCATAGGGATATTGAGTGGGAATGGGATGTCAATGTGGACTTGTTTCATGTTGTGTTTTTATTTATCATTGGAGATTGTTGCTCACTTTGGGACGAGTTTAGCACTCTCCAAAAAAAATCATGGGAACATCTGGAGAAAAGTTTAGATTTCAATATATATATATAATAGCTTTTGGAGCGCTTTGGAGCAAATTAGCATTTTGGAGCTTGTGGATCACTGCTCTTACTCAGGATTGCTTTCACTTGGTTTGCTGTCTCAGTGAAGATTCTTTGTCTATATAAGTAAACTATGGTCCTTTATTTATTTGTTTCCTTTTTTTCGTATCTGCAGTTACCTCTTTGCTTCGTTTTAACAACCTTTAGAAACAATGAGTGATCGATCTTCTCGGTCCATCTATGTTGGTAACTTGCCCGGCGACATTAGGGAGTCTGAGATTGAAGATCTCTTTTACAAGGTCAGTTCTCGCTACCTTTTCTGATTAAGTTGATTTTGTATTACATCCCAACTGTTCTAAGATAATGTTTCTCAATTTGCAGTATGGCCGCATAGTTGATATTGAATTGAAGGTTCCACCTCGTCCTCCATGTTATTGCTTTATTGAGGTACGCTCCTTTGTCTTAATCAAATTTATATGATTTAGATTAGTTTCACTCTTCAGTTAATCAAATATGTGTTGAATGTTTGTAGTTTGAGCACCCTCGGGACGCCAAAGACGCTGTTGATGGCCGTGATGGCTATAACTTTGACGGCTGTCGTTTGAGGGTAATAAAACATTCATTACTTCCTTACGATAGTAGACTCAGACTGGATTGGTTTATGCTAAACATACCCAGAACAGCAGATTCCAAACCTGTCTGTCTGTTTTGCATTACTTTGATGTCTATATTTCGTGTTTGTTCTGGTTGTTTCGAATCATTATGAATGCAGGTTGAGCTTTCCCATGGTGGGCGAGGACAGTCTTCAGGTGACCGTCGTGGTGGATATGGTGGTGGGGGTGGCTACCGTGGAGGTGGTGGCGGTGGTGGTGGATCTGCTCGGTTTGGCGTCTCCCGACACTCTGAATTCCGAGGTTTGTGTAATTTTTCTGTGAGAAATTTCGTATTGGTGAAGTTTTGGCTCAAGTGTTTCTGATGTATTCTTGGATGGATATTTGCAGTTATTGTACGTGGGCTTCCATCATCTGCTTCATGGCAAGATTTGAAAGTATGATGATACTTTATGCTCTATGCTGCAACATTTTTGGTGGTTTTTCTTCATATTTAAAACCATCATTTCAGGATCATATGCGGAAGGCTGGTGATGTGTGCTTTGCTGAGGTCACCCGAGACCGTGATGGTGCGTTCGTTTACACTTTCTTATATGCCCAACCAAAATGGCATACTAATAGTCATAGTTAATGCTTTTTTTCTCTTGTATATGACTTATCTTTAATAACAAATATGATCAGGGGCTTATGGTGTTGTTGACTACACCAACTATGATGACATGAAGTATGCTGTGAGTTTCCACTCTGTTCTTCTCTCTTACCGAGTATCAAAGCTATGAGTTGTTTAGTTTCTGATATTGCGAAATTGTGATTGTTGTTGTTCAGATAAGGAAACTTGATGATACAGAGTTCAAAAACCCATGGGCTAGAGGCTATATAAGGGTATGGTTTCTCCTTGCAGTCTTGATTGTCTTTTACTTTATTTGTTTGTCCTCTTTGACTGTAATACTTGAACTGTGTTTTTTGATTCTTCATGTGTCCAGGTTAAGAAATATGAAAGCTCCCAGTCAAGAAGCCCAAGCAGAAGCCGAAGCCGTAGCCGAGGCCATGGTCGTAGCCGTAGCAGGAGCATCAGCAGAAGCAAGAGCCCAAGGAAGGATCTGAGGTGTGTTTGTTTACAGTGAACCTTTGTATATCTTCCGTTTTGAACAGGTTAAAATGGAGCTGTGTGTTTATTGCAGTAAATCACCAAGACGATCTCTTTCTAGATCGATATCAAAATCTAGATCGCCATCTCCTGACAAGAAGAAGAGCCCCCCTAGGTCCAGGTCCAGGTCTCTTTCAAAATCTCCAACCAAGGTATAAAAATAAGTTGCATTTTAGACCTCGTTATGAAAATGATACCTTTAAGTTATGGACAAAAGGCTGAAACATGTTAAATAACTGTCTCCTTGTCAGGTTCGGGAAGGCAGTGAGTGAGTGATTGAAAGTTCTCGAGCAAAAAAGATCAAGTGATAGTCACTGAGTGTCTTTTATTATATAAGTGTATTCGACTCTTTGTTCTGAATCCAAGTTGAACACCTTTTTTTTTTATGTGCTTCTTTGAATTTACAACATGTTTACTTTTACCGGTTCTTTGGAATATTTTTTTTTTTGAGTCAAACTAAATAAATTTAATCTTCTTAATGCTAATGTTTTTATTTCAAGAAACTCAATTAAAGGGATGTCAAAATTGTTTTCATTATTTCAGCTTCTAATATTACTAATTTTTATGGAAGTTTTATTGGCTAACAAATGTAATCTGTCATTGTGGTCACTTTCATATTCAAGTTTATTGCGAATGTGGATACAATTATCTTACTGGATGATTTTCTCTTCCAAAATTTCGAGAAATTGTTTGAATGATTATAAGTTGAATACCATTTTTCAATAACCAAATTATCTTAAATGCAAATATTAAATTTGCAGTATGGCGCATAGTTGATATTGAATTGAAGGTTCCACCTCGTCCTCCATGTTATTGCTTTATTGAGGTACGCTCCTTTGTCTTAATCAAATTTATATGATTTAGATTAGTTTCACTCTTCAGTTAATCAAATATGTGTTGAATGTTTGTAGTTTGAGCACCCTCGGGACGCCAAAGACGCTGTTGATGGCCGTGATGGCTATAACTTTGACGGCTGTCGTTTGAGGGTAATAAAACATTCATTACTTCCTTACGATAGTAGACTCAGACTGGATTGGTTTATGCTAAACATACCCAGAACAGCAGATTCCAAACCTGTCTGTCTGTTTTGCATTACTTTGATGTCTATATTTCGTGTTTGTTCTGGTTGTTTCGAATCATTATGAATGCAGGTTGAGCTTTCCCATGGTGGGCGAGGACAGTCTTCAGGTGACCGTCGTGGTGGATATGGTGGTGGGGGTGGCTACCGTGGAGGTGGTGGCGGTGGTGGTGGATCTGCTCGGTTTGGCGTCTCCCGACACTCTGAATTCCGAGGTTTGTGTAATTTTTCTGTGAGAAATTTCGTATTGGTGAAGTTTTGGCTCAAGTGTTTCTGATGTATTCTTGGATGGATATTTGCAGTTATTGTACGTGGGCTTCCATCATCTGCTTCATGGCAAGATTTGAAAGTATGATGATACTTTATGCTCTATGCTGCAACATTTTTGGTGGGTTTTTTTCTTCATATTTAAAACCATCATTTCAGGATCATATGCGGAAGGCTGGTGATGTGTGCTTTGCTGAGGTCACCCGAGACCGTGATGGTGCGTTCGTTTACACTTTCTTATATGCCCAACCAAAATGGCATACTAATAGTCATAGTTAATGCTTTTTCTCTTGTATATGACTTATCTTTAATAACAAATATGATCAGGGGCTTATGGTGTTGTTGACTACACCAACTATGATGACATGAAGTATGCTGTGAGTTTCCACTCTGTTCTTCTCTCTTACCGAGTATCAAAGCTATGAGTTGTTTAGTTTCTGATATTGCGAAATTGTGATTGTTGTTGTTCAGATAAGGAAACTTGATGATACAGAGTTCAAAAACCCATGGGCTAGAGGCTATATAAGGGTATGGTTTCTCCTTGCAGTCTTGATTGTCTTTTACTTTATTTGTTTGTCCTCTTTGACTGTAATACTTGAACTGTGTTTTTTGATTCTTCATGTGTCCAGGTTAAGAAATATGAAAGCTCCCAGTCAAGAAGCCCAAGCAGAAGCCGAAGCGTAGCGAGGCCATGGTCGTAGCCGTAGCAGGAGCATCAGCAGAAGCAAGAGCCCAAGGAAGGATCTGAGGTGTGTTTGTTTACAGTGAACCTTTGTATATCTTCCGTTTTGAACAGGTTAAAATGGAGCTGTGTGTTTATTGCAGTAAATCACCAAGACGATCTCTTTCTAGATCGATATCAAAATCTAGATCGCCATCTCCTGACAAGAAGAAGAGCCCCCTAGGTCCAGGTCCAGGTCTCTTTCAAAATCTCCAACCAAGGTATAAAAATAAGTTGCATTTTAGACCTCGTTATGAAAATGATACCTTTAAGTTATGGACAAAAGGCTGAAACATGTTAAATAACTGTCTCCTTGTCAGGTTCGGGAAGGCAGTGAGTGAGTGATTGAAAGTTCTCGAGCAAAAAAGATCAAGTGATAGTCACTGAGTGTCTTTTATTATATAAGTGTATTCGACTCTTTGTTCTGAATCCAAGTTGAACACCTTTTTTTTTTATGTGCTTCTTTGAATTTACAACATGTTTACTTTTACCGGTTCTTTGGAATATTTTTTTTTTTGAGTCAAACTAAATAAATTTAATCTTCTTAATGCTAATGTTTTTATTTCAAGAAACTCAATTAAAGGGATGTCAAAATTGTTTTCATTATTTCAGCTTCTAATATTACTAATTTTTATGGAAGTTTTATTGGCTAACAAATGTAATCTGTCATTGTGGTCACTTTCATATTCAAGTTTATTGCGAATGTGGATACAATTATCTTACTGGATGATTTTCTCTTCCAAAAATTTCGAGAAATTGTTTGAATGATTATAAGTTGAATACCATTTTTCAATAACCAAATTATCTTAAATGCAAATATTAAACTTGCACTATAGCACGTTACGAGATATTAAAAATAGAAGATATACTATGATTCGTCTTAATACATTAACTGTTAATAAATTTTACATAAAAAATCGAAAACTTCATATAATTTGGAACAAAAAATTTATTCTAAAACGATTTATATTGAAAAATGGAGGGAGTACGATACAAAAGACATTGTAAACAAATTCAAGAAAATTCATTGATCCCGAAATTATTAGTTTATAGGACGTTTAGTGTAATTACCAATTGTGTATTGAGAAATGAAAAGATTGGCTCACTAATAGTAAGGAATAATAGTACGCAAAAGTTTCAATTAGCTTTTAATTTATACACTACCCATAAAACGATCGAAACTTATTGTCCAAGGAAGTTGCAGTACTCAATTATCCTTGCGGACATGTTCCCAATCAGAGGTCGGGCTCTCGTAGCCTTCGCCCGATGCAGATGGTTCTTCAGTACTATTGGCGCACGTTTCCTTGACAGAGTTTCCACCTACTGTCATCATCGACTCTGACCAGGGATGGTCACAAATTTGTGTCTTGTTGCTTGGCTTGTCCTTGTCAGAATCTGAATCTGCATCCAAGCTGTTGAGAGATTTCTGAACTTGCTCAGCTTCCCGGCGTCTTAGTATCTTAAATCTATCCATGACATCACTCATTTGGCTGCTTCTGCCAATATTAGCCACCTCAGAATTAGCTTCTGGATTCTCCTCCTGGTCATCAATTCTTGTCTTTGAGCAGTTCTGAGACTTGAGTTTGTGCTTTGTTTCCTGCTGCTTCAGAATCTGAAACCGGTCTGTAACATCTCTATGTTTTTCCTCTGTTGTGAATCCAGGGGATTCCTGCTGTGTTGCGTCCGGTATCTTTCCAGAGGTTGCAGCATCATGCTTGAAGTTTCCGTGATGTTCCTGTTCTAAACCACCCATAAAGCTTCTGGACATAAGTGATAGTACTGCATTAACGCGATGATCAGAGTTGAATCTTGTGCTTTGTGGTGCGTCATGACTCATCGTAACTATATCTTTCCCACTATTGCTTCCATGTTTGATGAATGAATCAGTCGATTCCTGCTCTACATTGTTCATAATGGAAACCGGTTTCTGGAGGTCAAGAAAGGGTTCTTGCATAAAGGTTGTTGATGCATGTGCAGAGTTCTCTGAGAAAAGCAAAAAATAAACTGTTAAAACACATATTAAGAAAATACCTTTGAAGGTTATCAGCAAACTCGCAAGATGATTAACTTGCTAAACCAATTTTAACTGATAGACATTTTTAGAGAAAGATACAAAACTGATCGTCTATAGATGATATACTTGAATTTGAAAAGTACCAGAGGGAAACAGCATCCTAATCTCATCTACCAGCATATTTTTGAGTTTAAATTGCCTGTGGAATTCTTTTATAAGAAACTAAGCATAGCAGTTGCATCTATGACACGATTGTGGAATAAAAATGCTCTTGCAATGCAATTCTAGTCAATAATACGATCAGACAGTTGGTTTAGTAGTTACGAACCTCTATTCTGCAATTTGAGATTACCAATCTCCTTCTTGATGCGATGGTACCGAGTCATGCAAGTTGTGGAGCATAAGGCAGCTTCAGTTTCGAGCCAGAGACTCTTGTACAAGAGAGTTTGTGGATGGTTGTCTTCACCATCAGGAAAGTTGGAAGCAAGTATGTTCTTAATACCCTGCACAAGTTAAGATTCCGTAAATAAGAACGGTTTACAAATATGTCACAAAATAATATGTAAGTAATAATACCTGGGTCATCTCATCCTCATACTTATCCTTATCCACCGGCTCTTTCAAGCCAAAGCTATCCAATGGCTTGACATTAAACCCTTGACAGTCTTTAGCAACTACATTTGTGGCCTGAAAGGGTATCGTTAAGAAACTAACAAGCAACAGAA
This sequence comes from Brassica carinata, assembly GCA_016771965.1. NCBI lineage: Eukaryota > Viridiplantae > Streptophyta > Magnoliopsida > Brassicales > Brassicaceae > Brassica > Brassica carinata. Next base: position 16,674,736 of record CM028691.1, read on the forward strand.
AAGAAGATATAGCAATGTTTCTTTTCTATCAAAAACTCTAATCATCACAATGTGTTTGTTTATATCTTCTACCTATGATGTAATTCACAAATGCCAGGGTTGAGCTGCATCACATACCTCATTAAGGTCAACCACGTTTGGACAGGAAACATGTATAGCTTGAGTTGGAATTGATGCTTCCGCCGCTATTGTCTTGTTACCGGTGCTTTTCTTTAAGCACTTGGTGAGATTCTCTACTGCTTTATCAAGATTCGAAAGTTGTTCCTGCTTCAGCCAGCTCCCATTGTTGAAGCATTCATAAACAAGCACCTCTGACAGATTATGCATGGCATCAACCACGGAAGTCACTCTTGGACTAGAAGCCGTGGACGTTAAACTTCCTTGATCACATAAATGCCTTTCGGCTAATTGGCCAGTTGAGACACCATCTGTATTCAATTTACTACTCCCTTTGATACCCATATCGTTCAACGCCGTGGGCTTCTTATCTCCATTCATCATATGATTCATATCAAACATTTGTTTCTGGAGCTTACATGCTTGAACATCTTCACTATGTTGATTAGCACAACCATCGGAAGGGGTTTTACAGTTGACAGCTGATTGAGCAGCATTTCCGTTATCTGCTTTCATTGCAACATATGACTCACTTCCCATAGAAAACATAGTAGGTGCTGAAGGTCCCTCAGAAGATACCATGAAGTGATTCCAAGATCTATGCTCATCACAATTTAAATCGTCAATAGCATTCTTCAAGGAGGTTTCAGAAACACCATTCTCACTGTCAGCAACAAAAGTCTTTGGCGTCTGATAAAGGGAGGAGACGCCACTACCTTCTCTTTTCTCCGAGGACTTGCTATCAAATTGTAACGGGTGGGGACTTGTTTGACCTGTCTCATCGTGAAGATCTGGATTCTGGGACAAAGGCTTGACATGACCAGTGGATTCAGCGTATCCAAGCAACACGTTGAAATTCACAGGTTCAACAGAAGAAGAACCGGGCACGCTGGATTGAACATTCTCAGGCGCATGACAAGAAACAACATCAGGGAACAACCTCCCATCTCCTAAACGAACCCCAGTGTGACTTCCATCAAAGAGAGCTTGCGGTAAAACCCAAGGCTCCGCAGGAGGACCAGAGACAGCATTCATACTCTCAAATTTATCATGCCCAGGATGGTATTGTCCCGGTAGATTCTCATGGAAAGCACTTCCATAAACACCAGAAGGTGGGATATGCTTATAGAATGGTTCTGATGAAGAAGACAATGTAGCTGAGAATTTGTAAGGCATCCGGTCCAAGCGTTGGGTCTCTAATAAAAAATCAGACGATGATGATGTTTCCTTTGAAGGGTATAATCCACTCGGTGGTGGTAACATGTATGTATACGAATCATCTTCACCTCTATGACTGAAACTTCCTGCAAACCATAAACCCACAACTTCAAACAAAAATTAACAATATTACATGATCATTCTCATATCAGGCTAAACATGAAATGAAGCAAAAAAAAAAAAAAAAAATGGATCTATTCTCCTCGAATCCACAGTTCGAAACCATCTCAGTAATGTTAAAACAGTGGGATTAAAATTATTTACCTTTGTTAACGTAGAACGATGAAGAAGGCGTCTGAGATAGACAAGGACCACCATACGAAGGGTTATTCGACCAATCAGATGGCGATCGGTGGTAAGATCCCTGAGAAATCGTCGGATCAAACCCTCCTTGGGTTAAATTAACCGGATGTGTTGCAAGAAACGGCGGCGCAGAAGCTGAAGGATGAGGAGACGGAGATGGAGAAGAAAGCCAGAACGGGTACGGTGCTCCGGAGAAACTGCCGTAGCCAATACCATCCGCCATCGTTTTTCTTCCCACAAAAAGAGGAAAAGAGACTGTTGAAGAAGATGAACAAGTGTTTGTGCAGTTAAGTACTGCGAATATCAGAGCTGATCAGCATTTGAAATTTCTTAAAGGGCCGTCTAATAGTCCAGGCCTTATAGGAAAACCTTGTAAAAATTTAATTAATTAGTTACCGTAAAAAAATGACAAATTATTTTTAAAATACAGGAAGTATCATCTAAACTATTAAAGCTGAAGTACAATTAGTACTTAACCCTAACTTTTCCCTAATAATTACGATAGACTGCCACTGACCTAAAACAATGTCGTTATAAAATTTTCCTAAACTAATCAAAATAAATTGACGTCAACTGTGCGTTAAAAAAATTGAACTCAATTAGCCTTAAATAATTAAATCTACCATATCGGCTTCCCTTGGAGGCCATAGATCCCGGCGGTTTGGTCTTTTGATCTTTAGGTTTTTGGTGAAGTTTATTTAGATATTGGTTTGAGTTCTCAAAAATTTATTATGAGTTGTTTGAGAAATCCCTGATTTCATGCGGTGATTGCGTTCAATTTTTTGATTGAGCAACTCCGGCGATATACTGTGGAAGGAGCACGGTGGTGATGGAAAATAAAAATTCTGTTGGACGGCTCAGTCGAAATTTTAATATTAGACGCAGCCACTTGAATGTTTGAGCTTGCGAAAGCCAATCATTTCACATGGTTAAAGGTTAGTCTCCTTCTCTCCCGTGAGTCGTGTCTTCTTTTGATGTATAGAGTTCCAAATGGGTGCTTAAAGTTTAGCATTTCATCCCCCAATTCCATATATCATTCTACGGATTCTGATTTTCATTTCAAGTCTGAATGTGGTTCCTTTTTCGATTTGCTTTAAAGATTAGTTCTGAAGAGATTAACTTAAATTGCTTTAACATGGAAAGCAATATTAGTTTGTTTCATGGTGGCGATGGTGTGAGGTTCTGCCTGTCTAATCGTCTCATAACCGCAAAACTGTGTCCCATAAGAATCAGAAATACATTTTGGGATCTAAAGACTAATCCTCCTAGATTGTAGTTTGGTAATTGACTGAGAAAAAATATAGAACATTTGCATTCTTCAAAATCAATTGTTGGTTACCGCCAAGCTAGGCATATAGCCTTTGGACTTAGGATAAGTAGTTAAGGTCATGATTCTTTTGGCAAGGATCAAAGAGTAGAATTCTCAGAAACTAATGGTCAGTGTGAAGAAAAATCTTTGAGAGATGAAAGAAAACCTGATATTTTGGAGGAACTTATGGATTTACTACGCAAGGCAATCAACGATTTGGAAGTTGCTAGGCTCAATAAATTCTTCTCTCGATAGATTGCAAGAAACGTTGGCCCTCAGTTCTTTCTGAGGCTATACCTTGCTGGAGCGCTTGATGGCTCTGTGTTCTACTTGATCCACCATGCTTGCGTGGCTGCCTCATTGCCCAATATATAGAGAAACCAGCACAGAAAAAAGTGAATAGTTTATTTTGTCTCAAATCATGCTAGGTCCTTAGATAGGTTAGTTTTGCATTTAGATTACAATTTTATATGTTGAGAGGTTTACCTTTCTCTATTGGGTGACTGATCATATGTGGTCAGCAAGGCCAATGAGTCTCCTGAGGGATCATTTGAGAACCCCATGACTGGTACGTTTGAATTTACTGGTTTTATTTAGAAAACATGGAGTAATACAATCTTGGATTACTTTATCAGACATTAAAACTTTTGATTATTAAGCTAATGCTTTCCTAAGTTAACTCTCAACCCCTTCATTTGTTCTATTTCAACATGAACGAGACACAACAAGTTAATGTGTATTCGTTGGTGCAAGTGAGAATAACTTGTAAAACTCTGTTTTTCTCTGTTTCATAAAAAGGTGCGACGGGGAGCTGTAAATGCCATCATATTGCTCGATATCTTCCTGCAGCCAACAACTACTTTGTACACTGAATTTTTCCTATCCAGTTCTGCAATTTTTCTTGGAAGTTTGAAGCTCTGTTTCAGTCATCATGTCAGCTTTAATCTTCTCATCTCAAGTCAACTGAAGCTCGCTCTTCTTCATCTTTAAGGGAATCTTCCTCATAGGTAAGAGTATCTCAAATGTATCTATCTCAAATGTATCTATCTCATTTATCTGATGGGTTAAGATACGCTTTCCCTGGTGGGTTTGAGTTTGAGTTACTTTGTCACAATTTGTATTTCCCTGGTGGATTTTGTTCCTTTATCTAATAAATTTATCTAATAAAATTGATAGTCATGTAATCTTTCTCATATCATAATTGTAATATCATAATAAATCAGCGTTATAAAAAAATTGATAGTAACGAAAACAAATTAATATTGCACAATTAGTTTTTATATGATTAACAAATAGCTTATTGATAAATTGTGGAGAAACGAAGAATCTCATGTTCCTTGGAGTTAAGCTCTAGAATCTGGATTGAAAGTCACAATGTTGAAATTCTAAAATACATTGAAAGCAATGTTCGATTTTGAATAAGTATATATAATTATAGAAACAAAAAGATCCGCGCAGGTCAAAACTCTAGTCTAATCTATTAAAAGGGGAGTACAAATATAGAATAATCCTTAAACTTGCACAATATTTACAATAGAATGTCACTGGTATAATTAATAAACTTACCTGTATTATTCTTTGTTTTTTCTGTTTATTAATGAAATTTTCTAAATCTAATTTTACCTAAAAACACGGTAACAATTAGATGAGAAAATTACGGTAGACAAATCACATCAAATGTATTTAACTAAACCAGTTTAGTTGGTCATTTTTCAGGAATACAAAGGGTTTGTACATATGATGAAAATAATGGAAACCCCATTACAAACCGGTGCATTCTCTGGTTCGAGAAATGGAAATGCCATTACAAACCCCTTTGATCTTTTTTTTTCTTTGGTCAAACCACTTTTATCTTCTTCATTTACAAATAATATACACAAGTGACAATCTATAAGTCAGTAAACCGAACCGGTTACGTATAAACCAAAATTTACATTTTATATACAATTCAAATTTGTAATTGTCAATACCAAATATACAATATACAAAACGTAAAGTTTATGTCTATACCGAACCAATATAAGATATACTTCATTTAACCAGCCGACCACTCCAATTATTATTTGTGTAGATATATAACTTAATCAATTAAGTTTCCATATGGTATATGAAGAGAATATTCTAAAAGCAAATCCATACTACTAAAATAAAATCATTCTAAAAAAGAATCTATTTAAACAAGATTGTTTCACCTATTCATTACTTATTTATTATGTAAAACCAATTATGTTTAATGAAAGTTGATGATAAAATTAAATAAAATTATTATTTTAATTTATTTTTAGTTTCACTATATGTGATTCGAAAATTGGTTTTAACCATACTACATTCTATGCAGAATCTCCACAAGTATTTTAACTGACTTTTATACAATGTACATATAATCTTACTAGAATTGTAAAAATACCATATATTTATATTGAACCAAACATTTCATAGAAAACAACTAACTAAATATAAATTTAAAACACTTAAGTAAATAAAAATCATAAATATATTAGAGGCTTAATTTTTCTCTTAAATTTTTTTACCAAGTCAAAAAACGCCGGTAACATTTGATTGCGGGTTTTTCGAAGTTTGCATGCTTTAAAGTAACGAGTTTTCATTAAATCTAAACTAGCTTATGTACAAGTCATCGTGTTTATCAGTTTGACCAAGGATCCGAACTTGATATAAAAATAATGTTTTCATCATTTAAAAATATATTTTTTAAATAGTAGGTTTGTTTAGTTTGATCACACCATATAAAAATTAAAAACAATTAAACTACAATTAATAAATAACTAAATTAAAAAATAATTTTATTTTATATAATATGACTTTGTAACATAATAATGTACAACAAGACTTAGGTTTGGGAAAAAAATCTAAATCCAAAGAACCGAACCGAATATGATCCAAAAAAGTAATACTAAACCCGAACTAAAACTGGTTGAATATCTGAATGGGTTCAAAATTTTAGTATCCAAAGAACTGGAACCGAACCCGATCCGAAGCAAAATATTTTGGGTATCCGAAGAATCAGATTTTTCTACCTGAATATGTTAGCTATTTTTAGATTTAATATTTAAAAATATCCAAAATGTATATGATATTTTGAAATTGTCTAAAATATTAGAATATATATTGAAATGGTTAAAAATAAATATCTTAAATATTTTTAAAAATACTCAAAACACTAAAAACAATTATGATATCCATTGATTCTCATCCAAATATTGGATCAAAACAAATTTATATGATAAATTTAGGTATTTTAGTATGCATTATTCAAATTTATATGTTATATATTATTTTTATTTTTAGATATTGAGATATTTAAATTATATATGAATTTAAATTTTTAAAATAATTTAAACGGGTCATCTTAATTTGAACTGAATCCGCAAAGATCCGAACCGAATACAAACTGAAATTTCTAAATGTCCGAATGGGGCTGAAATTTTTAATCTTGAAAACCCAAAAACGAATAAATCCGAACCGAAGCCGAATGGGTATCCGAACGTCCACCTCTAACAAGACCAAAATACTAATTTATCAACTATTTTTATCAACCGAAAATAACCCAGCGCTTTTAAGCATAGGTCAAAATCTAGTAACGATTAAAATTAACAATTTATTCGATTATCATCTAAGGTGGGGGCATTGAATTTAGAAATTGAATTGAATTAGAGGGAATCAACTTTCCATTAAATTCTTGTGTTATTCAATTATGGATTTCACCTTGAAATTCTTATGTTATTGGATCTAGTGATTTTCTAATTCCATTAAATATCTGTGTTATTCAATTTTCGGTGGATTGTGGGGTAATTGTATTTGAATGTAATTTAATGGAAAATTTCTTAAAAATTATAAAGAACCAATTCTCTACCTTTAAGCTGGGATTTGAAGATAATTTTTATATTGTTTATAAATCAGATATATACATTTTGATCATTATAATATGAGAAATTTGAAAACATAATTTTCATTACAACTTTACAAATATGTTATTATCTTGTTAAATGATTATATATGATATTATATCGTAATTTGTGTTCCCGTGGAACTCTCTTATCCATAATTGGCTACATATTCACATAGTTAGGTATGGACATTCGGGTCCTCATATCAGGTTTGGATTGGGTCTTAGATATTTAGACGCAGTAGGATAATTATAATTTTCGGTTCGGGTTCAGTTGGGTTCCGGATCGAGTTCGGTCAGTTATTGTCGGGTCCAGTCTACAAATGTCCAAGACACACAAAAAATACCGAAAATATTTATCTACCCAAAAATATCCAAAATTTTATCCAAAATCTAACCCGAAAACATAAAAATACTGACTTTATCCGGTTATCCAAATTACATTTTTGAAAATCTAATTTTTATATGAAACCCAAAACATTACCAAAAACCCCAATTTAGTTTATGTAAAAATATTAGTTTATAAAATTTAGAGGAATTGATACGTATCAAATTTATTTGAATTCTTTTAAAATCCAAAACATGAGAATTAGAAAATGAATTAAACACGTTATCAAATCCTTTAAATACCTTAAAAGCTATTATTTATATCTTGAATTGAATTACTTTAGAATCAGTTAAATTATTCAATCCAATACCACCCCAAATATATTTATCTCAATAATAATAAAATTTGTTTTAACAATTTGATGGACTAAATTTAAAATAACAAATTAATTCCCTGATAAACTACTTATAAATACCACTACAAATAGTTTGTAATAAATCACTTAAATTGAATCAGAAAGATGAATTATATTACTTTGAATTATTAATTAGCAAATGATTTAAAATATGTGTTTTAACATTAATTATAACAAATGATGATGTTAATAATTTATTTGGCATCACTTCAATGCAATCGATACAAATTTATATTGGTTTACATCACTTTTTAAAAAGGGAAAATTTAAACATTGGGCAACTTTAAGTTTGAAATTTGCCAATTGGGCAACTGTAAGTTTTAATTGGCCAATTGGGAAACCTAGTATGAGAGAGAATATATTGGTGACCATTTTAGCCTTTTTGTCCAATAAACTTGAGGTTGTGAACGCGGGCCCACAATGATTTTTGCCCAACGAAATCGGTGCCCATTCTTCCGACAGACGCGCTTGGCGTTTCTGTGCAAATCAGACGCCGAATTTGGGCCTTCTTTAGTGGGCCAATTTGTCCAAAAATCAGACTCATAAACATAACTTGCCCACTTTTTTGCCCGCGAAACAACGGTTCCACCGCTGCCAAGTTGCTGTCGAGAGCATTAATTGCGTTCATTATTAAAATAAAATTAGGGTAATTGGTCCAGATAAAGCGTGGAACCCTATCTCTTCAGAGAAGTAGCAGCGAGTTGCCTTTGTTGCGCATTGTTCGACTAGTCTCAGAATTGAATGTGTGGTATGGCTTAACCTCAAAACCTATTACGATAAAGGCAAGGGGAATGCCAATTGTCAATCTAGTGAAGGTAATGATTTCATATGGTGGATTTCAGATGGTGACCGTACACCACAACATTTATTACAGTGTATTAATGGGAAAGATCATTTATTGCTTATTTTTTGGGTTCAGATTTTTGTGTCTGTTTAAGGAATCTGTATTTATTACTTGTTTAAGGAATGTGTATTTAGTAAGTGTTTTTGCTTGTTTTTTGTAGTGTTTCAGCAGCATTCTTATGTCGTTGTTATGGCTGGTTGCTGGATCCGGTACTGCAATGGTGATTAGGATTTCAAGATTGACAAGGACAGAATGGGGAGGGCAATTGATGTTGAATTTATAACCTCTGTTGATAAACTTAAAGAAAGAATCTTAGAGGAATACGGCCTGTTAGGAGCTCCTGTTACCGTGGACCTCTCATATTGGCTTCCTGTCGCTGTCTCTGGTGTGACGGGTGAAAGGGAGTATCCACTTCAAATTTCCACCATTGATGACTACAAAATATTCACCTCCTTCCGGATTGTGAGCAAGTTGCCGAACGTTTTTGTCACATTTAGGGACAAAGTAGATGAAACAACATCCGCAGTTGTGGATGTCGTTTCTGGTAAGGAGATGAAAGGGGGTGGAGAGGATGTGCTTGACGATGCAACTATTTTGATGTATGTTGAACAAATAGAAGCTGTTTATTCTGCGAAGGCTTTGGAATTGGCGGTGGTGGATGGAACCGCAACCGAAAATGAGAAAACGGTGGACAACAAAGATGGTGAGGTTGCGGAAGACGATGAGGAGGATGAGGAAGATTATGATTACAATGAATGGCATGATTTTGTTTCACGGAACTGTGAATGGGACGATGGCAAGGATGAGGAAGGAGGGGGTGCTGGGGGTCTATCTGGAGGACGGGCCAACAAATCAAATGTAGGTGTACGTGGTGAGGTGGCTCCAAGAAAGGCTGTGGGAGGAAAGACAGCCGATTAATCTCGTAGCAACGGCGGTGGATCATCCGGGAAGAAGCATGGTAGAGACGAACTCAAAGCAAAATCATCATTTGAAGAATACATAGACGATGGTAGAGAGTACATAGTCACGTCGAGAAGTTTTTTAGGCGGTATTTATGACGATGATTTTGTAGAACCAAATCATCCTGAAGTTGTTCTCGTAACACCGCCAAAAGAATCCAACCAGCATAGGCGGGAAGTTGATGATGACGATGATTTTTTAGAACTTTTACCTCGGAATTCTTCTGGTTCGTCAAACCCTTGCAAAATTTCACACGGTATACCGAGTCTGCGGGATGTTGTTGATGATGATGATTTTCTCGATCCGGTACCTGCGTCTGTTGCTGGTTCGTCAAACAGTAGCAAATTTACACAAGGTATACCGCATCAGCGGGAAGTTGTTGATGACGATGATTTTGTAGAAGATGTGCCTCACGTTGAAGGAAAGACAAAGGAGAAGAAGACATGGAACGACCCATCGTTCATGAAGTCTGTTAAAAGTGTTGAGCTATATGGTTTTGAGGATGTTGAACCTCTACTTATGACGTTCCAGTCAACGACTATTCGGTGGATGATATTGACTTCAGTCTTGCAGATTGTGATATATACGTTGGACGGTTGTTCAGCAGCAAACATGAATTCAAGATTAATTTGTCTATATTTGCCATTAAACATGTGTTCAGGTTCAGGTTTCACAAGCATGCCATAAACTACGTCACAGCTAAATGCTTTGATAAAACATGCAAATTTTATGTGATGGCTAAGCAAATGGGTGAATCGTCAACATATCAGTTTAGGAAGGCATCGCTGGCTCACAGATGCAGATCAGATGTGAAAGCTCAGTTTAAGAAACATGCAACGTCGAAAGTAATTGCGTACTTAATGAGATCAAAATATGAAAGACTCCAGGCTGGATCGCGTGCAGCAGAATTACCAGAGGCACTTCGGACAGAGTTCTTGTTTACAGCAACATATTGGAAATGTTGGAAAGCAAAAGAGTTGGCAACAGCTGCTTCTCAAGGAACTGAAGAGAACTCCTACAAGCTTCTGCCCAAATATTTCCATGTGTTGGAGCATGCAAATCCCGGGTCAATAACTGATATAAAAACCGAAAAAGATGAGAAGGGAAAAACAAGGTTTAAGTACGCCTTCATGGCATTAAAAACTTGCTTAGATGGTTGGAAGCATCTACGTCAGGTACTAGTGGTGGATGGGACGCACATGTTTGGCAAGTACAAAGGCTGTCTTCTAACTGCAAGTGGGCAAGATGCGAATTACCAGGTATTCCCAATTGCCTTTGCAATTGTAGGCAACGAAACTAACGAGTCATGGAGCTGATTTTTTGAGAAGCTATTACAAATCGTGGAAGATGGTCCTCATTTAACGATTGTGTCCGATAGAGCTAGCCAAATATATGTCGCTAAAGATTTATGGTATCCGCGTGCACACCATGGATGTTGCCTCGTACACTTACAGAGGAATGTCGACGGCAAATTTAAGAAAAGGAATCAAAAGCAGTTGGTAGGCAGGGCAGCCGAGGCATTCAAGCAATTCCACTTTCGTAAAGTGTATGAGGAAATCAAGCTGACGGATATTCGCTGCTGGAATTATCTAGAGTTAATTGATCTCAAACATTGGACACGGTCACATTTTGAGGGGGAGAGATACGATTTGATGTCTTCCAATATAGGCGAGTCACTAAACAAAGCACTGGTGCCTGCGCGAGATTCCCCGATAATGGCGCTTTTTGAATTCATCAGGCGGATGATAAGTCGTTGGTTTGTGAGTAGACAGCGAAAGATTTCAAGAATGACCGGTGAAATCCCTCCATCAGTTGACGTGCGATTGTCTGAGAATCTACTAGCATCAAGAGCTTATGCTGTGCTACCTCTATCTGCTTGGGAATTTGAGGTAACGGTGAAAACAACAGGCTATGGGAGCACTGTTAATCTGGACAAAAGAACTTGCTCATGTCTTGAATTCCAAAAAATTGGAATACCATGCCGTCATGCAATTGCGGCAACACAGTTTCGGGATTTGCAGCACTCAGAATTTGTTGGAGACATCTACTTGAAAGCCACTTGGGATAAGGCAACGAAGGGGGTAACACTCCCGGTTCCAGATCCGAAAGATGTCTTCATACCGCCAGAAGTATGTGAGCTTGTGCTGTTCCCCCCAAAGACGAAGAGACCGCCTGGACGTCCACCAACAAAACGTAAACGTGGAGCAGGAGAGATTCCGGTAAGACATTTATTCTTTCAGATAAGAACACTCTATTTGTTGATTACGGATTTTAACAGTCAGCTTTCCATGATATTCAAATTTTAGGAGGGGCTGAAGAAGAAGAAACCCAACAAGTGTAGTCGGTGTTTAACAACAGGACACAACAAAAAGTCATGTAAAGAACCGCTACCTTGATGGGGGTTGGAGTGATCCTCGAACACCACCTATTATCGTTGTACACCAGTTATTATCCTTGAACACCATTTATTATCTTTGAACACCACTTATTATGTTCGTACACTAAATATTATCTCTGTTTTTCCTCTATGTTATCTTTGTTTTACCATTTATAAGATGACCCATTTTATATGAATGAAGTTCCTACGATTCCCCATTTAATCGGAAATATTTATAACAATAACAACAAATTAAACAGAAATTGAAATGAATTTGACCCATTTCATTCAGTATTCGGTATTGGGTATACGGGCCCATTATGAGATATAACAAATAAGGCCCAATTTCATTCGGTATTCGTAAATGTTATGTTCTCGAATACCTTATGTATTCGTAGAACTTAGGTATTCGTAGACCTTAGGTATTCATACACCTTATCTAGTCTTACACCTTATGTAGTCTTACACCTTTTGTAGTCTTACACCTTATGTAGTCGTACACCTTATGTAGTCGTACACTTTATGTATTCGTAATATAAATATTAAACATTTATGTCTAAACATCCAGATTATATATAAATATTAAAAATTCAATATATATAATATTTAACATTAAAATTACACATATTAAGCCCATTTTCATTCGGTATTCGGGGCCCATTTTCATTCGGTATTCAGAATGTTATGTTCTCGAATACCTTATGTATTCGTAGAACTTAGGTATTCGTAGACCTTAGGTATTCATACACCTTATCTAGTCTTACACCTTATGTAGTCGTACACCTTATGTAACATAAACATAATTTATAAAATATTAAACATAAACATAAATATTAAACATAAACATAAAATAAATATCAAATCCACAAATATTAAAATCCACATAAATATTAAAATATAACGTAAACATAATTTATAAAATATTATTAAATAGATTAAAAGCGTCGGAATTTAAGCGTCGGAGCCGGAGGTGGAGTTCACATCCTCGTCGGAGGCAGATTCGTCGGAGGCAGATTCTTCGACGCTCAGATCCTCATCGTCACTAGTTTGATCCTCTTCGTTCTCACTATCTGGATTGGGTGGAGGCACGTAGTCATATCCCTCATCTTCCGGGTCCCCTTTCATGGCCGCCTTGCAAGCACGTTTGCCGTGGTCGGGGCTGTTGCGGCGGCCTTTGCGAGGGCTGTTGGGAGGTGTTTTCTCCGTCTCGAGAATCTCCTCGACTTCAGTTGCCTCTTCGAACAGGGCTTCGAGATTGGGAAATATGTTTCTATCCAAACCTTCTCGGATCTCTTCCCTTAACCCAGCCTTGGCGACCGAGATCAACGCCTGCTCGTCAAGACGCTGGACAATATCAAGATTGTAAAAGAACGACCTGTACTGAGTTACGGTCATTGATCCTTGGCTGGTATCTTGCACCATATTCGAATCTGGATCACAGCGAAGAAATCAAACAAAGAAAAGGAAATGGAAAGGCTAAAGCAAATGACCAAATTAGTTTTGGAGAAAGAGATTAATGATAACAGGGCAATAAATGATGTATATATATCACTAAAACGATGCCGAGTAATAAATAATTACACTGTTACAGATGTGGCGTGTGGCGTTCCAAAAGGTGTACGTCAGTGATGTACACCAACGAAGAGAGAGATGACCGAAAACTTTAAGTTCATGCATTAATAAGTATTAGAGCATGATAAAGCTAATGTCTTCTCCGTGTCAGAAGGTAGTAATTTTCAAAATACATCATGAATCTTACGTAACCGAGGAAGAATAATAATGACTTTCGTACACCTTAGGAGAGAGAGATGTCTAAATACATATGCATTTAAAATAAGGCTGGCCCATAATAACTTTTACACATCAGGCTGGCCCATTATGATATATAACAAATTAGGGTCATTTTCATTCGGTATTCGGGGCCCATTATGAGATAAACAGCTCTAACGCCCATTATGAGATAAACAGCTCTAACGCCCATTATGAGATAAACCACTTATTATCGTTGTACACCAGTTATTATCCTTGAACACCATTTATTATCTTTGAACACCACTTATTCTGTTCGTACACTAAATATTATCGTCGTAGACCACTTAATATCCTCGTACACCACTTATTATCCTCGTAAACCACTTATCACAGTTAAATAAATTACTACACCGTTAGCCACTAAATCAGAGACTCATTAAGGTTTGCACAAATGTTTTACTATGAATATAGCCGTTGGAAAGTGATTTCGAATTGATTAGAGCCGTCGGAAGAGATTTCAAAATGAATATAGGCGTTACGTTTTGTTGCCTATTTAAGATGGAATGGCTCAGTCGTAGTTTATCCGCACCACTTCCAAGTCTTTCTTCCAAAATCATCACAAAACTCTTTGACAACAGTTTGCCTTCGAAAAATGACAGATCCTTATTTTGCGGATATGAAGCAACACAAAAGAGACTATGACTGGTTTGAATGCGTCGCATCTGCCCACTACTGCATACCCAAAAAGTGTGCTTGTGGTGGACCTATCACGGTGGAAACTGACGAGAGAGGAAGACACTACTACGCCTGCAAAGTTTATGAGGTTAGATCCGAGGTTCTCCTAATATATTTCACGAATTTAGTTCATTAAACTAACTTGTCAAATTAATGTGCTGTAGGACGATGGTTTGCACATCCGACATGGCTGCTTTTCTGCAATCGAGGAAGAGTTGAATGAGTTAAAAAAGCAATATCGTGAAGAGGTCTCGCTCCGATGCAAGCTGCAATATGAGCTTGCGGTGATGTCTACGGAGATCAAAGAGCTTAAGAAACTAATTATGGGGAGTCGCTGATAATTAGTCAAAGAGATCAAAGATCAAAGATATTGTGTTGGTTTTTTTCTTCTGTTATGTACCCACTTCAATAAAAGTATCATGTTAAGGATTTCAAATTTTGAAAAAGTAGCCGTTGTTGTACTGAGTCCGATTTCGAAAAAGTAGCAATATATTAATGTTCAAGTTATTATGGGGCAGTCGATTTCATGGGCCTTATAGCACATTTATCGGCATATCTTAGACTTTGGTCTCGATTCATTCACACTTCTGCTCCTTCTTCTCTCTCTCTCGACAAGGCGATATCGTGAGGGTCACATTGATTTCTCTTTTAAACCAAATTCGACAATCATGACCAAGGCGATAACAATAATTTTACTAATATAATAAGTAAATAGCATAACATAAGATGTCGTGAGGGTTACTAGATCCTCGCAATCCACACTAATTTCTCGTTCAAACCAAATTCGACAATCATGACCAAGGCGATAACAAAAATTTTACTAATAGAATAAATAAATGGCATAACATAAGAAAACATATTTTAAACCCAATTCGACAAAAGTGTGATATTCTCTTTCTCTTCTTTGATCCAAAAGCAACGTTTGCTAAGGGGTGCGTAAAGACCCTAACAACATAACTGTTGTTGTCCTCTCCTCGTTGAAATCTAACCCTAAACCCTAATTACCAATTGTAGCAAATTCTAGACAACTTCGTAGAAAATTGCAACAAGAAGAGAATTGTAGAAAATTGTAGTCAAACTGTAGAAAATTGTATGAAATTGTAAAAACTGGGCCAGAGAGTAGTAGCAAATTGTAGTCAAATTGTACAAAAATGTCACACAATGTTAGTCGGATTCTTCACTGGACTCAGAACACGATAAGTGGTTATTCTGGAGATATTCCTGCTAGTCTCTAAGATCTACAGCACTGTCTGACTCAGACTCAGACTCATTACGCGTATTTGGAGTAGATCCCTCGCGATCGTCAGTATCATCTTTATCACCATAAGGATCTTCGTCCGGTTGCTCATCTTCCGGTTCCATCTCAGTTCGAGGCTTCTTCTTCTAGCGTTTTTCTGATTCATCAGATTCATTCGAAGAATCTGATGAAGACGACCTAGCACCTTCTTCTATGTCTAATGCTGCCTGCATTATGTCGTCGATGGTCGAGAACTCCGTTGATCCGAGCGCAACCCGTATGTCCTCCTTCAAGCCATCTCGATACATTTTCACCAAAATTCCTTGGTCAGGATTGTCAAAAAAACCCGCTGCCAGAAACGATGTACTGTATTCTCTAACAGACGAATCACCTTGCTTCATTTTGGATGTATCTTTATCACCATAAGGCTCTTTGTCCGGCTGCTCATCTTCCGGTTGCATCTCAGTTCGAGGCTTCTTCTTCGGGCGTTTTTCTGATTCATCAGATTCATTCGAAGAATCTGATGAAGACGACCTAACACCTTCTTCTATGTCTAATGCTGCCTGCATTATGTCGTCGATGGTCGAGAACTCCGTTGATCCGAGCGCAACCCGTATGTCCTCCTTTAAGCCATCTCGATACATTTTCACCAACATTCTTTGGTCATGATTGTCAAGAAGACCCGCTGCCAGAAACAATGAATTGTATTCTCTAACAAAAGAATCACCTTGCTTCATTTTGGATGTATTGAAATGATTTATCTGCTTTTGTTTTGTGTTATAATGAAACTTTTATAGGGTCATTTTGTAACTGTTGAAAACTGCCAGCGTAATGTGGTAACTGTTCAGAAGTGACGGTTGGCATTTGGCGGCGGTGTACAACTCAACTTGTACACCTACGTCTGTACACCACAAATTTTCTGTATACCGCTAATCTTGTTTTAATTATCTTCTTTTAATAATTAACGAAGTTGTGTTTGGTTGTTTTCCTTCTGTCCAATAAAAGTATGATCAACTTATGTTTTAGATCTAAATCCATATGTTTTATCGGAATCGTTCTTCTTTTAATAACAATAAAGATTGTGTTATGATTTAATGTCTTCTTAAGTTTCGATTATCTTCTTTTTATATATTAATAATTAAGTGAAAATGTGCCAGTAGTTGTGATGGGCCTTCAACATTGGGCACGCACTTATTACTGTATCACCATTTTCATCTTAATTTTGGCAGTGACTTCAAACTGACAAAGAAAAGACGTGATCTTTATCATCTTGTTAAGTAATGATGACTAAAGTTACCGTCTCAACTTAAATTTCCTTAAATGTATTCGGCCCTCTCTCTCTTGTTTGGTGTACTGTGAGAAGCAACTTTAATTAAACGCAACATCTGTTTCCAAAAAAATTACCTCATCTATATATCACTGATTTTCACTGTTAAAAAAAACATAAAATCAATTTTAGCCTTTCCCCTTTCCATATTTTTCTTTAACCCTTGTGAAAGATGATCGCAAATATCAAGCAGGGAACAATGACCGTGGCTGAATACGAAGACTTTTTCTGCTCGCATGAGTTCGTTCGGCAACAAAACGACGAAAGCATTTGATCAAGATATTGCCAAGGCCGGATTTAATGAAGAGATCAGAGAAGGTTTGGAAACACCAGAATTTCCAACTCTTGAAGCCCTTTTTGAAGAGGCAATGGAAGTCGAAGAGATTCTCGAGACGCACAAAACACCTCCCAGCAGCCCTATCAAACGCCCTGGGAACAAACCCCCTCGGAACAGCGATGACAACTGCCCTCGCAAACGCCCTCGATACAGCCGTGAGGAGGAGGAAGATGAGGAAGAGGAGGAGGAGGAGGAGGAGGAGGAGGAAGGAGACATGAGTGACGATACGCTTTCATCTGGGGAGTTCAGGATGTACGAGTACCCAGATGAGGAGTCGGAATCCGACGACGATCTGGACACCGGCTCCGACTCCGGTTCGGACGCTTAACCCTTCCACCCGCTATTTTAATGTTTAACGTCTACTTTATTAATGTTTAATTTATCTACTTTATTATGCTTAATACGAACACTTTATTATGTTTAATATGTTATGAATGTTATGTTTAATATGATTATCACAAAAAAAATTGGACAAATATCTATGGCAAAAATAAGACTTCAATTTACAAAATATAATGGAAATATTTTCGCCCACACTAAATATAAAAAGATAAATAAAGGTGTACATCATATTATCCACCATGGTATACATCATATTTTAGGTGTACACCATATTAAATATAGAAAGATAAATGTGAATTATTGGGCCACAGTAAATATAACAACATCAAAAGATAATAAGATAAATATTGGGCCACACCATATTTTTGGGCTAATGTCTTCAACTATTGGGCCATAGTAAATAAAAAGAAAAATTTAGGTGTAGACAATATTATTCACTCTGGTGTACAGATTACTATGTACACCTTTATTATATTCATTTTTAATAATTCACCAAAAAGAAGTGGAATATATCTAAGTTCAAAAATATCTTCAATGAATAATTGAATATTTGAAGATGGTCATATTAAGGTCCTAAGATGACATTGAAGGCTAATATAAGATGACATTGAAAGCTAACAGTAGATGAGATTGAAGGCTAACATAAGATGACATTGAAGGCTAACCTAAGATGACATTGAAGGCTAACATAACATAAGTTAAAATTGACGAACATCATAAGATCACATTAAAGCACGTGAAAAATATTGCGGCAGATCCAAAAGAGTCTGCATTTTTTGCAAGAACCTTCAAAATCTACTGTGTAATCATGGCCATAAAGGCACTTTGGTGAAGATATTACCCCATCGTCAGAAAACTTGAAGGACTCACCATATTCGTTGAGGTATGGCGCTCCAAACGATGCCAATCGCCACTCAAGGTCAGTTCCCATTTCATATGTCGCGTCCGACCCAAGGTCATGGTGATACGCAGCGAACTGCTGAAACACTTTGCTGGCTTCCTTCGCGTTGCCAAGATAAACGTTGAATATGCCCACAGCTAAGGTTGATAGTCCATGGATAGGCATATTTGGTTCCATGATTTGAATACTCTCCTCAAGTCCTATTCTGGAGGCTGCATGGATACCTTCATAGTAGATTGCATTTATGTTCCCAGCATCGACGCACTTCAGCAAGAAAGGGCGAAATTGACCACTCTGGCTGATTTGACAGGTAACAAGGGTAACCATCTTAGTAACATCGCAAATCTTTAAGACCGACGGCTCATGGACAAGTGCGTAACCGCGTTTGCCAGCACGCAAAAAAGCAGTGAGGTTGTAAAATGATTCATCGGCGAGTAACTCAATGATTTTACACATAATTTCGTCGGGAAGATTTGGGAGTGTTTGACCTGCCGTACTATTTTTGAGAGTGGCTATTGAGTTTAGTTGATAGTACAGTTATAATTCCACCTAATATAGAAGATATTAGTAAAGAAGGAAAGAAGGTGTTAATTGCAGAAGTAATTGTTCCAACAAACATTTTTAACCCAACACCCTCACTGTAACAGTTAATGCAAACAGCAATTTAACATCTATGAGAGATCTGAACAGTTGTCGGGTATAAAGACGCTATCCATGTTCGCATCTAACCCTAAACCCTAATACATCAAACCCTATACCCTAAAATTAACCCTAAAATCTATACATTAACTGTATAAAAATGTAAAAAATTGTATAAAAATGTATAAAACTGTATAAAATTGTTGAAAGTTGTAGACAAGCGTACACCATAATCCGTATACCATTTTCTGTACACCGCTAATCTTGTTTTAACTTAAGGAAACACCATAATCCGTATACCATAATCATTTTTGAAACTTAGGAAAAAACTTAAGGAAACACCATAATCCGTTAAGGAAGCACCATAAACCTAGATCAAGTTCCCAAACATTTAGATTAAGTCATCAAAATACAAGGTTCTCTCGCTAGACTTCATTCACAAACAGGGTTGAAAACTTCGGCAGAGCCAATGAATTCTTGATACGTGTCCATGGCGTACTTCTCACGGAATCTATCCACCATATCGTCAGTGATCTGCGCCATGTCATCGTAGGTACAACCCGCTGCATGCATTTCCAGGAATTTAACCGCACAAGGGCCACAGTCACCGGATCTTTCATTAAAATAGATATTTCCCGGGCGATCCCAAGTAAATGAACAACCCTCTTCAGGTGGAGGCCACACGGAAAGAGGAAGATAAGCAGCTAAAACATACGGCAGTGACCGAAGTAGAGGAGTCATGTGCTGCAAAACTGCTTTATCACTCTCGTTATGCGGTATGTTGCAGTCAAGGATCTCGACATGTTTGTTGTGCAGCTCGATTACAAGGCCCACCCAGTGATCTTTTCCCCAGAGCATTGGGACGTTTACCCTGTCTATATGACGCAATAACTCCATCTTCAAATTCCTACGCCGGGTTCTTCTGGTTACAAAGCTTCTCGCCGCACCACCCCAATCGAACTTCTGCTTGTCTGTCGCTTCCTCGAACTGTGGGTACATAGACAGTATGCACGATAGAGGGGAGTAGTCCATAAGTGCGATCCGCTTACCCAGGTATGTCTCTCTGTGTCGTCGCCACAGCATAGTCATAAGAACATGAATGTGCTACATAAGATGTCCAAACAGTCTAACATTAGATCACCATAAAAACTGTCTTAACGAAATAGTTTACTCGTACATATGGATACCTCGGTGCTGACCCAATTGGTTGGTCTTGCCAAGGACAGGAAGAACTAATTTGAGACTATACCCCCAATAATAATAGAAAATTCCCTACAATAAAACAGTTGGTTAGCAATGTTAATTAAACAAAAAATCCAACCACATACCTTCTTTTAAGTATACTTACTGATTGGGGTTCTCTTGAAGAATCTTTCGGAACTGTTTAAACGTCTTCACATCCACCTCTGCCAATGGCGTATACTCCGGTTTTCTGCAGCTATGGAATAGCTCTTTCAATCTCCTGTCTGGGGTGTACACTCCTCCAATTTTGGTTGACCTTTTCCGAATACGCTTCCCTCTGCCCTGCTCTACTTTGTTTGAGCTTGTCATTATACTTTTTCCTTCCCTGCTTGGATTGTTGCTGACCTTGTTTGATAACGTCGTTTTCCAACCTTTGCAACATCTGGTGTACGAAAATCAGACAATATATCATGCTCTGATGGGGTCTTGTAGTCTTCAGAATTTGTAGGTGATGCTTCTTTTTTCTCAGGGATTGGTGGACGAGGTGCCGGATTTCCAACGTTATGTGACTCATGACACACCTGTTGATAACAAACACTGTCAAGAGCTAAGCGTTCACCACGCTTTTAAATTTCTAATCAAACAAACTACCTCGGATGGAAGGACGTAAGCTGTAGGTTTCACATACAAGACCATCGCCATACTGTCGTTTTCCGATTTCCCAACGTCCTCTGCCTCCTTCTCCACCCCTCCCTCAACCATTTCCTCGACTTCTTCAATCTCCTCTACAAAATAACCACCCATGGTTGCTAATAAATTTAAGCCAGCTGTCGGAACCTCTTCGGCATCGGGGAACTTATGACGTTCCTGGCACATTAGAAATACAGTCGTTACAACTCTATATTCCTTAATACCAGAACAAGATGACTGTACACCTAACATTTTACACATATACAGTGGCTCTCCACCTATCACAAACTTCTGTACACCTGCAATGTAAAGGTTCAATGTCTGTACACCTATCATTTTCACGTCTTACCTCTTGGGCATCGGACGTTGTTGGTACTGCTGACTGACTTTCAAATGCTGCTGGATTTTTTGAAAGAACTGGTTCATCTGGGGGAGGAGTTGAACCACCCTCTGCTATGTTGGGCGGATTGTAGGCGTTGTCTGGCCGAGCTACCTCACGGGAGCTGTCATTATTGGATATTTCTTGGTTGTCCACCCCAACACTTGCGTCTGCTATGTTGGTCGACTCGCTTCTACTTTTTTTCCTCCCACCTGCGTCACCCTGGTCAACCCCACCAGAACCAACTACTTTCCGTTTTTTTTTTTCTCAGAACCCCCAGCGTCGTTTCCACCTGCTTTGGATTGTCCAACCAGGTGTGTACCTCTTTGACCTCTTGCATTGGAACAACTTTCATTGGGGTGTGTCCAACCATAGATTTCTTCGCGCAATGCACCAAGTTGTGCCCTAAGCTCACAACGGAACCAACTTTTTACCTCTTCACTGATTCCCCCACTCTTTGACAATTCAGGCTCTTTGCCAACACCTCGTCGGGGACGAGATGGACCACCCTGCGGTTTATTTGAACACCCAGCTTCTTCGCTTCGTTTGCGAAATCGCCCCTTTGGTGGTGGGCGCACTTCGGAATCACCAAGACCTATCACTTTCGTACTAACAATGAGAGGTGGGAGGGAAGCATCACCACCAATGAAATCACTCCCTTTAAATTTCCTGCCTCCCCGCATAAGCTCAACTAACTTCTGTACTTTGGGGTCTTCCCTATCATCCTCCCACTTTAAATCACCACCTTCTTCGGGTAATAAAAACGACACAGCAACCTAATCAAAACCAAAAATATAACGTACAGATCATGTCTTCAGTTTCCCAATTTTACATTGTAGATAAATATTAGACGTTGATCGTACCTCCGGAACGGCTTCAACTTCAATGACGTCTTCGAATGTTTAAAGTGTATTTCGTGAGTTGCATCCATCAGGTTCTTCCAAGAAATTTTGCCATCTTAGCAGGCTCAGGGATTCTTTCAATAAGTGCCGGGATTGCTTTGAAAGCCATGAGTTGCAGAGCCAAAGGGAATCCATAACATGCTGCGGTTTGCTGTTGCAGACGTAAACGCATGCTCTTAAGGGACTCTGCTTGAGCTGCAGCAGGAGGCGGTAGGAATCTAGACAATGTAACAAGAAATGCTTCTCTCCCCCAACTATATTGAAGAAACGCTTCGGTGTCTTCTAGCATTTCTACATATGACGCCGTTAAACGCAGATGTTTGTGGCCACAAACTATAAGTCCATCCACAAGAGCAATCAGAGCCAGTGGCAAACGCTTCCACACAGGTAACGTCTCATATGCGAGCATTCCAAGAACTTCAGGTACACGGACATCAAGATCTTCTGTTTCAAAAAGTTTTCTCCACGTTCGGCCAACCACTCCTTCATCTTCAGAAGCAGCGAGGGCTAAAGGTCCGGTCCTCGCCTTTTGTGGAACAAATGGGTCGCACTTTAGGCCTGTTATG
This sequence comes from Brassica carinata, assembly GCA_016771965.1. Classification (NCBI taxonomy): domain Eukaryota; kingdom Viridiplantae; phylum Streptophyta; class Magnoliopsida; order Brassicales; family Brassicaceae; genus Brassica; species Brassica carinata. The sequence continues at coordinate 16,697,500 of CM028691.1, forward strand.
TCACGAAATTCAGTCAGGGAAAATCGGAGGGGGTTATCTGCAAACAAGAACCAAAGTTCATATTTGCGCAACGTTACTAGCTGACGACTGAGGAGAGAATGCACTAGTTTTGCAGAGTTTAAACACCGAGCCACTGGTAAGTGGAACAAACGACCAAACTGACTCTCCAGCAAACACTGCAGCTCAGGCGTTCCAGCCAGGGACTTCACTATCGACCCAATTATGTTTTCTTTTGAATAGATGTTCAGTCGGGGTTTATCTGGATAGCGGTTAGGTGCAAAAAGTCTTTCCGGCAGTAGAGACGGCGGTGAATGCGTCGTTTCAACAAACTCTGCATCTGAAGTGGAGATTCCTTCACCTGAGTTTTGCGGACTACTGCTCGATTCTGTTATGAAATAATTCAAAGGATTTCATAATTCAATGCCATTACCTGCATATCGCGGGTGGGTTCTACAAATCGGAGAGGAGGGATTTACCTGCATATTGCGGCGGCAGTTTGGCAGTATTTCTACTGTTACGGAGTTTCGGCGGTTTCGATTGACTCCTCGTCACCCTTCCCCCCTGGGCAAATTGCAAGTGAGAATCCTTGATGTTTTACGCCTCTGCTAGTTTGACTATGTCAAACCCAAAATTCGCCGTCGATCTCAGTCTCCGATTTGAATACAGTTGTAAAATATTTTAAAAAGGCTTTGGGGGTTTAAAACAGAATTTCGAATTAATTGTGTGGATCTATGTCGTTTCCTCGAGCTGATTCGGCAAATCGACACTTTTTTTACAAATTGTTTTCCACATATATGTCCGATATGTATTTCTAAATTTTTGCTCGAAAAAATAAAGGGAAATGGCATTGGCGTAAATAATAAAGCTGTGAATAACCACAACGGACATTCGAACTCAAGTTTAGTTGGACAAATCCTAAAAGTTGCCCATTCCTCCAATTTAAACTTGAGGTTGCCCAATTGGCAAATTACAAACTTAAAAGTTGCCCAATTCGCCAATTTTTTCTTTTAAAAATTGATAGAAAATATAAGTTTACATCAATTAGATGATCGATCAATTGGCTAATTTGGATTAACATCACTTATAAAAATGATACAATAGTAACATCATTTCAATAAATGTTGCAAATTCGACATCAACAATAATTATACTAATAATCAATATTATTAAAACACAATCATTGCTAATATTTACCTCTACTACTACTTGGTATATTACTCTCTTTTGCCACCCGAAACCTACATAGAAAAATATAAAGCAAATTAAACAAATTGAATAACCCTAAATACCTTCTACTAATCACTATATATTTTGTAACTTCATGTCTACAATTCTCAGTACCCAGTTCTTTCCCATATGGCTTCCTTGCATGTAAATATAATAACAGTTATTGTTTTCTTTTGGGTTGATTCCAGATGCAGATTGTTAAAATACTAAAATAACTAGATCTTTTGTCCGCGCTATGTGCGGATTGTATCTCCAGCCAAAGTTAATGTTTGAATCTGAGAAAAACAAAAGAGCAGAATTTTAGTCATTACTTGATGGGATATTAAAACTACATACAAAATGGCGGCATAAGAAGCGAAGAGAACAAAGAAAGAAACTACGAAATAGATACCACTAACTATGCCTTGAAATATTCTTGCTTTTGTAGAACCTTGCAGATTTCTTCAAATATGTTTTCATCACTTTCTCCTAAGAATGAAGGAACCGTTCTTATACTCATGGCCGAATTCATCTCTTCTAGGCTTGTTTCCTCGTACATTCTCCTCCTACAGTTTTTCAATATTTTCATTAGACAAAGAAAACATAGAAACTTTGGACTGAAACTAACTCTAGAGTGGACATAAATGAACCTTAAACCACAATCCGTAGCAGCATCAGCAGAAAGCCTAGCTCCAATAGCACCACTTGAGTTCTCAGTCTCTTGAACCATCCCACGCCGGATCTAAATGGAGACGGTGGAAACGATCAAATAACTAAAGGTGTTTAGTAAATCCAGCCATATAATTGGATGTGTATGAAAAATGTAAAAAGCCACTGCATAGACAAATACCCACAGTTGACACTTGCGACGACGACCCGATAGTTGTCTCATGCCCTTGTTACACAATTTGAAACTCCAAACGTTAAGCAACGCCAACCTCTTCAAAAACATTCTGCCAGAAGACATACAAATAGTATGTTTGCATACCCAAAAAAATAATTGATCTATCTGTGAAAAAGAAAGTGGTGCACATTTTGGGAATATCAACTTCTTCGTAAAAGGTATTGCACTAGTACCATGGGAAGAATCTGGAAGTAAACAAAAACACATCTACAGAGTCAAAAAATGACAACATTTTACCTACTTGCATGAAAAGACGCACACCTGCGATGAACTGGCGTCAGTTGATGCATTATTGTTTCTGCTTATGTTTTTGAGGTGTCCATTCAAAGCCTAACCTGAATCAAGCACACATAATTAGTGATAAGACATAACCTTTTCGAAAATGAATATACCCAACCCACTGTGTAGCCAAAGTGAGAGGATTATGTTAGAACCAATCAAAGAAACGATCCCGTCTGTGGTACTGAGAATCCTTGCAGCGATTCCCAAAACGCACCAAATCTCCAGAAAATGCTGCAACTCTTCTCAGTTGAAATACATAACTTTACTTGTCTCCAAGCGACAAACAGAAATGTGTATACAGAAACAACATATATGATTGTCAAAGTAAGTTACCTTCTATCTGAGCAGTTATCCTCAGAAGAAGCTGTAGTCCGATGAGCATCCCGACTTTAGGTGTATTTTGAGACTTCGACAAATGGATCTTTAAAAATCAAAGTGGCCTCGCACAGTTAAAACCAAAGTGGCCTTGCACAGTTTGGGATGATGTCAGCAAAGAAAAAAACTGATGAGATTTTAGGTCGTCAATTTTGGTTCCATGAAAGCTTTGATGAAGAGGTTTTATAAGAGTATAAACAGAGGGACATGGAAGGATAAATCGCTCATGAGATAGGTGTAAATAACAAATTGAATGAGTGATACTGTGATAGTGGGTCTTCATAACTCATAGAAACGTTAAATTGCAGAAATCAGTAATGATTGTGGTGAAAGGGAAGAGACGGACGCTTACTACGCATAAGGTTTGGAAGAAGAGTTGAGCTGTTAACAATGGGCCATAGCTTACTAATATAATAGCCCACTCGTATTGGCCCGTGAAATATATGTTTCGACTAAAAGTGAGCTGACATGGCAAATATTCAGAAGCTCATTGGTTGATTTTTTTGCTGACGTGGACCCCCTCCCCATTGAGATTATTCTCCTTTTACTTAGTGTTTGATGATTGAAATTAGTTACATGGTATTCGGTTACGTTCCTTTTTCGAAGTATTTCACCCAAATTATCTTTTTTACGTTATTTAATAATCTCAACATTTTTCAGAGAATTTCAACTTTTTATTTGATTAATATAACACGTTACTGTATATAATTAATTTATGTATACAGTTACATTATTGACATATCTTTATATAATGATATGTTAATTACTCCTCATGGTATCAGCTAACAAGTATAAATTGTGATTATTATATAAAACTATTAAAACATAAACAATTTTTATCTACTTGCAAATAGTCTAGGTCCGGCCATTCCATTTAACTAGCTTTTCTATTATCTACTCTATTAAAATAGAGTCCTAAAATATATCTATTGTTTCCAAGTCGTTTTTAATTTTCAAACCCATTACTAGAGAGTTATATGTGACATTAGTTATACCCTAAGTAATAAATAAACTGATGTCATATTTAAATTGTACCACCACCATCGGGTAATTTAACCAAACCATTATTCTTACTAACAATTTCATTAACAATTAACCGGGTATCTATTATTATAAAGGTAGATGCAATACACAATTCTTATCTATATATTATATCTTAGGTACATACTTTTCTTAGAGAAACATGCTTACTGCACTTCGTTTCATTACATGAAGCACAACAATTTCTTCAGTCTTTGATTTAGTTCATATCAATAACTGCATAAGATCAAATTCAAATTCGATATAAGTATAGTACAGTACACAACTCATACATCGTACGTCCATAATCTGTTTAGACAAACTTAGTCTACTTGGACAAACACTTTACTTCGCTTCATTTCATAACTTGAATCACGAAAAGACTTCTTTGTTTGTTTAGGTTTATATCAATAATAACAGCATAATAACAAATTCTAATTCATTCTAAAATTGTCTTTCTTCATAGTACTAGATAACCAGACAACCCGAAATCTAAACATACATTACACCTGCAAGTTTTTAACACTTATTTTCTTTCGCATTATGAACATAATATTGGCAACCATATAAACTTTAATCTTATATATAGATTATATTTGTTTTTCCATTTAATTTATATAATTTGTTCTTATGTTAATTTACACTTACCATAGAAGAATTAACGTATAATATATAGTAGATTACTATATTCATATATTGATATATACTTTTAAATTTTTTTAGCAAATAACTTATCCTCCAAATATATCTAATTTGTTACAATAGATTTATGTTCTCAACTTTCTGATCAAGTATACATAACGTGTCCTGCAAACTAAATATTTTTATTTTCGAACCATCAGCTATAATATCTCGCAACCACATAATAATAGATTTGATCAAATCTAAACTAGCTTTTCGTCCAAGTAAAAAAATATCTAACAACTTAATTCTGTTGAGAACATATTTTTGTTATTCATTTATTTTTGAAAACAGAAAATATTTTTGCACGATTTTGTTAGTTGCATACGATCTCAAACATATTAACATTATATGTTTAAAAAATTAATATTTTTGCACCAAATAAAACTAATATTATGGAAGATGGAATTTAAAAAATAAATAATAGTATATAATATATCCACAAACAATATTATAATAAAAATATATAAAAACTCTATTGTAGAAATAATAAAAAATGTAATATTGTGATCTCAGTAACAGTTAAAAAGGTGTTTTTAAATAATTTGCTTTTAAATTTTGGATGTGAAACATATTAACATTTATATATATGGGATGTTGGAATTTTTTAAAAAGACTGTATATATTATATCCACAAACAATATTATAGACAAAACTATATATATAAAAAACTATTGTGATTTTTTATATATAATTTATATATTCTAATCTCGGTAGCAATTAGAAAGATTTGTTTAAATAATTTCCGTCCTTGAAAAGGGCGGGTTAGTATCTAGTATCTACTTATACCTAACTTAACTATTATTAATATATACCATAGCCTAAAATTAAGGAACTAAATAACTAATCTATTGTCTTTTTTTTAATTATGAATTAAAGTTATATTAACACTAAATTTAAGTAACTAATCAATTATATTTATTTACTAACATGAAAAAGAATTATATATGTCTACTAATTCGTATATATACAACTGTAGTTTAATCCAAATGCAAAAAAAAAAAAAATCTTCAAAACTTTCACCAAATACATAATAATATAATTCTTATAGATAGATTATTAAAATTGTTATAGATACTATAGATAGAAGAACCAAATGAAAGCTGGTATTGGACTCTGTTTAATTTGCAGGATTACAGTTGAGGACATTGGTGTGTATTGCTGCGTGGTTCGGCTTTCTGGCTGTGGTGAAGGGCCGTTCAAGTCAAGGGAGCAACACTGATAGCAGAGTTGATGCTCTGCTTTCGGTTATGAGAGATTTTGGCTACAACCCGTTACTTGCTCAGAGATGGAAAGGGCATGAACCTTGTGATGAATGGTGCGGGATAACCTGCGTGGAAGGTCAAATCGAGTATATCGTACGCGCATCCATGACTTGACTGGTAGTATCTCCAAACAGTTTGCGGATCATACTCCACTGGATGTGTTGGATATTTCCTGTAACATGCTTACTGGTATCATTCCCTATGTCCTTACCAAGGTGAAACTGATTAGGAGTCTGGATCTTTCTTACAACCAGCTACTTGTGAGAGTTTCTCATTTCAAGACACTTTAATCCAGAGATTCAGAGAGATAACCATACACTCACCTAGGTGCTTTCTGGTGGGTTTGGGGCTCTGGCTCTTGGTACTCTGATTGGAGTAGGCATCTACTTCTTTCGGGCTTGGAAAAGGAACCGATCAAATAGAGCTAGTTAGCCATCACATACTGAAATGAATGAGATGATAACATGTAAGCAAGTTCTTAAAAATTCACTTCACAAATATCTAACTAAAAAGTTTATCAACAGTGATTCAAAAAAATAATAATGTTTCGAATAGGACAGTATTAATTTTACAGAATAAAATATTTTATTTAATTAATTGATCCATATTTTAGTAATGAAATCTATTGAATAAAAAATTACTAAAGTTATACCAAAAAGTTCTAAAGTTTTACTAAAAGTTTACGAAGTTTTACTAAAAATTTACTTAATATTTCTTTAAAATTTTTAAAATTTTGTTTTTGTAAATTATGTATTAGAAAAATAATATTTACAAATAAGATAACTAAAAACAAGATATATACATGTAAAATCTATTCTAGAAACCTCTTAAATTAATTTTTGATATTAAAAATATTTGATATTAGATGACTTCCCGTGATATTGTGGGATAACATTTAAATATTACTTGCGGTAAGTAAGTTTTGTATATATTTGAAATTTATAATAATTTTGATAAACTAAATTTGCTGAAAAAAATGGATAGAAAATTTTGATTGGTTAATAATGAAAGAATAACATTAAATTTTATTACATTATATTAATCATCGTAACACATGTATCTCATAATTATGAAAAAATAAAATTAAAAATATAAACTACCATATGAGTTTTTTCGAAACAGACTACCGTATATGAGTTTTGATATATTTCTAATATTTAAATTTGAAATTCTATTATATCACTTGGATATATAATATAAATTTACTTTTAGATTTTACCCAATATTAATTGTTAGGTATAGTTTAGTTGTGTTACACAATTAATCAACAAAAAAAGAATAATTTAAGACATTCTCAAATATAATATAAGAAATCATGTAAACATTCTCAAGAAATTGTTATGTTTATTTACTTTAATATTACATATAATATATTACTTAATAAATTTAGGTTTCTAATCAGAATATATTTGTAAATTAAGATAATTTGAAAAAAACCTTTAGGAAATAGATGTTTTCGTTTGTCTTATACCTACAAATTCATATTTGATTTTAATCAATTATAATATTATTTTATTATAACAAACCAAAAATTAGAAATTTAAAATAAACTTATACATATTAAAACATCAAGCTACATATTTTATAAAACATAATTTTATAGATTGCCTCAAGTAAAATATTTAATATAATATAATACAAAATTTTTCTTGAAGATATATTTTTAGAGTTATGTTCTAACTCTTACTTCTATTTATTTAATTATTTATAGTTATCAGAACCATTTAGAAATTTATCCATTCCAAAAATATAATATTTTTTTATATTTCCTATGCATATTTTGTCAACTAGTAATGAATAATTGTAAATTGTTTTTTAAAATGATTGAATTTTTAATTGGTTTAGAATTGTAAGATAGATAATTACAAAAATATACATTTATAACTGAAATTAAATATATTTTATTTAATGTGTGAAAATTTTAGAATATGCATTATTGTGAAATAGAGAAATAGCATTCCATCTATTTTCCTTTAAAAAAAAAAAAAATAGATCTTCATTTGTTTAACCAAACGCCAAGTCACGTTCTTTCCACAACCTAAAATAGTCGAATACATAACCACAAGCAAAGAAAGCCAGTTTAGATGGTAAACGGCAAGCAGTTTTGTTTCCCCCATCACACCGAGAGTTTTCACAAGAACACAAAGCACATCCAAACTAGCTATGTATAACAAACATTGAAGAGTATCTGTGAATTTCCACAGATACATGGCAGCGTGGCCTTACCGCTCCGAAGGTTAACTTTTAGAGACGTTGAGACAGATACTTAGCCAAAGCATCAACAGGCTTGGCCGAGTCCATTTTCTTTCCCATTTCCCCTGACCGGACTTTAATTCTCGCAAGATAATCAGCGGCAATCCAAGCAAAGCTCAGCATCACCGCATGACCAGACGACTCATCAGGTTCTTGCAGCTCTGTAGACTTCTTCACCCACTCGGGATGGTATGTGACATGGTACCAAGCTGAAGCCTTCTTCTCATACATCACGTTCTTTTCTTCTTCGCTGAGACTCTCATGCTCCGGTTTTGTTTCCTCGAATACTTTTCTCAGCTCTTTCTTCAGGGAGTTATAAGAATGCTTCAGTCTTTCTTTCAGTTCGCCTTGTTTCTTACTTGTGTACTTAGGCATGGACCAGATGTGACCCGTCACAATCTCTTCCTCTTTCTGCACCTTGTACTGTCCGAGAAGACCGATGAGCTGCCCGTCGTAACAGCATTTGTGACCCCATGCCTCAGGGATGAAATCTTCAAACCCTGGTATTTCAAGATCAGTGTCATAAGGGATGTCACTCGGGTCCGAGTTTTCTTCTGAGGAAGCTTCTGCATCTTCGTCGTAAACCTCTTTTACACGTCTGTAAAGCCGTCCCAAGATCTTCTTCGACCTGTAAGTCTGGTACTCTTCTTTGCCCATGAAATCAGGGTAGAGTTTCGGTTTCAGGTGGAAGGGCATTGTCACCAGCTTCCCTGTCTTTGGGAAATCGACTGCTGTGGCAGCTAGTTCTGCCAGTAATAAACATTCTTCGTCCATGGCTCCATACTCACTTCTATCAGCATGAACGACGTGTGCATTACAGATTGTACCCAAATTCTCATTCGCCATGTTTTTTACAAAGAAATCTATTATGTCCTGTAACAAAAGCGACCGAGATTACACAAGACTTGTTTTACAAACGCGTAGAAAAGAAAGTAAAACAAACAAATGATTACTAGATAAGCCAACGCTAGCGTTATGATACCACTGCACTTGATGATAACTACAAAAATAAGAATCAACGACATAAAATTTTCTAATACCTCCTAATCTATGAACTCAGAAGCAAGCGTGGATAACACTACAAGCGTCCAAAAATAAAGCATCCAGCACTTTCCGAAATATCAAAGTTTTATACTGGAATCACCTATCCATCTTAAGCGTCATCATCTCAGCTAACCGGGTAAAAAAGTGGAGGGAAAGTAGATATTGACCTGGTGGTTAACAGCGCGCCCCTTACTCGTTTCTTCAGCTGGAGTATATTGCATGGCGGGAAAGCTTTTTTTGCTGGGAGGGATGAGTCTCTGATCCCAAGCCACAAAGTAGAGGTCACCATCAAGGTCACTGCCAGAAGCTTCGTTTGTATGAGGCCTCTCGCCTTTCTGAGGGAAAAGAAGGCAGTCATACATGTGATGCAGCTCGGGTACATCAACAGCTTCTAGAATCCTTACATCCCCTGGGTGAAGACAAGGATTCTTAGCAACGGCTACATAACCTTTCACTACTTGCAGATCTGTCTTCGTCTCCTTAAAACGAGACCCATGTTTGGAGAAACAATTTTCTATAGACGGTTTCGAGACTTGGATAAAGCATTGGCCCTGTTCAAGTATCCCTGCTTCGTCTAGGCAACCCATTAGCCACCTTCCTGACGTAACAAAAATTCGAGATTTTTCTCTGAGACCCCAGAGTTGTGCAATCCTGACCGAAGACAACATCCCGCGTAGATGTGGCTCAGTTTTTGGTTTGAAACCTGCACTTAGCATGATAGCAGCAGTATTTCCCTGTTCAGCACATGATGCTGTAAGAACTTCAAATGCGACATCGGTGTCATCAAGGATGCGGTTCAGTTTATGGAGCATAGTTTCCTGCATATCCCAGAATATTTCATCAGGAACACCTAGTACAGACAGGAGGGTGATTATCTGCCGGTTCAAGAACCCAGGTTGAAACCTGGTCCATGAACAGATCTCCAAGATTGTATGCTTAGAATGGAACTTATCCATGCTGTGTCGAAGCGCTAACCGGATTCCATCATCTTTTGATGGCCAACGCGCAACAACTCCTTTGAAACCAGCGTAACGTATCTGATAAGCACAAGGGCTGCAGTGCGAATCCAACTGAAGCTTCTCCATTATTTCTAACGCGAGGTCAGGTGTGATTGTACCAATTCCATCAGAGAAAGTATACCCATTTCTCTCAATTTCTGGAAGCTCGGTGTCAACCTCGTGAGGCATGACATCTACAGTGGCGTATGTTGACGAGAAGCACAAGCCCATCCTAGCAGCACACTTTGCCACATTCTTGTCTTTGAACTTCCCCATCCATGTCTTTATATCTGACACTCTTGTTTTCCCGTCTTCAGCGAAAAACCATGCAGAGCGGTCTCTGAGCTGATTGGCCGAGAATGCTAGAAAACTGTATTTTCTACCACACAGTTTAAACCCATCGGTTAATATGGTCTTCACTCTTTTGAAAACGTGGGTCTTCTGAGAGAAAGAGCTTGATGTAAGATCCTTCACAATCGGAGCAACAAAGTAAGAAAGAACATTTGAATTCATGGTCTGCATGCTTTCGTCCATGAAAGTCACGCGCAAAAATCTATCAGACACAGCTTTGTATTTCCTGAGTACCCTGTTGGAGAGCTCAAGTTCTGGGGGTAGGCAATAAGCTCTGGTTGGAGTAATCGCTAGCCTTCTGATCTCAGAGATATCATCTGACTGTACAAGACTCCCTAAAAGCTTTGGGTTTTTCTGAATCCATTCCTGAACAAGCTTCAGCCGCTTGTACGCATCAAAAACAGGTCGTTTATAGGTACAGAGATGCTTGAGAGAAGCTATATTGACATCCTTGGGTTGGTTTCTAAGAAGATCAAAGAAACGCTCAGTCAACTGAAACTGGTTAAAAACCCCTCTGTGCAGCACCGCGTTTACTAGGAACATGATCTCAAAGGAGATTCCTTCCCTGTGGTGAATGCAGAAGAAATGATCTGATATAGGCTCTCCAAAACAGGGCTCATCACGAATCCTGGGAGGCCACCTCACACGTTCCTCTTGCACTCTCCGCGCCCTTAGATAGTCCAAGGCAGTTTTCATTTTCTTCTCATGCCGAGGAGATATGAGCACTCGATATGTAAGGCACCGGCCAATTGCCCCAGCTTGGGTAAAATCAGTAGTACGGATCCAAGGGTCATCGTCATCCAAGAGATCGACGGGAACAGTTTCATATATGTCATCATCGGCTGTTCTGTACCACACACGGGGTGATGAAGCCAGCTGCAAGAGTAGCACATAGCCATCCAAAGTTCTATACTGCCTGACTGTTCGTATGTCTCTCACCAATAACTCCAACTTATAATCACAATTGATCACAGCATACATCATTGTGTCCTTCAAAGAGAAGGCAGTGCTCTTTGTGAAGCAAAATCTGCAAGTGTTGTCAAAAGGGTCTACGAGGAAATCAACCCCTTCAGCTCTCCAAGAAACAAGAAACTCATCCCGGGCAACCAAGGTCCCAATCTCAATCGAAACACCAGTGAGCTTATAAGGTGTTGTCGTTCTTCTTCTCTGGTTAAGTGTGTATGGGTTCTTAGGCCCCAAGCTGACTTTCAAAGGCTGGCCATCGAGGATGAGCTTGGATTGCCCAGCAGCATCCATAGCACGACCTGCTGACTCAGGAACCGCGAAATGGACAAACGCATGAGGCTCCACTCTCTTGTAACCATCGAATGTGGGGATGTTTGAAGTGTCAGTGATCTCGAAATTAGGATAAGAACCAGGAGGAGTCCAAGAAGTTTTTAATCTGCATCGCCAAACGAGTCCTACTTCTTCTTCAAGGTAATCTGTAAGCTCTTTTGCAGTTGTTGTCTCCCCAAACCCACCAATGCTTACTTGTGTCACGACCGAGTTCTTGATGTTTCCCTCTGACCCCATTCTCCTAAGGTACGAAAAAGGAACAAATCTAAGATAATCTTTCTGAGTCTCAGTAATCAGATCACCAAAAATAAAGAATGGTTAAAAAAACACCATGAAACAAGACAGAAAATAAGCAGATGTAATGAAAAAGACATTAGAATCATGCATAGACAACCAAAGAGGTGAGATCATCATAGGAAACTGACTCCATAAGCACCTTTGATTGTTTATGGTAATGAGGAATAAATAATGCTCTGAGTCATTGAATAAACAAGAAGGAACAAACACAAAAAAAAAAAAAAGTCTTAAGATACATCTCAGATTCTTAATAAGTAGCATTTAACTTGCCAAGTTCACATCATCAACCAGTGATCAGAGAAAGAACATCATCAATCATGGCGTTCAAAACCCTAATACCCTTAGAAAAGTTCAAAGAGAAGAAACATCAAATTAGGAGACGATACTGATGATTTAATTATGCAAGTATTTAAAACCCTAATGACCGTACACAATTATACAAAGAGACTGTGGAGACTTACAAAGTGATATCTTCGATCTCAAGATTGGCAGTGGGATCGGAAGAGACAACGGAGACATGGAAGCAATGCGGAGACGAAAAGGAGCAGAGGCCAGTGAGCGATTAGTAAGTAGACTGGAAAAACCATCAACCATCGTCTTCTACCAGTCAACGGATTAGAGTGCTGTGCAAATCGGGGAAAAGGGCATTTTTCCACCCCCAACATTTTGTTTAGTGTCTTTTTATACCCAAACTGTGCTACTACCACAGTTTTATTGTTTATCAGATTTAAAATATCTATATTTTGATTTCTATATTTTAAGGGAAAAATTTGTAAATCAAGATATATATATATATATATTTTAAATCTAATTAGAAAACAATAAAAGTATCATAATACAGTGGTAAGTAAAACTGGTTTAAGTCAGCAAACATAACTTTTTAAAAAATTTCCCTCATTACAAAACAATGTCGTTTTGTCTAACATGACAGTTAGTCAAGGTAGATTTTCATGATATAGATTCAAGTTTGGGTCGAAAATTTAAATAAATTCTTAATTCAGATATGCTTTTTACACTTGTATTTTGTTTGGATATAAAAAGACACGATGCGAAATGTTAAAGTCGAAAAATACATTTTTCGTGATAATCGTATGTGATTAGACGTTTCTTTATGGACTTTTAGTGGCCTTAGTATATTATAAAAGTTTACAATTGTATTTTATTACGTTTGAACTTTTTTCTACAATACTTGTTTATAGAAATAGTACTTCCATTTAAGAATTATAAAATTCTATTTGACAAGGGCAATTATCTCAAATGAGCCTACAATAGATGTTCAACCAAAAAAATCCCTAAAGAGAAAAATAATTTAAATTTTTTTTTATTAAAGAGTCAAAAGACTCGTATATCTTTACTTTATAAATATATAAATAAAAATAATCATTTAAATAAAAAATTATAGTTTTCAAATTATATATTTAAATTCGAACTTTAAAAAATCAAATTTTCTTTTTCAAAATTTGTTTTGAAATTCAAAAAATTGTTTTGAAACTATTGTTTAAACTTTTTGAAATTTTTATCTATTTATTTAATTTTTAAAAAATCTTAAACATACCTTTCAAACCTCACCCTCAAATGTAAATCCTAAATATAGATTAGTTAACACTAACAATATAAGAGTCTATTTATCTTTCAATAAAATCTCTTTTGATTATTTTGACCCTTAAAAATTATATTTGTGATAAAAACTTTTTAAGAGTATTTTAAGGAATTTCTCATTTTACAAAGATATATTATCATATTTTCATTTTGATTTACTAACAGTAGATATATATTTCCATTCAATACTTGTTTATGGAAATACTATTTCCGTTTCAGAACTATTAAGACTCTATTTACAAAGAAAACATTATGATATTTGCATTTTTACTTACTAACCATATGTAATTTATGGATTAATTTTATGATATTTGCATTTTGACTTACCAACAATATTTAATTTATGAATGAAATAACTAGGCCTGAGACTTATTATCCGAGATCCGGATTCGATCCGAGATTCGATCCAGATCCACTCCGAAAATCCGGATATCCGGAGGGGCCGAATCCGGATCCGGATAGTAAAATGTTGGATCCGTCAAAACCGGATCCGGATATCTAAATTTTTTAGTTCGGATATCCGGATCCGTAATTTTTATTAATAATTATTTTAAAAATAGTAATACCTATATATAAAAACTAATTTTATTTATTATATTTCATTTTTATAATAGTATATATAAATTTTATATAAAATTTGTAATAGCATAAATAAAAATAATTAAAAACATCATATACATTTTTATTTTTAAGTTATTGTTAATATTTTATATAATTTAATATTATTTATTTATTTATTTTAAGGTTCCAAATCCGGATCCGGATATCCGCCGGATATTACAATTTTTAGAAGGATATCCGACACCCGGATACCCGAGAACCCCGAATCCGGATAAGGATAGTAAAATCATGGATCCGCCGAATAAGGATCCGGATCCGGATACCTCGAAATACCCCAGATACCCGATCCGTTCCACCCCTAGAAATAACGAGTTAAATATAGTTGATATCAACTACAAAAAGCATAAACTCTTCACCGGCAGAAGGTAGACTATTCAACTTTCCATTAAAATTGTGAATAAACGAGAAGAAGGACATTTAAGCTAAAGTTACAATTTACAAATTAGTTTTAGTCAAATAATCCAGATAACTAAGCTAGGTTAAAAATGCAGAGATATATATATATATATATATATATGTATATATGTATCTAAACTACACTTCTAATATAGAATTTTTAAAATATATGATCTAATAACGTTGAATGATATCGTCACGACATCAGACTTCTACTTGTGTTTTAAATAATGTGTTGCATAAACTACTTTTATATTTACACTAGAGTCTATGTCCGCGCTACGCGCGGAAAATGCTTTTACATATTATTTTCGGTCAATTAATAGACCAGAAGATAGTTGTTCTGCAATATTTATAAATTATGTGTATTTTAAAACAATTTAATGAATTTAGAATTAATAAATCAGAAAATTTCTAAAACAGTAAAACAAATGTTTATATGCTGAGTTTTTAAGGTACACATTGTTGCTTTTTAATGTGACATTAGTGAAATATATGTTTTTATTAGCTTCTGAATGGATTAATGTGACTCATCTCAGGTAAAGTAAGCATAATAGTTCATTTCGAATGTTGAGGTGAATAATAATCTTATGTATTGTTTAAAAATTAATTAGCAAACTCAAACATGATAATTAAATTTATTTTCCATTCACCTTTATATATTTCAGATTAGTGATTGTTATCAAGCTAATTTATTTTTACTCTTAAATATTTTGAAATTGTCTAAAATATCTTGTTTGGCCATTTCAGATGAAGAAATATACAAAAGTTACATGTGAGATATTTCAAGATCAAAACATTTTTCTAATTTTTTTTCTGTTTATCTTTTTTTTGTACCCCTAGAAAAGAAAGCCTATAACGAATTATGTTTCTGTATTTAGTTTTGTTTTTTATGGTAAAATTTTTCTATGATGTCTATTTTCCCAATAACATTAGGATGGACCTTTAAAATCAAAACATTTCTATTTTGAATTTAAATAAAGTAAACACAAAATTTATGAATAAAATTATCTAATAGGAATGTGTTTGTAAGTGGCTAGACATAACATTTGTTTGTAAGTTTGGTCATAACATGTATGAATGTGTTTTGGGTATATTTTCTTAATAGAATTATTGTGGTTTCTTGAGTGATTTGAATGATATGTGAATACGATGTTAGAATGTATTTTTTACCATTTGTAAAAAATACTATAATATGCATGAAATATCAAAAATCCTTAATATATGATTTTTTAATTATATATATATATTTATATATTGATGTTTAATTTTAATATTAGATATTTGTAAAATTATAATTAATAATTTATTTTTAAAATTTGATAGATTTTTTGTTTATTACTTGGTTCAAAACAATTTTTGGTAGCATAATAAATAAACTCAACTTGGTTTGAACTTATTCACGTATATATTGAAGTAATAATTTGTGTTTATTTCCTCTTTAGTTTGCCATTTTATAATCCTTAATATTTTATTTTCTTCTTACTTCTTTGCATATTGATATTAGATATTAGTTTTTATTCATTTTATTTATTAAACTTTTACTGATTCATAGATATACTTAGTAAATTTCTGAATATTTTATGTTTTCAAAAGATTAATAATTTGATCATAGACATTTTTCGTGGCCCTTTTGCGACTTCCTTATATACCATAAACTTCTCTTTCCAGTATGTAATAATCCATAAATAACCAATTACATGAAATAATTTTGACCCTTTTGCCACTTTGCTATGTGCTTTCGCTGCCCAATTCACATCGGTGAAGACGAAGCAGTCATTCATCACTTGGTCCTCTGTTAGCTCATGCGTTGTGCACTCTCTGCTCCACAGCTTCAGATGCATAGTTGATCCTCTTTATTACGTGGAAGTTTTGGTGCATGACCTTGATGTTTTTGTTCATCATGCTTATATCAGATGTGTTTTAATTGCTCACAACAACCATACCTTATGTTAGAGAAACAACTCTTGAGGAGTTATGAATTGTTTTGCTCCTTGAAGGCTTGAAGCTCATGCTAATAGTGTTTCAGCTGAGTGACCTCTACACAGAGCTTGTAGAGATAGTGTGGCCTTTTTTAGAACAACTAACTGTTTCTGGGACATATTTAAAAACTTAGAAGTTTAAATAACAAATGGACTTTAATAGTTGGTAGTATTCAATACAATTCCAATTGTATCGTCTCGGCTCATATCTTTCAAAGTCTGTTTGCTTAAGTTGATCTTTACAGTCCTTACTGCAAAAATTTTATTCATCAAGGCTAAGTACAAAAAAGATGTGTATTTTATCAAAATTTCAACTCGAAAATGCACACAAAGACATGTGTACATATGATAAAATACCACAACATGCATATTTCACTTCCATGATTTTAAACACTTACAATATAAGACATACTCAAGACCTTCCTGCTAAAATCTTCACCAAGAAACTTGTTCCACATCCTGCAACTCAACTCCTACATAAACAGCCTTGAAAGGTGATATAACCGAATCAATTTTCACATTATCAGTGGTGCACTTTCATCTCATACGAACTTCTACTATCTTCAAAGGCAATCCAATATCTGGAACTATTTCTACCGTCTTCAGCGCCTGGCCATGATTAACGAATGAGGGAAAGGTGGTGGACACAGCAGGTGACTGCAGCAGAGCAAGCTTCAATGCTTCACCGGTGCTCTTGCAAGAATATGCATATTCTTGGAGATTATTAGGAATCAAGAGTATTGGAGATTTTAGGAAGGGCTTGTACTCCATATTTTGGCTGTAACGGCTCAAGATCAGTTTAACCTTGTTTCTGTAAGAGCTCATGTCAACATATTTCCTTGGCCACATCACAGTCACTTGATTGAGAGTCTATTTTAGTCATCATCTTCCAGTTGCTTAAACAGAATCTCTCGGTGCTTCCTACGTAATTAAAAAAACATCAGATTCCACTTCAAAATAGTCAAATTACATAAGAGATCATTTCTAAGTTGAATAACTCTTATCGAGATTGACTTGTTTTGAATTTCAGCAACCCTTATGGTTGATAACAGGTTCAAATCTTATAAAGAGATTTAAGAACCTTAGCCTTCTACTTCATCTCGTTTTCTTATCTCCATGACCTTTACCTTACCCACAAGTCATCTACAAACACAAATGATTTCAAGAATGGCCAAAACGACTTTCTTTATCATCAGTAAATTATGCATAAGGGCTCTCCATCACATTTCAATTCAATCGTGCACTAATATTAGTCTCACTCATATTTAAATTTATCATTTATCATTAATACGATATACTAAACCTTGGTCAGAATAGATCACACAATATAGATCCTCTGATCCTTAACCTAGTAGTGACAGGACACAACAAATAACTCAGACGCTGTTAAGGATGGATGTTCGTTATGCCAGACGGGAAAAAAATACCTTTCAAACTCGAAGCTGAGGCTCCTCTGCCGTAGATGTCTCTGCTTATGGGAAGCTTTGCCATTGTATAAATTTTTCTCCAGCTTTCTCTATTCGTACACACCCATTTTCTATATCTGACAGCAAAAGAAGGTAAGAAATCTTATTAGCATGTATGAATGAGAAGTAAGAAACTTTGTCAGACCATGTTAAAATTAAAACACTATTCAAAGAATAGGAGGATCCTTTACTTTGCAATCAACTGATAAAGGCATTGATCTTTGCCACGGAGTAAATAAGCTCTTGAATCACCACAGTTTCAGACTATTATATGAAATGGGAAAACCAAAGCAACAACATCAGGTGATTCTATGGTTTCAGGAAATTCTGATTCGAGAACCACCCTATCTGAACAACGACTAACATGTATGTTTCTCTTCCCTTTAACTTCATCACCGAACCTTTAAACGACAAATCCCATTGGACCTGCATACCCTCATGAGTGTTCCTCTCTCACACTTCTTCTTTAACCCGTTCCTTTTCTTCAGCCAAAGCAAAACTGATCCTCTCATGGCAATAGTCAGCAATCTGCGAAAACCCGGTTTCCACCAAAGCCATCAGATATTACACAACGACCTGTAAAACCCATATCATATATACATACAACATACGACAACAAAACATAAGCAAATCAGGGATCAGGATCAGAAAATCAGTGGTTCTCTAAATTCAAACTATCACTGGCACCCCAACACAATTATCTCCTTCTCCTGAAAAATATTTCTTCCCTCTACTGAAACCCACAAACCAATAAAGTGTTTTTTTAGATTTTAACCAACGAAGGTAGTACCTGCACATCAGGATGCATGACCTTCTCCATGAGATTGCTACCTTCTGAAGCGGCCTCTATCTAGATCCTTGCAAGTCCTCCTTATAATTTTAAACGAATGAAATATAGTGTCAGATCAGATCAGATTTTCCTGAAGTTATTCTATAACCTAATGTGAGATCCAAATAAAAATTGATGAGAAAGAGCATACGAATAAGCCAGCGAAAACAAACAGATCTCAAGCTCTATAAGCCAAAAACCTAAGGGTGAGAGAAACTGAGAATCAGATTCGATCATCACTCGATTTATATGTAAATCAACGACAAATTAATCCCAATAAAAAGCAAAGGGCATAACGTTGATCAATTAATTTATGCAACTAAATGTAAATAAGCCGTCGTGAATTTGCAGGGAAGAAAACCAAGAGTCAACACGTCGGGAAGGAGACGAAGAGAGCGGTGGGGAAGGAATACATTGATGTGGTAGTATAGTATTCTCTTATTGGTTGATTCAATCTGCTGAGGTGGATAGGCTGAAAAGCTTCCCTCAATCCCTTTTATATATTGGGATTTCAGATGGTTACGTGATATATGTTTTTAAATTTATATAGCTATGATATTGGGTTAATTGACCGAGTTGTTATATATTTGAGACGTGGCTTCATATATACACTCTTGATTATGGATTACAATAATGATACACTTGCTTGATGAGGAAACAAGTCCCTGACTCAGTCATAGGGGACTCGTTGTCTCCTTCCTTATTTATTCCCAGTTGGGCAAACTCCCAAGTTAGCCTTGCTTGAGCCTCTGCGACCACTTTTCCGTGTCTAGAAATGGTTTCCCCGAACGAAAACGATAAGACTCCCATGCTTTCGATTTCAGACGCATCCTCATCATCATCATCTCGTACTAGGGCTTTCACTTCCAGGACTCGTAGCGTTCCCCTCTCAAACCCTACTGACCAAACTGACAACTCCAGTGCTGTGACTTTAGGCTACGCAGGTTCTCTACGGAGCCAGAGTCGACGTCCTCCTTTAGTGCCAATGGCTGGCCCTCTTTCCTCCTCTACTCGAAGACCTGAACCTTTCTTCCTTCCTCCTACTCGAAGATCTTCTGGTTATTTTGGGGATCTTGAAGAGGTAAACTCAGACGACGGCGAGTTCGTTTTGGAACACGCACATCTCCTGAGATCTGGAAAGTTGGGGATGTGCAATGATCCTTACTGTACCACTTGTCCTTCTAACTACAACCACAAAGCATCCCGACTTCCCAATCCTACCGTTTCTGCCTCCACGGTATGTTTGATTTTATCCTACAACACAATATAGACTTGAGACGCAAGAAAATGTTGCTGACATGGAGTTTTATTCTTTTCATATTAGTTTCACAATGCCTTGTATGATGATGCTATAAGTTGGGCTAGGCGATTTGCTTCTTGTGTTAATATATGCTTACCTGGAATCATGAATCCTCATTCCAAAGCTGTTCAAATATGGACTAAGTTCTTTGCCGTCTCAAGCTTGTTTGCCATTTTTATAGACCCATTCTTCTTCTTCGTCATATTAGTCCAAAAGGTATATGTTTCTGCGTGTATCTCTTTCTTCCGTTTAAATACCTTTTTGACCATCTTTCTGACTGCAGAACAACAAATGCATAGTGATTGATTGGCCGATAGCTACCACATGTGTAATTATTAGAAGTTTAGAACTCTGACGGATTTTATATTCTTTGCTAATATTATGCTTCAGGTGCGTTTCCTTTTTCTCCACTTCTTATTATTAGGAAAAAAAAGTCTCAAATCCCAAGTTGTAAGAAATCTTAATTTTTTTTTTTGTTTTTGAATAAATGTTTCCTTTTTACAACAAAGTTGCCTTAGCTTATGACTACTCCAACCATTCTATAAGCTATTTACATTCTTGTTGCAAACCAAAATTGTAAAATTTTCTCTCTACCCTTAACTCCATCTGATTTCATCAAGCTTAACTTGTTGCGCACTCCTTTATCAATAAACTTCTTCAATTTGGACAATAGAAGCGGGTTGTCTCCATGTCTGATCTTGTTTCTCTCCCTTCACAAAGCATGAAAACTTGCCTGCAATGCATATCGAATGCAGAACAGACTGTTCTTCTCTCGGGTGCCATCTGTGATCAACGCTACAATCTCAGACCAAGTGTTCGTATAAGCACTTCTCAGAATCCCCTTAGGGAGATGTTCCCAAATCTGATTAGTGTAAGAGCACTCATAAAATAGATGGTCTCTCGTTTCTACAGCTCTTTTGCAAAGAACACAAGTTGCGTCAACACTCTGATTCCATCTGGATACTCTTTCCATAGTAGATAATCTATCCAAGATTGCAAGCCAACTCAAAAAAGCGAATTTAGGAGTAGCTTGAGAGAACCATATACCTTTCGCCCACGGACAATGTAACCGGAAACATTTGAATTCTATTTTTATTTTATATTTCGTTGCAGTTCCGCCTGGCCTATGTTGCTCGTGAGTCTACGGTCGTTGGTGCCGGCCAGTTGGTTGATTGCCCCAAAAAAATTGCTATCAATTACTTTCGAGGATATTTTTTCCTCGACTTGTTGATATTGATGCCACTTCCACAAGTTTTGTAACGTTAAATACATAATACTTCTGGTTTTGTTTTTTTTGAATATAGATACTTCTGGTTTTGAGTTATGGTAATGGAAGATGTTCATCTACCACAGAATTTTCCTTTTAGTTTATTATTTTTGCCTTACAGATATCGATACTACTCGGAATACCAGCACAGTTAGGCGCATCCCGGGGAAGCTATGCTAAAGACTTTTTTCGCGCTGCAAATCTTGTCCAATACATTTTAAAACTATTTAGACTTCTACCTCTATTTAAGCTTGCTGGACAAACAACAACAGGCTTCATATTTGAGTCAACTTGGGAAAACTTTGTTACTAATCTTCTTACCTTCATGCTGGCTGGACATGTTGTCGGCTCTTGCTGGTATTTTTTTGGTCTGCGGGTATGGAAAAGTCTCACATTCTCTGAAGATTTGTGTACATATTTCAAGTGGTTTATAAATTATTATCATTGCCTGATGCCCCTTTTTTTTGCTTGGTCTCTTCTAGAGAATTAATCAATGTGTTCTAAATGCTTGCGGTCATTCTGAGCGTGAATGTAGAGATCTTATAAATTGTGGCCATGTTGATAGCAAAATATCAGCATCACTACGAGCTCTTTGGAGAGATAATGCGAGAGCAAATGCTTGTTTCCGAGAAGATGGGTTTACTTATGGAATATATATGAACGCAGTCAATCTAACACATCATTCTAGTCTCTTCACAAGATACAGTTACTCTTTGCTCTGGGGATTCCAGGTAATTGAGTTTACACAAACACTGTTTGGCAACTATCCTATCTACGGATTTGATTTGTTGCTATCCCTTGCCTAATTAATTTTAGCCATGAATTGTGGCCCATAGCTACATTATAGTTGGTCGCTATTTCAGTAAATTCTTATAATGATAGAACTCTTAAACTAATGCCTGTTCTTATACTTTTCAAAGCAAATTAGTACGCTTGCTGGAAACCAAGTCCCAAGCTACTTTCAGCCAAGAGACGAGCGACTAAAGACGATCGACTCAACAGCTCGAATCGAATGATCAACCCGACAGGCCGACAGGCCCAATCGCATGGCAACACGCTAGGTCAAGAATCACCGACTCAAAGACTATATAAAGGGAGGAGAATCAAGAAAAAGAGGAGAGGAACTTACACACACACATAGCGGCTAGATTAGGGTTTTGACTGTTCCTTTGTATCTCAGCTGCCTTGTACTTTTCCGGTTAAAGCTCTTCGAGAGTCACTTTTTCTACCTTTGTAATCTATTCATCTCGAATCTATAAAACGTTTTGTTCGTCCAATCCTCGAGTTTCATCTATTTCGTTCGACCAAACTCACCTCAAACAATTGACACCCACCATGAGGCCTGATCAGAGTAGCGTTTCTAGACCGATATGACGACTGGAAACTCACATCCCGGCGCTTCAGGAGAAGAGCCGGACCATACGCTGTTAGGGTCAAAAACGGTTATCTCGAAATCAGAGGCTAAGATAATTTCCTAGTCGCGGATTTTCCGCAAAACATTCGCTAAAGGAAAAACCGGAAGTTGACGAACGAGCGAAATCCGTACAAAGGACACTCGCCGGCGAGCTCGACCCCAGCACGGGTGTGCTCGCCGGGCGAGCTCAACCCGCACACGGGTCAGCTCGCCGGTGAGCTCACACCCGGCACGGGTGTGATCGCCGGGCGAGTTCGCCCAGACACGGGTCAGCTCGCCGGCGATCTCACACTCGGCATGGTTGTGCTCGCCGGGCGAGCCCGACGGACGCAGGTCAGCTCGCGGGCAAGCTCAAACTCAGCACGGGTGTATTCGCCGGGGGAGCTCAACCCGTACACGGGGTAGCTTGCCGGCGAGCTCACGCCCAGCACGGGTGTGCTCGCCGGGCGAGCTCAACCGCACATGGAGGAGCTTCGCCGGCGAGCTCAACCCGCACGGGGCAGCTCACCGGCGAGCTCACACCCAGCGGGTGTGCTTTCGCCGGGCGAGCTCAACCCGCACGGGGCAGCTCGCCCGGCGAGCTCACGCCGCGGCAGGTGTGCTCGCCGGACGAGCTTCGACCCGGCGTGCTTCGCCCGGCGAACTCACACCCAGAACGGGTGTGCTCGCTGGGCGAGCTCAACCCGCACATGGAGGAGCTTCGCCAGCGAGCTCAACCGCACATGGGGAGCTTCGCCAGCGAGCTCAACCGCACATGGGGGCTTCGCCGGCGAGCTCACGCCGCGGCAGGTGTGCTCGCCGGCGAGCTCACACCCAGCGGGTGTGCTTTCGCCCGGCGAACTCACACCGAAGCGGGTGTGCTGGCTGGCGAGCTCAACCCGCACATGGAGGAGCTCGCCGGCGAGCTCACACTCGGCACGGGTGTGCTCGCCGGACGAGCTCGACCCCGGCGTGGGCAGCTCGCCGGCGAGCTTGGCCCCAGCAAGGGTGTGCTCGCCGGCGAGCTCGACAACTTCTGTAGTCAGCTCGGTGACAAACTGATCTAACCCCGGTCTGTCCGACTTATTTTGATCTCCATGCTTTCTGTATCGCTGTGACATCCGACGTTCGGGACAACACACTTCTCGCTTCGTTTCGATTGAAGTTATTCCCAAAGTTTTACGATTAAAACCGAGAAAATCGTATAAACGCTCGAAGGGTCTAAAGACAGTCCGCAAGGATCCAAACTTGCCGAGAGGCCTACCTGCGGTCTCAGAGGGGATCCGAGCCTATGGGAACTATGGCGGTTTATCCTGACTTTCAAGTATAAGATAAATGTCAAGTTTTCGAAAATAAATGTCAAGATTCGAGAGGATAATTACGAGGATCGACAGAAAAAAGAATATTCCCAAAGGAGATAAACTTGGGCCCGAAGGCAAGGGAATAAACGGGCCACCGACCTCAAGCGACTATATAAGGAGAGCTGGGATAGAAGAAAAGAGGATCCGAGATTTTAGACTTAGAGAGCTTTGCTAGCTTAGAGAACGTAGGGCTTAGGTGGTTAGACTAGTACGGCAAGGCTTAGGACGTCTTGGCCGCCTCCTGTTCTTTTGTTAGCTTATCTCTACTCCTCTCGGAGAAATCTTGTATTCATACCATTCAATTAATAAAACGCCTCTGAGCGACTATCTATTTCCGTCTTGCTATCCTTCTTCTCAATTTTTCTAAAGTGATTACGCAGAGAATTCGGACCTTCAAGAAAGATCGGGTTCACTCGATTTTCCTCCATCTTTATCAACTAAAACTCGACAGTGTGATTTTCGGTTCCCACAGTTTGACGCTAGAAGGAGGGGGGACAAATTCTCTAACTCAAAAATTGCTAAACAATAAGGGATACGGATGTCCGATTCAGCAGCTGGCGATGACATCTCCTTCAAGGACCGGGCAACGGCTGACCAGGCCCAACCCCATAACGATCTCCTTGTCATCGAGCTGACAATCCAGGACATCGACGTAGCAAGAGTGTTGGTCGACACCGGATGCTCGGCCAATTTTATCTACAAAAGCACCCTCGAGAGAATGGAGATCGACGCGTGCGCTGTCACAGAAGAACCCAGCCCAATATTCGGACTCTCGGGAGATGCTACTATGACCCTCGGCTCGATCAACCTTGCGGTTAGAGCCGGGAGCGTTGTCAAAATCACGGAATTCTTAGTCGTCGATGGCCCAACATCGTACAATGCGATCATCGGAACTCCATGGCTGAATTCTATGAGAGCGATCCCCTCAACGTTCCATCTGTGTCTTAAGTTTCCAACCCCCCATGGAGTCGAAACTATACGAGGATATGGCAGGATGGCGCAAGTATGTTTTACCGCTGAGCTGAAATGAAAGAACTCAGCAGCCGAGACCTCCCGCAACAAGAAAACAAAGCTGACTCCCGATGAACAAGACTCGGATGTCTTCTGGCAGTCTCAGAGAGTCGAAATTCTAGATGGAAAGCGAGATCGGGGCCAACCTCCGTGAGCCTTTGAGAACAAGGCTCATAGCCTGTCTTAAAAAGAACCTCAGTACGTTCGCTTGGACCGCGGAGGATATGCCAGGGATCGACATCGGCATAACTTGCCACGAGCTCAATATTGACCCGATCTACAAACCCGTCAAGCAAAAAAGACGGAAACTAGGGCCAGAGCGTGCCACAGCGGTAAACGAGGAGGTCAAAAAGCTCTTTAAAGTAGGATCAATAACGGAGATCAGGTACTCGGATTGGCTCGCCAACCCCGTCGTGGTCAAAAAGAAAAACGGCAAGTGGCGAGTCTGCGTCGACTTCACCGATCTCAACAAGGCCTGCCCAAAAGATTGTTTTCCACTTCCACACATCGACCGATTGGTCGAAGCGACAGCAGGAAACAAACTTTTATCATTTATGGTCGCCTTCTCCGGGTACAACCAAATCATGATGAACCCGGACGACCGCGAGAAGACCGCATTCATCACCGACCGCGGAACGTATTGTTACAAAGTGATGCCTTTCGGCCTCAAAAACGCAGGCGCTACCTATCAGCGACTGGTCAATCGAATGTTTTCCGAACAACTCGGAAAAACAATGGAGGTGTGCATCGATGACATGCTCGTAAAATCCCTTGACGAACACGATCACGTATCTCATTTGGAAGAGTGCTTCGCAAGGTTGAATTTACACAACATGAAATTAAACCCGGCTAAGTGTAGGTTTGCTGTGGCATCGGGAGAGTTCCTCGGTTACCTCCTCACGTGTCGCGGAATCGAGGCTAATTCCAAACAGATAAACGCATTGATAGAAATGGCCTCACCAAAGACAAAGCGGAAGTCCAGAGACTAACGGACGAGTGTGACCTTAAACCGCTTTATCTCACGCTCAACGGACAAGTGCCTCCCTTTCTACGACACGTTGAAAGGAAATAAGAAATTCGAATGGTCAGAAGAATGCGAAAAAGCTTTCCAACAGCTAAAGCATTACCTGGCCACTCCTCACGTCCTCGCAAAACCAGTGGAAGGGGAACCCTTGTTCCTGTACATCGCAGTCTCCGCGATGGCGAACGCGGTGAGCAAAGACCAATCTTCTACATAAGCAAAACGCTACTGGACGCTGAGACCCGGTATCCCCTAATGGAGAAACTAGCATTTGCGGTTGTGACATCGGCAAGGAAGCTCCAGCCGTACTTCCAGTCGCATACTATAATAATCCTCACTACCTTCCCCCTGCGAACAATCTTGCACAGTCCGAGTCAGTCGGGACGACTGGCGAAATGGGCGATCGAACTAAGCGAGTACGACGTAGAGTACCGCCCGAGAACCTGCGCAAAATCTCAAGTACTAGCAGACTTCTTGGTAGAATTGCCCATGGGCGATATGACGAACACTGAACCAGATTCAACTTGGATCCTTCACGTCGACGGATCGTCATCCAAACAAGGATCCGGGATCGGAATCCTGCTCACATCTCCGACCGGTGAAGTCTTGGAACAATCATTTCGATTAGAGTTCCATGCATAAAACAATGAGGCCGAATATGAAGCACTCGTTGCAGGGTTACGACTAGCCCACGGGCTTAAGATCCGCAATCTCCATGCTTACTGTGACTCTCAGTTGGTCGCAAATCAGTACAGCGGAGAATCTGGCGAGGGCGAAAGAATGGATGCATATCTAAAACTCATCCAAGACCTCTCCCGAGATTTTGACCACTTCGCCCTCACTAGGATTCCTCGCTCGGAAAGTACTCAGGCAGATGCCTTGGCGGCACTCGCGTCAAGTTCGGATTCTGGACTAAGACGGGTAATCCCCGTCGAATTCATCGAACATCCAAGCATCGGACCACCAGTGATCGCTAATTTGATTCGAGAACAAATCGAAAATGCGGAGGAAATCGAAGACCCACCAGAAGCGTGGATCAGTCGAATCGGCTGCGACAGCCATCGCTAGACCCAATCCGAGCATACATAATCGGCGGAGCACTTCCACCGAGAAATGGGCGGCCCATAAAATTAAGACCCAGGCCGCCGCGATGCGTAGCGGTAGAAGGAGAAATCTACAAATGGAGATTCTCCGGCCCACTTATGGCCTGTGCCGAAGGTGAGAAAGCGAGGAGAGTCATGGAAGAGGTCTATTCCGGATCATGCGGGAACCACTCTGGCGGAAGATCTCTCGCTGTCAAAATAAAACGCCATGGTTATTACTGGCCGACTATGGGTGTGCTCGCCGGGCGAGATCAACCCGCACACAGGGGTGCTCGCCGGCGAGCTCACACCCAGCATGGGTGTGCTTGCCGAGCGAGCTCAACCCGCACATGGGGGAGCTCGCCGGCGACCTCACACCTAACGCGGGTGTGCTTTCGCCGAGGCGGCTTCGACCCGGCCAGGCGTGCTTGCCGGCGAGCCCAACCCGCACATGGGGGAGCTCGCCGGGCGAGCTCAACCCGCAAATGGGGAGCTTCGCCCGGCGACCTCACACCTAACGCGGGTGTGCTTTCGCCGGAGATTGACCCGGTGTGGGCAGCTTCGCCGGCAAGCTCGGCCCCAGCAAGGTGTGCTCGCCGGGCGAGCTCGACCAACACGCGGGTCAGCTCGACTGACAAACTGATCTAACCCCGGTCTGTTCGACTTATTTTGATCTCCATGCTTTCCGTATCTCTGTGACATCCGACCTTTGGGACAACACACTTCTCGCTTCGTTTCGATTTAAGTTATTCCCAAAGTTTTACGATTAAAACGAGAAAATCATTATAAGCATTTCGAAGGGTCTAAAGAAAGTCCGCAAGGATCAAACTTGCCTAGAGGCCTACCTGCGGTCTCAGAGGGGATCTGAGCCTATGGGAACTATGGCGGTTTATCTTGACTTTCAGACATAAGATAAATGTCAAGTTTCCGAAAATAAATGTCAAGATTGAGAGGATAATTAGGAGGATCGGCGGAAAAGGAATATTCCCAAAGGAGATAAACTTGGGCCGAAGGCAAAGGAATAAGCGGACCACCGACCTCAAGCGACTATATAAGGAGAGCTGGGATAGAAGAAAAGGGGACCCGAGATTTTAGACTTAGAGAGCTTTGCTAGCTTAGAGAATGTAGGGCTTAGGTGGTTAGACTAGTACGGCAAGGCTTAGGACGTCTTTGCCGCCTCCTGTTCTTTTGTTAGCTTATCTCTACTCCTCTCGGAGAAATCTTGTATTCATACCATTCAATTAATAAAACGCCTCTGAGCGACTATCTATTTCCGTCTTGCTATCCTTCTTCTCATTTTTTCTAAAGTGATTACGCAGAGAATTCGGACCTTCAAGGAAGATCGGGTTCATTCGATTTTCCTCCATCTTTATCAACTAAAACTCGACGGTGTGAATTTCGTTTCCTACATACGCCTCCTGCCGCACCCCAAATCTCGGAAGAGTTCATGAGCTCTATCGTGGAGCGCCACGCTCACCAGGAGGAATTCCAGAGAACGAACAATGAACAGCTCGCTGCCCTTGTGGCCGCCCTCACCGCTACCCCCGGACCGATGAACCGACCTCCGACGATATGACGCCAACTTTTCAACACAAACCCTACGGCGCCAGCGGAGGACCATGCTTCAGACAAATTCGACCCTGACGAGCCGCCCGCCGCTGATATTCCTCAGGAAGTACTAGACCTGGCGACGATCCACGAAATTGCCGAGCTCAAACTCAGCTTTCAGCGAATGAGCTCGAAGATCCACAAAATTTCGATTTTTAACGATCTGCGAAATTTTGATTTTTAACGTACATCATTTGCCCGCAAAATTGTCTCCGAGTCTTACGAGCTGGGGGGCTAACTGTTGGGTCAAAAACGGTTATCTCGAAATCAGAGGCTAAGATTATTTTCTAGTCGCGGATTTTCCGCAAAACATTCGCTAAAGGAAAAAACTGGAAGTTGACGAATGAGCGAAACCAGTACAAGGACACTTCGCCCGGCGAGCTCACACCCAGCATGGGTGTGCTTTCGCCGGCGAGCTCACACTCAGCATGGGTGTGCTCGCCGGCGAGCTCGACTAACACGCGGGTCAGCTCACCGGCGAGCTCACATTCGGCATGGGTGTGCTCGCCGGGCGAGTCCGACGGACGCGGCTCAGCTCGCCGGTGAGCTCAAACTCAGCACGGGTGTATTCGCCGGGCGAGCTCAACCCGTACACGGGATAGCTCACCGGCGAGCTCACACTCGACGCGGGTGTGCTTTCGCCGGCGAGCTCAACCGATACGGGATAGCTCACCGGCGAGCTCACACTCGACGCGGGTGTGCTCGCCGGCGAGCTCAACCGCACATGGGGAGCTTCGCCGGCGAGCTCACATTCGGCATGGGTGTGCTCGCCGGGCGAGTCCGACGGACGCTGCTCAGCTTCGCCCGGCGAGCTCACACTCGGCTGCAGGTGTGCTTTCGCGGCGAGCTCAACCGATACGGGATAGCTCACCGGCGAGCTCACACTCGGCTGCAGGTGTGCTTTCGCCGACGAGCTCACACTCAGCATGGGTGTGCTCGCCGGCGAGCTCAACCGATACGGGATAGCTCACCGGCGAGCTCACACTCAGCATGGGTGTGCTTTCGCCGGCGAGCTTCGACCCGACGGCGTGCTTCGCCCGGCGAGCTCACACTCAGCATGGGTGTGCTTTCGCCGGCGAGCTCACACCCAGCATGGGTGTGCTTTCGCCGGCGAGCTCACACCCAGCATGGGTGTGCTTGCCGAGCGAGCTCAACCCGCACATGGGGGAGCTCGCCGGCGACCTCACACCTGGCACGGGTGTGCTCGCCGGGCGAGCTTGACCCCGGCCCAGGCGTGCTTGCCGGCGAGCCCAACCCGTACATGGGGGAGCTCGCCGGGCGAGCTCAACCCGCAAATGGGGGAGCTCGCCGGCGAGCTCACACTCGGCACGGGTGTGCTCGCCGGCGAATCGACCCCGGTGTGGGCAGCGCACCGGCAAGCTCGGCCCCAGCAAGGTGTGCTCGCCGGGCGAGCTCGACCAACACGCGGGTCAGCTCGACTGACAAACTGATCTAACCCCGGTCTGTTCGACTTATTTTGATCTCCATGCTTTTTGTATCTCTGTGACATCCGACCTTTGGGACAACACACTTCTCGCTTCGTTTCGATTTAAGTTATTCCCAAAGTTTTACGATTAAAACCGAGAAAATCGTATAAACGCTCGAAGGGTCTAAAGAAAGTCCGCAAGGATCCAAACTTGCCTAGAGGCCTACCTGCGGTCTCAGAGGGGATCCGAGCCTATGGGAACTATGACGGTTTATCTTGACTTTCAGACATAAGATAAATGTCAAGTTTCCGAAAATAAATGTCAAGATTCATGAGGATAATTAGGAGGATCGACGGAAAAAGGAATATTCCCAAAGGAGATAGACTTGGGCCCGAAGGCAAAGGAATAAACGGGCCACCGACCTCAAACGACTATATAAGGAGAGCTGGGATAGAAGAAAAGGGGACCCGAGATTTTAGACTTAGAGAGCTTTGCTAGCTTAGAGAATGTAGGGCTTAGGTGGTTAGACTAGTACGGCAAGGCTTAGGACGTCTTTGCCGCCTCCTGTTCTTTTGTTAGCTTATCTCTACTCCTCTCGGAGAAATCTTGTATTCATACCATTCAATTAATAAAACGCCTCTGAGCGACTATCTATTTCCGTCTTGCTATCCTTCTTCTCATTTTTTCTAAAGTGATTACGCAGAGAATTCGGACCTTCAAGGAAGATCGGGTTCACTCGATTTTCCTCCATCTTTATCAACTAAAACTCGACGGTGTGAATTTCGTTTCCCACATACGCCTCCTGCCGCACCCCAAATCTCGGAAGAGTTCATGAGCTCTATCGTGGAGCGCCACGCTCACCAGGAGGAATTCCAGAGAACGAACAATGAACAGCTCGCTGCCCTTGTGGCCGCCCTCACCGCTACCCCCGGACCGATGAACCGACCTCCGACGATATGACGCCAACTTTTCAACACAAACCCTACGGCGCCAGCGGAGGACCATGCTTCAGACAAATTCGACCCTAACGAGCCCCCCGCCGCTGATATTCCTCAGGAAGTACTAGACCCGGCGACGATCCGCGAAATTGCCGAGCTCAAACTCCGCTTTCAGCGAATGAGCTCGAAGATCCACCAGGCCACAAGCGCAGCTCAACAAATCGATAGCGTACTCGCCGCCACTTCTCGTCTCCCTTCACCAGCGCGCTGTCCAACGTCCGTCTCCGAAAGATCGAAAAGCTGCGTCTCCTCGAATACAAACCAGGAGGCGACCCCGTCGAGCACATGACAGCTTTCAACATCGCGATGGCCAGAGTCCGACTCTCCAACGAGGAAAAAGATGCGGGTTACTGTCAACTGTTCGTCGAGACACTAAACGAACAAGCTCTGACCTGGTTCTCTCAACTTGAGGAAAACTCAATCAGAAACTTTCGCGAGCTCTCAGCCGCTTTCCTCAAAACTTACATCATGTTCGCAAAACGTGAGGCGACAGCCTCCAGCCTATGGAACCTAACTCAATCAAAGGAGCAGAGTTTTCGCGACTACATGGAGAAGTTCAAAGCAATAATCTTGCGGATCGATATCCCTGATCACATCGGCATCGACGCCATGATGAACACCCTTCTCCTCAACTCCAAGTTTCGCGAAGACCTGTATCGTAACCCCACCTCCTCATTTCAAGACGCCATTGCTCGCTCTCACAATTTCATCCGGATGAAAGAAGACACTAAGGCAATCCTCAGCAAACAGAACACGACTAAACCTCAGGTGCCCAAACATGCCGACACTCGCTCTGAGCCTCGTCAACACGCACCTAGTGATAAAAGCAACCGTAAGGAGAGTCTCCTCTACGTCGTTGACGAGCACAATACACCTGTCTCGACTTTGTTCGTCCGAGGGAAAGGCTGGAACAAGTACACTCGAGAAAGTGACTCGCCTAACGTAACACCCGATGATGTCAACCTCGCCCAACCCGATTCAGTGTCTGGCCCATCACGGCCACCTATTGATCTCTCCAAGCATTGCAAATATCACAACGTCAATGGGCACGACACAACGGAATGTAAGTCACTCTATGCGCAATTTCTCTCGCCAGTCGCCAGCAGCGACTTCAAGATCGAACCTCCAAAAGCAAAGCCAAAGGGCGACAACAGTTGGAGCAGGAACAAATATAAGAAAGCTCAACGCAAACCACAGAACAAAAACCGCAAAGGTGATCAACGACCAAAAGACGCGGATCCAGCTCCCCAACAAACGAAAGTAGAGGACGCCTCCACGGACGAGGAGCAACCTTCAAACCGGCAGCGAATCTAAGTCATCCGTGCGCATTCCGGCTCGTCATCTGACGAGGAAAGCGATGTGGAAACAACGCTCGAGCCGGCTGACCTGCGAATGCTCTTAAAACTAAAATTCATCCCGGCGACCGACCACGCGACCGACGATTTACCTTGCTCTAGTGACCTCCGTCTCACGATCGATTCCAACAAAGGCAAGCGAACATCGATGCGCGAATGTCCCCACCAGCAACTGATCGACAGTATTGATGGCGATCTGCGAGACAGGCTAAACGGCAAGGTGATCGACCTACGTACAATACTTAACCGTAAAAAGGCAGAAAAACCTGAGCCGAGTCGCGACCTTCGAACCGTGCTTCGCGCAAAACAACCCCAGTTGAGGCCACAGATAAATGTTGAGGGTAACCTCTCAACTATGGCCCCACAAGTCACCGACCGATTCCCCGATCACCTTCTCATCTGATGACACCCTTGGTGTGCACATCCCCCATAACGATCCCCTCCTTGTCGTCCCCGGTGTTGACAAATACGACATCACGAAAGTACTTATCGATATTAAGAGTTCCGTCGACATCATTTTTCGCGAAACCCTCGTTAAAATGGGGATCGACTCAAGCAACATCAAGCCATCCTCCAGGACTCTGACCCGCTTCAACGGTTCCTCCAAAGTCATACTGGAAACAATCCGTCTCTCGGTCCACGCATGTGGGGTCACGCACATGGTCAGATTCTCCGTGATCAACACAAAAGCGCCCTACCACGTTATACGCGGCACCACCTGGCTACAGTTGATGCGAGCAATCGCATCCACCTATCATCAGTGCGTCAAGTTCCCTGGAATCGACGGAACAATCAAGACGCTGAAAGGGGACCAGCAAGCCGCGAGGGATCTCCTGATCGCTACCGTCAAAATACAATGTTCGCAGTCGCTCGTCAATTCGGTCTCTCCTACAATCGGCAAGATTTACCCGTCAAAGGAGGAGCATCAATCGACGACTCGGACGCGAGTAAAGCCACGTGAATAGGCACCTCCCTATCCACCACTGTGCAACAAAGGAACCCGGAACCAGAATTATCCTCCTTTGCGAGTAGATGATCAGCCATCGCTTTTACTTACTTTTTTTCCACGAGCAAACGACTAGCAAGTCACGTTCGCTCGCCTCCTTCTATCGCAAAAAAAAAAAACCGAGTTGATGCACCCTACAGTCACTTCTACTCGACCGAGTAAATGGACCATCACGGCCACTTTTACTCGGGCCAAACGAACTACGAATGGCTTGATCCTCTTCCGAGGTATGTAGGCATCCCCTTTACGGGGTCCAGCCGTAACAAAAACAAAGTCTAAAATATTTTACGCGACTCGCTAACCACGTGAGGAACAAAACAACGATGCCAGCTCACTTACTTACAAGCGGAACACGAGCACTCGTCCCGAGTAATCGACTATATCCTGATCAGATAAACAGTCGAGGGAAACCTCAGTCTCACGTCACCTGTGTTCTTTACACTGAACGACTGAAGAATGAAATTTTCAAACCATGCCGCAAATCGAAGAACTACGGTTTGGCCAACCAGGGATTCTCTCGGTTACCGCAGAGCGTTATGAAAACCTTTTCCTCTGAGAATTTTGAGAAAATTCCGTAAAACCAAGAATTGGCTCCCTATCTTTACTTGAACGGTTATTATCACTTTTTCATTAAACGAGTAAAGACACGTCGAATCTTGTTTAATCTAGAGACTTTGGAAAATCTGACGAGTTAATACAACTTAACAGTCAATCATTCGATGCGTAACTTGGCCAACATACACAGGGATTCGATGACCCCCAACTAAAACAATAAGAAGTGTACAACATCAAGGAGAAGGGTCGTCGTCCCTGCTAAGGTCCACGTCCTTCGGACCTGTCACTCGACCGAAAGACGGTTCTGGTGGGTTCACATCCATCACTCGATCTCGATCCCCCGACAAGTTCGTCTCTTCCTCTCCAGGCTGTCGTTCGGTCCGGGAACCCACGAGATCGCCGTCCTCCCTCGTTCGCACTTGATCCGAGACCGACGAGTCCGATACGTCGAGTGTGCTGTCAGGTCCTACGGTCGGGTCAGGCAGAGCAGCTTCGGGCTCAATTGGCACGGCACTGTCGACAGAAGGTTCTCTAGCAGGTGACATTGACTCGATCGGTCGGTTCACTGGGAGAATGCCGTGAGAAGCGCTCGGGTACGCAAAGCAGCCACAGCCTCGGAGTCTATCAGGTCAACATTCGATCTGAAAGGATCGATCTTAGCGAGAATGTCTGGAATAAGGAACCTCGACTCCAGAGTCAGCGGGGAAAGACGAAGGTCCTCCTAAGGAATGTCCCCGACGTCCAGACCAGACACCTTTTGCTCATAGTGCTTCTCTTGGGCGGCGAACACGTCGATAGTCTCCTGGGGAATATCCTTCCCCGTCTCTTTGAGTTTCTCGAGACACCGCCTCGTCCCGAACGCTTGACTATGCAGACATCTCGCCGTGTCGTATTCGTCTCGATGAGCTTCGCGCTGGCGGATGTTGTTGAAACGTCTCTCGGTTTTCGCCATCATTGCGGCCATTACGCGGACTCGCTCATGGGTAACCTCATACCTCCGCGACTCCCTGAGATGATCAGCTTCTGCCTTGTGTCTCGCCAAGATCACGACCTTCTCCCTCTCGAGAGCCGTCCTCTCTTCCTCCAGCATGTACTTCCCTCGCTCGAGCGCCTCCGCTGCTTCTCGCGATAATTTCAACTCATCCGCCGTGGCTTTACTTCGCTCCTCGAACTATGCCTTCAGGGACTCTCCTCAAGTCACGGTGTCATCCCTCTCACGGATCATCGCCTGGAGAGAATCATGATGTTCCCGTCGAGCATGCTCACCCTCTTCAGTCTTCTCGCGAATCTTAACGAAATCTCGCTTCAACTCCTTGTCATATTTCAAGACGAAAGCATTCCAGTCGCCCTGGCTCTGCGAGACACGATCAGAAGCGAGTGTTAGCAGCACATATATGTAGAAAAGGAAAAGTAAAGGCACTCACCCTGACACATGAACACGCATCAGGGTGTAGTCTTCCTTCAACACCAGATCTTTCACTGGCGACAAGTCCTTGGGCCCGCCCTTGATCTGGCGGACCAAATTGGCACATTCCTCTTCACAGAAGGCCAGAGGCAGCTCGCGGGCAAACTCAAAGCTGACCTTTCTAGGGAGGGTCTCGTGCGGGCTCCTGACCACGATCTCCTTGGGACTTTCGGGCACTCGGGGTGGCAATCTCTCTAAAGATCGCTCTGGTCTGTCGACGGCATCGTCGTCACCATGATGCACGCCTTCAGGGTCTTCCAGTCGCTCTTCGGGCGGACTGCTGCGCGCTTCAGGAACCTCACGCGGACACTCCTTGGTCGCCTTCTTCTTCTTCTTCTTCTTCTTCTTCTTCTTCTTCTTCTTCTTCTTCTTCTTCTTCTTCTTCTTCTTCTTCTTCTTCTTCTTTTTCTTCAAAGGGACCACCGAAGGGTCCTCCTCTTGCTCCTCCTACGGAACAGGATCCGGAACAACGTCTCCCCTCAGGCTTTCACCTGTACCCGCACCAAAGGATCCTTCTCTCTCACCGGGGGAAGACCGATGCTCGACGACGCTTTTCTTCTTCTTCTTCTTGCTCTTCCTCTTTCCGGAAATTTCTCCGGTCGTCGCCTCCTCGACCTCCTCCTCTTCGGCGACCTCTCGAACCCCGGATTCGTTCCTCTTCCTCTTCTTGTTCTTCTTCGCACCAGAGACTCCCGGTTCGGCAACCATCTCCAGAGCTGCGTCAGGGCTCACACGAAGCCCGCCTGGTCCGCGATAATGAGAGAATGATCCGACAAAGCCTTCATCGCCCTGGCTTGGTTGATTTTTTTCTGCTCCGACTCTAGTAAAGAGCAACAGTCTTTTCCTTCAAGCAACGACGAGGGGAAGCGAGTTCGAAATCCACTTCTCTGTATTTATTGCTGGAAACGGAAAATAGCTATCAGCGAACAAACATCTACTCATACTTGGCAAAGTAAAGAGAAGCGAAACCGAGAGGAAGACTCACGTTGGGCAATTTGGCCGATGGAGTGACGTATCTTTCGATACGAGAAGTTGTCCCAATTATCCTGCTTTCGAGACACCACGATCGAGCACTCTCCAAAAACTCCTCAAGGTAGGCGTCGGTGTTCGGATGGTCGACTGCGAGAAAAAAGGACAACCATTAGAATATGCTAAAGATACAAAAAACAGGGTATTTTTCTGTACCAATGTCGGCGTTCCAGAGGATGCGAAAACTGGTTTTCGGTGGCTCCTAGAAATCTGCTTTATCGGACTTCACGTAGAAGTAGGACCGCTGCCAGTTAGTCGTTTTGTTGGGGTACCCAGTCACCAAGTTGTAGTTCGGACGAATTTTCGTCGAGATTAGACCGTTCGAGACTTTTACCGAGGTCAGCTCCTCAAATGCTCGGACACTGAGCGAGGTCTCCGACTCGGCTCCAATCACCATCAGAGCGACCGCTAGTCGGAACGATCCATTCAGGAACTGGTTGATAGCAGCATCCCGAAGAAATGCATAAGCAGTGATGAGCCGAGGGATCGGAAATCAGAGCTTCGTGTTGTCTTGAAAATACGACTCGTATACGCACTGGAATCCTTTCGGAGGGGACCAAGGCCTTTGATCTTCCTTCAGGATTATAAACGTCACTCTCGTCGCTCGGCGGTCTCGTAGAAGCTTCTGAACCGACTGAACAGTGGATCTCGTCCTCTCGACATTCGTCCAATCCTGTCCCTCAACGACCGAGGGGCGTATCCTCTCGGGATCCAACTGCCTTTTCTCTTCAAAGATGTTCCCCGGGTAGAAACAAATCGGGACCAAGGAGTCATCAGCGGCGTATTGGCCATCGTTCTTGGCTCTATGTTGAATCATAGACTCCGAGACGAGGAGACACCCCGCTCGATCGAGACTCACCGTATCCATCATTGCCTCGCGAAGGACGACTTCCGGATCCTCGTCAGGACTAGGACCGGATGCTACCTTCTTCCCTTTCTGCTCTCGGGTTAGCCTTTTGCTTGATGACATACCACCAGATCCGCAAATTAAGCAGAAGATTTAAGAGAGAGAAAGTTGGAAGAGAGAGAAAGAAGCGTATGCGTAGAGCGGAATGAAAAATTTGGGAGAGAGTCCTCTATTTATAGCAGGGGAGAACGCACCCGTACCAAAGCGCCATCATTAGACCTAAAAGGGCCTAAATGGGCCTTAGAACCGTTAAAAGCGCGTCATATTTAATCGCGCCGGTTCGGCTTCTCGCAGCGATCCAGCTTCAATCGTGAAGTTAACCGGGTAATCCCCGGTTCGACCAAGGCACTCTTCAATCCCGATCGAGCGAGTCGAATCGAGCTGATGACACAGAATCCATTCGCATTCGGCCTTCCGTCCTTCGAACCAAATCAACAAATTCATTGAGATTGGTAACTCGACTCATCAATGAACTGGGGGGACTTACTGTTGGGGATAGAATGTCCCATCCACAAGGCCCAACGAACAAAAGGCCCAACCCATTAAATTAGATAGTCGTCGACTCGGGAGCCGACTCTCGGCACCCTGCGGCTCGACTCGAGACTACTTTCAGCCAAGCGACGAGCGACTAAAGACGATCGACTCAACAGCTCGAATCAAGTGATCAACCCGACAGGCCCGATAGGCCGACAGGCTCGATAGGCCGACAGGCCCAATCGCATGGCAACACGCTAGGTCAAGAATCACAGACTCAAAGACTATATAAAGGGAGGAGAGTCAAGGAGAAGAGGAGAGGCACTTACACACACAGAGCGGCTAGATTAGGGTTTTGACTGTTCCTTTGTATCTCAGCGCCTTGTACTTTTCCGGTTAAAGCTCTCCGAGCACCAGCTAGTCGTCACTTTTCCTACCTTTTTAATCTCTTCATCTCGAATCTATAAAACGTCTTTGTTCGTCCCACTCTCGAGTTTCATCTATTTCGTTCGACCAAACTCACCTCAAACACAGTTGCACCCATAGTTGTTCAAGTAGCTTCGCCCCGTGAATGACATGGACTAAAGAAGTTGATGGGTTTGCTTTACAGGTAAGAATATTTTCGTTGATGGATGAGTCAATTTTAGACTCAATACGTGAGAGGCTAAGACAGAGGACATACATAAGTGGTAGCACAGTCTTTCACTGTTGGGGTGTAGTGGAGAAAATGTTTTCATAGTGAGAGGTGAGATGGAGAGCATTGGAGAAGACGGTTCTGTTCTTCCTTTATCAGAAGGCGACGTTTGTGGTGAAGAACTCCTAACCTGGTGCCAAGAACGCTCTGCTGTAAACCCCGGTACGTCCCTTTCACAATCAAGAGCTTGGCGTTTAAGCAATATATTTTGTATCCATGAACTTGACTGTGCCACATGAGAGATGAATAAAATCCTTGATCATGATAAATCTGTAGATGGGACAAGGATAAGGATGCCATCCAAGGGATTGCTTAGCAGCAGAAATGTTAAGTGCGTGACAAACGTGGAGGCATTTTCGTTGAGTGTAGCAGACCTTGAGGATGTAACGAGCTTGTTCTCGAGATTCTTAAGGAGCCATCGAGTCCAAAGAGCCATATGGTATGAGTCTCCTTACTGCATGCTACGAGCAGCTACGCAGATTCAAGTAGCTTGGAGATACAGAAAGAGACGGCTACAGAAGTTAAACACTGCTCAAACGAAACAATATTCGTCTGAATTAATCAAAAGACATGGGGAAGACATAGAAAGAGATGCAAGATAACTGCTACATTTTATTGACTCAACCTGTATTTCATTTTGCCGCTAAAGTACTAGATTTAAACCAAACTAGGAGCACATAAGTGGCTAATATTGTGTGTGTGTGTCGTGTGTCTCAGTCTTGATGTCAAAAAAAAAAGAAAGAACATTGATATTCTTTCGACAACGCAGCTACAATGTTTCCTTCGTCCATGTATTTTTTGATGTGGTGGAGTTATAACCTCATCTTTTTTTTGCCAACCTAATCATTTTTAATTGCAAACTACTAGAAGAATTAAATATTTCTACATATCATTTTTTACTGAATCAAATAAATTTGTTGATTTGTCATTTTCTTATAATTTTAGGCTATTGTACTTATCTATATATCTCTCTATCCATCCATCATCAAGTAATAAAAGGAGAATATAGAGCCTAATGAGACTGTCCACATAGGACAAAAAATCATCCAATGAGATTAAAACATTTTGACACGTTAGGTGGGCTTCCCAGTTTTAATATAAAAGGAGAATATGGAGCCTTGTTAGACTGTCCACATAGGACAAAAAAATCATCCAATGAAATTAAAACATTTTGACACGTCAGGTGGGCTTTCCAGTTTTAAAAAAAAAATTGGCATGATATGAGTTTGGGGTGGGCTTCCGGTTTTTTTTTTTTAAATCAAGTAATAAAAGGAGTTTGGGCCATGAAGCCCATAATAATTAATAGATGGATACATGAGACGAAAAAAGCCGACTCCCCTCCTCAAATCTTCACCCTAATTCTTCGGGAACCTTTGCTCTTCCTCTTCTTCGTTCCGTTTCGCGATTTGATGCTCAGACAATCAATACATCCTCGACTCCGTCTCCTTTACTCACCATTAATGGATTAAACTTTGCTTTTCTCATTCAGATTTTCTTTATAAACCTCTCGTCGGAGTTTTATTTCGATCAAACTTCGCCCTATAGTCTCATTTCTACATCGCAATTGCAATGAGTTCCAACGGAAAATCTACGTTATCTGGTGATTCCAGCTCGGGGAAAACAAAAGGCATTGAGGCTGACTCCTTTCCCGGACCGATCAAGCCCACCGGTACATTCCTTTCTCGTTTCGTTATCAACGTTTCACTGAAGCTTTGTGGTTTAAAACAATGAGATGAACAATATATATATTTTTATTATAGTTCGTTTCGTTGTCAAATTATATAGTCTGTTTGATCACCAAAAACATCAAGTAATAAAGGAGAATATGGAGCCTTGTTAGACTGTCCACATAGGACAAAAATCATCCAATGAGATTAAAACATTTTGACCGTCGGTGGGCTTTCAGTTTTAAAAAAAATTGGCATGATATGAGTTTGGGGTGGGCTTCGGTTTTTTAAATCAAGTAATAAAAGGAGAATATGGAGCCTTGTTAGACTGTCCACATAGGACAAAAATCATCCAATGAAATTAAAACATTTTGACCGTCGGTGGGCTTTCCAGTTTTAAAAAAAAAATTGGCATGATATGAGTTTGGGGTGGGCTTCCGGTTTTTTTTTTTTAAATCAAGTAATAAAAGGAGTTTGGGCCATGAAGCCCATAATAATTAATAGATGGATACATGAGGCGAAAAAGCCGACTCCTCCTCAAATCTTCACCCTAATTCTTCGGGAACCTTTGCTCTTCCTCTTCTTCGTTCCGTTTCGCGATTTGATGCTCAGACAATCAATACATCCTCGACTCCGTCTCCCTTTACTCACCATTAATGGATTCGCTTTGCTTTTCTCATTCAGATTTTCTTTATAAACCTCTCGATCGGAGTTTTATTTCGATCAAACTTCGTCCTATAGTCTCATTTCTACATCGCAATTGCAATGAGTTCCAACGGAAAATCTACGTTATCTGGTGATTCCAGCTCGGGGAAAACAAAAGGCATTGAGGCTGACTCCTTTCCCGGACCGATCAAGCCCACCGGTACATTCCTTTCTCGTTTCGTTATCAACGTTTCACTGAAGCTTTGTGGTTTAAAACAATGAGATGAACAATATATATATTTTTATTATAGTTCGTTTCGTTGTCAAATTATATAGTCTGTTTGATCACCAAAAACAATTATTGAGTCTGCAACTTCGTGATTTAAGACAATAAGATGAATGATATTTTTTTGTTTTATGGTTTCAACTTTTCTTATGAGTTTCACTAAAAAAAATCATCAGAAAAGACAAATTTCCTGACAAAATATACGCATATCCTCTGAAATATGCTTTATGTTTTCATTCTTCTCATATATGTAGAATCATGTTGTTATTCATGTGCCATCCATTACGCATTAAGATTGGGACAAATATTCAAATATATTTTAAAAAGTTAGCACAACTAATTTCGAATACACTTATTCTTAGAACTGAAACTGTTATGAACAAACAAAATTATTGGACGATGTGTAGAAACAGGAATGTGTAAGTCATACTTGAGGCCCATTTGCTATACTAGATTTGGAACCAATTTATGTAAACTTCATCCCTCCCAGTGCCCGCTATGAAGGTAGATTGATTGTTCATATATAAATTATGGCAGCCAGTGATTTTTTAATACACATTTGATCACCAAAAACAATTATTTAGGAATGATTACCAAAAAAAAGTTATTGAGTTTTAGCTATGAGTTTTTTAGCAATAGTTTATTTTACAGTAGATAAAGAGTCTGTTTGATTACCATAAAACATTATTGAGTTTAAGCTTTGTGTTTTAGGACAGTGAGATCAAACTGAAAATGTAAATACTAAGGAGGTATGTTTTAAGAAAAGAAAATATTGCTAAAGAACAGAGCTTGAGAATTAGTAAAAAAGTTTGAGAGGAAGTATATATAGAAATCGGGTCTATGGTTTTGGAAATATTGAAATCAAATAATAGCATTTTCTCTTCTTTTTTTCTATGGGTTTATTTATATTGTAAGGGTTTGTTTCAGCTAATTTCCATCGTAACTTTTTCATGTCTGCAACATTTATTTTAATATTAAAGAAATAAAATAAAATTGAAATGTATAATAGCGTGTTATATTAACTTTTTGGAATATATAGATACTCGTGTTTGTAGCTGGAATCTGACGGGAGGGGATTAATAAATAGAAAAGTTAGTAAAATATTAAACAGTATAGTGTTTTAGGACAGTGAGATCAAACAAGTATTTTTTTCTAATAGTTTATTTTACAGTAAATACAAAAGCCTATAAAATTGTGATACAGAGATGAATTTAATTTTATGATAACGGCAACGCTCATATTCCTCTGCAGGTCCGATCATTCAGACCGCGAAGACCGGTGTCTCTTCAGGTGTTAGAGGCAAAGCCACTGTCTCCCCTGACGCCAAGGGCAAAGCCATTGTCTCCGCCAAAGCTGGGGAAGTGATGTCTTTCAAAGATGTGAAATTCGGACCTCATGAAGGCGAGTTGCAGTTTCGGTTGATCCATTTTTGGGAAGCTCGAAATGTTCGGACGAAGACGCTTATCGGACTCGAGATGCTTCTCATCGACCAAGAGGTATAAACCGAATTCTTTTTACATTTTAGTTTAAAAATTGTTAACCGACATGCTACTAAATCATTTTAGATTCAAACTTATCGTTCTATTCTTTTTGTTCTTTTAATGAATTTGTAACAAGTGTTTGCTTTTGTTGTTAGCACCATAACTTAAATTCTGTTGTTGATGTATTGCAGGTTGAATATCTTTAATGTTTGTGTTTAGTTTTCTAAGATTACCTGTCTAGCTTTCCTAATTCAATCTCTTTAATGTTGTAACAGGAAACTGTTATCCAGGGCTACATCCCAGCTGAGAGGATAGAGACTTATTTGCCACACATGAAAGCTGGTGGCATTTACAGGCTCCACAATTTTTACGGGTCTCATAACAAGACTTTGTATCGGGTAACTGAACCAAGTTTCACCATCACCTTCTCATCGACCTCTGTCCTCTCTGATCTAGAGGACAGTTCGGTTTGTTTCCCTGAGAACCGTTTCCGATTCCATGGATATGAGGAGTTCGATGCTGCCTGCGACTTGAAAGGGGATCTTTATGGTAAGTTCTCACTGTTTTTATAGTATAATGTTTAATCTAATCTTATATGATGTGTTTTACTCTATCTAATATATTCAGCATTGTTTGGCTATGATAATGTTTTGGTCCAGTCTTAGATATTTAGGTTTCATTGCTGGGTTTATAAGATATAAAGTATTGAATTTGATTGTTTTCTTTTGCAGATTATGTTGGCCACATCAAGCTTGTGAATGGGCAGGTTCCCAATGACATTCTCATGCTAGATGAAGCCCAAATAGCTTCAACCCGCCGAGTTCTGCTTCATGTTCAAACACATGAGTAAGCTAATCTTTATCTCCTTTCATATTCATATATTGTCTCTCTTACCACACGTTTTTGGATGTTATAGTGGTCCGTCTAAGTCCAAAGACCTCAGAAGCCTTGGCAGAAGCAAAAGCCCAGTCGTCAAGTCTCAAGCCCATCAAGCCCATAGCGTTACTCTGTAACGGTAACAGAGCACCTCCGCATGTGACGCCAAACCACGGTCTTCGTACGGCTTATTCAGCTCACGTCACACAGCTGTGTAACAGATTTGATCCTCTCAATGTGTGTGCTGTCGCGTGCTGAGCTGTGCCCTAGTGTCACTCTTGATTTCTCTATATATTGAGCTTCTTGTAATCGTTGTAAGCAAGCAGAAACATTTATATAAAAACGTTATCTTCTTCATTCTTGCCTCAAGCTTTCTTAAGCTTTCATGGTATCAGAGCCATGGATGGCGATCCGTTTTCTTCCCCTCTAACCATTACTCATTGTGTTACCCTCAAGCTAAACGACAAGAACTACCTCTCTTGGAAGTTTCAGTTCGAACAGTTCTTAAACAGTCAATCTCTCCTCGGCTATGTTACTGGCGCTGAGATCCGTCCTCCGCCGACTATTACCGTTCATGCAGACGAGCACGATGTCGAGACTCCAAACCCAGACTATGCGAAATGGGTCCGTACTGATCAACGTATTATGGCGTGGCTGGTTGGTTCTCTCTCCGAAGATGTCATCAAATGTGTCTACGGTCTTCGTTCCTCTCAAGAGCTGTGGTTGTATCTCGCTCAGAAATACAACCGTCTATCCACCACACGAAAGCTTGAACTTCAGAGTCGGCTCCAGTCCACCAAGAAGGGCGGTCGTTCTCTGTCCGAATACCTTGCTGAGATGAAGCTTATTTGTGACCAACTCGATTCGATTGGAGCGCCTTTATCTGAACAGGAGAAGATTTATGGTGTTCTTCGAGGACTTGGGCGTGAATATGAGTCTATCACGACGGTTATCGAGAGCTCGATGGATGCTTTCCAAGGTCCCAACTTTGAAGACGTTGTCTTTA
This sequence comes from Brassica carinata, assembly GCA_016771965.1. Classification (NCBI taxonomy): domain Eukaryota; kingdom Viridiplantae; phylum Streptophyta; class Magnoliopsida; order Brassicales; family Brassicaceae; genus Brassica; species Brassica carinata. Next base: position 16,742,279 of record CM028691.1, read on the forward strand.
AGCTTATCGGCTTTAGCGAGAAACTTGCGACTTACGATAACCCCACTGAAGTGTCTGTCAATCAAGCTTATTACAGTAACAGAGGGGGTTACTCTTCGAGAGGCCGTGGAGCTAACAGAGGCGGTTCTCGCGGTCGTGGCGGTTACTCTACTCAAGGCCGAGGCTTTCCTCAGCAAATCAGTCAAGGTTCTGGTCGTGGTTCCTCGTCTTCAGACAACAGACCGACTTGTCAAATCTGCAACAAGTTCGGTCATCCTGCTTATAAGTGCTATAAACGTTTTGATCATTCCTTTCAAGCAGCTGAATATCACAACGCTTTAGCAGTTTATCGTGCTCAAGATCCCTCGTCGGTTCCCGGTAATGCGTGGTGTGCAGACTCTGGAGCCACTGCTCACATTACCAATGACGCGTCTCACTTACAGTCTGCTCAGGTGTATAACGGTGATGACACTGTTCTTGTCGGAAACGGCGACTATCTTCCTATCTCTCATGTGGGCACGGCAGTTTTGCCTAGTCTGCAAGGTAAACTAATGCTAAATGATGTTCTCGTTTGTCCTTCTATCACTAAGTCTCTCTTATCTGTGTCGAAACTTACTGCTGATTATCCCTGTACCATTGAGTTCGATTCTGACAGTGTTGTTGTGAAGGACAAACAGACAAAGCAGCCTCTCACCAGAGGCACTAGGCAGAAGAATTTGTACGTTTTGGAGAACCTGCAGTTCATGGCTTTCTTTTCTCACAGACAGCAAGCCGCACCTGATGATGTTTGGCACTTGAGGCTCGGTCATCCGCATCATGAAGTTCTCCAGCGTCTAGCTCAGAATAAAGCCATCAATTTGAATAAATCCAGCTTCTCGTTCTGTGAGGCGTGTCAGCTCGGAAAGTCTAGTCGTTTGCCTTTTTCTACTTCGGAGTTCGTTGCTGCAAAACCTTTAGAACGAGTTCACAGTGACCTCTGGGGACCTTCTCCAGTTGTGTCGACTCAAGGATTTCGTTTTTATGCTGTGTTTGTTGATCACTTCTCAAGATTTACTTGGATGTACCCTTTGCGATTGAAATCAGATTTCTTTTCAGTTTTCTTGAGTTTTAAGAAGTCGGTGGAACATCAGTTAGACTCTGAAATAAAAATCTTTCAAAGTGATGGTGGAGGCGAGTTTACAAGTAATCAGTTCACTCAGTATCTAGCTTCGTGTGGCATCAAACATTTCATGTCTTGCCCCCATACACCGCAGCAAAACGGTATTGCGGAACGCAAGCATCGACATGTGACTGAACTTGGACTCTCCCTGATGTTTCATAGCAAGGTTCCCCAGCAACTTTGGGTTGATGCATTTCTGACTGCAGTTTATCTTCTAAACTTGCTTCCTTTGTCAGTCTTGCCTCGTCATATAAGTCCGTATGAAGCTCTTGTTGGAACCCCACCAGTTTACACAAGTCTCCGTGTGTTTGGAAGCAGCTGTTACCCGTTTCTTCGCCCTTATGGAAAGAACAAGTTCGATCCAAAGAGCTTACACTGCGTCTTTCTTGGATACAGTGAAAAGCACAAAGGCTATAGATGTCTCCATCCTCCTACTGCGCGAGTATATATTAGCAGACACGTCTTGTTTGATGAGTCACACTTCCCTTATAAGACAGTTTACCAGTCACTTCTTAACTCTGCAGAGACACCACTTCTTCAGGCTTGGAGATCAGAGTTTGTTTCTCCGTCACCTCCTGTTTCTCCTCCTGTGGTAGATGATGAGTTTATTGTTCCTGCTCGACAACAGCAGCAGAGTGCACCTCCGACTCCTGCTAATGATCATATTGATACGCCTTTGTCTCCTGCTCTTTCCGAGGAAAACTTCCCTCCTCTGTCTCCACAAGACCCTGTTGTGGCTCCCGTTCATCCCATGGTTACCAGAGGAAAAGATGGAATCAGGAAACCCAATCCCCGTTATGCTTTGATGAGTGTCAAGACGGCTTATCCTGAGCCAAAGTCCGTTGTTGCCGCTTTAAAAGATCCCAATTGGACAGCTTCAATGGGAAAAGAAATAAACAATATGGACATCACTCATACATGGGACTTAGTCCCTCCTGATGATACAGTGACTCCGATAAGCTGTGGTTGGGTCTACAAGTCTAAATTCAACGCTGATGGCACTTTGAAGAATCGGATATCTCGTCTGGTAGCTCGAGGAAATCAACAGGAGGAAGGCATAGACTTTGTTGAAATATATAGTCCGGTTGTCCGTACTGCGACAATTCGCTCTGTTCTTCACATTGCCTCTGTTAAAGGATGGAATATCCGTCAACTTGATGTAGAGAGTGCCTTCCTTCACGGAGATCTTAAAGAAACCGTTTATATGAAGCAGCCTCCTGGATTTGAAGATCCTGCTCGTCTTCATTACGTGTGCAAACTCAGAAAATCAATCTATGGCCTTCGTCAATCACCACGAGCTTGGTTTGATAAGTTTAGCACCTTTTTACTCGAGTTTGGTTTTACCTGCACACATGGTGATCCCTCTCTGTTTGTCTATCTGCACGGTGATGATGTGATTTATCTCCTTCTCTATGTCGACGATATGTTGCTTACTGGAAACAATGAAGCGCTGATTCAGAAACTCATGATCACTTTAAATGGAACCTTTCGCATGAAAGACATGGGACCAGTTCATTACTTCCTTGGCATCCAAGTGAAGACTTATGCAGAAGGCTTGTTCCTCTGTCAAGAGAAATACACTAAAGATCGTCTCGAAACAGCTGGAATGGCCGGTTGTGACTCTACTCCAACCCCTCTTCCTTTGCAACTTGATCGCGTTATTGGTCAAGACAGATTGTTTGATCAACCAACATACTTCCGGAGCTTAGCGGGCAAACTTCAGTACCTTACGTTGACAAGACCCGACATACAGTTTGCTGTCAACTATGTCTGTCAGAAGATGCATGCTCCTACAGTTGCAGACTTTAGCAATCTGCGACGCATCCTCCGTTATCTTCAGAGAACTTCTCATCTTGGCCTTACTATAAACGCCAAGACAGGCTTCCTCTTATACGGCTTCAGTGATAGTGACTGGGCAGGATGTCGTGATACACGCCATTCTACTGGTGGTATGTGCACGTTCCTTGGCTCCAACATCATCTCCTGGTCAGCTAAGCGACATCCAACTGTCTCGCGTTCCTCCACCGAAGCTGAATACAGAACGCTTTCTATCACTGCTACGGAGCTCAAATGGTTAGCTTCTCTTCTCGGTGAGATGGGAATATCGCTCCCTGACACTCCTCAGTTGTTCTGTGACAATCTCTCAGCAGTCTATTTGACTGCTAATCCGGCTCTTCACACACGTTCTAAGCACTTTGACACAGACTTTCATTATGTCAGAGAACGTGTAGCATTGGGCGCTTTGGTTGTCAGTCAAGTACCAGCATCTCAACAACTCGCGGACATCTTCACCAAGTCGTTAGCTCTTCAGCCATTCTGCAGGCTGCGTGACAAACTTGGTGTTGTGGCTCCTCCCACCACAAGTTTGAGGGGGTGTCTAAGTCCAAAGACCTCAGAAGCCTTGGCAGAAGCAAAAGCCCAGTCGTCAAGTCTCAAGCCCATCAAGCCCATTGCGTTACTCTGTAACGGTAACAGAGCACCTCCGCATGTGACGCCAAACCACGGTCTTCGTACGGCTTATCCAGCTCACGTCACACAGCTGTGTAACAGATTTGATCCTCTCAATGTGTGTGCTGTCGCGTGCTGAGCTGTGCCCTAGTGTCACTCTTGATTTCTCTATATATTGAGCTTCTTGTAATCGTTGTAAGCAAGCAGAAACATTTATATAAAAACGTTATCTTCTTCATTCTTGCCTCAAGCTTTCTTAAGCTTTCAGTCCGGTGATGAAGCTGAACCTATAGGACAAGGCTGCCTCAGACTTTAGTGAAAGATTTAAGGCATCTGGAGGAATTGCAAGTGTTATTTTAGTCACCACCTTAAACCCGAAACGATTTGGAGGTTCGCATTATCAGATTTTTCTTATCGTTTTAAGAAGTTACGTAGGATGGTCAAGGAATCTTATCTGGTTAGGCTAATTTGAGTAATAGAACTGCATTTAATTGAATTTAAAGCTTATTAGCTATGAGATAACTCTACATCTCATTTACATTATAGTTTTGCTTCTCTATTATAACATTGGATTTGTTATAGGTGCCCTAACTCTCTCTTCTATGACGTCATCACGGATATTTATGGACAGTGATATTCAAGCAACCCGAGATTATCTTACTTGGTAAGTATTCCTATATTAAATATCATTCGTTGTTATTCCATTATTGTAATTGATGTTTGGACGTTGTCTTCAGGTTAAACTCAAACTTAGCTATTGCTAACTGATTTGATGCAAACGTTGTCACTAAGACTGAGACAGTGACCATAGGCGAGCTCTTTTCCTATATGAAGCAGGCAGCTGCCAAGGTCGTGCATTACCAATGGATAACACATTCGTTATAATAGTCTTAGTTTCTCATTTAATTGTTAAAATATTTTGCAGGTTGCTTGGTTTGAGTGCATAGCAACCATTGGTGATGTTGTGCACGGTTTAGGGTGGTATTACATAGACTGTGGTGGGTGACACACTAAGGCAACCAAAGGGCCTACCACCCTTATGTGTAAAAAATGTGGGAAAAGTGATATTGTTGGTGTTGCACAGTAAGTGATTCAAATTTACTTATACTCATATTTTCAATGCATTCATTATTAATCTGCTCATGACACAGGTACCTGGCCAAGATATTTGTGTATGACAATGATGATCAGGCGATTTTTGTGCTCCTTGGTGATGCTGGTCATGAGTTGACTGGAAAGAAAGCTTCTGAGTTGGTTGAGAGTTATTTCGAGGTAATTACAAACCTTTCTGTCTTTGTTATTTGAAACTGTATTTTCCCAAAATAGTTTGAAATGTATAGTGACAATTGTTTAAATGTGTGTTAGGCCAATGAGAATGTGGGAGCAGATCACTTGGTTCCAGTGCCTCAAGCTCTGATCGATACCATATGACAGACTCGCAAGTTCATTGTGGAGGTATCAAATTACAATTTGACTAGCAAGACCCAAACTTTGACTGTGACAAAGGTGCTCACTCTAGAAGATCCATAACTTGAAGGCAATTTAAAAGAAACTATGGCTGTACCAGACGCCCAGAAAACTTTGCAGAATGGAGTTGCTGAGGATGGTCTTTCCACATGCTTTGAAGAATCGGATGGTGAGAGGGTGAAAAGGACTGCTGATAGTGTTAAGGCAGAAGAGTCCAAGCGAGCCAGATGTGGCTAAGATGTGTTTAAGTGGTGGTTTTATGGTTACTAAAAGTTTATGCTTTGTTTTTTTCCAATATAAGACTTTATCTTCGTGGCATTGAACTATCTCTCTTATAAACTTTGTTGGTTAGATTTATGTTTAATGATTTCTTTCTTTAAGTTTGATGTCCTATATACCGTGACACACGTTTCTAAACTAGAGTTTTTTCTCCTTAACATAATACATATTATGTTATCATAGCTACAATTTTCTGTTTTGTATGACCATTTTCAGTTTCGTTTGTGATAATGACTTTTAAATTTAATATATCTAAGTCCTAGAAAATATTTATTTTCAGAAAAAAAAATATCAAGACAATATCACTTGATAAAAAATAATAATTAATACATATACATTGTCAATGAACTACAATGGATACGTGATGTTTGAACATTCCTACAACGTGATTGTTTTGTTGTTTGAAGGATTGGATTATATATTTACGTATGCATTCACATATATAATGTTTTTAAAGAAATATTGTGTTCTAAAGCATTTACGTTGTTGGTTTTAAGCAAACAGATACATCATACAGATATTTTTAAATCATAAAAGCCTTACTTGATCAATCATACATACTTTCACGTGTATTAATTATTTTTTTTAATATATACCAAATGCTCGATCATTGGGTTTAGTATTAAGTTAACGCTTTTTAGATTTTTTAACGTTAGTTTCATACTGAATGTTATTTTTAAAGCTTCACACTACCGACATTCTTTTTTATGATTTATTATTTTTATTTGTATGCTTCTCTAAATATAACCACAAATCTCTGAAATCATTATATGATTTACTAGGATCGGTCCGCCCTACGGGCGGGAAGTTATAATAAAAACTATTTTATATAATTTATATTAATTTTATGAACCATTTAAAATTATTATAGATTAAAAATGATACATAAAAAACATATAACGAAAGGAATTTTGAGATCATATTGTTATTTTTCATAAATATTTTTGGTTCGAATTAAAAATGACAGTAACATTCATTATTCTCCATTTTTAGAGAATACAAAATTAGGAAAAATAAATCAGAATATATATATATATAATATATATATATATATTTTATTTCTATTTGAATTTGACATAATAGAAATAAAAAGTTTAAATAAATAATATTAAAACTATTTTAGGAAGATTCAAGTTTTAAAATACATTTACACGAATAAATCTGTGTTTGAGTAGAGAAATAAAACTTGAAAGAACCCTTAAGAACCATCTAGTAATGGTCTTTGGAAATAACACTTGGAAATTGCGTTGTTCAGAATGTTGAACTATGGTTTTTAGTTATGATGGTGTTTGCCTATTTTACAATTGTCCAAGTTACAAACTATTATTTTGTATATGTTTTCAGGTTGTATTACTGATTTCGTAAATGTGGAAGCATAGAAAGTGGTTTTGTTTTATTTACTATGATAAGGGTTTTATTTACTTGAATTTGTAATTAAGTGGCAAATCTTATAGCTTTGGACTGAGGGTTTGTTTAGGTCTAAGCACTTTCAAGTGTATTTTGGTGTGCATAATTCAATTGTCTTAGCGTCAAAGGTTCTTCCTTTTCTTCGTATTAGCTCCGTAGAAATATAACGTAGGAGCTAGCAAAGCATTAGGGGTAATACTAAATGAAAAGAATGATGTAATTTAGATAATGTATTATTATTTAAAATATTGGTTATTACTGGTTGAACCCAGCCTGTATTTTCTTCATCCCGGAGTAGAAGTAATTTCAAATGAAGGTGATGACTATGTACAGATCAAAAGCTACAGAATCTTCTCACAAGTAACAAAGGTAATGATATTGTTATTGTTCTGTTAGTTAATGATATTGTTACCGTGCAGTTTGGCCAAGTAAGAAAAACCAAACATTCATATTTAGCCAGTATCAGAGGTGTGACCGCCGTTATTTCAACAAACTTAGTTAGGACGGTACAGCGAATTTGGACGGAAGAATCTGCCAGCTTGATATAAACATGAATGTGTAACCGTATATATCTCAATAGTAAACAAATACTAATACCTTTTGAATTAAAGATCAAACAACAAACCTCAATTGTTGAAAATGATAAGAGAAGAATGAGGTATTGGAGATAAGAATCAGGTCTAGAGATAAGAATCAAGTGGTAGAGATTGTGATGTCGCTAAGAACGTAGCTTCCAAAATAGCTCATCTGCATGTGAGGGTGGGTTGTTGATGGAAGAAACTGCATTTTAGGCATATTCCTGTTTTAAAATCCCAACAACACCTCTCCACCATTTATCTATCTATTGGGACAAAATTACCTGATATTCCTGTAGCCATGATGGTGCTGTTATTTGCAGATTGATGGCCAGATTTCCTTGCCGAAGGTTCTGCATATATGTCGCCAGAGGCTGTGAAAGTTCCATCATCATGAGATTATGTTCTTATGCAAAAAAACAACCAAAACATACTGAAAAGCTTTCCTCTTATGACATACCTTTTATTATTGATCATATATTGCAAAGAGAGTAGAGTAGGAAAGCAGTGGCAATAATATAACTAAATTCCATGGATCTTGGTCTTTTGCAGCCACAATTAAACTGCAAATCAGACGATATAAGTGCAGATATATATCAGCTGAAACAAAATTTCAGTTATATAGAAACAGTTATCTAGTATTTACCTCGAGAAACTTCTGTCCACATTTCTAGTGCTTCTTTAGAAGCTTTGGCTCTAGCTTTTGGGGGTTTGATAATTTTGCTTTCAGGGACAACTATCATTAACTACCCTCAGCTGTCACATGGCGATAAAAAACGTTCCTGAAAAGTGATATTTCATGACTCCACAACTCTGCTACCATACAAAAATCAACCGAAAAACCATTTCAATTGACACACAAAGAGTTTTTCAGTTCTACAAATCTACACAACTATCATGTGTTACAGAAATTGGATAATTTTAGATTTGTGGGTTACTAAATGCTGTTATTGATCAATACAAAGAGATCTAAAATCACAGAATGAAAATGATTATGCTTACATGATGAACATGTTTGAAATTCTGATTGCATCGAGTCATATCAAATCCGTTCAAGGAGTATATTGAACTTGCTTTCAAAAGATGCATGTATGGTGAGAAGGTGGCTGGCATGAGTATCACCTGAAAATAGAAAAAAAAAACGAAATCATAATCAACAAACAGATTCGAAACCATTTCTAAACCTTATATAATAAAAACATGATTTCAAGAGGAGGAATACTGATCTATTTATACTCACAGATACACCGACTCAACGAATCTAAGCACGCATTTAAAGCCTCATCGTGGTTGATTGAATTAATTAAACACGAAGAAAACATAAATCAGACCGTTTCAGAGTTAGGGATGAAGATTAGCAGTCTCCACAGAACAAAGAAGGAGACGGAAAAAGAAAAAAAAAAGAGAGACGAACACTAACATTTCATTTCTTCGCGTAGACCACAATTAGGGTTTACTCTATTGGGCTATTGGGCTTTGTACACATCAAAACGTAAATACACCTGATTTCCAAGTTCAAAAACATGTCAAAATGTTTGTGTAATTATATAAGCCCAAATCATGATGGAACACATCATTTAATCAAGCGCACCGTATCACTAACGTCTGGACACGTGTCGCAACATCATCATCCGAATTTGTGTGTTGGATGGCGACGTGTCACACCTGAGAAGAGAGAAAACTGAGTTTTATAATAATAGATTTCTCACTCTCTATTGATATGTTAAAAAATTCCAACTCTAATTCGCTTCCAAATTGTTGTCCGAATTGATGTGTTGTAAATTTAGCTTAGGGCCAAAAGAAAACACCAACAAATGTTAATTAAAGAACATCTAAATATTTACTTACTTTCTAAGCTCAAACTTTATAGACTCTGTATGATAAAATTATGAAATGATATCATATATTTATATATTTTTTTTAAGTTATATAACCACATTGTCCGCGCGTAGCGCGAAAACGGACCTAGTTACTATAAAAAAGAGATCCCTCTCTTCTCCTTCTTCCACGTAAGAAAATAAGTTAATGTGAGTAGGACATGTGGCAGAGACTTAAGTGTTTGGGAGATTTGTTTGTGTTGGGTTTCATCGTGGGCTCAATATGTTGTCCTTGATTTTAATTTGTAAAGGGCTCAAATTGTACAAACTCTTTCTCTTGGATACTTAGCCGACTCAATCAATTCTTCTCCCCGCCGCAGTTCCCTTTCTGTTTATCTCGCCATCCACCAAAAATCGGGAGACGTTACGGAATGAGTATACATCGAAGGGTTGTCTTAAGGTGGACATTAACAATAACTCCACCCTCCCACGATCTGTCATTGAGTGCATCTATCATTACTTTTTTTCTGTCAATCTTCTACTATAAAAAGGTATGATTTGTATCAAAATCATCTGTTCAATTTTCTCAATCAGGAGCTTTCAAAAAATTCCAGAAAGTATTTAACTCTGCTCTTCTCATAGCCGATTTGAGGCTGGTAGCACCGTCAAGGAGACGGGGAATGCTGCGTAGAAGGACTTTGAAACTGCTATCAAGCGTTACTCCACAGTCATGGAGATTGACAATGAAGAAATCTCTTAGATCACAAATCGTTCTGCTGTTCATCTGGAGATGGGAAAGGTGTAGTCTTTATGAATTAATAGAAACCATATATCAATTGTGTGTTTATAAGGCATAAATTTAGTCGCTTTCTAAATGCTGTGCTTCATTTATGGAATGGTACTATATAGTTGGGATTCATTTGGTTTATAGGGCTTCATTTGTTGTTCAATGAACCCAGCCCGTAAAATAGTTATCTTAAACTTAGCAACCTGTGCTGCACCAGAATTTAGTATTTATCCCTCACTTTGTTCTCCGCCATTCCAGAGATTGTGATCATGAAGTCAGCGTGGAAAATCTCATTATAGGGTCTTTGTTATGTCTTTTGTTCTTCTCTTAATCAACTGAAACATTCTCATTTACAAACCCGTCGAGATGAACACCTTTTTTATTGGTTTGGCCTACATTTTGGTGGTAAAAAACGAGAAAAAACATGATACATCAGTATAAATTATTAAAATATATAATAAAATTCACATTTTTAATATTTTAACATTTGAACCATGTATATTAAGTTATTAACAATACATCAAATGCTCCATAAATAATCTTTATAGCTAACAATACATAAAATATTAATGGTTTTCGATTTTTTTATTAGTTTAACCAATTCATCTCATATTTAATGCTACTTGCTATTTTTTAAGAAAAAGATTATAAATTTCCTTTTTCGAATTGTTTAAATTGTAAAGTTTAAGAAGAAATGTATTAAAATCTACTATATTCAAGAAAATTAAATATTGTGAACAAAGTAAAATATAATTTTTTAAATATAGTAATGAATATATAATTTCTGAAAAAGGAAATAGTAAAATATGTAGTAGAAATAGTGAAAATTATAATTAAAAATAAACTAAATTATTTATTAAAATGTAAAATATATTTTTATTATTTCTTTATTTTGCCTACCCGCCCGTAGGACAGGTCCGATCCTAGTATATTATTATATAAAAAAGGGTTTCTTCCCTCTTAGGCGCACCATATCGGACGCTACATCACAAATTTGTGTTATCTCGCACTGACATGTGTCCCGTTCTTCAGAGTGCAGCGTTTCATTTATTTTTTTCAAAATTTTCAAATCGGTGGGCTTATATTTATATTTGGGGTGTTTGCTTAAATAAGCCCACTCAGATAAATTGTAATATGATACGTTCGAAACATGTCGGTTTTGGTTTCTATGGTTTCATCGCTCTTTCTTCTCCCCCGTAGAGCTTCTAGGGTTTCAATCGAATTTTTCATCTTCTTCCTATTGATCCAGAAATCAATCGGTTACTGATTCATTCCTATTAACTTCCTTCTTAGATCCATCGTACATGATCTATTTTCAATACCACCTTTTCTCTTCGAAGGCGTCGAGGTTCAACTAGAAAAAGGTTAGCATCCTTACACTTACACTCAAAATCATCATATCAATCTATCGGAACAATGCAATCTATTTAGTTTGTCCATTAATGTCTGGTTCTATCTCACATCAATGCCCAAATCTGACTTGAGCCAGACCATTATATTCGGAGGACAATAATGATCTGACTCTTGATGTCTGTTCTCGATTGCGTGGAAGTTGAGGTATGCTGGAGCTTCACCGTGGAGTCTGTCATGGCTGGGTTATTCAGATGGAGTCCGTCGTAGACAAGAAACAGAGGAGTAACGACAAAAGGGTTGCCAGAGATTAGTAACAATAGTGGTGGCTCTAACAAGGCAGCTGCACATGAAGAAGAAGGAAACACTCCTCCTTTCCATAAAAGGGTAAACCTTTCTCGATGGTTATGCTGTTAAAGATGATCCTGTATGCATAGTTTTGGTCTATTCTCACCGAACTGGTGACTAATGATTCTGTCTCTTAACAGTCTAAGTTGGAGGATTACTGATGTGTAAAGGTTGGGAAAGCTGAGGAAAGGTGGTTTTGGAAAAGTGTTTGTGGGACGGCGTATTAGTGGTGGTAATGAACATAATACAGGAGCTAGCATTTTAGAGGTAAAAGAAACTACGTAAATCAATACTATTAAATTAAGAACATGACCTATTGATATAGGTTTAGTCCAACTATTATTTTTAACATTAATACTATTAAAAGATAAGGAGTTTTAATAAATCTAATTAAAAAAGTTGTTTGAACCTATTCATTAGCTAATTAAATGTTGGTCCTACCTAATATTTCCTAATATTTCTCTAACTATACTAACCATAGTTAATGTCCTATTATTATACATATATACATATGTTACTTTTACCATTTTTTTACCACCCGATATTTTTACCATCTACATACATAACTCAATTATACTAATTCATATAAATACATTACTAACATATCATTTTCTCAACCGTGTGTCATGAATCTCAATGACCAAAACATTACTGATTTATCCTAATAAACGAAAATTATATTGTTTTTTGGTACCATCTTTTCCATTGATCGAACTGTGTCTATTAAAAAAAAGTTCTGTTTATGTATCAGGTATCAGGTTGACCTGATACATTATACTTTCACTTTAATAATAGAGAATATATAAATGTAATCTTCCCAACACATTTCTTCCAACTGAAGCAAAATACGACATGTCCATACTTTTATTATCACTTATTTATCCCAAAACTATATCTATACTATTTAAAGGAATTCATCCTAAAAATCTACTTACAATAGAATTTGTTATTTAAGATTAGTTTTAAACTCATCAAAAACCTTACAAATTTATATTATTAAATTAGACAAAAATCTGCTAGTTAAATCTTAAGTTTGACCGGTTTAACAAATGTAGTTTTTATAAAACACAAACAAAAAATAACGAGAGAGAGTAGGTTTAGGCAATTAGACCTTCAGATCTGGTATAAATCGGCTTCTTTCGGCTTTCGATCTTAAACATTTAGACGTAATTAGATATTTAGAATTTTGGGTTCATGCTCAGATCTTTGTTTTAGATTTTATTCGAAACCCAGAACTATAATCGAAAACACGAATCCAAAACTTAAAAAAGTATTTGAAAAATCAAAAACATATCTGAAATACCAAAATAGACTTAATATCACAAAAACAAATTCAGAAAATTTGGGTTCCTGATCGGGTCTTGGGTAGGCCTATACTCGAACAGAGACTCGCAGGTCCAAAAAAATCTAATATTTTCTTTTCCCTGGACCCAGACCCAAATAACTTCTATATTTTTGGGTCGATTTCGGTTTAGGTTTTCAGATCCGGTAAAATATCCAGACGTAAGAGAGAGTTACATAAAAGTATACATAAAAAATCTTAAATTAACTAATTTATAAATTATTTAATTTTAAACAAGTTTCCGATCATCGATATTAAAACAATTCTTAAATACTAACTCATAAACTTTGTTTACAATCCAAAAACCCGCGCTTTCGAAGCGCGGGTCAAAATCTAATGATCTATTTAAAAAAGTAACTAAATATTTTATAACTAAGTGTTTCGCCCGCATTTTATGCGGGCATAATCATTTTTATAAATATCTGTTAGTAATTAAAACTTTTAAAATAAGTTATTGATAATTAAATTAAAATCCACTTAAGAATATGAATCTTTAAACTTCATGTTATTCTTCTTTTTTTTTTAGAATCTCTTTATTATTCAACTGCTATGTTATTCATTGACAAAGCTAAACTCTAATCTCGCTAACTCGAATATTGCATCGCTAATCTTGGTTTATTATAAGAACTCAATTATACTCTTAAAGCCAACATCATATCTGGAAAATGTAAGAATCATGAAGTGGAGCTCGTTTTAATGATTGGACACAAGGCTAGATGTACCCGAGTCAATCAACAACGTAACCATTGATTACATTGTAAGTATTTAGTGTATAATGTAGATATATAATTTGTATGAACACTGGTTCTCTTGTTGAAGCTTATCAACCTCTGAATATGGAGGCTCTAATAATGGTTTGACCACAATTGTAAGCTGTTCTAGCTCTCCAGAACTCTCCAAACTTCACAATCATTGCAAACCGAACTCTGCAGATAATGATGTTATAAATATATGCGCCAGATAACGAAGGAAAACATCAGAAAATCCATCCACAAGATCGTATAAGCAAACGTAAACTCATGTTCCAACCCCGTCATTTTTTTAAAACATAGCTATATAAATGAATCTTTCACTGACAGTGTTTCTTGTATATTATGACATCATTTTTTTTTTGGTAATCAATATTATGACATCATCATAACTCATAGGAGTTGCCGTTCATTCAGCTACTGCTTGAGCAGCTTTGGCTCTAGAGGAGTTAGTGACTCAGCGGAGCTGTTTTCCATGGTATTCACTGTTAGCTTCTCAAAGTACGTAGCTGTGAGGGAAGACTATGCAAGGAACCTGAAATTCTCATGTGTCCGTTTCATAAGCCGAGTTAGAAGCTATTTTAATTACAAGAAGCTCTAGAGATGGGTCCATCAATGCTCTCGTTCGGATCATGTTTGTAGTGACATATACGACTATGGCTGCAATAAAACCATAAATTAAGGTTCCTACCAAATGCTACAAATTACAACGAAAAATCTAGGAGTGACTTGTATCACGTTCTTGCTTATGGAACAGAATTAATAATTTCCAATTGTTTGCTTACCTATTCACATTATTCTGAACCTTTGGTACTGCAAAAAATAATAAACAAAGAAGAAAAACCAAGTTGGAAAATAACAATCGTACATAAAACATAAAACTTCTATTATAGAAGATATATTTTTGAAGTTATAAAACCTGGATCTAATGTAAGAAAAACATAACAAAAGAGTGTTAAAAACAAAACACAACAAAAGAGTACATACACAAAAAAAAATACTAACAAAAAAAAACTCAATTAAGAAATAGAAAACCAAGTATCCAAACATACGTAAATCAATGTAGACTGACACCCTAAAAACAAAAGAGTACAGTACAACAGAACCTGATTAAAGTGAATGGAATACTCATCACTTCAATCTCTCAACTTTCTCGTGGAGCGAGTTTTCTCGAGAAGAGTCGACATATTTACGCCTTCTACCTTGATTCGAGATCTTCTTCTTTTTCGTTCTATTAAGATATCATAAGCAATAGAAAATCGTTTAATATAAACTAAACTAAAATCTAAACAAATAAGACTGCTACTTAAACGTGGAAAGATGAATACAGTTTACAATAATACGAATATAATCCTTTCAGATAACTTCAGAAGTTTCAATTTTTTTGTTTGGATATATCTATTATATATTCTTCCGACATTTTTAAACGTGGTCGATTGATATTTTCATGTTGTTAATAATAGTTTAGATTCAATTATAAAAATAAATATTATAACTATGGTAACAACGACTTTAACCGCTCTAACTTCTAATGTAAGAGTTCCGTTACAAAAAATCAATTCGCAAATAAAAGTATAGATATTGATAGACTGCATGAAAATTAAACTCTCTATCTCGGTAACTACCTTCTATTGGTCAATACATATTTTTGTAACCTCTTCACCAAAATTATCGGTGGCCACTTCTTTCCAATATTGTATTAGCCAACAATTATATATTATGTAACAATTATTCAAACGAAGATATAGCAACAATTATATCGGTGGTCATCCTTATTGCTGCAGCAAAAGTTTTCCTCTTAATAGTGTGTTTCTAAATTTTGGTTTTTATTATATTTTGTATCTGAGATATAAAAACTCTTTTAAACTAATTCAGAAACGGTATCTTTAGTTAAAAAAAAAAACAATTATTCCTTCCTTTTGGGTTTATATCTTTTTTTGTCAACCCTTTTGGATTTATTCCAAAATTAAGTTTACTCCTTTTGACAGTATTTCACCCAATTTTATCTTTTTGTGCTATTAAATAATCCCAATCTGTTTCTTTTTAGAATTTTAACCTTTTATTTAATTAATATAACACATTATTTACATTATTGACATATATTTCTATAACGATATATTAATTATTCCTCATAATATATGTACATATTATTCAACCAGACATTAATTTATTCAAATTTTAAAAAATTTACACAGACATTAAATTTATCAATTAACAAAGTCCATGATGCTAAAATAGGGGTTAACGGGGTTTAAGTAGATTTTTTTTAGAAATAAATATTCATATAAATCATTTAGTTTAACGGGTTTTAAATAGGTTAGTTGAGTAAAAATATTTATTAAATGTGATTTTAATTAAAGTTAGTGAAGACCTTATTAACCCACATATACATATATATATATGTATATACTAGGATCGGCCCGCCCTACGGACGGGATGTGATTTTTAATATAAATTCGACAGTAAGAATATACACTTAGTAAGAAACTTTTTAAAAAGCATTTTTTTAAATCAATATATAATTTTTTACATTTGTTTGTATCGTTTGAATTAATTTAAGATATGATGAGTAGGTGATAGTTATACTATTGTTTAAATTATGGAACTCTGAACACAAATAATAAAAGTTTCAAATTTCGTATGTATTGATGAATATATATATTACTTTGCTTTTTATTTTTTTTCTTCCTAAACAGAAATCATGTAGGAGGAATGAATTAATAAGGGAGTAATAATTATTTTTGGTAAACATAAAGTAATCGATTCTTGAACATTTTTATGTTTTTTAGATGGAAATAATGTAATTTCCTTTTGTTACTTAAACGTATAGTGCTTAATTATGACCAATATAATTGACAAACATCTTAAGTTCTCAACCCTTAGGAAAGTAGTAACATTTCTTGCATAGATTATTCTTTTTGTGGAGGTCGCAGCTTCTTCAGGGTTTGAGTCTGACCATGTTGTTTAGATACATGTCCTCCAGAGGAATAGTGTAAACACTGAGTGTTTTTTTAACCTTTCTCCAGCAAATGTTAGATGTAGATACTAAAAATAATATTAAAGCATCTTACATTTGAATGAACATTTGAAATTATTATGTGATTTTAGTTATAAATGTAACTTCCACTATTTATTTTGTTATTTTTGTTAGAGATCACAATTTTTTTTCATTATGATAGTAAATAAAAGAAAAATCTTTAGAATGACAAATGATTGGATTTTATATGTTAATATAGATGGTTTATTATTTATGAATTTATTGGTACTTTAAAAATATTTTTCTAAGAATTACTAACTCAAATGATGCTATGAAATCTAACTGAGATGTGATAAACGCTAGATAAGATACTAACGCATTCAGTTACAGGAAAAAAAATACTAACACATTTTTATAAACTTATGAAATCTCACTCTACGGGATAGACGTTGAATAATAATGGTAACTTCTTAGATAATGTCAAACTATAGACCGAGTAGATGATGGCCTACCAGTTAAAATATGAGAACTGAAATTTGTTTTGATTCTGATCTCGTGAAGGAATGTTTTGTAGAAAACATATAAAAGAGAGGTTTTTAAATCTCTACAAACCCCAAAACTCTGAAACAAACTGCAGAAGCAAAAATGTCTAAAGCACACAAAACTCTGAAACAAAACTAAAGAGGCAAAAATGTCTAAACCACACAAAAATCTGAAACAAAACTGCAGAAGCCAAAATGTCCAAACCACATTAATGTATGTGTAGTACATAAAAAAATATGCTTAGAACATCATAGTGAGACATGAAACAGAGATGTTATGGTAGCTTCAACAAAATATGCTTAGAACATCATAATGTTTGGTTCTTTGAAACCTAAATATTAATTTTTTCTAATCACGACTTCCACAATCCTTCTATATATCTGATTTAACTACAATCTCCAAAATGTAGTAATCTTTTTCACCAGCATCTAAGCATAACCATAAAAGCTTGAAGTTTAACCACACAACCACATCGACTTGAGGCTGATAAACTGAAACACTTGCGATCTGGTCCACCACATGCTTGAAATTCAAACGCTGTCATTCCCAGTTAGATAATAGCCTTAATTAGAGCTTTTCTGCTTCGTCATCTTGATTTCAACCTTACAGCTTCCACCTCCTCTTCAGCAGTATTCAAACCCGTCTCTTTCTTCCACAGATTCTCCTTTTGGTTCGAGTTCTTGATCATCAAAAACTTTTTTTAGCTATGGTATCTTATTCTTTAACTGAAACCTCGGAACTTTAAGTGGTTTTGAACTTCTTTCTAAGCCAGAGGGATTTGCCATCTATTCCTCTTGAAACGTAGGAATTTGTCAATTCTCTTGGCATTGTGCAAGCAACGGGAACCACATCAACCCCTCCTCACTCTGAGTTTTTTCGTACTGCTTTCCTGGTGGTATTATGGTTCTCTTCTAACAGAGTGAGCATCTAAAAATAAAAATAAAAAAGGTAGAATGAGTCCAATGTTGTTAACGCATATAAGAAAGTATATTACTCATAGTACAAAAACTAAACAGGCTTTGCAAACAACAAATCCAAGTAACATTCATTACAATCAAACACATACCGTCAGTCTTATCATGGGTCCAAGAGTATTGTCAAAGCTTGCATCTTAACCAATGCAGTTAATATACGGGCTATAATCTCTCTGCCTTTGTTTCCTTGATCAATGCGGAGACTGAACAATGCTACCCCATCTGCTCTCGAGTCCCGTTCAAGAGAAGATCCACTAAAGCAGGCATCACACTGCCTATTATGATCTACCTAACAGGAAAATCAAAATCAATATACTGAACAACAGGATCTGGTTCACCGGAAAACACTACCAGTGCTAATAAACACATACAATTCGCTGAGAAAAATAAAGCAGACCAAATAAGAGTTCTTTTTTTTTAAACAAAAATAAAAATCAGAAAAAAATAAAAACAGAACAACATGATAATATTAACCGGAAAAACTATCAGAACTCATAAACAGATGAAAGTTCACCGGAAATAATAACAGTACGACAGTAAATATTAACTAAGAACAATCTATATATAGAAGAAAATGGAAAAGATCACTCACTTAACATCCACCATGAGCAAACCATGAGTATGAGAAAGATGAATAGCGAAGAGATTGTGGAGATCGCGATTCGTAGAAGAGATGTACTAACATTTTTATACTGAAATCTCTGACGGAACAATGAAACTAAAGTCCTCATAGTGGGTTTACGAATTAATGGGATTAAAGACAGAGTAATCACAACGCCTTCCGTTTCAGGAACTGAATCGTCACCGCCTCCGCCGATCGAAGAGAAACGAAGAACATAAACGCGTTCATCATCGGCTTAGGGTTTGTGCATAGTTAGGTTATCTATGGGGCGTGAACAAAACATGAGATTAATCCCACATGGAAGACGGGAAGATATTCAAGTGACGATACACTGCGTTTCATTTAACGCTACCACGTGTCATGCTCTCGTCGTGCGAATTTCCAACCTGGAATCTGAGCTGGACAGCCTAAGGAGGGAGGAGAACTCAATTTTATATAATTAGATGTTTATTTATACCTGACTTTTTAATGATGACCAAGAGAACTGCAACACCTGAGACAGTTTGTACTCTACACAATTCAAAATTTCTCAAATCAGTCTTTTACAAAGATAATACGGTAGCAATCCCGTAACATCAGGTACAGAAAATGATTGATATGTAATCAACGAAGAAAACCATCTACACCCTCCATTAGTTAACCAACGTTTTAGAGAGACTGTGATACATGATTGGTATCTACAGATCAGAATCAAATCAACATACCCATTCCGATCACGGGAACTCCTTCATCGATGTTGATACAGCCGCAATCGTTGTCACTGTCACATATCGAAGTTAAATGAAACTGCTCTCCAATTACTGTGAACAAAAAAGGATCACAAATGCGAATCGTGAATAAACATATCCACATCTAAAATGAAACCAAATCAACTCAAAATTCAGAAGATGGTTCTCATAGTAGGAAAGCTTACATTTTTCTAGTAGCAATTCCACTTCCTTGCATGAGGGAAGATCGTAGATCGTGGGTGATGGATTTAATAAGAACTTTAAGAAGATGAATATGTAACTCGTAGCTTTTCGGATTTTAAGGAAGAAGATGAAACACGCTCTCAGAACTCAGGTTCCGTGGGAGATGAAAGCAAGCTCAAACCTAATATCAAAACGATGCTTAGAGCCGTGTTTACAGTAGGGGGTATTATCTACAGGCTGGGTGACTGGAGCAAAAATAAGGCCCATGACGAAAAACGAAGCCCACATACAACCATCTTTAATGAAACGCTGCGAATTTAATTTAACTGCCACGTGGCGCGACCAAAATCATTGATTTTCTGACGTGGAGGGACTAGAAGAAGAGAAACTCTTCTTTATATAAATAGATATATATATATATATATATGTAACAGAATATATTAAAAATTAAAATTTTCAAATATTGTCAAAAAATTTGTTCGATTTTTAGTGCAGTTTGGGTTTGATATTGGTTTTCAGATATAACACTTTAAGAACCGTTCGAGTACATAGGCTTAGTCTAATAGAATATGAGACTTTTATTTTCGGGTCGATTCCGAGTTGGATTTTTGGGTAAGAATATTCATGACTAATTATGTTAGGTAACTAATAAGAAAACATGATATATTGCAAACTTTAGGAATAAAGTTTTAAAATAACTTCTAAAATGCATATGGTACAAGTTTATATTTATACAACTTGAAATATTTAATATAGTTACCAAAAGTATATGAAATCAAATTAGTATTAATCACAAATATGATTACAAAGAAATTAAATTTTAAAAAAAAATTAAAACAAAAAAAATACCCTCAGAATCTAGTAAAAGATTAACTATGTATGTTGCATTTTTATATTTGTAAACTAAATATAATTGATAATAATTACTTTTGTATCTTCTATCAATTTGTTTTTTTTTAAAATTAGTTACTTATATTATTAGTTTATCATAAGACAATATTGTTAAAACTATATATTATTTTTATTTTGCTTACGGCATCAAAAAGTCTTGGCACAGCTCTGTCCACACACAGACCGACCAAATGTTTCTTGTCCAGATTGAATGAGAAATAGAGTCTTTCAGCTTCTGCTGCAGAGGTTTCATCCTTTGAAAGAAAATCAGTTAGGTTCTTCTGAAAAACAAACGACTCTTTCCCCTCAGTCTTTTTGAATTTGGAGTAGTTTTTGGATATGAGCCCAACGATTTTGTTTTTTTTTTAAAATAAAAACAACCTTGACGACTTCGGCTGGGACGAGAAGACAACATGAGTATGATGCATTAAGACATCAAGCATCTGAAATAAAACATAATTACAATGTGTTAGCTATGGGACAACAACGAAAGCCATAGTTACACACATATAGGACAGCAACGAAAGACATATTTATATACACATACCTTAGCTGTCATTGGCTTCCTCCTCTCCGCGATTTCAACTAGTTCTTTGCGTGATACATTGACACCACTCACAACTATGGCACTGTGAAGAGAAGAAAACCCATATATGGTGGCTAAATCCATATTGAAACTGTGATAATCCCTTTTTTATTATTCGAAGAGCACTATAAATAAATAACCTTACTGTGTGATTAACCAAAATATCATTGTTTAGATATCATCACAAAAGTCCTTCTCACAGTCTTACATTAAAAGCCCTTTTCCACTAGATCAATTATATATTACTAGTTGATGGGACTAATATATATATACATAACAATTTTTAATTTTAATATTTATTTTTAAAAAATAGTATATTACATAAAATTTTAAATTAATATTTTAAATCATAATAATAATAAAATTAGAAAACTTGGATTAAATAAATATATGCTTATTGTATTTTTGGACTGAAAAAAATCCGGTGGTATTAAAAGAAAAGGATTATAACCAAACATAATCCATAAAACGTCAACAAAATTACTATAGCCAAAAAACATGATATATTATCTTTTAGATTTTAAAAAGAATGAGACAAAACACACAAAAATAATGAATTACAAAATATTATCTTTTTATTCTCTTAGATTATATTTACATTATGTTTATTAGTTGTCAAATTTTTAGTGTTATTTAACGATTCAATCCTAGTTTTTCATGCTTCTATATATTTTTAATATTTTAGGTTTATTTTTATTTTTTAGTTTATATAATATTTACTATTTTGTTTTTAAATATATTATTTTGATAATATTTGTGATTTTATGGATAAATTCATTATTAGCCTAAATTAATTTGTGATTTTGATTTTGATGTTCGTCATGTTCAAATACAAAAGTAATTTATCTTAGGTTAAAAATGTGATTGTTTAATATTAAATATATGTAAAATATTTAACATAAATATATAATTATATTTTACAATATATTTTCAGTAATGTTTTACCTTTAATCTTAAATTTAATATTGTAATATAACTTTTTCAAAAAAGATTTTAATATTGTAATAATTATTTAGATCATATTGGATATTCCTATAGACTTATTCTTGGGTTTAGTTATTTCATATTTAATATTTAAAAAAATGGAAACAAAATATTGTCAAATTATATTATTTTTTTCAAATAAAAGGTTCACCAACCCTATACCCTAAATCCTAAACCCTAAATTTTAAACTCTAAACTCTAAATCATAAACCCTAAACCATTGGGTAAATCATAAACTCAAGAATTTATTTATTTTTAGAAATAGTAGATCTTAATTTAGGGTTTAGAGGTTAGGATTAAGTGTTTAGTGTTTTTAAGATTTAGTGTTTAGTGTTTTTGATTTAAGGTTTAGGATTTGTTCAAAGGTTTAGCGTTTATCCAAGAGTTTAGGATTTATCCAATGGTGTAGGGTTTATGATTTGGGGTTTAGGGACAGTGTTAAAAATATTTTAAAAAATATTTACAACTACTATTAGTTTTATTTATTTTTAACTTTTTATTTTAAAAACGTAATTATGCTTCATTATATATTGTCAATATCAATTGTTAATATCTATTAATTATCTAAAATATCATGATAAATATATATAGTAAAATAAAATTTAAATAATAAAATTTATTAAACTAATAACTTATCCTAAAATCATGGAAAAAATGATAAGTAAATAAATTCATAATTATCTAAATTATATATTAAAATAATAAAATTAGTTAAACTAATAACTTATCCTAAAACCATGGAAAAACTGACACATAAGCTAAATCACTTTATAAATAATAGTATAAATAATTAAATAGATGCCATTATTCGTTATATTTAGGTTTACATGTCAAAAATCATGGTCTAACGATTTTAAAAGTAGTCTTCCGTGGGATGCTTCCTGTTATAAAAAGGACCACATCAACATATAATATAGCGTACATTTGTGCATCATTTAACAAAACTAATCAATCCAAGTTCAATGACCACAACTTACTGATGAACAAAATTAAGATTGACATGTTCATTCTTTTGTATTCAAGTATTTAAAGTTCACGGACAAATATATTCATATTATATCATTGTATGGAACACTACGTGCATTCGGATATATATATATATGTCGTTGATTTTTCTTATCATAAGTTAGAAATAGGTGGTTTTTCTTATCATATATGTGATTTTTTTCCAACTATAGTATATACTTACGACATGAATTACATGTAAAAATATATGTATATGTCGTTTTCTTAACACCCGCACTGTCTTATCTAATTTGACTACATATTTCTAATGTTATTTTAACATGGTTACTAATCAGTAAAGACCATATTTAAAATCTAATTTGACTACGATTTAAAAAAAAAAATTATTTAGTGGTCAGATTGTATCATTTAAAAGTTCCAATCGTTATCGTTATATAACATATAATTGAAATTCAGCATTTTTAGTGATCACCAAATTGGAGTGGTGTCCAAGCTAATGTCAAAAATATTCATCTTATTAATTTGTTCTTTTCATGTATTATATTGCTATGTCAATGTGTGAATTAAAGGTAGGTAGATATGCAAATTTCTTAATTATAGCCATCTATATTACAACAATTTACTGCTTTATACATATGTGGTCCATATATTTGAATCGAGTTTGTTTTAAGGAAATTATTTGTCTAATGTACCACTAATTTAGGGATAATAATTTGTAAATGTTTGCCTCAAACCTGTCTAACTCATGTCTATTACGGTACCATACAATTCTTTTTTTTGTCATCAACTTAGAAAACAGACTCATATTGACTCTGTAAACCACATCGGTAACTCCGCATCCATGTGAATGACGAAAGATGATTGATTCCTGGCATTTTCGTGTTAGACTATCCGCCCTCAGATTCTGTACTTGTGGTACATGAATGATCTCTGAGTTGGGGAAATTTTCTCGCAGGGTCTTGATATCTTCCAAATAACTTGCAAAAGCGGATTATTCTTTTGGTTCTGAAACCATATTCACCAATTGAGAATAATCCGTTGTAAATGAGACTCAAAACTGACGCAAATTCTTCATACACTCCATTACCCGAAGTAGTGCCTCCACCTCCGAGTGAAGGGGTGAGAGGCTTTCCCAGACATTCGTTGCCCCCAACAAACCATCAAAACCTGCTAGAGTACTATGCTAACTTTGGTCTGAGTAAAACTCATTATCTTTCCAAGAACCATCTGTAAAACACCACCGCCCTAGGATTGCCGGTAGATTTAAAACCTCTACATGTCGTACTTCCCTCTGTGTTGTCACCACCTGTGCTTCAGCCCAAAGTGTTGATTCTGTTTCCGTAAGTTTGAGCGTTTCCCTAGGATCAATGTCTAGATTACTAAAAACCTTGTTATTCCTTCCATTCCAAATGTACCATAAGATCCATGCAAATCGATGATCGTCCATTTTTGGTCGAACTCTCCAGAATAGATGATCCATATTTGTGTAGAGGGACCCAATGGAAAAATAGCTGGATTTGATGGTATCTGTGAAAGTTCTCAAACCTGACGCGCTGGAGGACATTCAAAAAACACATGGTTGATCTATTCCTCTGACGCTCCACACCTGGCACAACAAAGATCTCCTTGTAGCCCTCTGGCTTGCAGATTTCTCTTAACTGATATACATTCTGACACCAATTACCATAAAAATGCTTATCCTTCGGTGGGCACCGTACTTTCCAGCAAAACGATTTCAGTAAATCAACTGTGGGTCCAGACATATTGTTGGTTTTTCCCTGTCTGGGTAAAGCCTTTCTATTTGGTAACCTGATTTGACCGGGTATTTTCCATTTTGTGTGAAATGCCATCCATCCCTATCCATCAAATGAGTCCTACTCAGTGGTATACTTTCTATTATTTTTACATCATGTGGATCCATTAACGTCCGAATCCACAGGACGTTAGAGGATCCACACCATGCAAATGTTAAAAAAAATATTGATATCAATCCTTATATCATATATCGTTATAATTTAAATATAAAACAACATATTTCTAAGATGCTCATGTGGTATATATATTTTAAGATTTGATTAAATGAAGACTTTGAAAATGAATCATCTCAAAACTCTTATGTGGAATAGATTTTTAGATCTGATTTAGCTTTGATTTAATTTATTATTAGTTTGTTGGTTTTATTCAGCATTTAATAATAATTTTTAGATATTTAATATTCAAATTATATTATAAAAATTATTGTATTATATATTTTAGTTTATCATTATTATTACAATTTTTTTATGATTTGTATTTGATCACGGGTTAGCTCATTTAACTCGTGATCTAGATGATTTGATTTCGGGTTTACATGTGAAACTCATATAATAAATGAGATAAACTGAACTAGCTCTTGAAAGACCTGAGTTCACTATGAGTTGAGTTGAGTTGAGCGAGTTAGCTCATCTTGACACCCTTACATGAAGCAATGGAAGAATTGTGGTGTGTTTTAAAAGAATAATCTTCCTTTTAATAAACGCATATGCAATATACAATTTAAACAAATATAAAATATATAGGTTCAAATAACCATCTATGCACAGGTTATTACCTAATCTATTATATAATGCCGGAGTTCACTCCATCTTTAAAGGACACGTGTCCATTATTGTGGGCCCCATCTTAAAAAAAAAAATTGTTATTGAGCCGACGTTTGTTTGTCAAAAAGCGTTTCCAATGGGCCTTATACAGAAAATATGATTTTTAGGCTTGAAACCTGTTTGTCGATGGAATCTAGGGTTAGACTGATCAGAAGCGTAGAACATCTGCGTAATTCAATGAATCGATTTATAATTCTCTCTACCTCTACGTCTCCCATCGTTACTCTGCAGTCAATGATGAACCAAGTTCTTCTTCATCTCAGTTAACCACAACTCATCTCATCCTCCTCCACCACGCGTTTTCCGCATGCCTTGC
This sequence comes from Brassica carinata, assembly GCA_016771965.1. Classification (NCBI taxonomy): domain Eukaryota; kingdom Viridiplantae; phylum Streptophyta; class Magnoliopsida; order Brassicales; family Brassicaceae; genus Brassica; species Brassica carinata. The sequence continues at coordinate 16,768,395 of CM028691.1, forward strand.
GCAACGGCGAATCTTCGACGTAGCGGGACCTTACTCACCTCCACTCAACCGTCGCAGCTCAGAAGCTCCGCCGCTCCAATTCCATGATCCTCCGCCTTGCCTCTTTCTCACTCACCTCCGCCGTCTTCATGCTCACCAATTCCCACGGCTCCGGTTCACCTCACTGTTACCACTTTGACGCTTTCAGGTTTGATTTCTCCTTTCATCTGCTATCCATTTTCAAAAAGAGAATCAAACGCGAATTTTGTAACTGAGATCAGAATTGCATTTTTGGTTAACAGATTCGCGTTCGTGGTAAACGCGATCGTGGCGTTATATTCGGTGTTCGAGATGGGAAGTTGGGTTTGGGAATTTTCAAGAGAAACAATGTTATGGTATGAAGCGTTTCAAGTATGGTTCGAGTTTGGCCATGACCAGGTGTGTGATTAACTTAAAATCACTTATTTAATTGCAACATTTTCACTCATTGCTTCTAATTGCAGACATGATTTTTGAAGTGACTTCGATGATGACAAGTTTTGGTAATTCTTCTTCTCACTTTCAGGCCATGATCCTTCATTTGCTAAATCATCGAAAATATTCAAGCCTAGCTTGGTAAATACTTAGCGATTATTTAAAAAATCACCTAGCTGTTTATATTTCTAATTATCTTCCCTTAGATACAAAACTTATTCTCACATGTGGTTAGTTATGAAATATTGCATTGGGGGTAATTTTAGCACATTATTACAGCATATACTGATTGTACCATAATGATGCAAGCCTCGACCCCATAGGATGACCAAGAGAAGACGTAGCTGAGCATTTGTCTCTCAAGAATGAAATAATTTTCTGAAATTGTAAACTTTCTTATTGGTAGGGAACAAATTTTCTGAAATTCACTTATTATGCATTGTAAGACGCTCCATCCCAAGCCTTTCAGAGGATCAATAAATTGCAGAAAGGTAAAGTTTCGATAGATAGTGTGGTGCTGCGAGGAAACTGTCAATGTTTTACCATTCGAGCGATCTCTTTCATTATAGGAAAAGCCAGTGGCCATGAAAGTGGCAGATAAAGGTGTCTTCAAGCTCTGGTCTATTTGTGCAGACTCTGCATCAAGACAGTTGAGCGGAATCACTTGAAAATCTCACACTTCCGAAGCTTTTTGCAAGACCAGTCAATCAAATTATTAATTAGCAACGAAATGGCAACAGAAAATCAAAACAGTTCAGTCGCTCGAAGTACTTCAAAGAAATTTCGTTTTACTGTTTCTTGTGTTCGTCAAAATCGTAATCCAACATTTCTCTGAACTTCGTTATGCCCACATATCACTAGAAACATAGCGACACTCTCTTCAATGCTTACATTTAATGTTGGTTGTAAACCATACATCGTTTGCAATTTCTCACGCAATGTGAGAAAAACGCCAACAGACATCCGTAAAAGCTGATGACAAGCGGCATTATCGTCTCGCAGTCGATCCCAGATATTACTCCAACTCAAACCACCATCAGTTTGAGTTGGTCTTCTTTCAAAATATCGATTGTAATAACTTAATGATGGCTGAATTATTAACTCTTCAAACTGCTCATTTTCCAAATTCCACAACTCAATTCGCTCTTCGTAACTTAGATTTTGAACACCATGTGATCGCAACTGACAAATACGAGATGCCTGCAATTTTATAAATATAACGTAAGATTTAAATACAACTTTTAAGAATTCAATAAACAACAAATCAAACTTTTAAGCACACATTATAACTTAAATTATAACTTAAAGTAAATTGAGAAATAATTTATAACTAGATCTGGACCCGCACAACCGTGCGGGTGTTTATTTTTGTTTATAATTATATAAATATTTTATTTTTACTTTTATAGTAATCGCTGTAAATTTAATGTTTTTCAAACATAACAATATTAGAGTATACTTGTTTTCATCAAATAGATTGTTTCAAACTTTCACATGTGTTTGTTTCTTCTTTTTATTTTTATTTGTTAGATTAGTATTTCATTCTTAAATAAATAAATAGAAATAGAACTTGGTAAAATATTAAAATATTATCATCTACAAAGATAATGTAATATTTTACAAAATAAGATGGTTAAAAACTAAACTTATAGCTTTATTATAAAGAATTTAATTAAACATTTAATTTTATATGTATATATCTTTATTTTAGATCATTATTTAATTTTAATCATATATTTAAATGTTTCTTTAAATATTTCAAATATAATAATTTATAGTTTGCATGTTGTAAAATGTTTAAAACCATCACATGTATTTATTTCTTCTTGTTATATATTTATATTATTGTATTTGTATTTAGTTATTAAAAGAATTAATATGTGCATGAAAAAATATATTTGATAATTATTTTGTATTTAATTTATGTTAAATTTTCACCCGCCCTCTTTAAAACTGGATTTCATTTTGATTATATTATTGATAAAAAGAATAGAATAATTATTTTTCATTTTGTAAATGATAACTGAATATAGTAGTGTATAGAAATATTTTAAAACTAATCACAAAATTAAGTTCTGTTAAAATATTTTTAAACATATTTTTTCGAAATTTTAAATAAATATATATATATATATGATTTAAATATATGTCGGATTCAATATATTGTTACTCTTGTTTATAAAATCCCTAAAAAAATGGGAAGTTATTATCTTTTATATAATATTAAGGTTATTAATAATTGAATAATGTAATTTATTCTATTTAATATAAAGATTAATGATGATTAAAAATGTAATGTGTCCAATTCTAGTAGATAGTCCATTTTATAAAAAATCACACATGAATTAGAAGTCATGACTTCTCTTTTAATATAATAGATACTTAATTGATATTGCAAAAACATAAAGTGAAACATGACATAATTTTCAATAACAAACAAAAAACACCATGAAACTAATCTTCATCCTCAGACTCAGTTTGATGACTTTCATTTAAATTTGGTCCTTGTTTCTTGCCCCAGATATTGAATAGTCCTCCTCTTCTGCGTGTTCTTTGTGTTTGTGCTTCTGAAGAATAATTCGTAAAACCAAATTCTGGTGATACTCTTAAATGAGTGTTGGTTGAGATGCGACCTTGTGCTTCTAGTGAATCTCTTTGTTGATCATTCGTGTTTGTTTCTGCTTCTGGTCCTACTGAAAATCCACACTGAATATTTGGAGGTGTGACCCACATATTTGATGATGAACCCCATTGTTGAGCATTTGGCGGTGTACCCCATTGTGGAACATTTGATGAAGAACCCCATTGTTGAGCATTTGGAGGTGTACCCACTGTGGAACATTAGATGATGAACCCCATTGTTGAGCATTTGGAGGTGTACCCCACTGTGGAACATTAGATGATGAACCCCATTGTTGAGCATTTGGAGGTGTACCCCAGTGTGGAACATTTGATGATGAACTCCATTGTTGAGCATTAGGAGGTGTACCCCATTGTGGAATATTTGATGATGAACCGCATTGTTGAGCATTTGGAGGTGTACCCCATTGATGATAAACTTGGCTCCATGGTCCACCAGAAGTTTGACCCCATGAATTATTACCGCAGGAAGATGGACTACCAGAAAAACAACCACTTAAATTTGGGCTTCCAGAATTCTGACTCGAGGCTAACCGCTTTCCAACAAACTCGTTGTTCGGTGTATATCCAGTTAGAGCTTGCAAAAATTGTAGCTTATCTTCAACACTGTTGTCAGCTCTATCAATGAAATACCTTCGCCAAAATCTGTCATCTTTGAATGCCTGAATGCATGCCCAATAAAAGTCAGTGTTCTTTGGAACTTCCATCGATTCGAATATCTTGACAGCCCTGTCGCATTCATCGTAGTTATCTTGATCGAAAAAATCTGGACGCAATTGTTGTAGACTTTGACGTTGAAATTCTCTAAAACCATCCATCGTATCTGTTAGAGTTGTTTGAAATGATTGTTTTTTACGACTTTCTCGTGAGCTGGTTCTTGCAGAGGCTCGTGAACTTCCAACAACTCTATTTATAACACTTTCACGTCTTATTCTTCCTTGTTGTTGACCTCTGGAAGCATGAATTTGAGATGGCAGTTCTGGTGGCATATCTTGACGCATCGATTCACGAGTAAACTCACTAGTAGGTCGTGTTTGATCGTTGATGTTAACACGATACACATCTTCACTTTCTTGTGTCTCTGGAACTTGAGTTTCTTGCATATCATCACCAAACGTTTCTGAATGGAGATAACTTTCTTCATTAGCTACGCCTTCGTTCATAATCTCTTCTCTCCTTTGGTTCACAGAGTATTGAGATTGCGAACGGACGTCATATAATCTGAAACACCGTTGCATGGTATCCCAAAACTCTGGTGGCTTTCGTTTAAATGATTTTATAATTTTACACACCTATCAAAAATTACTAATTTTTATGTTATTAAAAAATATATTAAAAGTTACTTAATATATGTTAGGTAAGTTAACGATTAAAAGTACTTACTTCACGATCTTTCCACCATGAATCAGATGCAAAAATCACAGATGTAACAGGATTCACTGAGATACCCGTTGAGTTTTGCATCAGACTCGTATACTTCTTGTACTTTCTTTTCATTTGATCAAGTTTTTCTCGAAAAAACTTGTAGTTTATATCAAGATTAAACTCTTGGTTGAACTTCTCGACTATAAACTCTTTACCATGTGGTAACGGGTCTTTTAGACGATATTTATTCATGGCAAATGCTTGATCATACAACTCAAGAAATATTCGTTCTCGCCTATGATCCCATTTCAATAACTCTTCATTCTAGAAATTTCAGAAATTGATAATTCATCATTCACTTATATCTAACAAAATTAAAAATTTAAATATACTAGTAAATATTTTACCCGTGCTGATGTTTCTGTTTGTCGTGCATCGAGGTTCATGTTTTGTCCACGGTTAGACGCCATATCTACAAATTTAAAAACAATATTTGGTTTATAGCATAAGCACTATTAATTACAAAAGATTATGTAATATTTATGTATAATTAGAAACTTAATTTTAGTGAGTAAGTTTGTGGTATAATATATTTATACAAAATAAGTAAGTTTAAATTTTTTTAAAATTCGATAAATAAATAAATTATATACCATAGTTTTGTATTATTTTAATACATATAGATATACAATATTTCAGTGTTTAAATATGCTAATTAGTTTTTATATTATTTTAATATTACTTATATACCATAGCTTTTTGTATTGTTTTTAATACATATAGATATACAATATTTCAGTGTTTAAAAATATTAATTATTTTTTGTATTATTTTAATATTAATTATATACATAGTTTTTATATTATTTTTAATAAATATAGTTATTGTATTATTTTATACCATAGTTTTAAAATATAAATTATGTACCATAGTTTTTTTTACAATTGTTTATATATAGATATAAGATAATTTCATTGTCTAAGATAAAATAGCGAAAATTCGTTTTTACTATTTCATTGTTTAAAATTATTATTTAATTATAAAAAATTTATTTAGTTTAAAAATATATGAAATATACATGGAATATCAATATCATGCATAAGTTAATTATACATATATATTATACATATCAAATGAAAAAGATGATGAAAGTACATGCATATAAAAATATAAAACTGTTCGACATGTAAAAACACATTTGAATTAAATATAAAAAAGATGTTTATCATATAATATATTTTTACAAAAAGTAAGTTTTTAACATAATATTATTCAGAATAAATTTCAACTTGTATCTACATCTTAATTTTTTTATAACTCGCTAAATAAATTAATTATGTACCATAACTATTTGTATTATTTTAATAATTTTAGATATAAGAGATAAATTGAAAAATAAAAAGTTCTAATTAAACATAATATCAAAATACATGCATGTGTTATTGGTACATATAAGAACGAAAAAATATATTTACTATTTCATTTTTTAAAATAATTAATTATAAAAAATTATTTTAATTTTTATATATCAGCAAATAATACATGGAATATCTATAACATGCATAAATTCATTAAACACATATATTATACATATCAAATTAAACAGTTGATTAAAGTACATGCAATGTTATAGTACATGAAAATAATAAGTTGATTTTTAATTAGTCTTATTGAATATAAATATTAACTTACTTTTTAAAAATCAAAAGTTTCATAATTATTGAAGAAACAAAATAAAAACGTACCTGCTTTTTAAAAGTGTTTAGTGGATGCAACTGCTTTTTGAATTGTTTAGTGGATGTAACTGTATAAGATAACCTGAAAAATATGAAAAATTAATTAAACATAGTATAAAAACACATTTCAAAATTCTATAGAAAATGAAAGCAAAATACTCGTTACCGAGTAGAGAGGAATTTTGGTTTGTGAATAATGAAATGAAGAGTTGTTGTATTTATAGGCAAAGTAAAAGAAAGAAAAAAAAGGTTGACATGCATTGGTCCTCTGCGTTCGACCAACACCATTTCCCTCATGTTTTGCAGGACAGTTTTTTTAACAGAGTTTTCTCTGCATGCAGTTCTTTCTATATTTTATTATTATCTTTTGTCCTATCTTTTTATGCGTGAATGGAACACTAAATGCAGGACTATCTGCATCTGCATTTGTACTGCTTTTGCTCTGCATCACATTCAGTGCCAGAGTTTAGCCGTATGATAGAATAGTACAAACATTTTAATTGGATAGACTTTCAGTTAAATGATTAGCAGAAATTTGCTTTCAATAATCTTTTGTTTTCAAATATGTTTTTTAGCTCCAAATAAATAATGGTTTAAAATAGCAAAATTGTGTGTTTAAAACGTTAACATCCAAAAATTGATATACCACTTATCATCATAGAATTTTAATTTCTACGTGAGATGATGCCTCCTTTGGACTATTTTTCTCTTTATTATTATTTTTCTTATGTTTGACGGTTTCTTTAAAGGCCAGATAATCCTCAAGAGTACAAAGAGGGGATGGATGAGTATATTAAGCTATGCATAGGTGTGTAACAACCTATTTCAACCCCTTTTCTGTTTCCTTTATGTGTCTTTATTTCCAACTTAGAGATTCTTAGGTTTCTAATTTCATCACATGGTTTCAAGATCTATCTAGAAACATCCTCAGAGGAATCTCCTTAGCTCTTGGGGGATCACCTTATGAATTTGAGGGAAAACTGGTTGGAGACCCTTTTTGGATAATGCGTATTATTGGTTATCCAGGTGTAAACCAAGAAAGTGTTATCGGATGGTAATACACTTTTCTCATTATTGTATAACTACGAAAACCTATCTTTTTGCCTCACTTAATTAGTAGCACGCGAAGAAAATTCTATCGGATGTAACTCGTCTTTTTTCTTCTTCTTTTTTTTTTGCTTATAAAAATTTCAGTGGAGCTCACACTGACTATGGTAAGTAAGCTTCAACTCGAATCAAGAGGATGAATATTTTTATAATTTTTGTTTCAAGGGAGAAAACCCATAACTTTTTAGTTAAAAACGGTAATTTTGTAGGCTTGTTGTCGCTAATAAATCAAGATGATGATAAAACTGCTCTTCAGGTATATACTATATATTACTACCATGATCTTTCTCCTATTGTGTTAGAAAAAAATGATCTTTCTCCTATTTTGTTACTTAAAAATGATTGAGATTTTTTATGTATCTTTGAAAAGGTGAAAAACTTGGCTGGTAGTTGGATATCAGTTACTCCAGTCCCTGAATCATTTATTTGCAACATCGGTGACATGCTAAAGGTTTTGTTTGTGCTCTCTCCTCTCTCTAACATATCTTTTCATTTAGACAATTCTTGAAAACATTTGATGAAAATCAAATATGCAGATACTTTCAAATGGAGTATATGAATCCACACTTCATAGAGTGATCAATGACTCTCCTCGATACCGTGTATGCGTCGGATTCTTCTACGAGGTAAAATAAACTTGTAAAAGTCTTTTGTGTTTTTCTCAATTAGGATTTGACTCATGTATCTTTCCGAACAGATCAACTTTGATGCGATGGCTGAACCGTTGGATATCTTCATAGAGAAGCACCCTGAGAATAAAAGATCTCAAGTTTCCAAAAGAGTTGTCTATGGAGAGCATTTGGTTAAGAAACTCCAGGCCACCTTCGCAAATTCAATGGAAAACCTTTAATCTGTTTGGTTGGCTTTCAATTGCAATTGTTTTATCTGAATTTCTAGTTCTAATAAAAAACATTACTAAAGTACTAAAAAGTGACACAACCACATTACTGCTATGGTCTTGCTAAATATATGTGGCTATATGATCATATAACTACAAAAAGATACATAAACTATATAATTATTATATTACTGTGGTTATTTATTTTTGTAGTTTTTGAGTATGTTTTATCAAAAAAAAAAATTCGAAGCCACTGTAAGGAGAGATGGGTACATGTGAACGGTTGCACCCACTCAATTTTCTTATTTCGTAAAGTAAAAGTAGAGTTTGATCCGTACATCTTTTATTTTGATAAATTAAAAAATTGAAATGCACAATAAAAGAGAAATAGTGTTATGCTGGTATTTGACTAACTTAAATCAGATGCGCTTAAATCGGTAGTTACTTTTATTGGTTCTATTGGCATATTAGTGGCTTCTTGTGTCTTAGTGATTCTTCTGGTTCAGTAAGAATGTATTTTTGCTGGTTATCTTACTTTGAAACTCACCATATTATCACAAATAAGAACAACTCTGTATATTCCTTTTTCTTTCACTGATATTTCTGGTCACACGGAAGACATAGATTGAGGTTAAAGGGAAGACAAAAATTGGTTATGTAGCTGTTGACGTGATCAGATTTGTTACCCCGGTATCTTTCCTAGTTATCCATCTTAGCGCAATAGGGAGACTGAACTAAAAACCTTAAACTTTCTTTGGAAATGCTAATTCTCTGCTTTTGCTGCAGGTAACAATTGTTGATGTGGCAGTGACTATGACTGAGGGTCTTCCATTTGATGTTACCTTAATGTATGCACTTTTTTCTATTTTGGCTACCTCAGAAACTTTCATTATGTTCTGGAAAGTTAATGAGGAAATATATTTCTTCATTAGAGCATACACATGTTTCAACATCCAGATACAAAGGCATATTAAATTATTAAGCAAGGTCTCATATAGCTAAAAAGATAGAACAAAAAGAAAAATATGCAGTTTACCTTGATTTGTTCTTCTTGGCATTTATAGTACCCTTTTTACTCTCACAAATTCTCTTTAGAGCAATTACTTCATTCTGAAGCCTGTCATACAAAAACCCTGAAACGATATCTCCATAATCTACATTTCCCTCTTCCTAGCTTTCCTCATGCTGATCAATTAATCCGTTTTATTGAACTCTGTTGATAGGCTGATTTAGATCATGGTTCTGCCTATAAATGAGCCTCGTGGCTGGGAAGTAGACCTTTTCTTTGATCCACCACTTATTATCAAGAATCCTAAAATCTCGCCAGATTTTTCAGTCTTTGTGGCTGAGAAGAAGAGGTGGCCTCGTGGAGATTAAAATGTGAACAGTTTTGGCAATACCTCAAATCTCCTCCTTGAAAACAGTGCAACCAAAGTAAATAGTAAGCGAAAAACTCATTCTCAAAAGAAGCTAAAGAAACCGTTTTAAGAGAATACAATAAAAGCCTTTAGTGTCTTAATTAGAATTTTAAATCCTCAACCATTAGTGTCTAAATTAGAATTTAGCTACAAATCTGAAAGCTTGAAGGATTCGAACTATGTTGCCTCACACAAGCCATCCGAACAATGTTTTTTTTTCAAGAAGTTCTAGGCCTGACTCATAATCTTCTAGGGCCAGGGACAATAACCGGTTGTTTAATCTCTTTTTCGCAGCTGCTGAAATTCGAACATAACACTTCTACCCTTTAGGAAGAAGACTTTACCAGTAGAGCTAGGCATGGACGTTCAGGTATCCTTTCGGATATGGATATTATCCATTTGGGTATCGGATTTTGAGAAATGGTCCCATTCGGATATTACAAAAAACAGAGTCTGTTTCGAGTCGGATCCTCCCGGACCCGGGTGGGTTTGGGTTTTAACCGAAGTAACCAAACTACTGCATTCGATTCGAGTATTTTATATTCAAACTACTTAAATTTAACTAAAACAATTTAAAACACCGACAATACTCAATTTATATAGTTTGAATTGGTTATTTTATGTCCGAAAGTAACCATGGATATAATGTTATCTGAGTATTTTTATTCGAAACATCTATTTTCATCTATAAATACCCAAAATATCTAATATTTGATTTGTAATTTTAATTTTAGGTATTTATACTAATATAAATATAATTTAAAATAATATATATATATATTTTTTATATGTTTGGATATGTTCTATATGTTTGGATATGTTCGGATACTCATTCAGTTCTCGGTGCGGATCGGATTCGGTTTCAGTTTTTCAGATTTTTGAAAAATGGTCCCATTCGGATATTTAGATAAAATCCGAATGGGTCGGTACCCTTTTTTTGGGTCGGATCAGATAAATACTTCGGGTATGGATATTATGCACAGTCCTAAGTAGAGTTAGCTGCTCCGCGTAATCGAAAAAATGTTAGGGACCAAACAATCTTCAATAATTAATTAGATATTCCACTTTAAGTAATTGATTCAAAACTGATTTTGATGTTTTGGTATTAATGATCTTGGGCGAGGAGCAGGGCATGCATACTGAAATGTTTGTTCCTGCTCCCACTTTTTTTATTATCTCTTTGTTAACCATAGATCGAACTCAAGAATAGTTATCCATCCATACAATGGAGAGTATGATTTTATTTGATCCAAAAGATCTGATTTTCTATAGTATCTTCATTTTAAAACCCCTGTGAATAAGGATTATGGTTTATCAATCAATCTCCAAAGTTATTTTGCTAAAGAGCAATATTAACATTTTGCAGGTCTCTGGATTCGATACCCTCTTCATCCTTTGCTCTGCACATTGTGTCCCATGAAAATCAATGCATGCCTTTATAGTTTCCGGTACTACTAGTACCAGAAGTTTGAAATTGCACTTATAAGTTTTTTCTTGAATTTTTTTTGGTAACCAGAAATATGAGGCTGCATCACTGATGCCACTGACTTTATAAGTACTTTATTTTCTCCTTTTGTAAGAAACTGAACTGTCCAAATACTACCTTTGTTATTTATAAGATTTGTATTATCGAACCACCAAAACTCTCCGGTATCCCTAGATAAATAACCATGCCCCCTATCGTAATAATCAATAGAAGCTCTAAATGTATTCCATCCGACACTTTATATCTAAATTGTAGCAAAGGTTTCAAAAAATTAATTTGGTGACCTGAATTTCTTTCATAGTCTTTAAGAATTTGTAGATAGTACCACATTCTTACAAAATAGTCTCTATAAATCTGTAAGGTTTTATTTCTCTTCTTCACTTTACTAGTCTTTGTAAGTTCAAACAATTTGAAAAGCCTTAAAGATAGAGTAGAGAGAGAGACAGAGAGAGAGAGAGAAGTGTGATTTGAACCTAGGTTGGCTATCTTGTTTTGTTGTTTGTCCTTTGGACCTTATGATGGTGCTAGTTAGGCATGGACGTTTGGGTAACCGTTTGAGTTTGGGTTAGATATTTCAAACTTTTGGGTTTTCGGGTTTACACTCCTAGATCATGTTCTAATATTTTATTAGTATGAGTCGGGTTTGGATAATAACATTTCAGGTTCGGTTCAAATTTGTATTGCATCCTAAAACTCATAAATAACCATATCTTGTTCGGATTCGAGTTATATCGGTTTGGTTCAGATATATCTGAAGTAAAAAAACAAAATTTTTAAAGAAAAACATAAAAAACACTTAAATTGAATATAAATTAATGTAATACACATACAATTAATAAAATAACAACAAATGTTAAATCAAGCAAACAAAATAAATGTCCTTTCTAAACAATATGCATTAGCTTAAGGAACTAAAGCCGGCGCTTTGACAACTGAGCAAATACACCGTTGGTGACATTATAAAAAGAACCAGGGAGGCGTTTGATAAACTCTGTCTTTGTCAGACAAGAGCGATGAAAAATCCCACCCCTGATGTGCTGGATGACAAAGCTCGAGCTCAGGATAGATGGCAGCTGTTTCATTTATTGAAGAGAAGGTCCTAAGCCATAAAGCCAAGATGCATTGGCTAAATGTTGGAGATGGAAACAACCAGAGTTTTCATAACTCAGTGAAGATTAGAGCAGCAAAAAATTCTATTTGGGAAATACAAACAGAGAATGGTACACTTGTTACAACTCAGGAGGAGATAAAGGCGAAGCTGTTAATTATTTCCAGGGGTTCCTGGCTAAAGAGGTTGTAGGACACAAAGCAATGGAGATTGATGAGTTGGAAACGCTACTGAACTTTCAATGCGCGGAGGCTGACAGAGAGCTTCTAGTACATGAGGTTCCTGCCATTGAGATTAAACATGTGTTATTCGCAATGGAAAAAACAAGTCTCCAGGTCCAGACGGGTTTACGTGTGAATTTTTTAAAGTTGCTTGGGACATTGTGGGGCAGGACTTCGTGATCGCAGTCCAATCCTTCTTCAAAACTGGTTTCTTGCCCAAGGGAATAAACTCTACAATATTGGCCTTGATCCCAAAGAAAGAAAACTCAAAGGCAATGAAAGACTTTCGTCCCATATCCTGCTGCAATGTCATTTATAAAGTTATCTCAAGATTCTGGCTAATCGTTTGAAGCTTATTCTTCCGAAGTTTATATCTCCAAATCAGTCTGCATTTGTCAAAGATAGATTGCTGATGGAGAATGTTCTTTGGCATCAGAGCTGGTTGAAAACTATCATAAGAGCTCAGTTTCAGCAAGATGTGCGCTCAAGATCGATATCTCTAAGGCATTTGACACAGTCCAATGGCCTTTCTTACTCTCTGCTCTAAAGGCTCTCGGTTCCCTAGTGAAAACATCCTCTGGATTGAGAAGTGTATCTCACTTGCCTCATTCTCAGTTCAAATCAATGATGAATTAGCTGGGTATTTCAATAGCAAGAGGGGTCTTCGTCAAGGATGTGCTCTGTCTCCCTACTTATTCGTCATTTGTATGGAGTTTTTCTCGAAAATGTTAGATCGAGCAGCGGCCCAAAGGAAGTTTGGATACCATCCCTACTACCAGGACCTCAAGCTTACTCACCTAAGCTTTGCTGATGATCTGCTTATTTTCTCAGATGGTAAAAGAAGCTCAGTTGATGGAATCCTTGAGATCTTTAAGAACTTTGCAGACGTTTCAGGCTTGCATATTAGCATGGAAAAGTCTACTCTCTACCTGGCAGGACTAAATGATACAGAAAAACAAGACATTCTCAGCCACTACACCTTCTCCAATGGAGAACTTCCGGTTCGTTACCTGGGTTTGCCGCTGCTAACGAAACAGATGACTGCTCAAGACTATGCACCACTTATAGAGAAGATTAGATCTCGCATAAGTTCCTGGAGAGCGAGGTTCCTCTCATTTGCTGGGAGACTACAGTTAATAGCTTCAGTGATTCACAGCCTACCACACTTTTGGATCTCTGCTTTCAGATTGCCTAAGAAATGTATTGAGGAGATAGACAGCTTATGCGCAGCATTCTTATGGCCTGATCCGCCTTAAGTACTAAGAAAGCAAAGGTATCGTGGAAAGATTGTTGTCAACCTAAAGAAGAGGGAGGATTGGGTTTAGCGATCAATAAAAGAAGCTAACGATGTCTCATGTTTAAAACTGGTATGGAGGATTCTCTCATCTAACTCTCTGTGGGTTAGATGGATCAATAGATATCTGATTCGTAAGAATTCTTTCTGGTCTGTCAAGGAAAGTACCTCTTTGGGGTCTTGGATGTGGAAGAAAATCTTGAAATACATAGCCATGGCGATGCGTTTCATGAAGGTGGAGGTCAACAATGGTTCAACGACTTCTTTTGGTTTGATCAATGGTCTCCTCTCGGCAGACTAATTGATACAACAAATGGAAGAGGCACGATGAACATGGGCATCAAAATTAATGACACAGTGGAGAAGGTCCTCAAACACCATCACAGGAGGAGACATCGAGAAGAAAGTTTCAACACCATTGAGAAAGAGAGTGCAAACTTGCGCTTGAGAGGTTTGAATCAAAAGGAGGATGTCCGATTATGGAAAGCAGGGGATGACAATTACAGAGCAGAGTTCAGCTCCAAAGAAACAAGAAAGCTCATCCGTGTCGAGCAAGAAAAGGTTGACTGGTACAAAGGAATTTGGTTCCCTTACAACACTCCTGATCGATACTCCTTTATGGCTTGGATAGCAGTTCAGAACAGACTACCCACGGGAGACAGGATATTACACTGGAATACGGCTGCTCCAACATCGTGCAGTCTCTGCCCTGAACCGCTTGAAACTCGCAACCACCTATTCTACCAATGAAAATTCTCAGAAGAAGTCTGGAAAAATCTCACTGTCAAGCTACTGTCTTTGCGGTATACAAATGAGTGGAACGAGGTTGTGCGGCTTCTCGCTGACCAAACTTGGAACTTGACCCGGTTATTTCTGATCAGGTACGTGTTTCAGGCGACAATATCTGCAATATGGAAAGAGAGAAATGGGAGGAGGCACGGAGAAAGCTCCAACAACCCTGCAACTCTGATCAAAGGCGTGGCCAAAGCTGTAAGAAATCGTATCTCCAGTATGCGTCTGATGGAAATCAGTAAACATACCAAGGCCATGGAAACATGGTTTTCAACCAGATAAAGATTGTCGGCTTTCTTTTATACTTCGTTTAAGAAAACTCTAAAAACATCAACCTCATGATGCAGTCATTGTAAAAATGTTTTTTCCTGAATAAATTTAACATTCATTCAAAAAAAAATATATGCATTAGCTTATAAATAGAGTAATTTTGTTATCATATCAACATAAACATTAAATTGAGTATTTTTAATACTTATAAATATTCCAAACATTTATATTGACTATTAATTTTAGATTTTTCGGGTTACTCTTTCGGGTTAGGCTCATAACACTTCGGGTTCGGATATATTTTATGGCACCCTAAAAAATCCGTTCAGGCATTTTACATTTCGGATCAGATAACGGGTCAGATTTTTTGGTTCGAGTTTGACTTGCACTACAAGCAGCAAGGCGATTTCCGACGAAAATACCGACGACTGCTTATCCGTCGGTAATATCCGACGAATTTCCGATGGCTATCCGTTGGAAATAGAAAAACGGGTATTTATCGGTAACATGTAGGTAATTTCTATCAGATTTTCAGTCGTCGATAATCAGTCCAAAATTACCAACAGATTTCCGAAGAACAGCTGTTGGGAAAATAAAAACAGATATTCATCGAAAATTTGTCGGTAATCTCCGACTGATTACCGACGACTGCAAATCTGACAGAAATTACCGACAAGTTACCGACAAATACCAACAGGTGGTGAAAATATAAAGTTTTCCATCAATATTTCATTGGTAATTACCGATGAAATCCCGACGGAAACCAAAAATTTAGGGTATCCGTCGATATTCCATCGGTAATTACCGATGAAATCCCGACGGAAACGAAAAATTTAGGGTATCCGTCGATATTCCATCGGTAAATACCGACATATACCCTAATTTCTCGGTTTCCAATGGTATTCCATAGGTAATTACCAACAGAATACCGACGGAAACAGCAAATTCTCGATTCCTGTCAATTACCAATTACGTTTTACGGGATTATAAAGTTTCGTTTGAAATGTTATTAGTCTTTCAAAGAGAATATAGTAATTATAAACATTATTTATCTATTTAAGTGTTGAAATTCAAAAAAAATTTCATCCCGAAAGAGTAAGTTAATTGAATCAAAACCTTCATTAACTAAACAATATAATTGCTACCATTTATAATTTGAAAGATGTTAGTTTTAAAATTTACGTAATTTAAAACGTGTTGGTAGTGTTTTAAGATTTAAAATACTTTCACGTTACATTTACAAGATAATATAACAAATTAAAAAAAGTCTTTATCAATTTGTGGTTTAGGAAACCCCAGTCCATAGGCATTTTGTTGGAAAATACCGACGGAATACCGATGACTCACCAAGAAAAGAGACGGCAATTTCCACCGCCAAGTTTTTAAAGTGTGGGTAAATGAAAATTACCTACGGTCAGTATTTCGTATCTACGTAGATTAGGTTGTTTGTATTGTGAATTAAATAGTAGATTTTAGGTTTTGAAACTTAAATTATGGATTGGTATATTTGGAGGATAAAATTTAGATTTTAGGTTTTGATGTTAGATCTAGAAATTTAAAAATGCTTAGGTTGTTGATTTTGTGTTTTGTTTGAGAAATTTGATTTCTTCACAATAAAATGTTTTTTCCCCTTTGAAATTTTGTATTTCAAAAAGGTTTTAATTTTTGAAAAAGGTAAAACGAATTTAAATTTTTTAAAATGTTACGTATTTATTAAATATATATAAACGACTTTTCATATTAATTTTATATTTAAAAACGTTTTAAAATGTTTGTATATTTATGAATTATATTAAAAAAAATTTATATTAATGTTTTACAGATTTTTAAAAATTTTACATATTTATTAAATACATAAAACGATTTAAAACGTGTTCAAAATGTTTTTATACTTATTAAGTATATAAAACGTAATTCGACTGTTTTCGATGGTTTTTTCCGTTGGAATTCGACTGTTTTCTTGTAGTGTTTGATCTCAGGTTCTGGATTTTATGTCCAGTCCTTAGTGCTAGTGATAGAAATATGATTAGGATGCTCTTTAAAAATATATTTTGTCATTAAAATGTTAACTTTGGTTGCTTTTTAATTACGTTGTGTGGAGTTGTCGTTTTGTTATAGTGATTTTCTGTAGATGCCAAAAAAAAAAAGAAATTCAAGTTATATAACTTTGTCAGCTAATCTTGCCAAGAAAAAGTAGGTCCCTTGAAAATTTGGCAAATCTCAATGGTGGCATCATTAACCCAAAAATACTCGTTTTCTAAAAAAAAATCAGTTTAATGTTTAAATATTTATTTGGCATTAATTCCAAAATGAAATTTTAGTTTTAAAAATAAATTTGGCTGCAATCTAACAATATGTTAATTGTAGTTCTTATGAATTAATGAGAAAAAAAGAAAATTAGACTCATTCTCTCTCTTTTTTCTAGTTTCTCTTATATATATACTAGGTGTACCACCCGCACGCATGTGCGGACATTAACGATTCATAGGTTTTATGTATAAATATTATTAATATCTAATCAAATTATTATGTACGTAAAGATTTGTGTAATCACACTTGTTCTATATTTCTTTTTTTGCATCTTACTCTCGAACTCATTTTGTCTATCTCTCTATGTCTCTCTCTCTCAGATTTTATCAGTGTTGATGAGTGTTTAAAAAATTAAGATTAAGATTTTAACATATTTTTATTTTAAACATACGAATCGTATTAATGCCCGCACGCATGTGTGGGCATTAATACAATTCATATGTTTTATGTATAAATATTATTAATATCTAATCAAATTATTATGTGCGTAAAGATTTGTATAATCACACTTGCTCTATCTTTTTTCCTTTCCATCTCACTCTCGAACTCATTTTGTCTATCTTTCTATGTTTCTCTCCTTCTCAGATTTTGTCAGTGTTGATGAATGTTTAAGAAATTAAGATTAAGATTTTAACATATTTTTATTTTAAACATATGAATCGTATTAATATCCGCACGCATGTGCGGGTATTTATACGATTCATATGTTTTATGTATAAGTATTATTGATATCTAATCAAATGTTTTATGTGTTATTACAACTAAATTGGTTCTTCATATGTTTTATGTATTATTCAAATACGATTCATATGTATTATGTATTATTAAAACTAAATTTGTTCTTCATATGTTTTATGTATTATTCATATAAATATGTATTATGTATTATTCATATACATAAGTATTATTTTTATTTTTATTTTAAACATATGAATTTTATTAATGTCCGCACGCATGTGCGTGGATTAATACGATTCATATGTTTTATGTATAAATATTATTTATTATTAAATAAAATAGATAATATTTATACATAAGTTTGTATTATTAAAAAATAAATTAGATATGTTTTATGTATTATTAAAATTAAATTTGTTATTAAATATCTAATTTCTTTTTCTTTACTTTCTCTCTATTTCACTTGTTTCCTCTATTTTTTATATATCTCTCAGTCTTCTTCTCTCTCTATCATAATCTTTAATTTCCCTCAATTTCACCTCTATATATATCTCTCTCAGTCTTTTTTTGAGTCTCCTTCCATCTCTGTCTAAAAATATCATTTCTGTCCATACCTCCCCTATCAATCTCTTTTTGTCTCTCCCTTAAAAAATAACACAATCATTAAAAACCATAATATATTTCTTTTGTATTGTGAAATATACACAAACTACATGCATTAATTTTAAAAATCACTCAAACGAAAGTATTTCATTAAAGTTTCATTAAAATATTTCAGATTTTAAACTTATGGCTTTGATCGATAAAATAAATGTATAAAAAATATTATTTCATAATGTGATTCCTGTAACATCAACTGATCGTTAGGAGCTAAGAGAGAAGGAAATTGATGATTAGAGCTATTAAATCAAAAACATTTCATAGCATAAAAAAATCAATGGCTTAGTTTTTTTTGTTGAGAGTGTCTTATTTATATAGTAAATTAGTAGACGTTTTCAAATGATCTAGCTTCTATGGGAAGCTATAAAATAGAATATTCTCTAATAAATATTATGCTTATAAGGTAAGATTATTTTTAGAATATCTTGTTAGTGAAGGTGAATTTGAATAGGAAAAAAAAAGAATATCTCGGGAATAACTTGCACCAGAATTTTAATTGACAAATCTTGATATATATATTTAAATATTAAATGCAAGATATTAGGAAAAAATATTTCGTCAGTTGATTGCAACTGACTTTTGATTAGAAAAATTCCACTACAAAGATTTAAATATTAAATAATAGATAATAATGAAAGATAAATATCAAGAGTAGTTGTAACAACTTTTTGATTAACAAATCCTACTATATATATTTAATTTTAATTAAAAAAGATCATATAAATATGTAATAAATACTATTTTCTAATTTTATAATCGATACTTACACATATCATATCATATAAAAATGTTACACATATCATATTCTAATTTTGAATTATATACATATTTTATTATTTGATAAATTGTATAAAGTTATATCTTATAGTTGACATAGAACTATATAGTTTATATAAATCTGAATTTTATAAAATATACATTTTGTAATATGATAAAAACTGTATAAAATCATATTTGAGTACAAAGTTGTATGTTAATAATATCACAAGAGTAGTGGTAAGATTGTATATAATAATGACCTAGTGATTTGACAATTTTATATTATTTGAATAATATATTGTGCTGTCTACGAAAGTGGGTTACATTTAGTGGACTTTTATTTATTTATTTTTAAATCAAAGTCTTTTGTCTAATCAAATGTCAAATCAGCATGTTTATTGATTAGCCAATGAAATAAATAGAGATTTAAAAAAAAAAAAATCAATAATTAAAGTCTAAGGACGAATGAAAAAAAGACACATCAGTATTTCTAAATAGTTATCTTCACATTATGAGAGTAGTCAGCCAATCACTTTATAATATTTTACTTAAGCGTGTTCGCAAATAATAGTATGATATTTATTAGAAATTCAACAAGAAATTCCCAAAGTGGATGGACTAACATTGAAAAACGTTTATCATCATTAGGAATTTGTAACTATTGTTCGTTTATATATATTTTTCTTTTTAAAAATATTTGAAACATCTTTAAGAATTTATGGCTTGGAGATATATTTTTGCCAAAAATTACATTATTTATATTCAGTTAGAGGATAAACGCAAACGAGACACACTTTGGATTTTGGAGTTACCTAAGTAGTTGGTTAACGGACTCTTTAGGTCTTTTAATATCGAGATTTAATTTTAAACTAGACCTTGACCCGCCCGATCGGGCGGGTATTTATTTATTTTTTTTATTTTTTGCTTATACCAATGATGCATTTGTAATAGTTAGTTTTATTATATTGAGTTTTTTGCATTTTATTAACAATCAAATGTGTCACTTAATATTTAGTATTATATAAAGAATAATGGAAAATAAATAAAAAGATAGATAATGATACATTATATATGAAATATATTATTCAATTTCGTAATTTCAAATATGTCAAATAAATAATATGAAATATATTATAAATAATATGAAATATATTATTCAATTTCGATAATTTCAAATATGTCGAAATAAATAACTATGAGTTAGTAAGATACATGAAATAGATAAATAAAGTATAGATTTTGTAACATCAATTCATTTATTCAGATTTTATGGATATATAATATATTAAAATGTTTTTTTGTAAAGAATTAATAAAAGTGAATTATATAACAAATAGTTATTTTAGGAAATTATTAAATCGTCATATTAATGCTAAAATTATTTTAGGAAATATTAGGAAACTATTTTAATAATAAAGATAAAATTGAAATTTATTTAGTTAGAGAAGGGAAGTTAAATTTTATTTTAAGACAACACGTTATGGAACCGAAAAGACAAAGATTAAAATAGGAAATTTAATTAATAGTCTTAGTGACGCCATCAGAATAAGTTGAAAACTAAAGCCAGATTTTAAAGTGTCTTACAATTAATAAAATAGATATATTCCATCTTGAGTCAAACAAACAAAGGAAATATTTTAGTCTTTTTCTGTCGTTTTCTGTTTAAATATAAATATTTTCAGACTTTTTAAAAATTTATCATAGGAGTTAACGCAACGTAAACGGTAGGTCAATCGACATTTCTTTTGTCTATTTTTCGTTTTTTACAAATATTCTTTTTTGTTTATCTACGAAAGTCATGACGACGGCAGAAATAGAAAAAAAAAATCGTTTTTTAAATTTATCATTGGAGTTAACGCAACGTAAACGGTAGGAGGTCAATCAACATTTCTTTTGTCTATTTTTCGTTTTTTACAAATATTCTTTTTTGTTTATCTACGAAAGTCATGACGACGGCAGAAATAGAAAAAAAAATATCGTTTGTCAACTTAAAACAAAAATAATCTTTTACATGATCTTGCATTAAAAAAAAAAAAAAAATATATATATAGGGGAAATTTCATAACTACACTTTGTGTATATATATATATCAGATTGTAATTATTTTATGGTTAATTATTCAATTAAACAGTGGAATAACGAAAAAGAAATGACTAACAATTCAATCAGAATTAGAACTCAAAATTGTTTTGGAAAAATTGTTAAAAATTGTTTTATATAAATTTATTATTATTAATAATAAATTTAAATTTTTTTATAGGTACTTGAGTTGATTGTAACAATTTTAAAAAAAATAATTAAAAAATAATGGTTACTCACTTGTTATATTATTATTTTGTTAGAAATTCTGAAAATAACTATACAAACAAATTTTCAACAAATAACAACCCATGATAATTGATAACTGAAATTTATATATTATCCCATGGATGTCATCACAGTACGAGTACGACAGTCAGTTTTTTCAAAATCAAAGTGGATTGTTTTTGTAATTTTGCTTATTCATCGATAGAAATAATATTTATATTATTTAGTCCTTTGATCAAAAAAAAAAAATTATTTAGTCCAACTAGTGTGGTGTGCTTCAAATTGATTATTGTTGTGAAACAAGAACTCAGGAAAGTCTTATTTTATTATGGATTAGAGGTTTCTTTATATACAGGTTATATAAGAGATAAATGGAAAAATTCAATCCCATAAATTAATGAATAATTACATATTTTCTAGTTTATCTAGAAAAGAGATAAATACAAATATGGAAATAGAGATAAACATGGGGCCGCTTCTGGTCTATTGGTTTGGGCCGTCCCTGATCGGTACGGGCTGGTTCGGTATGGTCCGGTTCGGTACGGGCCGGTTCGGTATGGTCCGGTTCGGTACGGTTCGGTTCGTCCGGTTATGAATCGTCCACTTAGATGATTCTTAACACTCCCCCTTGGACGCCATAACCATTTCGAGTTCGTAGTATGCTTAATGTTGCCTCGTTAAAACCTTATTAGGAAAACTCAGTGGGAAAAAACCTTGGTGAAGGAAAAACAGTACAACACTACTCCCCCTGATGAAGGCATCACTGAAGATTCTCTTGTATGGACTTCTGACTGTTGCTTCAGTGATCTTGGAGTACTTGTGCTTCTTGGTTCTCTTCCATTCTATAAACTGGTCGGACATGTCTATGGTTCTCAACCAAAACACAAAACACTCTAGGAAGTGTCTCTTTTGTCATTGTTCAAACAAAACTGGTTGGCCATCGTGTGTTCTATCTCATGGCTTTTGACCAAAACTTTTCATGAACCTTCCTTAGTATGTGCCCTCAATTTGTTCATGAATAACAATCATATTGGTTTGACCTTTCTCTAAAACCAATCCACGTTTGGATTAATATGTTGGTCGTCTCACATGGACGGTTGGGCTGGAACAAAACCGAGATGATTAAGGCTGGACATGATCTTGGTTGATATGGACCTTTTGGTCGTATCATGAATCTGATGGATTCATTCTCTTTTTCTCTGACCATATCACATTCTATTCTTGGTACGTTGGATCATAGATCTCAACACATACTCGGCTATGATCTCCATTATAAATCTTTGTAGTCCCATCATAGCCAGTCCAAGAATCAGTCGAGCTAATCATCCTTTCTTTAAGTATAAACACAAGGGATTTCTTTCATAATATATGGACTGATTTGGATCGTTCTTATAGAACTCCTTTACTAAGTATCACTTAGTCTATCATTTCATATGCAGCTGCTTTGCATCAGTCCATAAACAACTTAGGAACAAAGCTGTTCTTTCTGAGAATTTCTTTTCTCATCTTTCTGGTATCTTTTATTATCTTTATCCAGTGATCTATATACTGCTTACTACATCTTTATCTCTATCTTATGTATCCAGACCTTATCAATCTCGAATTGTAGTAGCATCCACTACATAGGAGTATATCTCCTTATAATATGTTCCTTAGTCTCTGTGAGTAACCTTGTGTAATCAAGCCATTCCTTTGAATGCTTTTATTAGTAGGGACATGGACGACCTCTTGTCTATGTGTTCATGTCCTACATCTCACGATTTTCTTTTCCTCACAAGACTCATTTTGTCCAGAGGTTTATATCATCAGATGGCGTCTCTATCATATATGGCCAATACGCCTATCTCTCTTTTCCTTTAACCCCATGTCACCTTTATCTTTATCTATATGAGTACTCTCACGTGGGTTCATGATCCTCACTTTATATTCAAGTGCTACCTTGTATGTGCTATCTTATATGTAAATACATCATTGGTATCGATACTCTTTCTGCGTTCCATTGTATTCCAGACATAACATAATTGATTGCAATCTTATGACCTTTAATACCTTGGTGTTTGGCCCCAAATCACCTTAAGTACCAAGGAGTTTAGCGTCCCAAATTCCTGTATGGTATCTTATATTGGTCGACCATTTTCTATGTCTGGGATGGTTTCCCTTATAACCTCGGATCTGTATTCTATGCACCTTTTCTTCCCTTTCCGAGGTTCCTTATCTTATGAAACATATTGGTCTATCTTGTATAGACTCTGTAGCAACTTGATTGTGTCTCTCTAGGACATCAAAACCGTTGGTGCAAGCTAGTTTATATGTTTAATCATTCTTTTCTTTTCTTTTCGGGTCAATGTGTCTGGCATCTAGTTCTGCTAGCTTTTGTATCATTTGATTATATTTTTTGGACGTCTTAAATCATATTCTTTAGTCCGAGGATCTTGCCAAGAAAATGATGGTTAATACCATTTCATTTCTCTTTACACTTTTACTCTTTACCAGCCTATAGCTTTCTCCTTTTAAATGTTGGATAATCAGATTACTTATCTCATGCAATCTGTGTTCTTGGCCACTGATTAGATCACCCATGTTTGGCTCAAGATACCTTAAAACTCGTGGGAGAAAGACATTTACATCCAACATATATTCCCAATCTTTTCCTCATCCTCTCCTGAGGTTCCATACTAGAAGACACATATGTTTGTGGTGGTTTATTCATAATCTCTTAGGACGGTATATGTATACGTCTGGTTTATGACCCTTAATCAATGGGAATATCTATGCTCACTTATATGGCCTGATGCATAGTTACCTTTTACATGTAAATCCTTGTGTCCCCAAACTTTAGGTAGTGGCCTTTATGGTATAAAGAATTCGGCCAAGTCTACTATGGTCATAGACCATGTTACACGGATTTGTAGTATGTTCATGGATCAGTTTGTCCGCACTCCCCCTCATGGACATACTATAATCACGTGGTACTTAGGACAATAAAGCCTAAATTGAGTTTTCCTTGTGTACATGTTACACAACGTGAGATTTTATGGGATAACTCTTTGTGCCTTTGCAATATCTATCTTTGCATCAAGTTTGGACTTGGATGGCTAATCCAGTCATGCCATAAAGTGTGTAAAAATTTCGTTTGGTCAACCAATCTGGTTACCTAGCCCTTGTGCCTTTATCATACTGATCATTGGCATAGTCTAGATCAGTAGAGTATGCAGGTATAATAGTCTTAACCTCTTTCTTTTAATGCCTTGGGCGATTTTTTTTTTTTTTTCATAATCCGAAGGAACTTTCTGTTTCCTTTGCTCATTGGTTCAATGTAACTCAAGTTTTATAACTCAATGAGACTTTTAATTGGGTTAATAAAATCGTGCCCCTTTAGGCAAATGCCTTGGCGTGGTCTAGACTATCCTTTTATCAAGTTCTCATTTCTCATTTATCAATCAAGGAATCATCAAGCAAACAATCAAGATAACTTAAAACAACTTACCATTATTGCTATAAAATTGTAAATGACAAGCAAATCAAAGCAAAACATAAAACACAAAAATCAGAATGTCGAAATCCCCTTTCTTTAGTAAATGTATAAGCCGGCCTCACAATCCATATGTGTCCACACGGCTTCCTCCTTATCATTCTCAACTTTATTAGCTTCAGGAGGTCTCATCTCACTATCTCGTTGCTCAAAGTATCTTTTCTGAAGTTCACCAAATCTTTTGATGGTATCTATCCTTCTCTGCTTTTTTTTTGCTCATTTGCCAGTAGGTGTGACAATAGGTCATCATAGGTGGTGAAACCTTTGGCCTTTCGTGATAACAACACATCCTTTGGATGGAATGTGTTACGAGTTTTATATAGCATATCCTCATTTGTTACCACTTCACCACATAGTTGAAGACTATAGGTGATTTTCATAAGAGTAGAGTGATACTCGTCCACGGATTCAAAATCCTGGAACCTCATAACATTCCATTCATGCATGGCCTTTTGCCATACTGGCATTAAGTATCTGGAGTTTAGTTTTGTCCAGAGATCATAAGGATCCTCAGTATCTTCGTACTGGTCTCTTAGATCCTCAGTGAGATGATAGTGCATAATTGTTATGGCTCTATCCTTTTCACTTTCAATGGCGTCATTGCCATAAATGATACACTTCCCGAGTCCTCTAGACTCCAAGGCAATTGAAGTGTTCATAGCCCATTCTAGATAATTATCTCCAGAGAGATTTAGGGCATCATAATCAGAGGGTTCGAATCTCGACATCTGAATCACATCAATCAATTCAATATTTAAAGATCATGCAATCAATATCAATACATATGGTTTCTTAGGCCACACGGCCACACAAGCAAACAAGGCCACACGGCCACAAGGTTATTATGCATGATGAGGCCACACGGCCACAATTGATGTGTAATGCAAGCTTAGACAAAATTTGGATCAATACTATATGTGGCTAAGGTTTCAAGGCCTTTAGGATTTCAGATCATGAATTAAACAAACAATCTATCACCTTAGCTCTCATGCAATATGCTTAATCAAAGTCAAGATTATTATGTTACACAGATATGGGGCCACACGGCCATATAGTCATGATGCATCAAGTATGAAAACAATCAATAAACCTTAAGGCTAACCAATTCAGATTTAAGGTTTTCAAGGCCTTTTAGTAATTCAATTTCATGATGCAATTAAAAAAATATCAAGAACACATAGTCTCATGGTGAATAAACAAATCAGATCAATCAAATTATGGCCGGATCAAGGCCGGATAAAGCTACCTGCGGCCTAGGTCGGTTTGGACGGATCACGGCCGGATCAAGGCCGGATCAAGACTGGATTAAGGCCGGGTAACTTGGTCGGTTTTTCAAGGCCGAAAAGGATAAGGACAAGGCCGGATAAACCTTATCACTTCCGGTTTTCAAGGCCGGATGAAGCCACTTATCAATTCCGATTTTTAAGGTCGGTTGGAGCTTATCATGTCCGGTTTTCAAGGTCGGATAAACATGGATGTCAAACCGGGTTTCAAGGCCGGATTAGGATTTCAAAATTTCCAATTTAATGAACTAGGGTTTCAAGGCCCTTAATCAATATCCAATCTCGAAATCATATAATTAAATGGACAAGCAATTTTAAACCTCTAATCAATACGATTTCAATTATGCAAATCATAATATGCAATCAGAAATATCAAGATGAGCAATAATCAATCCGAAAACAAGCAAGCAAGCAAACAATTCATCATACGATTTAATCAAGCAAAACAGATTCAATTTGATGATGCAATCAGTTCGGATATGAGATCAATCAATTTATGTTCTCTCAACTTAACGAGCATTGTTCTAACAACCTAACTTTCAATCAATCTAAAACCAGATCCTAATTCCTCAAGATTAGGATTTTTAACTAGAATTAGGGTTCTTAAGGTTTTAGGGTTTTGATTGTTACCTTTTAATCTTTAGGAATGTTGATTTGGACCTCCAAGAGATGGATCACGAACTGGTGCAGACCGAAAAATAGAGGCTCCTTGGTCGGAAGGCTTTATCGGACGAGGATGAGCTGGTGTAGCGGTCGGGTGAGCTTGTCGGGTTCGGACAGGCTGGTCGGGCTTCTTCTTCATCGGACAAGCTGGAAGACTGGTCGTGTCTTGCTAGATCTATGATCAGAAAAGAAAGAATGAATCAAGTTGATCACAGACAAGAAGAAAAGAGAATACGGTCAAGATTAGGGTTTTAGGGCAATTGGCGGCGTGTATTGAAACAGAGCGTGAGGGCGCGTCTGAGATCGGATTGACACAAGGTCTTCGGCGATGGATTCATCTCGTCGAGAGCTTCAAGTTGATATATTACTCGTCGTCTGGATTCTTACGGTTTGGGAGAACGAATAGTTTGAAGTTGCGCCGGAAATTAGGGTTTTGGTGGCTTAGTTTAAAAATGGGAAAGAAAAGAGATTTTGAGAGCAATTCGTGCTGATAACGTGTTATAAAACAAAAGCTCAGGAAAGTCTTAGGGTTTGAATGTGTAGCAGGAGAAACACAGGGGGAATGCAGAACAAATTGTGATGCAGAACAAACTGCATTTAACACCCATTTAGCAAATAAAATGCAGAACTAAATAAATTAATAAACTATTGTTGTACTGCATGCAGATTATGAATGTATTGAATTTTTGTACTGCAGGGAAAAGACGGAGGGAGAAGTGTAGGCCATGGCAGGGGCTCAATAACATCACAACTTTTTATTTTATTTATTTATTTATTTTTAGTCTATTGTCTATAAATAATTATATTTAATTTCTTTTGATTAAAGTATGTTAGAGAATTTATTTATTCTCTAAAAATTTATTATAACATACACATGTATTTTTATTTTTGTATCTTGTGTTTAATTAGTTTTCTTATATTTTTCAAATTGACTCATATATCTAGGCATGTAACTTATTATTCGAGATTCGGATTCGGCCAGAAATCCGATTCGAAACTGCTCCAAAAATAGGATATCCAGAGTATCCGAATGTGGATTCGAATAGTAAAATCGTGGATTCGTCAAAATCTGAATCATCTGAATATTTTTTTGGATTTTCGAGTTTAACGTCGACTAAATATATAATTTATAAATAAAAACTTATTAAAAACTTGAATTATCTGAATATTTTTTGGATTTTCGAGTTCAACGTCGGTTAAATATATAATTTATAAATAGAAACTTATTAAAATGAACTTGGATTATCTGAATATCTTTTTGGATTTTTCGAATTTAATGCCGAGTTTCAGAGTTTTTTTTTCGTTTTATGATTTTTTTGCTGTAATTGTATTTACCTTTTATATAATGTTTAACTTTCTTTGTATTTATTAAAATAATAAAAAATAATTGATAAGAATTTGTGCTTTTGTTTTTGATATTTAATTTACAAAATTAGTTTTTAGCATTTGTCTAAATACAATAATTCGATAAATTAACTTAACCAATTTGATCTGCGTTTGACCTGTATGATCTGTTTGATCTGCATTTGTTCTGCTTCATCTGCATTTTAGATTTGATCTGCGTTTTATTGATCTGTATACCATTCGAGAGCCTATTATTATGGATCAGAGGTTCTTTTATATACAGGTTATATAAGAGATAAATGGAAAAACTCAATCCCATAAATAAAGGGATAATTACATATTTCCTAGTCTATCTAGGAAATGGATAAATACAAATATAGAAATAGAGATAAACATAGGGCCGCCTCTGGTCTATTGTTTTGGGCCATCCCTGGTCGGTACGGGCCGGTTCGGTATGGTCCGATTCGGTACGGGCCGGTTCGGTATGGTCCGGTTCGGTACGGGCCGGTTCGGTATGGTCCAGTTCGGTACGGACCGGTTCGGTATAATTCAGTTCGGTACGGTTCGGTTCGTCCGGTTATGGGTCGTCCACTTAGATGATTTTTAACAATTATAAACATTATTTAATTTGAGAAACAAATTTAAAAAAGGGTGTTAGGGTAAAAAGAGAAGCTGAAAGGAAAAGGCACATAGCCTCCATCCATCCATCACCCAAAGAAGAAGAAGAAGAAGAATCAAAAACATTTACACATTTTTCCTCAGAAACGAAACCGATGGAGAGAGCTACACTTTCCCCGAGTCTTAATCAAAGTTACCTACTTTCTCCTTCACGCGCCTCCAACACGCGCCTCCACTCTTTCTCCTTGACTCGGAACTTATCGCCATCGTCTTCCTCCATCAAGGTCAACTCTTTTTCATTCCCTTTTTCTCCACTCTTCGTTCGATTGCATCTGACCTCATTTCTCGATTGTGTTATTATTCACAGCTTCAGCATTCTTCTTCCCCCGTCTCTTCAAGTTTCATCATCAATGGCGGAGCCTCCTTCGCTCGGTGCAACGCCGTCCTGTCAAACTCTTCTTCCAGGTTCGTTTTGAATCACAATCAAATTCTCTTATTCGACTTTATTTTCTTATTGGTTTTTGATTAGATTGGTTTTATATATGGAATAGTAAGGATGTTTCTCAAGTAGCCGACATAGATTGGGACAACATCGGGTTCGGTCTTAAGCCCACTGATTACATGTACGTCATGAAATGTAACCTTGGTGGTGAGTTCTCAAATGGTGAGTTGCAACGTTTTGGGAACATTGAAGTCAGCCCATCTGCTGGTGTACTCAACTACGGACAGGTTTTGTTTCATAGCTTTCTTGTCCCTTACTGCTGTCTGATTCTGTTTCCTAGTTTCTCTAAGTCTTGTCCTTTACTGTGACAAGTTTCATGAAACTAGCTTAATCGTTGGTAGTAGAAAAACCTTTCATGAAAATATGAAGTATGTCAGATTCTTGATATTTTGTTTGTTAGTTTCTCAAAGTTGTGTCCTTCACTATAACGAGAGCTTACTCTATGCTAATCAAAGAATCTTTTAGGGAGTTCAGAGGATTTTGAAAGTATGAAGAAGTTTGACAGATTCTTGACACTGAAACACAATCTGGCTATGAATCTAAGTCTCTTGTTTGCTATGTTACTTCTGTGTTGTGGGAGTGAATGGAGTGTTTAGGATTATAAAAAGTCTTATTTACTTCTGTTTGTAGGGATTGTTCGAAGGGATGAAAGCTTACAGAAAGCAAGACGGGGAGAATATCCTCCTCTTCCGTCCTGAAGAGAATGCAACACGTATGAGAAGTGGTGCTGAGAGGATGTGTATGCCTGCTCCAACCATTGACCAGTTTGTCGAAGCTGTGAAAACAACTGTGTTAGCAAACAAACGTTGGGTATGCAGATGAAGTTATTAAAAAACTTGTTGGCTCTTATGGTTAAATATGATTGGTGTCTTGTTTTCAGGTTCCACCTCCAGGTAAAGGTTCTTTGTACATTAGACCTTTGCTAATGGGAACTGGAGCTGTTCTTGGTCTTGCCCCTGCACCAGAATATACTTTCCTTATCTATGTCTCTCCTGTTGGAAACTACTTCAAAGAAGGTGTGTCACCAATCAATTTGATTGTGGAAAGTGAATTTCACCGTGCGACACCTGGTGGTACCGGAGGTGTTAAAACCATTGGCAATTATGCTGCAGTAAGTGAGTTGAAGTCGTTGACAGCTCTTTGGACTGACTTATGTACTCACTCTCGCATTAACAACTTATAATGTAGGTTTTAAAAGCACAGGCTGTTGCCAAAGCCAAAGGATATTCAGATGTTTTGTACCTTGATTGCATTTACAAAAGATATCTTGAGGAGGTCTCCTCATGCAATATCTTCATTGTCAAGGTAAAAGAAAATCAACTGTTACGGTGTTGAATGATGCCATATAGAGTCTATAAGATGTCTCTCCCCTTATCAGTTCCTAAGACAGATGAAATTAAGACTCTGGCACCATCTTAAGTTGTTAAGATTTGACCAAAGCTTTTTTGCTTATTTACTCTCTTTTGCTAGGACAATGTGGTCTCTACTCCTGAAATAAGAGGCACCATCTTACCAGGGATTACGCGGAAAAGTATAGTTGACGTTGCTCGTAGCCAAGGGCTTAAGGTAATCTCTCTCACTTTCTTCAGATTCTCAACTATACTCACATGTTTAAAAGGGGTTTCATAGTACCATAACTAGCTAGTGGTCACCGAGGATGTTTCTTTGGGTGTCATGCAGGTGGAGGAGCGGAATGTGACAGTGGATGAGTTACTAGAAGCAGACGAGGTTTTCTGCACAGGAACTGCTGTGGTTGTCTCTCCCGTTGGAAGCATTACTTACAAAGGCAAAAGGTAACAAAAACTGTCTTTTTGTATCACCATTTAAGACAAAAACCAACCTATAAAGTGGGGTAAAGCTTTTGCATTTGTTACGCAGAGTATCTTACGGAGAAGGTAGCTTTGGACCTGTCTCGGAGAAACTCTACACCGTTCTCACAAGCTTGCAGATGGGTCTGACTGAGGATAACTTGAAGTGGACTGTGAATCTCAGTTGAAAAAAACAGTCAAAAGGCATTGTTATATCGATATGACTGCTTAGTTTTTGTTATCATTTTCATGAAGTCTGTGTTTCTTGTTGGTGAAACTATAAGTTAAAAAAGGCTGGTCGATCTTAAAAGTTGAGATCTTACAACTTAGCTACTTAAAGATCAGTAGATGTTGTTATCTTGTACCAAACTTGTTGTTATGCTTTGTGTTTGAAGCCAAAATATAAATAAAATTTCCGGTTCGTGCCTATTTAAATGTTTCAAAACCGACTGAACCGGGTCAAATTAGTCCAGGTAACGCATATGAAACTTGTCCAACTAAGGTTTTACCATTAAGTAAGCTTTACAGCAAAGACACCATTTTTTGAATTTTATTTTATACTGTCTTATGACTGTTTCTTCTGGCGAGAATCTAAAAAGCAGGTGATACAGTTCTATAGATTTCATATTATGACTGTTTCTTCCGGCGAGAATCTAAAAAGCAGGTGATACAGTTCTATAGATTTCATATTTTACTTATATGTGTTTATACTTAACTCCTATTTCTTGTGTGAAAAAGAACATATATTCCATATCTACTCTTTTTTTTGTTTCTTCACTCTTTTTTGTTACTTATATGCCATGTTCTGAAATACGCTAGGCGTGAGTCGGACGGTCGGACTATGCCTAGCGATTTACCAAAAACTCAGAGATTATACGGAGATTAATTTGGGAGTAATTTTGAAGGCATTATATGATTATATATAAGTTTGGTAAAATCTGTTATGTTGTTAGTGTAGTCTGGTGGTTTAGGAGATTGCATTTTAATCAAAAGGACCCGGGTTCGACTTTCCTTGTCGTCGTCTTTTACACTTTTTTAGAATTTTTTTATTAAACAGAAATTTACGATTTTGCCCCTGCCTCTTTAATCAATCTCTACAACCCTAGCCGTCGAATAGCACCATTTTCACGATTTCTTTCATTTTTCATGCTTTCTACAGCAGAACAAAAGCAAACAACCATCAATTTCAACGATTTGGATCAATATATAGCAGAATTTTATAAGGAAATTAAGCGGGATTAAGTTATTATGCGCCGATTTTTCAGATTTTTCCCTTAACTCGGAAAAAACTCGCTCCACCGCCTAACCTCGCCGATCTGCTCCATCTCGCTACGGTGAGGACACGAACAGCGTATAACCGGCCGATTATGCGGGCAATCCGGCGCGTTTTCGAACACGGCTTATATATATATATATATATTATTTTTTTATATAATCTAGGATAAATAGATTTTCAAATGATATCTATTTATACTATTATTTGAAAAATGAATTTGCTTATTTGTCACTTTCTCCATGATTTTAGGACGATTCATTAGTTTTAATAAAAAATAATTAGATTGATTAAAATTTTGATATTTTTAATAAATAATTATTTAGTTCATTATTTAACTGACTACAAATTAACATTATAAAAATTATCTCAAAAAAATAAATGGAAAACATGTTTAAAAAGAAAACATAACTCCATATATTTATTTTGTGTCTATTTACATCTTTCTTTCTTATTTGTTAATTTTTGATAATTAGTAGTATATATACACACATATAGTAATTAGATTTATCATTATACTAAAAATTTCAAAATAATTTTTAAAAAAGTGATTTATATTTGTTTGTAAACGTAATATGTGATAGCAAAAACACTAAATTTGATTTATATTTTTTTGTTAATGTGATTTTTCGTGGTATTTTCATTTTTAAGTTGTTATTTAAGTTGAATATTTAATATTTACTTTTGTATTTTTCTAAATATTTTTTATTGGGAACATAATTATCCTTTTAAAATATTTTCAAAATATCTGCCTCCAAAAGAGAATATTTTCAAAATATTAATTTTTATTTACCACAAGTACCTGATATTTATAGAAATTTAAAATTAACTCTATTTATTTTGATTCTCTTCATGAGTTTCACAAAATTATTACTTTGTTTAAATTAAAATTTCCTTAAAAGACTACTATGTAAAGAAGAATGTGATTCTATTTTTATTATAAAAACTGTATTTTCCAAAATAATTTGAAAGTTAAAAGACCATTTGAAAATAACAAATTATTATTTTATAATAAATAAATATTAAAAATAACAATCTCTAGGATAGTTTATTTTCTCTATTATATCATTTAGAAATGAAAATAACAATAAATAGAAAATGTTCTTATCTTATACATTACTTATTAATGTCTTGTTTGTCGACGTGATTAGTCTGTTTGAGTGTTTATTCGATTATTATAGGAGGTATTTCACAATATAATTATACATATATCAATAGCTTTTTTTTTTTTACTTTGATTAATATTATATGTTAAGTTGGATTCAGTTTAACATTTTTGTGCTTTTGACTTATTTTGAGATTTTGTATGTTTTGTCAATTCCAAGAATTTGGTTTAATAACATCACTTTATATTAATAATTATATATTTATTTATTTAATTAGATAATTGTTTATAAATTAATATATAAAAACTGGTTGAAGATAACAACATATTTTAAAATAAAAATAGTAATGTTGTTAACCAAAATTAATGTTTTAAAATAAATAAAATTTGAAAATTAAAAAACTGAAGTTCACAAAATAATATAAATTTAATGTTTTATTTTATTTTTTTATCTTTAATCTAACAGTATATTTATTAATATGTATTTATAAAATAATTATGCCGCATGTGCGGATAAACCACCTAGTTAATCATTAAATCACCAAAGAGTTCGAGAATATGGTGTTTTCTGAGATAAGAGTGCGAAAGTCGCTTACAAGATCTGGAAGTCTTAGATGACAATTTTCTTTTTTCAGATATCAAGGTTTGTGGCCTTTCTCGTAGGCCTGGTCCAAACATTGCAAAATTTTCTTAAGGCCTTAAAACTAATATAGAAAATATGAAAATAACAAAAACATGGAATATGTAAAATTTTAAAACATAAACTTCCTAAGCAGCTGTTTATGTGGGCTACCTTTGGACCGGCTTCATCAGCATCGTTTTCTTTCATGTAGTCGGAGTGGTTTAGCTTCTGATCTAGTCTTCTTTCGTTCTTGTTAGCCTCTGTTCGGGTGAGGTTGGTTGTGTTTGGTTTACTGGTTTCTTGTGTTTATCATTTTCCATCATCTTCAGGGTCGTAAAAGCAATTTGGTTCAGGGTTTCAGTTTGTTACTATCATCGGATGACTAATCCACTGACTAGTCCTTCTATTTGTTAAGACTTTTTTATTTGCTAAATGGTAAATATCATTACGAAATTGAACGTTTGAGGTTACAAATTGTTGATACACAAGCTGTTCGACCTTTATACTTGATTCCATGGCAAAAAAGTTTTACAAAATATGTAATCAAATGACAATCAACACTGAAACTGTTCTGCTTGGGAGCGAACAGGATAACAGAGATATATCTATACAAAATTGAAAAGTTGGATGTAAGGTCAAAGCGAGGTGGGCAAGAATTGAGAAACCTGAAGACCAAATTTTGATGGAAAACTACGCTAGCGAGAAGTTGTTTCATCCGGTTTCCTGCACAATTACATCCGACGTTATTTGTCAAGACTTTTTTACAGGTTTCTTTGTTTTCATTTGTTTGGGTTTTAGTGGCTTTTTTTTTTTTTGAGAAAGAGCTTCTTAGTGGCTTTGTTTCCTACTAGAATTTTCGGACTAAGTTTAGGATATTGGATGTATCCGCTTCTATAACAATTTTTACTATGTTTGAATTAAACAAGGTATCATTTCTGTATATGTTGGTGTAGATCTAGTTTACTTTTAGTTTTTTCTTTCATAAGTTGTCGTAAGATATTTTTTTCCTTAAATTGATCGTTAGATTTGAATACTTAAAGAAACATGGATTTAGTTCGACCTGATCAAAGGATGTCATGATTATCTCATGATTACTAGATAGTAATACATCCCTGTCTATTAAACTAATATTTAATTAGAGAGGCCTAATCAAAGAGGTGTGTTTTTCATGGAAACAACCTTTAACCTTTAGAGGACTTTTTTTTTTTAAACCTTTAGAGTACTTTCTTCCAAGGACTTATATTATTAGGTCCTAAAAAGTAGCCAAAGGACTAAATCATCCAAGAAAAAGTATATGCATTCAGGAAATATTCAAACCTCTTTGTTTATTTTTAAATTTACTTTTGATTGATCAAATCATATTAATTTTAACCTATAATCACCGTATCTCTCTTTATCGGTTAATGTGTGTCTACTGAAAATCTCTCTTGTATTCGAGCAGTAAAGGTAAATGAACAGTTAATCGACAATCAATTCATTATTTTCTACTTATTTCCACAAAAATTAAATAGTTTAGTTATTCATGAACGCACTACAGATATATAGACCTGAGACAGATCCGGATATCCGGAATATTTGGGGTATCCGGATCCGGATGCGTATCCGTCGGATCCGTGATTTTAGTATCCGGATTCGGATCCGTGTGTTAGGGGATTTTTATGTAGGGTCTTTTAGAGTACCACGGAACGTTGGATGAGAAGATAACCCGAGGGTTTAATAAGTATTTCGTGAGAATTGTGGTAAAAGATAATAAGAGATAGGCTTGAAGAGACGTATTATTGAGCAGACAAACAAGAACAAGAGAAGTTACAATGAATTTAGGACAAACCCTAATTCTAGCTGCCTAACCCTAGTCTCTAAGCCTTGGAGAAGTCGATCCTTTGATGTAGGACAGTAGCCGTCTTTATATAGTCGTCTAGGAGCCATCTAGGTTAGGTTAAACTCTTCCATATTCGGAAATATGGAAGAATTCTCCTTGTCGGAAGTTTTTCATTTTGCGGAAGGGAGCAGGGTTCAGGGACCCAACTCAGAGTTCATGGACCCAGGTTTAAGGTTCCTCGGACAGGGACCCGAGGTATCTGTTTTTCAGGGATCTGGGGATCTGGGTCCTGCCTGGAGACTGAGGGAAATAGAACCGGGATATTTTCCCCAACAGTTTGCCCCTTATTCCTTGATTTTGTCATCGATGTCGAGGGATAACCTGTGCACTCGAGTCAACCGGAGTTGCTTATTCTCATCAGGCTTCCTTTGGGCAGGATCCTATCTGCCAGCCTAGATTCCGCTCAAGTTTGAACTCATTCTGAACCTAGGCAAAGACTGATCCCTCCATGTTTAGGTGATGGCTAATGGTAATTTCTTCTAGCTCTTCGAATATGATGGAACCGAGGTTTTGATGCATATTCCACGCGCGGGTGGAGACGAGTTTTCTTTGGAAGACTCGGAGGTTTGCAACTTCTTCTGGTAACTTTCCTTTTTCCTGTCTGGTCGCGAGGAATTCTTCCGAAGATTTTGGAAATATCCAATTTCCTTTTCTAGCTCCGAAAAAGGAAAAAGTTGGAGGTATATCTAGGGTGCACGCTACGCGGAGATTGATCCATCCTTCATTCAACGAGATGAACCCCGACTTCCTGCTTCGTTCGTGGGTGGTCATGCAAGACCTTGTCGTTTATCTGCTGATCCATTCTCTTCGTCGATTGCTTCCTTCGGAACGGCTTCTGATGAAGGTAGTGAGGCAGTCCCTATGGCACCCTTGAAGCAACGCGATTGCTTTGCTCTCAATGACGGTCCGCGCTCTAAGATTCGTGAGAGAGATTTGGAGGTCATTAGGAGGAAGTACGGGATCCACCCGTCGGTACAGATGAGGAGTCCTTCAGAGTTCGAACGTGCGCCTGATGGAGGATCGGGGGAGATAGCTATCTATGAGGCGTATCTGGTAGCAGGTTTCCCGGGAATCATTCCTCCGCTGGTGGCTGAAA
Source organism: Brassica carinata (assembly GCA_016771965.1). NCBI lineage: Eukaryota > Viridiplantae > Streptophyta > Magnoliopsida > Brassicales > Brassicaceae > Brassica > Brassica carinata. The sequence continues at coordinate 16,805,562 of CM028691.1, forward strand.
TATTGTCGTTCTTTGGCCTTTGTCCATCTCAACTCACACCCTTGTCTTGGAAGATTCAGATGTCGATCCAAGTACTCGGGGAGCTTCATGGTCTTGACATCGGAGTTCATGAGGTTCTGTACTCCTACCGCTTTGTCCCTTTGAAGGTTACGCCCGGGTTTTACTATCTTCAGCGTCGTGATGGTGCTCCCTTAGTTGAGGAGCCTCGGAGAGGTATCCGGAGCAATTCCTCTTTTGAGAACAATTGGAGCGGTCGATACGTGTTTACGAAGATCCAGGAACCCATCCATTACCCTACTTTCTGGCGTACCGTTGGTGAGTCTTGCTACCTATTGTTTTTCTTCTTCTGGTAGCTGATCCACTGATAGTTGGTTTTGCTTTCAGATGTGTCTCGTCCGGTGTCCTTTCTTGGAGAAGCGGTTGCGAAGAAGATATTGATGATTCCTCGCCGTTTCCGTGAAATACGCTTTTTGATGAGCAAGGAGGTCCTGCGCCATAGTCATCTCTGGGATAAATCATTGCTCCTTAGTCTCGTTTTAACGTGATTTCATTGCAGCAGAATCTCATCTTTCGCTTTTCAGGCAATGCTGCGAGGCTTCCTGCTACTGTTCTTTATGATGAGTATCAGCAAGCTGAAGCACAGAGGAGGCGTCCTCCCTATGCGCCTCCTTCTCGATTGGCTAGGATGGTGTCGTCAGGTGTGGGAGTTAGGCCTTTTTACTATGAAGCACGACAGAGGATACACCGCTAGCGGGTATTCAGCAAAGGCTCCTTGCTTAATTGTTTTCCCTTCGTAACCGAGTGAATAATATGGCGGCCCAGCGTGACCTGCTGATTCAGCAAGTGAGTGCTTCGACTAGGTGGAAGCTTATGAAAGAGTGGTTGGAGAAGAGGACGGAGTATTGGGATCCCTTGGAAGAGTACCGCCAACATTTATTCTGGTCTGCAGGGTCGACACCTCTGGCTGACGGGTTCTCTGCTGCGGAGTCTCGGGTTCCGGATGGTCCACCATTCTAGATGCTTGAGATTATTTTCTTTCTTGTTGTTTTTCCTGGATTTTCTTTGGAATAAGGATTCTTGTGTTGAACCTTTTTGATTCTTGTACACCTTGTTTTTGCTTTTTCCTTGAGTTCGAACCTAAAGGTTCGTTTCTTTTTATGCTTCTTTGTTGCTTCGTAGGCGGGGGATCGCTCATAGGACCTTATTTCCATGGTTCCCTCGTCTGAGACTCGGGGGCCGCCTGAAGAAGTCTTAGGGTCCTGAATTCCCCTGAATTAGACTTATGGTCTTTGAACTCTGAGGTCTTATAGGGAACCCTGAGGTTCTGGACCCTTAGGTCTCGAATTGGACTCGTGGTCCTTGGACCCTGAGGTCTTTTTAGAGATTTAGTCTAACCCGTGGGTTTCAACTTTGTATTGGAGATGGGCCCGAGAGTTATAAAGAACCTGGAGGTTTACCTTTTCCAGGTCTTGAAGAAATTTGTTCAAGACCCGGAGGCTGCATGGGGACCGAAATTTCTTAATAACCATGGGGCATTCGATTTGTATTTTAAGGGACCGTATGCTGCCATCCTAGGTGAGGCCACTACTGGTACCTGTGGGGATTTCGTATTCTACCGCTCGGAAGCTGGTCACTATCGAGTTCCCGTGCTGCACTCTGCCTTCTGCAGAAAGCCACTATCAGACTTAAAGGGTGCTGGTGTGGTGAAAACCATCATGCCAGGCTTACGCTGTTTTCGACGTCTGGAGAAACAGGATATTGTTAGGATGCTCCCGGAATTTTGCACTTGCACAGTGGCAATTATACCTCGTGTCCCCTGTGCTAATTTAGCACGTAGCGTTTTAACACAGGTACAATCACATTTTTGTATATTCTTGTTTGGGATCTCGATATGCCTGAGGCTATACAGGGGTTTTAGGTAGTATTGACGTCATACTCGGGCTTGCGCAGACCCATTCCTACCTTATGTCTCATACCCGTTTTTGTTTTTTAAGTGGTTATGCCACTTGTCATTGAGGGTTGGCCAGGATCGGAGGTCTCTTTGACCTGATCCAGCTCGTTTGCCCCTTTAAGTACTATGGTATACGTACTCTTTCTTATAGTCGTAACTATTTTATTACATAGGCTATGTTCGTAGACGTTCAGCATACATATGAGTAGGAAAACATAGTGCTTAGATAATATAAAGTAATTAGATAGAAATCATGGTCCGGAGAGCGTACAAGATATCAGCTTGCGAGGTGTCCCGATGGTTAGGCCATATTTTTACCTCTTATTGCTGCGTGACCCGTGGGGTTTGGCTTGCCTTTGAGACGAGTGTCCTTGTTGGAGGGTTCCTCCTTTTGCTACAGGGTTCTGCATCTTCCTGAGTCCTGGGACCGTGCTTGGGATCTTCTGTGTGCCCCAGCCTTTACGGATCTCCATGTTGCTGATGCTCGGATATTTTTTCCCAACACCGTGCCTTCCAGATATCCGGATTTCAGATATCCATCTAGATATCATGATATCCGAGAGTATCCGGATGAGTAAAAATAATTAAAAAAATAAAAATATTTTTAAAAATAAAAAAAACTAAAAAAATATTACATAAATTAAGTATTTTTATAAAATTTATGAATGCATTATGCATATAGTATTATTAAAAATAAAATACAATACTATAAGAATAATTTTTCTGTATAAATATTAATAAATCAACTATAATTATTAATAAAGTTTTAAATTTAATATATTTTAAAAAAATTCGGATCCGGGTCCGGATATCCGGACCTAGAAATCTAGATATCCAGATCCGGATTCGACGGATCCGACATTTTACTATCCGAATCAGGGCATTCCGGATATCCTATTTCTGGAGCAGATACGGATCGGATCCGGATCTCGATCTTGGATATTAAATCCCAGCCCTACAAATATATGTATAGGCATATTAGTAGTATATAAGATTCTTACGTTCTATATAGCTCGACATAAATATCAGCCATGACTCAATATAGATGGCCTACGCTTCAAGACCAATTCCTACCAATCGTGTTGAAATCTTATAATTGAGTTCTTTTCTTAATTTTTTTTTTTTTTTTTTGACATCAAACGGCCATTCTATTACTCAAACTAGAGGTGGCCTGGGTAACCAGACCGGAATAGAATAACCAATAAAAAAGAGATCTCTATGAAACGATCTTGCAGTTTTAGCTAAAGAGTCCGATATCCGATTTTGATCCCGTGGAACATAAGAGAGTTTGAAGTCTAGATAGCATATCTTCAAAGTCTCTAACCTCTCCAGCTCTGTTGCAAACCTTGGCCAAGCATGAGGTTCCTTCACCATCGCAATTAAATCCTTGCAGTCTGTTCCAAAATTCTGGCATGTCGAATGCTGAAGCATGCTCTCCATCGCCCATCTCAATGCTTCTAGTTTAGAATGAAGGACAGATTCCTTTCGAGTGAAGTTTCGCGTCCCCATTATTTGAACCTTTCCGAGCCTATCTATCCAAACCCAACCGCTTCCACTGAATCGTGCCGTCTCTATCCAAGATCCATCCACCATACATATATTCCTCAAGCTTAAGACTTGAGTTTCCACTGAACTCTGATCGCGCGGAGCCGACGGGATCCTTTCATTTGCTTTGAGCCAGGCCTGGCATTCACTCTTTGCATACCGAACTAACTCGATTGGGTCTCTGTCAATCCCCCTAAATAGCTTATCATTTCTTGCCTTCCAAATATACCAAATTATCCAAGGATAAGGATCTCTATCTAATTCAGGCTCAACGATATCGTTCTTCCTCCAGAAAAGATAATCCATATTTGCGTACAGACTACGCCGTGGAAAAATATCTGGGCTCGTTGGAGTTGTTGACAGATACCATGCTTGTAAAGCTGGCGGGCATTCAAAGATAGCGTGTGTCACTGACTCATCCTCTTCTCCACATTGTGGGCAATAGTTATCACATCTCATATTCCGACGTATGAGGTTTCTCGTAACTGCTACTTGTCCTGTTATCAACTGCCATATAAGATGACATATTTTTTGAGGCGCTTTTATCTTCCAAGCAAAGGCTTGTAGCTTTGTTATGCTAGGTTCCAAAAGCTCTCTTTCTTCGTCCTCCCTTTATATGTTTCGAGCCACCCAATATCCTGATTTAACAGTATATTGTCCATTCTTTGTGTAGTCCCAACATAATGTATCTCGTCTATGAGAAGTGCTAGTTGCCAGACTCCTAATAAGGGGTATGTCTTCAGATGCTATGTAACTCTCCAGTAAACCAACATCCCATTCCTTTGATCCACCGTTGATAAGATCACTTACTCTCATATTGGGGTGTAGAACTGGAACTGTGGGTCGGGCTGGCCTAACTGGTATTGTTGGGATCCAAGGGTCTTCCCACACCTTAATGTCAAAACCAGAATGAACTTTTTGCCTTATCCCCAGAAGCAAGAGCTTCCTAGCTGCTGAAATGCTGGTCCACACATATGATGGACTGTTTGTTATGTTTATCCGCAATGGCGAACTCAACTTGTAATATCTCCCTCTCAATACCCGAGCGACCAAAGAGTCAGGATATTGGACTAGTCTCCAAAGCTGTTTCGCTAGTAAAGCCAAATTAAACTCATGAATCATGCGGAAACTAATTCCTCCTTCCTCCCTTGGTACACATATTTTTTCTCATTTTGCCCAATGAATCCCTCGCTTTGGTGGGTTTGAACTCCACCAGAATTGTGCAATGGCACTTGCAAGTTTTTCACATATCTGTAAAGGAAGCAAGAAGGTAGACATAACATAAGTCGGCAAAGCAAGCAAGATGGACTTTATTAGAACCTCTTTCCCTCCTTTTGATAACCACCTCCCCGTCCATCCGTTGACTCGATGCGATAATCTATCCTTTAGGAAGGCAAACAGCTTACACTTAGATCCACTGATATCTTCTGGTATCCCAAGATAGGTACCCATTCCCCCTTCATTTTGAATTTCCAGGGTATCTTTTATCTGTTGCCTAACAGTTGCGCTGATCCTTTTACCAAAGAGTAAAGAAGACTTATCGAAATTAATACATTGACCAGAAGCTTTGCCATATTTCCTGACTACATTCATTACTTCTTCACACTCACGGGGCTCTGCCTTACAAAAGAAAAGGCTATCATCAGCAAAGAGGAGATGAGATACCGAGGGGCACGCGCGGGTAACACGCATTCCCGATATCTTCCCTTGGTTCTCTGCATGATTAAGAAGGCTAACGAGCGCTTCCGTGCATAGAATAAAAATGAATGGAGACAAAGGATCTCCTTGGCGCATACCTCTCTCCGGTACAATATTTCCCCTGGGTTGACCATTCATAAGTACTTTATATTTTACCGAAGTGATACATCTCATGATCCAGATAATCCAGGTTTCCGCGAATCCCATCTTTCGCATGAAAGCTTCAATAAATGACCACTCCATCCTGTCATACGCCTTGCTCATATCCGTCTTGATAGCCATCCTCTTGTTGCGTCCACTTGGCTTAGTTCGCAGGGCATGAAACATCTCCTGAGCTATCATAATATTATCAGATATTTGTCTTCCAGCAACAAAAGCTGACTGGATCTCTGAGATCCTATCTGGTAACACTTTCTTTAACCTCTGACATAAGACCTTAGAGATTATCTTATAGCTAACATTGCACAAACTAATAGGTCGAAATTGTGTCATCACATTAGGCCGAGTAGTTTTGGGAATTAAGCAAATGTTAGTATCATTCAATCCATTTGGCATTATCCCATCTATAAGGAATTGATTAACCATATGAGTTAGATCCTCCTTAACAATATCCCAGAACTTTTGATAAAAAAGTGCAGTCATGCCATCAGGTCCTGGAGCCTTTTCCGGATGCATAGCAAAAAGAGCTAATTTAACCTCCCATTCAGTAACCGGAGCAGTGAGATCATTATTAATCGTTTCTGTAATTGTTGTGGACACCTCCGATAGCGCCTCAGCTATCTCTTCCGGATTTGATGATTCAAAAATTTGTCGGAAGTAACCAGTAGCAATTGCTACCAGTCCCTCTTCGTCCTCCACAACATTTCCCTCCTCATCTAGGAGTTGAGTAATCCTATTTCTTGCTCTCCTTTGCCTCGTAAGCGCGTGGAAAAATTTTGTATTTCTATCTCCCTCTCTCAACCAGAAGATTCTGCTCTTTTGTTTCCAGAACATTTCTTCTGCCTTAAGAGCATCAGAAAGTTCCTTCAAAGCTTCCGCTATTTCCTCTGATGTCGCGTCATCATTCAAATATAGACTTTCCACCTTATTTTTGAGTTCCTCTACCAGCAAATCCGAATTATAACTATGTTGTCTCCTCCACTGACTCAATGCCTTCCGACAACTTGAAATATGCTCCATAATATTAGCATTTGGTGGGAGATCTGGAGAGTCCCATCCCCCAAGAATGATCTGTCTCAGTTCCTCACTATCTAGCCATCGCTTATCAAATTTGAAATTCTTTGTCTTTCTTGGTGGCTTCGTGAGAATTTCTGCCAGAATCGGACGATGATCCGACCCCCATAACCTCAAATATTTTCACTACAAGAAAACACAACTTTAGCGACGAAATTTAACGAGGAAAATAAAACCTCGTAAAATAACGTCGCTTTCAATAACTACGAGGAAACTAGAAAGCAACGCCAGTTCGTCAGAATTAACGAGGAAAACATTTCCACGTAAAAAAGACGTAAGGTAACGTGGTTCTTACGAGGAAAATTGTCTTCCTCGTAATGTCGACGTAAATATAGCGTGTTCTTTACGAGGAAAGTATTTGCGTGTAAATAACGACGAAATTTCGAGTCTACCAACTTTGTAGGTGTAACACGTTTTTTTTTCGGCTACCTAACAAAATTTCCGCGTTAATGCGTAGTAAAATCTCAACTACCAGATTCGAAAATTTCCTATAAATATGAACCTTTGAAGATCATTTTAAACACACCAAGAAGAAAAAAAAATAAAAACGTGAAAGAAAAAAAATGTCGGGCTCCGGGAATATTTTCGAGTTGCGGAGGTGGATGTATATGCATAGAGATGCTAACGGAGAGTGACGAAGAATACCTTGCGGGGCTGGAGACATTTATGCATCAGGCAGATTCCACACCGCTGGCCCAAGAAAGCGGTAAGATGTTACGTCCTTGTCGAATGCAACAATTGAAATTGGCAAATCGTGAAAATGTTTGGAAGCATTTAATAAATAGAGGTTTCCGCCAAATTACTATATCTGGTTTCAACATGGAGAAGGTTATAATTATGATGAGAATCATGAAGCTAGTAGTAGTAATAGCAATTTTCGGGAAGAACAACGGTTGATCATCATCATTTGCATAATGAACATAGTTACCATCAAGAAGAGCAGATGGTAGATTTTGATAGGGTTCATGATATGGTAGCTGATGCATTAAGTAGCTCATGATGAAGATGAAGAACCTAATATAGATGCAAAAAGTTTTATGAAATGTTAGATCTTTGCGAATCAGCCACTTTACGATGGTTGTAGAGAAGGTCTCTAAATTGTCGTTGGCAGCTAGAATGATGAATATTAAAACTGATCACAATCTACCGAAAGTTGCATGAATGAATGGACAGACTTGTTTAAAGAGTATTTGCGGAAGACAATGTGTCCGCTGATTCTTATTATGAGATTGGCGGTTTATAGTCTTGGCTTGCCTTGGAGATAATAGATGTTTGCATTGACAATTGCATGATCTACCGGGAGATGATGAGAAGTTAGAAGAATGTCGATTCTGCAAGAAGGCACGATTCAAGCCGCAAGGGCGAGGGGCGTAACGGTACCGTACCAAAGGATGTGGTACTACCAATTACTGACAGATTGAAAAGATTGTACCAATCGGAAGCGGTACTGGGAAGATGAGATGGCATGCCGAGCACACTCAGACGGATGGTGAGATGACTCATCCATCAGATGCAAGAGCCTGGAAACATTTCAACAAAGTACATCCAGAATTTGCTAGCAATAGCCGGAATGTGTATCTCGGATTATGCACAGATGGATTTAGTCCATTCGGAATGTCAGGGAGACAATATTCATTGTGGCCAGTCTTTCTTACGCCATACAACCTGCCACCGGAGATGTGCATGCAACGAGAGTTGCTATTCTTGACCATATTAATACCTGGTCCCAACCATCCAAAAAGGTCTCTTGATGTTTTCCTACAACCACTCATAAAAGAGTTGAAGGATTTGTGGTCAACAGGGAAGAGGACATATGACTGCTCAACGAAGACGAATTTTACGATGCGAGCGATGCTTTTGTGGACCATAAGTGACTTTCCTGCCTATGGGATGTTATCTGGATGGACTACACATGGGAGATTAGCTTGTCCATATTGTAATGGAGCGACAGATCGTTTCAAGCGAAGAATGGTAGGAAGACAAGTTGGTTCGATTGTCACCGTCGATTTCTTCCCATTGGCCATCCGTACCGAAGAAACAAGAAATTGTTTAGGCACAAAAGAGTTGTGAGAGACACTCATCCTCCATATTTAACTGGACAACAAATTGAAGCGCAACTCGATTACTATGGAGCTCTGGAAACAGTTCCTCGTGGTGGTAATTGGCATGTCCCCGGTAATATGCCTGATTTTTACGGTGTTCAGCACAATTGGCACAAGAAGAGTATATTTTGGGAGTTGCCATATTGGAAGGATCTTCTTTTGCGCCACAACCTCGATGTGATGCATATAGAGAAGAATTTCTTTGAGAACATCATGAATACAATATTGAATGTCGGGAAAGACAAAAGACAACATAAAATCGAGGATGGACTTGCGGATATTTGCTCAAGAAGTGAGTTACATATAAAAGCAATGGACAAGTTCCGTTCGATATTCAGATTGTCTTGAAAAAAGTCGGTGTTGTTCAACCGGTGGCATCAGAAGTGAAGTTCCCCGATGGGTATGTTTCAAATCTCTCTAGATGTGTTGAAAAGGGTCAAAAGTTCTCTGGGATGAAGAGTCATGATTGTCACGTATTTATGCAACGACTACTTCCCTTTGCATTTGCGGAGCTACTTCCAACAAACGTACATGAAGCACTTGCAGGTAATAAATTATAACCCATTAATTTTATAATGGTTTAGTTTGCAATAATATATGACTAATGTGTTTTTTTTTTGGAATTAGGCATCGGAGCATTTTTCAGGGATCTGAGCACACGCACTCTTAAAGAAGAAGTTGTGGAACAGCTTCAGGAGAACATTCCCATCTTATTGTGCAACTTGGAGAAAATATTTCCTCCGGGATTTTTTGATGTCATGGAGCATCTAGCTATCCACCTCCCATATGAGGCATTGCTTCGTGGACCTGTACATTACGGATGGATGTATCAGTATGAGCGAGCCATGAAATATTTGAAGGGAAAAGCCAAAAACCTCGCAAAAGTTGAAGGTTCTATAATTGCTGGAAGTTTGACGGAAGAAACTTCTCACTTCACATCGTACTACTTTGGGTCAAAAGTACGTACCCGGAAAAGAGCTCCTAGAAGATATGATGATGGTGGTGTCGCGCCAACATATGCAGTTGCTGGTGTTCCAGACATCTTTAGCCAGATTAGGCTTCGGTGGGAAATCAAAAGAGGTTTGGTGGTCGAGTGAAGAAGACGCCCATAGTGCACACACCTATATTCTACTCAATTGCGAAGATCCATTGATGCGTTATTTTGAAAGGTACATATGGACACTTCTAAACACACATAATAAATATAAATTATATAATTGTGAAATTAAGATTAATTGATATAAAATATGATTTTACAGCTTATTTGTTTCTCAAGTCGAAGAAACATTCCCAGGTATATCCACAAGTGACGTAAACAAAAGGAAAGATCAACACTTTATAAAGTGGTTGAAGAATCAGGTATTAATTTTTACAGCTCGATCAAATTATTTTTTTCATACATTATATGTACTAATATTTCAACGTTCTCTTTTTTTTTAAGGTTGATTATGACGACGATGCAGATTATCCTAAATGGTTACACGAAGTAATTCAATCTCCACATGTAAAGGTCACCACATCACAGATGTATTTCACACGAGGCTATACTTTTCACACATACGAGTATGGTAGACAGAGGGCGACCAGTAACTATGGAATATGTGTGAAAGGGGAAACAGATTTCTACGGGATCTTGACGGAGATTATTGAAGTCGAATTCCCAGGGATATTGAAGCTGAAATGCGTCCTCTTCAAATGTGAATGGTTCGACCCTGTCGTCAACAGAGGTGTTCGGTTTAACAAATTTGGTGTAGTTGATGTCAATAGTGGACGAAGGTACAACAAATTTGAGCCTTTCATCTTAGCTTCACAAGCAGACCAAGTTAGCTTCCTTTCATACCCTCGGATGAGAGAATCAGGAATAAATTGGTTATCCGTGATCAAAGTTACACCTCGTGGGCCGAATCATAAGTGGAGAAGAACCACCATTGCAAGAAGAACAGATAAATGTAGTCGAGGAACCTGAAGCAGCCACAGGCGACATACTTCTCATTGATCCGAGAATCATGAGTACGAAGATCTTACCGACGCACGCATGCACGGTTGTTGAAGACGAAGTTTAATGAAAATGATGATGTTTCTAGTGATGGCGAGAATGTCGATGTATCCGATTGATATGCGTATTTGTATTGATGTATGATTGATTTTCAGACTTAAGGAATTGTGGTTTTGAATTGTGGAATGGAATAAAAAGATTGAGGTTAAAGGAAGATGGGGTTTGGGGTTTGGAATAAATGAAGTAGATGATAAGGAAGATGGGGTTTGGGGTTTTGGTTTGTAAGGATTTAGAAAAATCCTCGCGATTTCCTCGTAGGGAAAACACGGCCTCATGATTTTCACGTGAGTTCACGTGGAACTAACGAGGAATACAGGAAACGAAGAGACAAGCCTCGTTATTTCCACGTAAGCACAAATCGTCAGAAGATCACGTTATCTTACGTGGAAATAACGAGGAAAAATTAATTATTTAAAAAATAAATCACGTTAATTCCACGTAAGCACAAATCGTCAGAAGATCACGTTATCTTACGTGGAAATAACGAGGTCAAAATCCAAAACCCTAAATTCTAAAATCCAAAATTCTAAACCAAAACCCTAAACCCAAAACCCTATCTTCCTTATGTTCTACTTCATATATTCCAAACCCAAAATTCTAAACCAAAATTCTAAACCAAAACCCTAAACCCAAAACCCTATCTTCCTTATTTCTACTTCATATATTCTAAACCCCAAATTCTAAACCAAAATTCTAAACCAAAATCGTGAAACCAAAACCCTAAACCGAAAACCCTTTCTTCCTTATGTTCTACTTCATATATTCCAAACCCAAAATTCTAAACCAAAATCCTAAACCCTAAACCCAAAACCCTATCTTCCTTATGTTCTACTTCATATATTCCAAATCCCAAATTCTAAACCAAAATCCTAAACCCTAAACCCTAACTTCCTTAGAGATTGATGAATTGTATAAGAAGTAGAGGTTGAAGTTATAAGAAGTAGAGGTTGAAGTTATAAAGTTATAAGAAGAAGGGGTTTGGGGTTTTGGTTTGTAAGGATTTAGAAAAAATCCTCGCGATTTCCTCGTAGGGGAAAACACGGCCTCATGATTTTCACGTGAGTTCACGTGGAACTAACGAGGAATACAGGAAACGAAGAGACAAGCCTCGTTATTTCCTCGTTAACTCACGAGGAATTAGCGAGGAAAATTACATCTATATATACCAAAACCATTTTGTCACAATTCAGAATTCATAAATGTTAAAAAAAAGAAAGATTCTTAAAAAAGAAGAAATATCTGGAATCATGAGTGCGAAGACACGGTCTCTTCCCACTTATGATTCCAGTATCTTTCTTCTCTTTCTTTGAAGAATTCTTTAAAAATAGAAGAAATATCTGGAATCATGAGTGGGAAGACACGGGCTCTTCCCACTTACGATTCCAGCAATGTGTTAATTCCTAAAATTATAATTTAGGGTTTAGGGTTTTGGATTTTAGGGATTTAAGAAAGAGCCTCGTTATTTCCTCGTTACTGAGAAACAAGGTACTCGTGATTTCCTCGTAGGGAAAACACGGCCTCGCGATTTCCTCGTAACATAAAGCGGGCCTCGCGATTTCCTCGTAACATAAAGCGGGCCTCGCGATTTCCTCGTAACATAAAACGCGGGCCTCGCGATTTCCTCGTAGGGGAAAACACGGGCCTCGCGATTTCGTCGTTAATTTACGTGGTTTTTACGTGGTTATATATCCTCTATATATACCCACGAAATCTCACACTTTCTCATTTCCTCTCTACTTCCTCTCTAAAACCATGGTAAGTCCTCCCTCCTTCCTTAGATTAGTTTAGGGTAGTTTAGGTGGTTAGTGTAGGGAATTTAGATAGGTTTATGGATTTTAGGTCAATTAGTGTTGATTAGGTGATTAATTAGGATTTTAAACGCTAATTTTGAATGTTTTTTTTCACAGGTACGAAAGAACAAACTTACTGCCCACTACAGACAGATGTTCGGCGAGCCGGGTAGTCGTTTACACCCCGGTTCTTCTTCTACAGCACCTAGCTCTTCGGGTCCGGATAGCGTCCCAGAGACTCAGTCTTCTCAGAGAGTCTCTCCTTCTTGTCTACCACCGGCTCCTCATCATCATCATGTCCCAGAGGTGCCACCTCCTGCGCCACCTCATGTGCCTCCACCGATGGCTGCGGAGATGCCGGCGGAGATGCCGGCGGAGATGCCGGCTCCCATTCATCCCGATCTGATGGTGCCGCCGAGTGCTCCTTACTCGCAGTACACTGTCGAGGACATTCTCTCTCAGCCAGGGAGAGAAGGTTTACCAGTCATAGATCCCGACCGACCGGACGGAACTTTGTGGTATGTTAAATTTTTTTACATTCTATTAAAACTTTTTAATAACATTAGTATCTAATTTATACTTTAAATTTGTTTTTTTTAGGTTTGGGGTTGACCTTTGTCTCGCATCAGACGTAACCGACACGATGAAGGGTTACTTCTCCATGCCACATCCGAACTGGAAGAAGACGCCCGTCTACATCAGAAAGACGTGGTTTAAGATTTTCGCTGTAAGTTACTATTAATTTATATATATATTATATTTCAAATTTTTTTAATACTAATTATTAACTTTTTTTTTTCTGTTACAGCAAAAGTATCATTGGTCCTTGGGGGTCAATGAGAAGGTGAGGAAAGCGTTCTACGCTAAGGTGAAAGTTCGCCTGTTGGACACGGTCTCCAACTGGAAGGGGGACTGGATCGTGAAGGGATATGAGCGTGGTAAACCCGCGGAGCTCACCACTGAGGTGTGGGATGGCCTCATCCGTTATTGGGAAACTCCTGACGCCATAAGAATCGCCCAGGGTTGCTCTGCCTCCCGTAACACGGTAGATGAGCACGGTCACGGGCCGATGCTTCCTCCACGGGCCAAAACCCCACGCTATCCGCTTGGAGATGGTATGTAATTAAATATTGAATTTAATTAATTTCTTTTATATAATATATTTATATATACTAACTCTAAAATGCATGTTTTGTAGGCCAAAGAGGCGGGACAGCTCCGACTCTTATGCAACTTCGAGAAGACCCACAAGAACAAGTCGGTCGATTCAGAGATCCTAGGTCCGAGCAAATCTTCAATGAAGTTGCTGACCGGGTTCAAGACCGTCAGACCCAGCTGACACAGCAGTCTTCCGACGGACTACCCGTCACCTTATCCACAGTTGAAGTGGATAGGATTTACGAGGAGGTAAATTTTTAAAAATTATAATTTTTAAATTATTCATTTAATTTAACTATTACTAACAATAATTTTTTTTTTGGTTTTTAAGGTTGTCCCTAAGAAAAAGGGACGTACGCTGGGGATTGGTTCCGTCAACGATGTTCCGAGAGCAACATCGTCTTATGGTCAGAGACGGGAAGACGAGGTCACTGAGCTGCGTAACGAGTTGGCCTCGACAAAAAGTGCGTTCACAGCTCGACAGGGTGTAGTCGAGGGCTTCTTGGACGTCATAGCGTCCACAAATCCGGAATGGGAGTCCTTGTTGAGGAACTTGCGACGCCAAAATCCAATTCCAGGCGAGTCGACTAGCGAGGCCCATAACGAGGCGGATGTAGAGAGGAGGAGTGAGGAGTTCTACCAGGCGATGAACGAGCCATAGTTTTTTTCCCTTTTTATTTCGTTGTAAATATGAATTCTAATTATTTATGAATAAATATATTTTTCTTTTTATTGTTTCTGTATTTTTTATAATTATAATTAAAATTATAAATATTTTTCTAATTATTATTATTTTTAATTCTGTATATAGAAATCGAAGTAAATTCCTCGTTAATTCACGAGGAAATTACTTCGTAAGTTTTACGTGTTCTTTACGAGGATTTCTTTTCGACTTCATTACGTGTCTTTCACGTGGAAAATTTACGTGGAAATGACGAGGAAAGTTAACGTCGAGTTCTGAGGAAATATTTTCGTGACTTTTCGTGTACTTAGCGTGGAAATGTTTACGTGGTGTTTACGAGGAAACTTAGCGAGTTCCTTACGTGGAAGCCTTACGTGATCTTTACGACGAAATGTTGTACTTCGTCTTTACGACGAAATATTTTCCTCGCTAACTAACGTGGAATTGGCGACGAAACAGGCGTTACGACGAACGATTAACGACCAAACCGTTTTCCTCGCTAATTCCTCGTAATACCTCATTAACGACGAATTCACGAGGAATTCAGCCGTCGTTAATCTTGTGTTTTCTTGTAGTGTTTACCGAAGTGTGAGAAAATTTTTCATGCCAGTTTTCATTTCCAATAGCTCTGTCAAGACGACATCTAACAGTTGCTCCCCTTGCTCTCTTCCCAACCCAAGATAACTTATTCCCAGTAAAAGGAAATTCCAGCATACCACAATCGCTGAGCATTTGCCTAAAAGGTAAAAATGAGCTTTCAGATCGTTGTCGACCTCCAGTTTTCTCAGTGTGATCCTTTATCTCATTGAAATCACCTATCATGAACCAGGGTCCATTTCTTGTTGTTGAGAACCGCGTAAGACGTTCCCATACTTGTTCTCTTCGTTCTTTTACAGGATCTCCGTAAACAAACGTCATAAAGATTTTTATTCCATCAATGACTGCCTCAATATCAATCATTCTATTATTCAAAAATAAAACATTAACTCGAAACTCATCCAAATAAAAAAGAGCTAAACCTCCGCTGAGACCAAGTGGCTCAACGGTAAACAAATGATCAAATCCTAAATCGGCCTGAATGTTTTGCAACAGCGACCTACTATTCTTCGTTTCAGAAATGAACACTAGTCCTGGGCGATGCTTCTGACACATCTCCGTAAGGCGTCGAACTGTGAGGTCAGTCCCTATCCCTCGACAGTTCCAACTGAGCGTCCTCATGGATAACGTCCTGAGGAGTTTTTTGACTCCTCCAAACCATTTCTCTTGCTGGTATTGCCTCGTGAACTCTTCCCAACTCCCAAACGAATACTTTCAGACCGATTAAAATCCTTAGAAGATGATTTATGCAAAATTGGAGATCCTCTACGAAGAAACTCCGCCTTCTTAATCGGTAGACCCATAGGAAGTCTATGTCTTTTCTTACTCTTATGCGTAGAAGTTGACTTAGACCTCTCCACCTCCATATTCACGACCCCATCATCTCCTCCGGAAACCTTCTTACCCCCCTTTTCCATATCCAGCAGCTCCTCTCCAAGAAGATCATCGTCATGATCCATATCCTCCAGCATAGCAACACGATCAAATAAATCAAAACAAAGCAAGTTGAGTTTATTTGCAAAAGAAATAGAAAAAATCGACCAAAAATATTTTGCGATTAAGATACATAAACTCTGTGTAATTACAACCCTTTGCAACGAACCACCGTTTTAAGAGAGAGACTATTCTATCACAAACTGATTTATCTGTTCCTAATAAATCCGTTAGTTCCACTGTTTTTTTTTTTCTCCTAAGTCCAGATTATTATGATTTATTTATGACGTAATTTTTATTAATTGATACTGGGTTTAATTAGTCAACCGGATCCGGGGTAAAATTTCTTCGGTTTGGCAATTTTGGTCACCTACCATAACGAATTTTTACTCCTACGCTAGTTATATTCTATGTTTGCATATATCATTCAATTTCAGATGCAAAGATATGTGAATTTCATAGTTTAAAATCCAGTACATAATACTTCGTGTTTCAGTTCGAACATTAATCAATTTATCAAAAATAACTTTTTTGACAAAGTTATAGATATTGTATCACAAATAACTTAAAAGCAAATTAGGCCATTTAGTGTGAAAATATAGACTAATATGCTACGCACTCTGTTTCGAACTTTGCTTTGAGAGAAACAATGGGACTAAAGGTATCTGAAATTTCCTATAACTTAGTGTAAAGTTACTTTATTTCACGACTACAAAATGTCTATAGATACTCGATATATAGTCAATATATCGTTAGGAAGAAACATAGAGAAAAATCTAAAATGCACCAGTCTTCCTTATCTTCCTGCCATTTTTCAATTCCACCAATGTATAAAACATTTAAGTTTTAATTAGAACGACTTTTTATAATTCCCCGAAAGTAACATTTGTGATTTTTAATTAAAAGTTTCCTACTTTTTGACATCTTTTCTTAACTTTTTGACTTCTTCCTTTGCATGACAATACCATCTCCTCCAGCTATTATATAGCTCCTTCTTTTCTTTTATGCTTTCACCTTCCCAATTTCCCATAATGTTTCCCTTATAATCGCAATACATATCCACACCATCACTCCCACCAACATATATAAACTTGATTACAGAGAGATAATATCACATATTTCAAGGACAACACCAATACCAAGATCAGGGAAGCACAAAGACTTCTCACCAGGAGGGGAGAGGAATGGGAAGAGCACCGTGTTGTGACAAGAAGAACGTGAAAAAAGGTCCTTGGTCTCCAGAGGAAGATGCAAAGCTCAAATCATACATTGAAACGAGTGGTACAGGAGGAAATTGGATTGCTTTGCCTCATAAGATTGGTAATACTAATTACTCCTTTTTATTCATCTATATATAACTATATCTTTTTAATAAATAGATGGTTCTATATCGAACTCAAATATTCTTTGAAGTATGTGAAAGAGTTATGTATTTTTGCTATTTAAAACGGCAACATTTAACCATAATGATATTGTGATTATATTTCTGATAAGACTAATTGATATCTAAAGAGGCCTTTTAATATTGTTTGTTGGTTGACCGTTGACCCATGCTTTCAGGTTTGAAGAGATGTGGGAAGAGTTGTAGGCTGAGGTGGCTTAATTATCTGAGACCAAACATCAAACATGGTGGCTTCTCCGAGGAAGAAGAAAACATCATTTGTAACCTTTATCTTAATATTGGTAGCAGGTACTATTCAGTATTCACACACATTATTCTTGTATATATAATGTCCAATAACATGTGGAAGCTCTTAAATAGTTATATAATGAATGAATCCAATGAAGGTGGTCTATAATAGCTGCTCAATTGCCGGGACGAACAGACAACGATATAAAGAACTATTGGAATACGAAACTCAAGAAGAAGCTTATAATTAAACAACGCAAGGAGCTTCAAGAAGCTTGTATGGAGCAACAAGAGATGATGGTGATGATGAAGAGACAACAAGAACAACAACAAATCCATACAACTTTCATGATGAGACAACACCAAACAATTTTCACCTGGCCATTTCAGCAGCATTCGTATCATCATCATCATGATCAAGTACCAAATCTTGTCATGAACTCATTAGGTGACCAGGAAGATATTAAGCCAGCGATCATCAAGAACATGGCCAAGATCGAAGATCAAGAACTGGTTAGAACAAACGCTTTTGGTCATCTTTCCTTCTCTCAACTTTTGCTAGATCCTAATAATAACCACATAGGAGAAGGTCTCTCCATGAACTCGATCTTGAGTACCAACACAAGTAACAATCAGCAATGGTTCGGAAATGTCCACGACGAAGCCATCGATTTGTTTGCAGGAGCAACAAGTATTTCGGCAGATCAAGACACCATAAGGTGGGAGGACATAAGCTCTCTTGTTTATTCTGATCCAAAGTAATGTTGTTAATTAATTATTCCTAAGATGAAACGAACATCAATGTATTAAACAGGGTAAAACAAGGGTAGGGGTACATGGAATGAGAAGGGAGATTCAATCTATATTTGTATAAATATATTTATATAAATGAGTTTTTTTTTATATCACATATATAAAAGAGTTCTGGCAATTTTGTTGGGGTTAAAACACTTTTGTATCTGAAACTTTAATGCAGATGTAGAACTCTATATATTTTTTTTTTGGTCAACGATTGTATTTCATAACCTCAAACCAAAATACCTGTAATCTCAATCAAAACCAACCCTGAGCACAGGGCAAGTAAGGGGACAATAGAGTCCACTAAAATCTGAAGATTTGAGAGTCCAGATGATAATGATGCGTGAAGAACTTTCTGCAGCGTTTGAGTAGAACTCCCGATCCACGTTCCATTAGCCGAACAAGTCGGGAAATTCTCAACATACCCAACTAGGGAGGACACATCAATAAGCTCAGAGGCGACCAAACACCTCTTCCAAAAGGTTGATTGCTGTGAATCGAGCCACCATGACCAAATAGACCAACCTGAAACAATATCATCCAACGCCACAAAGACAGATATCCAGATGACAGCCTCATACTGAGGTAAATGGAGCTTAAAAGTGAAGCTCAAAGGGTTTATAACATCCTCAATACGAGGTAACGAACCATTCAAAAACAGCATAAGCTCTTGTTTGCAAGGCAACAAGGATCTCCTACTAAAACAATTAAATTGTTCTCGAAGGCAATGATCGAACAAGAATGATTCACTCCAATAAGATACGAACATCATACCTTGCGAAAGCATGGAGTAAGGGGAGATGGGTCCAACAACCTGTAACCAAGGTTTCAAATGAAGGACCGGCTCTGACTGAGTACTGCACATAGCAGTGGAGAGCTGCACTCCAAAAAGTTTCCATGAGGTAATAAAAGCTGCATTCAGAAAACCCACCACCACCACCAATATTTCAACATTCGACGTCCAGTTCACGAGAACTTGAAGTGTTGAGTAAGGAAGGAAGGTAAGCTTGCAGTCAGCTGTCAGTAACCCCAAAAGCCTTACAACAAGGATTTCAAGAACCCACTTGTTGATAATAAGGCAAATTCTGCCTCAATGACTTAAACGAAACATGTTCCCCACAAGAGACCAAATTTCTCGGCTTTGACACCGGAAATAGTTGGAGGAAGCAGTAGACCCGTCTGGTGGTGAGAGGGCTGGAGAGATCGGCTTCATCCAGTACCGGATGCTTCAACAGAGGCTGAACAGATAGCACACATGCATCTATGAGAATCGGTGGAGGGTCGGGGGGAACTGGAGGGACAGGAGGATTAACCGGAAACATCCCGTCGGGATCGGAATCTGGTGGCTCAGCGCAGAGGAAGGAAACCGATGAAACAGCCTTCAAGAGACTCCATTGACAGAGAAGGGGAAAAGCTTTGGGAAGGAATGCGAGGCGTCGACATCAACGGAGGAGAGGCTCGTGGTTAAGAGACAGAGGAGCAAAACAAAAGCCTCAGAGATGAGGTAGGAGCTGTAACGATGAGTAAACCTAGAATTTTTTTTTTATAAGTCTCTCAGAAAAATTTAGATCCAAGATCTAGTCTGAGGAAACACCCCACACCTAAAAAGACTCCATAAATCAGTAACCCTCAACATCGATTCCAAAAGCGAAGAAAATTCTGGTCGGAAAATTGAGGCGGTGGTCGCGGAATAGAATCACGGTGGGGAGACGGCTGAGCTGTGGAGGAAGCTAACGGTAGGGAAGAGACTCGGAAGTCTTGGGAAGAGCGCCAGAGAGCATTCTCTCTTCCTATTTGGCTAATGATGTAGAACTCTATATATATATATATATATATTAGGGTTAATAATAATAAGAATGCATGTTACAGATCCTAACGAACTGATCGCAGATGGATAGAGGAATTTTTTTTAATCATTTCTTTAATAAGAATTGTAATGTGCATTTATGGCCAATTTATAGTTGCATAGTGCGTTACGTAAGGAATAGTATAATTGGGGCATGTTTTTTTTTTTTGAAAGATAATTGGGGCATGTTCTACGTTGATATCTATCTAATGACACTGTTTACACATACAACCTTGAAATATAGCATAGTGATTTGTGCTAGGGACGTTGTGTCGTTCTTTGTTTTTGTGTCGTTGTTGTTTTGTGGTTTGCATTTTTTAACAAAAGTAAAACATATACACAGATTAAAAAAGGAAATAAATTAATCATTTTGGGTTCTTGGCACGTACATCATGGTCGGATTCATTGATTTGTCTTTTTTTTTTTTTTTTTCTTCTCAACATCAACTTTCATTAACCAACCGAGTGATTACAAGATTTTAATCTCAAGAGATTTAAACCCTACATACATCAACGAGATCTAATACCACCTAGGAACACTTAAAAAGATCCTAAGCTACCCAATCGAATACGTCAATGTATTTTTCACCACGACGAGACAAATTCATCCCACGACTCGATATGAACCGTCTCTTATACCACTAAATTCTACCACTAAAAAGACAGATTACACACTCTATCATTAACCAACAAAAGCCCTATAATGAGAATTCCAAATGTAGTACGGAGCAATGGTACCAAATGTTTAGAGTGATGTGTATGACCAGTTACAACAACACCCAATAGGTGCGTATTCTCACTTAGTAACATTTGACGACTAGGGACACAAGATATGAATCTGTGAAAGACGGGTTGAGACAATGGCTCCATCCACGGCCTGGTTTGAACTCTGCAAGGTAAGAAGGAGGAGAAAGGCTACCGGATTTGCCTATCAAGTCGGTACTGCGAATGCCCTCCTGCTCAATATGGTTTAACCGAGCTACACGAACTTTCCCATCGAGCAAACGGAATTGCTCGAGACTCGCCACATTCCACCTCCGAGAACCGGAGGCAAAGCTTCTCCCACAAAGCACCATCACGCCAATGTCGCGGCTTCTCCTGACCAAAGCGAAGAGACCTCCCCTCCGTTCACCGACAGAGACCATAGACGATCCATCACGGTTTTCAGATGAGTCAGCCACACGTGAGACAAAGTTTTTCCGGCGAACACACATCCACCGTAAGAGTTCCGCCATGCCTCCAAAGGGATCCTTCGAAGTTCACCTGGGCGAACAAGGGTGTTGAGCCACTCACGCTCCGAATCTGCTCCAAACTCCTCCGCACGCGCCCTTCTTCTTGTAGATCTGAGTTCCAAGCCGTCATTCCGATCATGCTTCCAGATCCGCAAGAGAAATGACAAGAGAAATACCACGCGTCACCACCTCAGTTGACAGCGGACGGAACCTAAGGGGAAAACGGTCTGTCAAACTCTGACAACAAAACCCTAAAAAGCCAACCCGTCCTGAGATCTCCACTTCACACGACTTGCCGCTGCTCCAGAAAGCCCCCTTCAGCCGTCCTAACTCCTTCTCCGCCGCGGACAGAGGAAAGCGAGGAAACTTTGTTGAACTCCAGAGACAACGAGCATCTTGCCGGGAAAAAGAGATACACAAGAGAGCAAAGTTAAAACCAAGAAGAGGGAGAGGAGAGGATCCTCCGACGCCGGTATTAGGTCACCGGACGTCGGGGGCTTGACAGCGCTGAAATTAGGGTTAGCTCAAATAGAGAGAGTTTTCTTCGAGTTAAAAATATTCATCTCACTGAATTGTTTATCATTGATATACTATGGATTTTACCCGTTTTTACCCATGGTATATGAGTATTTTTATTACTATTATCTATGTTTTGGAGTCTGTTAGGTATGTTTTCAGGCTCAGGAGCATTTTGAAGAAAAGTGATGTTTTAGGTGCCTTTTTGGAGCTTAAAGAAGAGTTCACCGAGATCAGACCAGAGGTCGACATCCGGAGCTACACATCGATCGATGCACACTCTGTGTTATCGATCGACACACATTTGCCAAAGGACGATACATCGAGATCATAATCGATCGATGTACACCCAGTACTATCGATCGATTTCGAAGCGGCAGAAGACAAGTTGGACCTGGCCGAACTTGAAGCCCACGACATCACATTCTTACAAGATTGCCCCTGACGAGTTTTTAACCTAATGAACTCATATTTATATGTGCCTAAGTGTTTTGGCACAAAATAAGTTTTTATAAGTTTTTATAAGTTTCTTATAAGTTTTTACCAAAGAGTTTCTTTTCTACTCATTTTCTGTTTCATTACTTTGCAAGTTCTCAATAAAGTTCTATTCAGTTCTTTACTTGTTTTTCTTAACAAAGGTTATAGGATTCTAGATCTAGAGGAGAGATCCAAAGAGATTTATGATTGGAACTTAAGTGTTCACTCCTCTAATAGATCTATGAACTCCTATTATTACCTTGTTACTATGAATCACTTAGCCATTTCTGAGTAGATATATTTGTTAGATTTAGGGTTTAAATAGGATATGAGGGATTAGCCCCAGCCTATATCTGCTATAGTTGTGATATTTATTGTTAGGATTGTTCACTAATGTTTTTTCTAGATTAGCTACCTAGAACATGAACTTGGATTGCATTATTCATTCAATACAATTCCTGACAACATCCTAAACATGCTATGACCCTCTTGAGACAAGCGAAGCTGATCTAAGATCATGGTGAGAATTGTATCAACTTCGGCATAAGTTACGCTTAGAGCGTGTCGATCAATACTCCTATAGAGTAATCGATCGGCGTAGCTAGAGGTGTATCGGTCGATATTCCTATCAAATAATCGATCGATCTTGTCGTGATATAGCTGACCGCAAACACCATTTAGCATCTAAGTAATAGATGGTTTAAATATTGCGAGAGCTGATAGATTCATTTAATAGTGTTGAGCTCGACATATCATGCAAGCAACTTGTTAGCATTTATAGTACTTATAACTCAATTCTAATACCTACCCCGAATCTAACTACTTTTCTTTATTATGCAAAACCAAAACCTTTCAACTGAGTAATCTTACCATTACTCAAAAACCTGCATTTTTAAACCATTTTCAACCTAGCATAGTCACTAAGATTGCATCTTACTTGTACACTAGCTCTCTGTGGATTCGATCCCTAAGTACTACAACTGAACCTCTTATTTGAGAGAGTAAAGTCACTCCTTAGGGTAATTTGAGTGATATCAATCATCTGATACGAGAGGCGGATCAATGTGGAGAGGCCCTTAAATATTATAATTTATTTTTGTAAGCTTAGTAAAACAAAGAAAACATTGTTCTGTTGGTAGAAGTATTTGACCTGACACCCCGTAAAATCCACAGACCCGGTATTAAACCTTTATTTTCTTTTTTTTTTTTGGTTGCAGGCCAGAGGCCCAACATATATTTTTGTTTTTTTTGTTTGGATCCATATGTTTTGTGTTAGACATAGTTAATTTTAGTTATTGTGATTATTTTTATTTGAGTTTCTAAACCCAATATTTGCCTTTTAAACCCAAATTTGAACATTTAGTTATTTTCTTTTATTTTTTTATTTTTTTTTGTTGCGGACCAGAGGTCCAACATATTTTTATTTTATTTTTTGTTTGGATCCATATATTTTGGGCTGGACATAGTTAATGTTAGTTATTGTGATTATTTTTATTTGAGTTTCTAAACCCAACATTTGCCTTTTTAAACCCAAATTTGAATATTTAGTTATTTTCTTTTATTTTATTTTTTTTGGTTGCGGGCCAGAGGGCCAACATATTTTTAATTTTTTTTTGTTTGGATCCATATGTTTTGGGCTGGACATAATTAAATTTAGTTATTGTAATTGTTTTTATTTGAGTTTCTAAACTCAACATTTGCCTTTTTAAACACAAATTTGAACATATTTTTGAAAAACCCAAATTTCTTTTTCAACATATTTTTTATGAAATTATTTTATGATACAAACAAAATCGCCGTCTACCAGAATCTTGGGTAACAAGCTATGAAAAGCTTCATCAAGCTACTCAATCGCCCGTTCAATCCTCAGAAGTCAGCTTTCATTCACGCAAAGATGGAACGACCGAGATCAAGTTTGAAAAACCAAGATCGTCGTCCTTCATAAAGCAATTGTTCACTCAATTTGCAATCCAAATTAATGAACGGGATTTCTACTGCCCAGCAAAGAAACAAGATATCCCCAAACCTTGTCAGTTCGGCAAAAATGGAGAAATAATCTATCCTTTTATAAATGAAGATGGGCATTGCCGTTTTGACGTCTACAATTGCACCGCTTGCTCAGACGCTTTCTGAAGCTACGAATCCAATGATGAAAAATGAAGTCGAAGACGAAAAAAAGACCCTCTCTACAAAAGGTATCTTGAAGGAGACCCTTCAGTTGGTCCACTTGGAGATGACAAGTATGACTTTATTGTCGAGTACTCTGACAAGTGGAATGAACCATCATGAAGTACTGATGATCAGCCCACATAATTTCCCTCCACAAGAAGATTTCATCAAAGACGACATTGCTCACATCCCTAAGATTCTCTCTGCGGTGGGCTCTTAACCCAGCTCAGCCAAGCGAAAAGGTCCTCAACTGGCAAACTGAAAATTCCCTTGCTCAAAATCATCTGTTATCAACAATAAATCAAAAGGTTGATCAACTGACGGAAGGATTCAATAAAAGACAACAAATCCTTCAAAACTCGATAACAGAAATACATGGGCGACTCAACAATCTTCACCAAGAAATGATGACAATGACAAAACACATGAGGGTGGATACAACTCAGTTTCGAAACAAAGAAGTAGAGACAGCCAGCCTCAAGAGTCAATTAAAAGATCTTCAGTGAAGCCTAGAAAGTATGATTCATAATCAGCGACAAAAGGACTCATACTTCAATCCCTTCGGAAGTACATCATCAGAAGTACCAATGTACCAAGGATCCTATTCTCCTGGATTTCTTTCAGGCTACCAAACCCAGAAGACAAGATCGCCATTACCTGGTTTTCTATCCTCTGATGAAGTCTTTACATCAAGATACGGCTCGACCTCAATCTTCGATGAAAAGCCAAAATAAGCTAGATCAAAACCAAGACGACAAAATGGATCTGAATTTCAGATCAACCCACCGACTCTTACGTCATCATCTAGTCATGATTCAATTGACAATAAAGGAAAGGGCATTAGAATCATCAAGTTCTCGATGACTAGTCTGCTCGATGGTCTTGGAAAATCCATTGAAGTATCAAAGAAGGACCCTCAGGAAAATATTCAGTCTCGCCTCCACAACCAATGGTGAATATCAGACATTTCTTAGACACAAGTTCAAGTGAGTACGATACCAATTCAGAAGAAGAGTCCATACCTAAGCAGTTCGCAATTGGTGAAGGATCAAGTACTCCTAAGAAAGAGCCAAGTATTAACGAAATATACTCAAGCGATGAAGAAATGAATTATGCAGCTTCAAGAGAAGAAATTCCTAATAAACGTTTTTCTTCAAAAGTCATGGTATTTACGTTCGACGACATTCCCTTCAACAAATGGAATGATCGATTGGATGAATTCCATGCATGGATGAATTCGGAAGCCATTACGTCTGCCCTGCATCTAGTAATTCAATTCTTCTTTAATTTTTGTAAACTCTTGAAAAGCTAATTCTTCAATCGCGAAAAGTCATGGGACTGTTCTGAAAGATTTGTAGAAATTCTTATTGAGATATCGAAGGATTTCTTCAGAGTGTAATATGAGTCCCATCCCAATATTACGTCTTTGCCTGGTGCCGTTGATCCAAAAACATTAGTCGTAATTCAGAATTCGGGGAAGAGCTCAATTGTTATTGGTTTTTATTTGAGCTTGATGGTTAGTGATCCAGAATTTGCGACACAGAATTCTTATTGGTGAGGTAACCACACAGAAGACAAGAGAATCTTAGGATTAATTATCGTTGTGTGGGTTCCAGTGTCTACGAATGCGATGGCATGGACTGGGACTTCTTTACAACCTGGATCGAAGATTGTCACCGGTAAATGCGGGGGTTGTATTTTGTCTTGTTTCGGCATTTCGGTGATTTTGAAACAGCAGTCGTCATCTTCATCTGGAGATGATTCAGAAGAGTCATCATAATCTGAGTATCCACAAATGGCTTTGTTGTCATCACTATCATAAGATAGAACTGACTCCGAGTCATGGTTGTCAAGGTCAATGTCTGATGCGATCTTGGATATCGAGCTGATTAGATATTGCTTCTTTTTCTTCGATTAGTTAGGACAATGTTTTGCATAGTGTCCTTCTTTTCGACATAGAAAACACCTTGTTGACTTCTTGAAGCTTTTTTCTCTCGGAAAAACCTTTTGCGTCTAAATTAGGAGAATGTCTGGAAAAACGCCTTTTGAACTTCTTGCGCTTTCCATAAGAAACGCACGAACAAGGTTTCTTGGATTTTGAAAACTTGATTGATAGGTCTGGTCTGGCACATATATTTGATAAATTTTTTGAACGATCCATGAACTCCATCCAGAACTCCTTTTGCTTGCAAAGTTTATCGAGTGTTCTGAAGACAGATTGCTAGATTTGACCAATGGAGATTTCTTCGATCGTTTAGCCTTGATCTCTGATGTATAATTTTGTCTGCTAACTAAGATAATCATCAATAGAGGAGAGATAGACATGCTTCAAGCTTGTGTTGTTGAGGCCGTTAAGAGCATAATATCTTCTTGTCTGCCTTTCAAAGTGTTTTGCAAGGTCTTTCTTCTTTAATGAACAACATTTAGCTGAGAAGAATTCTTCTTGTACTTGCTCATTTTGATGTGTAGGTGTATCGATGAATTCTCTGTGGATTTCTCCTAGAAGCAATGGAATTGTTGTTTGATAAACTTGTTGTTGTCTGTATTCTCCGAGGGAGTTCCACCATTCTTTAAGTGTGCCGGATAGTGTCGCCGTGAATTGTTGAATTACTAGATGCAGGGGAGACGTAGTGGCTTCCGAATTCATCCAATCGATCATTCCATTTTCGAAGGGAATGTCGTCGAACGTAAATACCATGACTTTTGAATAAAAACGTTTATTAGGAATTTCTTCTCTTGGAGCTGCATAATTCATTTCTTCATCGCTTGAGTATATTTCATTAATACTTGGCTCTTTCTTAGAAGTAGTTGATTCTTCACCAATTGCGAACTGCTTAGGTAGGGACTCTTCTTCTGAATTGGTATCGTACTCACTAGAACTTGTCTCTGAGAAATGTCTGATATTCACCATTGGTTGTGGAGGTGAGAACTGAATATTTTCCTGAGGGTCCTTCTTTGATACTTCAGTGGATTTTCCAGGACCATCGAGCAGACTAGTCATTGAGAACTCGATGATTGCAATGCCCTTTCCTTTATTGTCAACTGAATCATGACTGGATGATGGCGTAAGAGTTCGTCTTTTAGGTGGGTTGATCTGAAATTCAGATCCCTTTTGTCGTCTTGGTTTTGATCTAGCTTGTTTTGGCTTTTCATCGAAGATTGAGGTCGAACCGTATCTTGATGTAAAGACTTCATCAGAGGATAGAAAACCAGGTAATGGCGATCTTATCTTCTGGGTTTGGTAGTCAGAAAGAAATCCAGGAGAATAGGATCCTTGGTACATTGGTACTTCTGATGATGTACTTCCGAAGGGATTGAAGTATGAGTCCTTTTGTCGCTGATTATGAATCCTACTTTCTAGGCTTCGTTGAAGATCTTTTAATGGACTCTTGAGGCTGGCAGTCTCTACTTCTTTGTTTCGAAACTGAGTTGTGTCCACCATCATGTTTTTTGCCATTGTCATGATTTCTTGGTGAAGATTGTTGAGTCGCCCATGTATTTATGTTATCGAGTTTTGAAGGCTATGTTGTCTTTTATTGAATCCTTCCGTCAGTTGATTAACCTTTTGATTTATTGTTGATAACAGATGATTTTGAGCAAGGGAATTTTCAGTTTGCCAGTTGAGGACCTTTTCTGCTTGGCTGAGCTGGGTTGGGCCAGAAGAGCCCATTGCTGCAGAGAGAATCTTAGGGATGTGAGCAATGTCGTCTTTGATGAAATCTTCTTGTGGAGGGAAATTATTTGGGCTGATCATCAGTACTTCATGCGATGGTTTATTCCACTTATCAGAGTACTCGACAATAAAGTCATAATTGTCATCTCCAAGTGGACCAACTGAAGGGTCTCCTTCAAGATACCTTTTGTAGAGAGGGTCTTTTTTCTTTCGACTTCGCTTTTCATCATCGGATTCGTAGCTCCAGAAAGCGTCTGAGCAAGCAGTGCAATTGCAGACGTCAAAACGGCAATGCCCATCTTCATCTATAAAAGGATAGATTATTTCTCCATTTTTTCCGAACTGACAAGGTTTGGGGATATCTTGTTTCTTTGTTGGGCCGTAGAAATCTCGTTCTTCAACTTGGATTGTAAATTGAGTGAACAATTGCTTTCTGAAGGACGACGATCTTGGTTTTTCAAACTTGATCTCGGTCGTTCCATCTTTGCATGAATGAAAGCTGACTTCTGAGGATTGAACGGGAGATTGAGTGGCTTGATGAAGCTTTTCATAGCTTGTTACCCAAGATTATGGTAGACGGCGTATCTGTTCTTCACGTGATATTTGGCGAGGAATTTGTATTGAATTTGGTGCCTGCGATGCTGATGTGACTTCGAGTTACAAAGCTTCATCATATGAGGGTAGAACTAGATCGAGAGCGTGATCGTGAATCCGGTAGACAATCTGATGATGTAAGGTAGCTGCGACACTTTTTTCTTGCATGGATGCTCCGATTAATTGTAGTTGGACCTTGAGCGTCTTCAGCAGATTTGGATCTTGTAACGAAACATTAAAGTTTGGAAACAGTGTTATGAATACTGTTCCCGCATTTAATGTTGTTTGAACTGTTCCGATGCACGCCTGTTGGTATGACTTTAACCGAGAGTCGATTAAAGCTATTCAAGCTATGACTGGTAGACCTTTTCTGGCGTGTAAGGTCAGACCAATTCTTACCACACTAAAGTGAAGATGAGTGTAGCCTTGCTGCTGCCATAATCTTGGTAGGTGTTCCGGAATGTTTAAAGATATAAATTGTTCTTCTTCGGTGGTTGGGACTTGGCAAGATGAGAACTTGCTGGATTGGACATATTCCATAACCTTCCGGTTTGAAGATGGTTTTATGAGTTCACGAACGCCTTTAACAGAGAAGGCGCTAGGCTTTTTTGCAAAATATTCATATGGATTTACCAAAGGAAGGGTATTTTCAGGTCACTACAAAAAAGTTCACATTGATAGAATATTGTTATAGCACGTTTTACTGAACTGCTATTGTAGATGAGTTTAAAATTTTCGTACTCTATAATAGCATTAGATAAACGCTATGATTGAATGAAACCTAAGATAGCACTTAATTAATGTTATTTTAAAAATTAAGTGAGGGGAAAAATAAAATTATTGATCCCGCCAATATTTAGACGAAAATTATACTTAAGCGCCAAAAACATTATTTAAGCGGCTTCAGCAATGATAACAAAAATATATGATAGCATTTTTTTAAGGCTAAGAAAAGCCATTTTGAAACATTATATTTCAAACACTAAAACTCTAAACTTAAACTTTATACCAAATCATAAACTCTTTTTAAATCTAAACACATTTTGTAATTTACAAAATTTTATAGTTTATAACTTTAACTTTATAACTAAATCTTAACATTCATATTTAATACTTCACTTTAACATTTATAATCCCTAAATCAATACTTTAAATTCTAAACCCTATATCTAAACTCTAAACCCTATTCCTCAAACCCCAAATATATATGTAATGCACCATAAATTATAAATCTACACAGTAAAACTAATTAATATTTTCCAACTAAAACACCAAACTTAACACATAAATTACAAATCTGGCTAATTTTCAAAAATTTATCCTCAAATTTTACTCTAAATCGCAAACCCCATAATCCAAACCTTATATCATAACACTAAATTTAATTAATTATAAACTCCAAAACATAAATTGTATATTCTAAGACTAATCTCTAACACTATATTTCAAACTCTAAGCCCTAAGCTTATACACATAAAACTTTAAATAACCATTAAACTTTAAACTAACCATATTCCCAAACTCCAAACTCTAAATTTAAGTAACCATTGAACTTTAATATTTCTTTTATTTTTAAACCAAATCACCAAACTCTAAATCATAATCAAAATATTTAAATTACAAATTTTATTTTATATATTTTTTAACTACATATTCTTATGTAAAACATCAAATATAGTATTTTTAAATTTAAAACCTCATATTTTAATATAAACTTTACTTTTGTTAAAAAAGTTTAATCTCAAATATATAATTATTAATTACAGAATCTTAAACATAAAATATAAAGTTATTTATACAAATATGATATTATTA
The DNA here is from genome assembly GCA_016771965.1 of Brassica carinata. NCBI lineage: Eukaryota > Viridiplantae > Streptophyta > Magnoliopsida > Brassicales > Brassicaceae > Brassica > Brassica carinata. Next base: position 16,836,056 of record CM028691.1, read on the forward strand.
ACTACAATAAATGAAGAAAGTAAATTATTTTATTGGTTAATCATAAAAACATGGAATTATTCTGGCCATTGATTGATTGGTTTAATCCAAAGGCCCAAAAGCATTCTTGTGTTATCTCTGCACTCTCTTCTCATTGGTAGATCTTGCACAAGAAGGATTGTTATTTTTGACCATTGATTTTTAATCTAATGGTTCACAAACATTCATTTGTGATTTCTTTCTCTTTTTTCATTGGCCAATTCTTATCTTCTTCTCTCTTTTCCATCGAGAACTCATCACCACAAAGTCTTTCTTCTCCACATCAATCTGCAAATACACAGGAGATCCAAATACATATCACTCCTATACACTCCTTCTCTCCTCCTATCTGAATGGCTCCTTCTCCTCCCTGACCCCTTCTCCGTGAAGCTTCCTCCGTGCTCCTCCGCCGACCGCCTTGTCCTTGAAGCCTCGTCCTCCGGTTTGGCGCCGAAGATGAAGGCGTGGAAAGAGACGACATCATGAAGAAGGAAGATGCAGCGGAGGTGGTATGGAGATGACAGAGGAAGAAGACGATGTGGTGGAGATGGTGGTAGTGGCGGACCAGACACGGCGGCAGAGGTAGATGCGGTTCAGAAAAAGGTGATTTGAGGCTGAGGCATGAAGCAAGACGTAGAAGATGAGATGAGGTGGTGGGCGGCTGCTTAGGTTTAGGTTTAGGTTTAGGTTAATTAGGTTTTGGTTTAATGTGTTTTAGTTAGTGTATGGTTTAGTTTGTTCTGGTTTACTTAATTTTGGTTTAGTTCTGTAAAACTGATTTTATTGTAAACTGATTTTAATTAACAAATAATATTTAATTTTAATTATATTTAATTTTCATTTAATTTCTAATTATTTAATTTGTAATTAATTAATTTTTATTAAATAATCAAATTAATTTTTATTTATTTTATTCCTAATTATAGCATTATATCAATGTCATTATAAATACATCATAGCACGAATCAGATGATATAGTTAAGTTAATAATATCATTCATGTATTGTTATCGTATCGTCACATTTCGTAGCGTTAAAAAAAATATTATCGTAGGGTGACCAATGATGTATGACATAGCAGATCGTAAAACGCTATGAAAGGCCTACTATAGCATTTATCGTGAGCTAAGAATGTTAATATTTCTTGTAGTGGGTAACTGATCGCCTGGAACATACTTTATTTCATAAAGGGAATTTATAGTGGAAGAGGAAGAGCGGCTTTTGCTTTTTGGAAGGGTGGAGATTGCAAATTGGGAATCAATAGATGAGATTTGACAGCTAGACATTTGAGAGAATTCTTTTCCATAATTCTTAAAACAATCAATCATAAAAAACGATTCTATCAGTCATGACACAAGATGAAGACTCTGATACCATATTACCTGTCATGAATCGATTTAGTCGTGTTGACAAAGTCGTGTTGACAAACGAGATCGGAGATTTCCACGTAAAGGGAGCAATATAGGCACCTCCACGGCATTTAGATCGAACTCAACCACTGTTAGGAAATCACAGAAATTCGTATTGACATAGTCGTGTTGACAAAACCGATCAAGAAAAGATTACAGCTATTGATTGGATCGCATCTTGTGTATGGAATATAGAAATCAGAGCTTATCAAAGATGAGATAAGGTCTGGAAAACTTGAGAACTTTTAGAGAAACATTGAGAGAGAAACTTAGAGAGAGGGTTTTATGAAATTATTTTATGATATTTCACAAGGGAGTACACACATATTTATAGATGAGGATAAGGCGCTGAGTGCTGACATATGCACTTATCTCAGCGATCACATTAATGCTTACATCATGCTTACATAGCGATTACATCATCGCTTTATTTATTTTTAAACACACATATTTTACATAATTATACATTAATAACAGATGGCCTACTTAAGGATCGATCTCGAACTCGATGATATGCTTCTCGCAGCATCCGTAATGATCGTCAGGACACTCGTATTCTTCTTCAGATTCTTCTTTTATTTTTGATAGACCTTCGTTGATTTCGACGTTGAACATTTTTCCAATTTCGTCGATATTCATTGCATCATCTGGGAGTTGTGCGTCTTGAAAGTACTCTGGAGGACACTCTTGGGGTTGTTCTTCTTCTTGTGTTTCTACATGTCTTTTTTTGGAGTTCCAAATTGGCTAGTGGAGGTGCACGTTTTTCCATAAAGAATTGGAGGTCTTCGCCGAGGCTCATTTGGTGGTCGATTGGATAATAGATCAAGTTTGGGATGAAAGGAATAGGGAACATTTGTCTGGCATTGTTAAGATGGAATGCATGAGTTTGGAAATCTTCATAAGCTTTGTTTTCGTTGAGGTTGAAATCAGGTCTAATGCCTCTCTGGAAATCGTTGTGGTGAATGAGAGTGGGTAGGACATGGATTTTCCCGGTTTTGCTGTTGACTCGGACAGGTCGGTGAAAATGGTATATTGTGTGAGGGTTGAAGAAGGGGTCGACACTTCCTCGGCTCCTTAGCTTTTTGACTGGTAAACCAGTTGCTTTTGCTGATCTTCTCAATTTGCCGTTCCGGACTGATAATGGCGCGAACCATGTTAAGAATATTGAGAGGCACTCGTTGCTTTCCCTGAGAGGGTCGTAGAACTGGGGGTTGATGTACTGGTACAACCATTGAATATCAAAAGTGATACCGATGGTGTAGATAGAAAGGTACCAGAGAAAACAGAGGACTTCTTCTAGCATATAGGCGTTTTCAATTCTGTAGAGATGTGCAAACGGGAAGTCGGGATGAATTCATTGGACTTATAAAGTGGTTACCGGGTCCATATTTCGACAGAATGATCGATTGGTAGTGGAAGATATGGTTGCTGAGACATTCGTGTAGAGCATTTTATGAGTTCTCGAGCGTCTTCAGGCATGTTGGAGGTGAAATTATAGTAACTCTTTGCAGAAGAGCTTTCCATCATGTGTATTTCTTTTGGAGGATTTCTACTGAGCATGTCAGCTAGAGTGTTCTTCGAGCCCTTTAAATAGACAGATTCAAAATCGTACTTCGAAAACCATTCACTCCATCTCAATAATTGTTGGTGTGAGACCAACTTTTGCTTGAATTGTAACATCTTTGGAAAAGATGACATATCAATTTCGATTCGAAATTTATGTCCTATCAGATGAAATTCAAACTTCTCGATAGCCTTCTTGTCTGCTAATATCTCTTTGAACGTGGAGTTATAATGTATTTCGGAATCTTTAAAGCATCCGCTTTTGTATCCTCAGATTTGACGTTTCTCATTTATTTCTTCAAATAAAATGGCTCCCCAATATTTGTCGCTTGCATCAGTCTGCAAAATGCGCGTTCCTGTGGAAGGAATCTTTAAAGGCGGTAGCTTCTGCACCTCTATTTTTAGGCTTTTGACTGCCTCGGTTTGTCGTTTTGTCCACTGTGGTGGGTTCTTTGTCAGCATCTTCTGGAGTGGTCTTGTCAGCTGTGAAAGTTGCGGAATGAAGTCGCTGACATAATTGATTACACCAAGGAATTGCTGAACTTGTCGTTTAGTTAGATTTTTGTCGGGCAAATCGAGAAGCGTCTCCGCTAGATGGGCTTGTGGTGTAAAATTGCCATCTTTTATCTGCATTCCAAGGAATTCAATGTCAGGCTGGGCTATAACCATCTTGCGGGCCGAGAGCATAATTCCATATTCTGAGACGATATCTCAAAAGCGCTGAAGAAGTTTAACATGTTCTTTCTCATTTGTCGAGAATAAGAGGATGTCGTCAATGTTCAAAGCTGATTCGAAGGGGTTTGAATATACGTAGCATTGCTTGCTGGAACAGCGATGGTGAAGTCTTCAGTCCAAAAGGCAGGACATTCCATCGAAGGTGTCAATTTGGTAAACAGAATGCGGTCTTGTATCTTTCTTCTGGTTGAACTCCAAGTTGCCAAATATTTGTCGCTTGCATCAGTCTGCAAAATGCGCATTCCTGTGGAAGGAATCTTTAAAGGCGGTAGCTTCTGCACCTCTATTTTTAGGCTTTTGACTGCCTCGGTTTGTCGTTTTGTCCACTGTGGTGGGTTCTTTGTCAGCATCTTCTGGAGTGGTCTTTTCAGCTGTGAAAGTTTCGGAATGAAGTCGCTGACATAATTGATTACACCAAGGAATTGCTGAACTTGTCGTTTAGTTAGATTTTTGTCGGCAATCGAGAAGCGCCTCCGCTAGATGGGCTTGTGGTGTAAAATTGCCATCTTTTATCTGTATTCCAAGGAATTCAATGTCAGGCTGGGCTATAACCATCTTGCGGGCCGAGAGCATAATTCCATATTCTGAGACGATATCTCAAAAGCGCTGAAGAAGTTTAACATGTTCTTTATCATTTGTCGAGAATAAGAGGATGTCGTCAATGTTCAAAGCTGATTCGAAGGGGTTTGAATATACGTAGCATTGCTTGCTGGAACAGCGATGGTGAAGTCTTCATCCAAAGGCGGGACATTCCATCGAAGGTGTCAATTTGGTAAGCGAGAATCGCGGTCTTGTATCTTTCTTACGGTTGAACTCCAAGTTGCCAAATATTTGTCGCTTGCATCGGTCTGCAAAATCGCATTCTGTGGAAGGAATCTTTAAAGGCGGTAGCTTCTGCACCTCTATTTTTAGGCTTTTGACTGCCTCGGTTTGTCGTTTTGTCCACTGTGGTGGGTTCTTTGTCAGCATCTTCTGGAGTGGTCTTGTCAGCTGTGAAAGTTGCGGAATGAAGTCGCTGACATAATTGATTACACCAAGGAATTGCTGAACTTGTCGTTTAGTTAGATTTTTGTCGGCCAAATCGAGAAGCGTCTCCGCTAGATGGGCTTGTGGTGTAAAATTGCCATCTTTTATCTGCATTCCAAGGAATTCAATGTCAGGCTGGGCTATAACCATCTTGCGGGCCGAGAGCATAATTCCATATTCTGAGACGATATCTCAAAAGCGCTGAAGAAGTTTAACATGTTCTTTCTCATTTGTCGAGAATAAGAGGATGTCGTCAATGTTCAAAGCTGATTCGAAGGGGTTTGAATATACGTAGCATTGCTTGCTGGAACAGCGATGGTGAAGTCTTCATCCAAAGGCGGGACATTCCATCGAAGGTGTCAATTTGGTAAGCGAGAATCGCGGTCTTGTATCTTTCTTACGGTTGAACTCAAGTTGCCAAATATTTGTCGCTTGCATCGGTCTGCAAAATCGCATTCTGTGGAAGGAATCTTTAAAGGCGGTAGCTTCGCACCTCTATTTTTAGGCTTTGACTGCCTCGGTTTGTCGTTTTGTCCACTGGTGGGTTCTTTGTCAGCATCTTCGGAGTGGTCTTTTCAGCTGTGAAAGTTTGAATGAAGTCGCTGACATAATTGATTACACCAAGGAATTGCTGAACTTGTCGTTTAGTTAGATTTTTGTCGGGCAAATCGAGAAGCGTCTCCGCTAGATGGGCTTGTGGTGTAAAATTGCCATCTTTTATCTGTATTCCAAGGAATTCAATGTCAGGCTGGGCTATAACCATCTTGCGGGCCGAGCATAATTCCATATTCGAGACGATATCTCAAAAGCTGAAGAAGTTTAACATGTTCTTTATCATTTGTCGAGAATAAGAGGATGTCGCCAATGTTCAAAGCTGATTCGAGAAGGGGTTTGAATATACGTAGCATTGCTTGCTGGAACAGCGATGGTGAAGTCTTCAGTCCAAAAGGCAGGACATTCCATCGAAGGTGTCAATTTGGTAAACAGAATGCGGTCTTGTATCTTTCTTCTGGTTGAACTCCAAGTTGCCAAATATTTGTCGCTTGCATCAGTCTGCAAAATGCGCATTCCTGTGGAAGGAATCTTTAAAGGCGGTAGCTTCGCACCTCTATTTTTAGGCTTTGACTGCCTCGGTTTGTCGTTTTGTCCACGTGGTGGGTTCTTTGTCAGCATCTTCTGGAGTGGTCTTGTCAGCTGTGAAAGTTGCGGAATGAAGTCGCGACATAATTGATTACACCAAGGAATTGCTGAACTTGTCGTTTAGTTAGATTTTTGTCGGCAATCGAGAAGCGTCTCCGCTAGATGGGCTTGTGGTGTAAAATTGCCATCTTTTATCTGTATTCCAAGGAATTCAATGTCAGGCTGGGCTATAACCATCTTGCGGGCCGAGAGCATAATTCCATATTCTGAGACGATATCTCAAAAGCTGAAGAAGTTTAACATGTTCTTTCTCATTTGTCGAGAATAAGAGGATGTCGTCAATGTTCAAAGCTGATTCGAAGGGGTTTGAATATCGTAGCATTGCTTGCTGGAACAGCGATGGTGAAGTCTTCATCCAAAAGGCGGGACATTCCATCGAAGGTGTCAATTTGGTAAGCGAATCGCGGTCTTGTATCTTTCTTACGGTTGAACTCCAAGTTGCCAAATATTTGTCGCTTGCATCGGTCTGCAAAATCGCATTCTGTGGAAGGAATCTTTAAAGGCGGTAGCTTCGCACCTCTATTTTAGGCTTTGACTGCCTCGGTTTGTCGCTTTGTCCACGTGGTGGGTTCTTTGTCAGCATCTTCTGGAGTGGTCTTTTCAGCTGTGAAAGTTTGAATGAAGTCGCTGACATAATTGATTACACCAAGGAATTGCTGAACTTGTCGTTTAGTTAGATTTTTGTCGGCAATCGAGAAGCGTCTCCGCTAGATGGGCTTGTGGTGTAAAATTGCCATCTTTTATCTGTATTCCAAGGAATTCAATGTCAGGCTGGGCTATAACCATCTTGCGGGCCGAGAGCATAATTCCATATTCTGAGACGATATCTCAAAAGCGCTGAAGAAGTTTAACATGTTCTTTATCATTTGTCGAGAATAAGAGGATGTCGTCAATGTTCAAAGCTGATTCGAAGGGGTTTGAATATCGTAGCATTGCTTGCTGGAACAGCGATGGTGAAGTCTTCAGTCCAAAAGGCAGGACATTCCATCGAAGGTGTCAATTTGGTAAACAGAATGCGGTCTTGTATCTTTCTTCTGGTTGAACTCCAAGTTGCCAAAATCCATATTTAAGCTCAAATTTTGAAAATATCGTTGCTCCTTGAACATGTTGGAGAAGCGCCTTTTTGTTTGGTAGGGGAAATTTGAAGTCTTGAAGGAATTGGTTTAGTGGCTTGTAATCAATTACTAGCCTGAGTTTTCCTCTTGCTTGTTCTGCACGGTTGTTGACGTAGAATGCTTTGCATGCCCATGGAGAAGTTTTGTTAGAGACTACTCCTTGTTCTACTAACTGATCGCACTCGTCATTTGCTTGTTTTAAATGAGTCAGTGGCATACCTGCGTGGCTTGCTTTTGTTGGCGTAGTGAGAACGTTTTCTTTGAATGGTAGTGAACCAAAGAACAAGGAGTAGTCATTCCCTTTTTAAACCCAAATTTGATACTTTTTCAACATATTTTTTTTGTTTGGATCCATATGTTTTGGGCTGGACATAGTTAATTTTAGTTATTGTGATTATTTTTATTTGAGTTTCTAAACCCAAAATTTGCCTTTTTAAACCCAAATTTGAACATTTAGTTATTCTCTTTTATTTCTTTTTTTTGTTGCAAGCCAGAGGCCCAACATATTTTTAATTTTTTTTGTTTGGATCCATATGTTTTGGGCTGGACTTAGTTAATTTTAATTATTGTGGTTGTTTTAATTTGAGTTTCTAAACCCAACATTTGCTTTTTTAAACCCAAATTTGAACATTTAGGTATTGTTATTGTTTTTATTTTTATTTGTGTTTATAAATAAGAAAAAGAAATCTAAAAATATGATGTTGTATATAATTAATAATTTAATAATATTTTATTTTTTATTTATTTTAAATAAATATTTAACTTAAATAATTAATTTAATTTATGACACCGGTTAAAAAAAAAATTGGATCTGCCACTGTCTGATACAGAGGCGGATCCATGTGGAGAGGAGGGGTGTCAGCTGACACCCCTTAATATTATAATTTGGTTTTGGAAGCTTAGTACAACGAAGAAAACATTGTTCTGTTGGTAGAAGTATTTGACCTGACACCCCATAAAATCCACATACCCAAGTTCGAGTGTCACCTTTCCCCTTTTTTTTGGTTGCGGGCCAGAGGCTCAACATATTTTTAATCTTTTTTTTGTTTGGATCCATATGTTTTGGGGTGGACATAGTTAATTTTAGTTATTGTGATTGTTTTTATTTGAGTTTCTAAACCCAACATTTGCCTTTTTAAACCCAAATTTAAACATTTAGTTATTTTCTTTTTTTGTTATGCCCACAGGCCCAACATATATATATATATTTTTTTTGGATCTATATATTTTGGACCTGGACATAGTTAATTTTAGTTATTGTGATTGTTTTTATTTGAGTTTCTAAACCCAACATTTACCTTTTTAAATCCAAATTTGAACATTTAGTTATTTTCTTTTATTTTCTTTTTTTTTGTTGCGGCCCACAGGCCCAACATATATATATATTTTTTTTTTGGATCTATATATTTTGGACTGGACATAGTTAATTTTAGTTACTGTGATTGTTTTTATTTGAGTTTCTAAACCCAACTTTTGCCTTTTTAAACCAAATTTTAACATTTAGTTATTGTTATTATTTTTATTTGTATTGCTAAATAAGAAAAATAAATCTAAAAATATGATGTTGTATATAATTAATAATTGAATAATACTTTATTTTTTATATTTTAAATAAATATTTAACTTAAAAAATTAATTTAACTTATGACACCGGTTAAAAAAATTATGGATCCGCCACTCGTCTGATACGTAGTATATATGTTTAAATTCTATTTTCAAGTATATTTTTTGTTTGATTAGGATCCCCCCCCCCCAATCCGGTTTCGTTAGGGTTATTACCTGTATGTCGGATTGTGCAATGCAGTTTGGCTGGCAACCAATATTAGGGTTAATCATAATAATAATGCATGTTATGGATTTATGAGGATAACAAGACCCAATGGCGGAACTAGCACAGAACCATGGCGGTCATTTGACCCATGTCAAAAGAAAAATTCCCTCTATTTTGTAAAGAAAAATCTAAAATAGTTAGCTTACTGACCTATATAAAACGTATTTGTTATCAAACTGACCCATGTCAAAGAATTTGCTGCCTCCGCCACTAACAATACCTAACATTTTGACAAAAAGGTTTTGATTACCAAATAAATGAATGTCTGAAACTCTCATCAGTGTTTCAAAAAATAAAATAAAAGAGTGAAACTCTCATCAATTTCTCAAAGATATGACACCTCTCTCCTTAGTCATTAGTCTGTTTCTTGTTTCCTCACAGAAACAAATGACGTCGTACGAAACTTATGCTGCCTTGCAGTGCCGTCTCTGGAGGGACATTTGCATTGTAGGATAAATTTAATTAAATTTCTTTTTTACATATATAAATCACATCAACATTTTATAAAACAAAAAGAAAAACGCACAAACAAAAGTTTTCTCTACAAATAAAAGTATTGGAGTTTTTATGTAAGTTAATTCCATAATTTTTAATCAACATTTTGTATCAAAAACCTTATAGCAGAGTAAACTAAATTTGTTAGTTATATGTATTATATATTTATTACACTGAAATTTTCATTTTGTATTCTTAAAATCCAACTATTAAGTTTCATTTTATAATAGTTTGAATTACATTAATTTAAAAAAGTTTGCCAAACTTATTAAAATATTTTTAACATTTAATCTAGTATGATTAAATAATAATTAACTAAGGGATTTAATATATATTTTTATGAAATGTGAAATTTATTGATCAATGTAAAGAATAGGTATTTACAAGAGATTAAAAAGCCTAAAAAATTTTACCAGGATTAATAGTTTTTATTTTCCTATGTACTATGCTGAGACTTCAAACCAACGACGCATCAGTCCGCCATACTTATGAGCAGCCTTGTATCAAAGAGATGTAATTCTGTTACGCATTGCCTTATCGATGATCCGGACAAGTTGATCTACCTTGCGGAAGCCAGTCTGATGTTTCCTCTCATTTCTTTCCTTCTATATATGATAGATGCTACTGAAGTACCATCTTTATAAAGGATTCGGTCCAAGGTTTGGAGATTATTTCTGCTCAAAAACTTCTCTCCACACAGCATACAACCCTGTTGAATGCCCAAGCTCTCATCTTATTCCCTAGCTAAAATGGGCGGTTAGTAGAAACAAACCTCTTTTAGCAGCAGTAGTCTGAGGAAGATTAAGCCAAAATCGCGATTAAAGTTAACAAAAGATGAAGAATCGTGGAGAGAAAAAAGTCAAAAGATGATAAGGAAGGAAAAGGAAATGAATGGGATATCAAACCCAGATAATCTGAACCATCAATCTGAAAGTACATAAGCTAAATCCAATGGTGGAAAAAGAGGTAGATATAAGTCTTATCAAAAAAACCAAAAATAATCTGGACCGTTGAGAAGGGATAAAGATGTGTGGTGGGGGTAAGTTCCCGCTAGTACACTCTCTTTAGTTATTCAGAGGGTTAATAGTTAAAGTTGTTAAGTGACTAGCTGGTTTAGGAAAACTAACGAGAAGGGGAAAGCTGTTAGCATAAACTGCCATTGTAGCAGGAACTGCTCTACTACGTAATAAAAAACTCAAAATTGTCTTGTGGTGTAATTGTTTCTAAATACTAAATCCAAACCAATTTTCTTTATTAAAAGAGAAGTACAATTTTATCTACTATAAAAAAATCACACTAGATCCATTTCATCAATTACATCTATTTGATTATTTATATAATCTATTATATATAACATTTCTAAAAAATCTTAATAATTATAAGGATATTAATAATTAAAAAATTTTAACTGTAAATTTAAATTTTACTTTTAGTTATAACAAAATCTGTTGAAAAAAAATCTAACAAAATCTTACTAAATTCTAAATATTTTTTTAAATTAGTGCATTGATTAATTTTATAATCAAAAATTTAATGTTAAATAAAATTTTATTATAAAATAATGTTATTTTTATAAATGTTATAATTATAGTCTATATCATATTAAAGTTATACATTTATAAAATGAAAAGTTACCCGCACACGTATGTGCGGGTCAAAATCTAGTAGTTATGAAGCCCTAAACTCAAATATTGTGGTATTTTATATGGACTGTATTTTTTAAAAGTGATATCTAATTTATGGTATTTCAATCAATTTTCAATTAACTATCAATTGTTTACTATCTAATATGTGTAGAGTTCGATAACATTTTAGAAATATAACTAATGCTATTTTGTGTATAATATTTGACCTAGAAAAGAAATTTTAAAATATAACTATTTAAAGATTATTAGTTATTTATTTTCTTTTGAATTGTGGTTCATTGAATTGTGGTTCATTGAATTGTAGTTCATTTGTTTATTTTGCTATATTTTATTTTAAAATAATTTTATTAAATAATTAAATATGTTTTAAGTGATAATATTTTGTATTTTTTTCATAGTAAGTAATATTCTATTATTGATTTTTATTTCAACTTCAAACAAAAATAATAATAAAATATAGTTAAAATTCCAAACTAAAAATCATCATTCAAGTTCTTCTAGAAACTGAAACTATAGAAAAATCAAATTTTTATAATAAATATTTTATTAATTTTAAAACAAAATCTAAATCTAAAAACCAAAATCACCGTTTGTGTTTTTTCAAAAACTAAAATCTACTACAGAATCAAAAACTAAAAACTAAAAAAAAATAAAAAAAAAATAAAAACTAAATACCAAAAACTAAAATCTAAAAATCATCCAAAGATTCCAAACAGTCATCACCTTGTTATAAACCAAGATCTAGTGGAAGCCCATATCCGAAGGCCCATATTCTTATGTCTTTGTATTTCCTAGCACATATTGTATTAGAGTTTCGAACTTATGTAATTTCCTATTTAAAGGGTTCCTTATTGTCTAATAAATATAGACTTTCCCTTTATTATATAACACGTTATCAGCACGATACTCTAACCCTAAGCCCCCACGAAATATTCTTGAACTCAGCCGAAAATCTTCAAAGAGGCCGTTCTCTCAAGCTGTGAGGATCCAGAAAACGATCAAGATATCAAATTGAAGCCCTCGTCGAGACGAATCTGTCGGTGCAACCGCTTGTCGATTTGACTACCGACGCGCCCTCACACACAGATACAGTGCGCGTTGATTTGCTTTATAAACCTAATCCGATTCCAACAAGGATTTTCTAGCCGAACTCAAATCCTGTGCAAGATAAGTTTATCATACCTTAGTTGATTCATGTTATCTTGTTAGCTTATGGCGTCCATGTTATTTAATGCTCCTCGTGTTGTTTCATGAGCCGAGGGAATTAAAATCTAATATCAACAAAGGAGTTCAAGCCGAGAGGAGTTGCTGTCTGTGCGATCAAACTCTCTTTTCCATTCAGATCAAAAAGAGTTCATAGGTAAACTATCTCAAACTTTAAAACTACTTAGAGGTCGAGTTTAATGTAATTAAACTCAAACCATACAAGAGAGAACCGATCACATATACCTTAATATGCGATCATAGAAATAAAAACCTAACCCACTATGAGTGCATAATTCGATTTATATCCTTATAAATCATATAGTATATGTTTAAAACTTAGTAAAACATGGTCATAAGTTTTAGACCTAAGAACTAATTTAACCCTTAAATCCCATGACATGAAAATCGCATGTCATGCTTAAAACCGAAAGTTGTATAAACCTATACTATCTAATATGATTCTAATAATTAGAAAACTTGAATCATATACCTAAAACTATAGTTTCAGATCTGATTATGTCAATAGTCAGATCGCATACTTGGTATGCTTGAAAAATCGATTCCTAATGTGTTTAGGAATCACTTTTGCTTAAACCTAAAAATCGCATAGCTTTAAAATTAAAACCCCTTGATGAAAACTTTCTAAAACTTGTTTTCACATGCTGTTTAAAGCTTTAAAATCTGATTGTTTGTTTAAGAAAATCTGATTGCATGTTTTTAAAATTAGAAATCGCATGCTAGGCATAAAATTGCAAATCGCATGCTTAATTGAAATTTGATTTGTTTGATCACCTAATCACATGCTAGGATTATAAAATCTTGATTGTATGATCTGTTTGTTAATATAAATTGCATGTTTTAGGTTTGGAAATCATATGCATATGCTAAGCATTAAAATCAATATCGCATGCTAGACATAGAAAATTAAATCGCATGTTAAGGTTTAAAATCTGATTTTGTTAATCACATGTTAGGATTGATAAAACCTAATTGTTTGATCTGATCTCTAATAGAAATTACATATTTTAATGTTAGAAATCGAAACATAAACATTAAAACCTGAAATTGAATGCTAAAACCTAGAACCCTTAAAAATAGGAAGGTTGTTACAAGGTTGTTACAAAGTTGTTAGGGTTTGTGTCTTGGCCTATTTTATGCTTGTATAACTTGATATTTTTATAATTACATGTTTGAGGTTGCATAATTAGACTAAGAATAATTACATGTTCTTGTGTCTAAATCCTATTGGAATTAGGATTTGAAATTTAACCTAAAATCTGATCGCATGTTTATTGGAATTTCCTGAAAATTGAAAACTTAATAAATTTAAATTAGAATTCCAGAACTTGATCATATGAAACCTATGGATAAAATTTCATGATTAGATTGAAATTATTCATATGCTAATTGATTAAAAATCGATTAGACCTAGGAAATTGAAATCGCATGATTAAATCTTATTAGAAATAGAAATTGCCTTGATCACATGCTACTGATTGAAATCTGATTTGGTTGTTTGATCACATGATATGTTTAAAATTTGAATCGTATGTCTTAACCAAATCTGATTCGTATGCTTCAAACCCAAAATCTGATTTGTTTGATCGCCTAGCTCGCATGCTAAGAAATTAAAATCTGGATTGATTGTTAAAGATAAAATCCGAATGCATGCAGCATGGAACCTAGATTTAATTTGCTCAATCACATGCTCACATGATCCAAATCTGATTTGCTAGCTGATTACTTGATTGAAAATGATGCCTTGCTTGTTTAAAACATAGAGATTGCATGAAATCCTATCTGCATGATTAAAAGCTTGGCCGTAGGATCAAAACTTCATCATATGCTAAACTTGATTCGATTACATTGCCTGGCCTATATGTGTTTTTAAACCTTGAATCATATGCTGAAAAATGTAGCAAATCTGAAACACAAAACCAAATTCTAAAATTGTTTTGATTTGGCTTGGCCAAGACTATACATGTTCATATGAACATTTCTATGATCGTTTCTCAAAGCCTTGGTCAAATGAAATCTTAGCCAAATTTAAGACATGGTCACTTGGTTAAAACTTAAAATCTGATCATAAAATTACTCCTTGGCCGAAATCTATAAGAATCCTAGAACCATTCGGATTTGGCCTGGCCGAAACTTATGTTTGGCCTAATGAACAATCGCATGATCTTTAAAGCCTTGTCCAAATGTAGAAGTCTGACCTAGCTTAAATCTTGATCAAATGCAAAGTCTAAATTCTCTTGGCCAACCTCAAAAGACTTTGACCGAAGGCAAAAGCTTGGCCAAAGACAAACATTAACCGACTTTCCTTGGCCACAAAGGTGAAACCTTGGCCAAATAGGAAATCCCTTGGCCAAATTGAAATTTCTATTGGCCAAATATGAAATCTAGTCAATCTAATAGAATCTCTTGGCCGAATTGATATTATCTTGGCCAAATGTGAACCTTGACCAAATATGAAATCATCTTGGCCGAATCCCCCTGGCCAAAAATTCCTTGGCCAAAGTCTTTTGAATAATCTATCTTGGCCGAATCTATATCTTAGACAATAATCTATTCAGACTTAATTTTTTTGTGGCTATTTGTTGCACACTTTGATTTATTTAATGCATGATGTTTTCAAAATTATTGTCTAAGGGAACAAAATTTGATATTAAATTACCTAAGTTTGGGATTCAATACGAGATAAATGAACATTAAGTGTTATTATCTCAAGGGGGAGAATCAGAGAATCCCAAAATCCCTAGATAAGTTAAGCATCCACGACAACAATAGCCCAAATAGAACTCGGTCAAAATCAAATCTGAAAACGAAATTGCACAACATAAAGATTATAGGGAGATTAATGATTGGCAAACCGGTCATGCCATTCCGGTTAAGTATGTGACATTCTATTGAATGGTTTAGGATATGCTGCCCTTTTGAATAAGGGAATTGATAATATGAGTATTCACCATGATATTTCGAAAATAAGCAAGGAATTTTGTGGGCTTGATCACCTACGGATGGACTGATCATTCATCATATGTGACGACATATGGTTGTACATATCCTTGTCAAAATCTGCAATAAGTTTGCCAGAGTAATTGGTGATACCGGTGGATTTATGAATCCTTATAAGTTGCAGCAAAATTTTGTTCGCATAATGCCAAAGAACAAATAGAGACTCTCCCATGAATTTGATAAAGGGTCAAGAATTAATGTTCCCATATAGAGAACTTAAATAAGTTGCTCCACCACAAAGTTATAAGATTGGATCTGAAATTGAATTAAGTGTATACGTTGGATATAAATCTCCATAAGAATACATAAGGCCACGAGAGATATGATTAAGGCTAAGCAATGGATTAGATAAATCCATATATCCAACATAAGGGAGAGAATTAATAAGCTGGTAAACGATTTCGAGAATGAATAATGATCCTCAAATATGAATATAGAATAAGAGTCCAAAGAATGAATCATTCTCAGAACTTAAATAAGTCAATTGCCAGACATGTTTGATGACCCAAACTGAAATATACCAGCGGGGTATGCTCTAATAAAATTGATATTTGACTTAGTTAAGATAAGACGGTTCCATACATGTATTGCTCGAAAATAAGAAGAGCATAAAATTGAAATGGCAGATCCGAAGTTAAGGTTGTCGAAAGGAAACCTTAGACATGACCATGAATAAAGATCAGGTACCTGAAAATAATAAGATCTAAATGCATTATGTCATGTCTGGATTATAAATGGAACCGGTAAAATAATATTGACGTTGATGATGATATAATATTTGAATACAAAAGCGCTTGACAAAAACGAGGATCATGAAACCAACGTCTATCATAGAGTGCACTTAGAGAAATTACTCAGAGAAATTGATTAAGCAAATTGATAATGATATAAGACGTGGTATATGAAATCTCTTAAGAGAAGAGATGTAGTCAAACCAGTTGGACATAAGTAAGTCTTTGGTGAGAAAACATAATAAGAATGGCTAAATTGCATAAGGTTCTTACAAAGACCTGAAATCAATTATAAATGAGACATACTCCTATGTGGTGCATGCAACGACATTCTGATTCTTTATAAGTCTGGCAAATAAAATACATATCTATACGGTCTACTGGATAAAGAAATTTATGTGAAAGTTCCAGAGGGTATCGAACTACCGAACACATCAAGTTCTCGAGAACAATATTGAATATCTTTATGTAAACGACTTGAATATCCTAGGAACCTCTGGAGAAATTTCCCAAAGATAGAATACATCAAGAAAGGTTTTGGGAAAACAATATTATATATTGGATTATACATTGAACACCTTAAAAAGATAATCCTTATGCATCAAATGACATACATAGATAACGTGCTCAAGAAGTTTGATATGGACTAAGCTTACGAATTGACAAGTCCCATAATTATAAGGTCCCTCAGTTTAGAAAATATAATTTCGGCCCTAATGAAGAAAATGAGGAGATCCTTGGTCCCGAAATGCCATGTCTAAGTGCCATAAAGTTTTGACGGATTTGGCAAGCCGTACAAGGCTAGATAAATAATTTGCCGTAATCTATTAGCTAGTTGTAGCTCATGATCGATCCAAAGGCAGTAGAACGGGATTATACATAGTTTTGTTACCTACAAGAAACTAAAGACTTGGGTCCATTTGATACTAATCTACCCGAAGAAGGGTAAATTAGTTTTGGTGATACAGGTTGTTTGTCCGTCCAAGTTCACTCAAGCGAGGATTTGGTGGATCTAATTATTAAGCATCGACATCCGAGATGTACTCAACAGGGGGAGTAATACGTATTGTACTCTTTTTTCTTCATCATGGTTTTATCTCATTGGGTTTTCCTGGTAAGGTTTTAATGAGGCAATATCCAAAGCGTGTTACAAACCACTTCGGAGATGGTCTTCCAAGGGGGAGTGTTATAAACTAAGGTCTGGTGGAAGCCTATATCCGAAGGCCCATATTCTTATGTCTTTGTATTTTCTAACAAATATTGTATCAGGATTTCAAACTTATGTAATTTCCTATATAAAAGACTCTTTATTATCTAATAAAGATATAGATTTTCTCCTTATTTTATAACACACCTGAATAACTTCTCTAATTTATTCTTTATTTGTTCATCGTCACATTGTTGAAGATTCTCTAAGTATTTCCCAATCTCTTTTAGCAAGATTACAACTCCGAATTGTATTTCAGGTTTCAAAAGAAATCAGAATCTCTCGCTTTCACGCCCCTCACATATTAAAACTGAAAACTGGTATACAAATGTAGTTTTAAATTTTGATAGATTTAGTCACTAATTTTTTACCAATTAATTGACTTCTTTTGAACTAATTTGATGCATTAAATAAAATTTAACCGAAAAGCTATATAGTTTGTTAAAGTTTGATGAAATCCATAGAGTATAGCAACATTAGCAAAGAAAGAAAACTTAATAACAAATTAAGATGATGCAATTTCTCCTTGAAGATTAGTCTGGCTATTTCATAATTAACTCCCAAAGAAAACCAGTAAAAATTGAAATAAAGCCAGCACTAGTAAGGAGTTGTGTTTATTTCGAAACCAGACTTATCGAAATCCCTAAAGCAAAAGGGTCCAAAACTTAAACCAAAGGGACTAAGCGTGGGGGTATCCATATTCACGCTCCAACTCCTCAATCCAAAGCAAAATTTCTGGAGGAACAAAATCGTCAACATACGGGCATCAAAGCCACAAGTCTTAGGGACTGTGCACTCTTCCTTAGACTAGAAGATGGCGTGTGTCGTCACAGCAGAGCCGGCCCTGAGCCATGCCTAGTGAAATATTTGCAACAGGCACCCGAAATTTTTGAAAAAAATTACATTGACTTAAGCCCCCAAAAAATATTTTTAGGTCCCCAAACTCGTAAAAAAAAAAATTTATATAGACATGGTTTCACGCCCCCAAAATTTCAGGGCCGGCCCTGCGTCACAGCAGTAGCATCAGCGTTTCCATCTTCCAATTCCACCATGAGTTGCCTGACCTTGTCGAGATAAACGAGACTAGGAATGCATCTCACTGCAACAGTAAACATAAGCGCAAGAGCAGCAGCTTTCAGGCGCTTGCATTGGTCGAGAGAATCACAATCATCACTTTTCAGTAGCTGTGCATATCTCATGTCGGTTCTATAAATCAGTTTCCTTGCATGAAGGACTTGATTCGGAGCAAGGCCCAAATGACTACTACGAAGGCCCTTGGGAGGAGTTTGATGAAAGGAAGGAAACTCTTCCCAAACCTTAAAGATCCTACCGAGAAAGAATCTCCGCGTGCTATGAACCTTATTCACGTAGAACCAACGGATAAACATGTCTACCTTAAAGTGGGAGCCTTGAGGGCTCAATTCTGAAGAGCAACCACCGCATCAATAAAAATGTTTTCAGTTGGAATCACACTCATATTCTTGAAAGTCTTCACCATCTCTCTACTTATATCACCCACCAAAAAAAAAGTTTCAAACAGAGACCTACTAAAAGTCTAAACCAACAAATATCAAATCAAAGACCTAGGTCGAGTTTCTTGACAAAAAAAAAAAACAACAGCGTTTTCATCATACATAACCTCTCGAAAAAACAAAATTATAGGAAACAAAAACTTACGATCTATGGAGTTTCGATTGAGAGACTTTGGAGGAATTATGCGACCCAATCTATCCCCTTTTAAACCTCATAATTTAAATTAGGGCTCAATCTGTTTCCATAATTTTTCATAAGTAAATAATTTTTATATGCGTATTAACATAATTTACCCAATTTTATAGTCATCATTTACCAACTATAATTAATTTAAGAAACTAGAGCTAAATTAGGGTTACTCTAACATTATTATTTGACTAAATCAATCTACTATTTTATCAGATATATATATACACCGTAGCAAACCAAATTAAACTAAACTAAAACCGGACCAAACACCTTTAGAAATATTTTGAATAGCTTAAAATATATAAACATAACACTTCAATCCTGCGTGAGGGCAAAAAAAAAGTTGTTCAAAAAAACACATAACACCGTTTACTATTTGCAAACCATATCACATAAATTTTCTGAAAAACTTAACTCCGCACAAACATGAGGGTCAAATGCTTAAATCAAAATGAACTAGAAGTCGATCTATTTTTTAAATCTAAATTCGAGTAAAGGAAACGAATCGAGACGTATGTGATATTAACAGATGGATAAACATATAGAGAAAACACAATGATTTTAAAATGGTACCGACGGAGATGCTGGACTCTTGTATTGCGCAAAAGAAAACCACATTTGAGCCGTTCTTTCTGGTTGTACGATGTGGTCAAGTCACCGAGGGTCAGAAACACTTCAACATGATGAACCAGAGGCTGAGCATTATTCATGTATGATTTGATCTTTTGGGACGACCAGGGAATTTACAAGAGGCAGAGAAATTCATGAAGTAGCTTCTGTTGCTTGGGCCGCGTTTCTTAACGCTTGTAAGAAACACAAAAACATCTCTCTTGCGGAGAGGGCAGCTAATGAGCTTATTTTGATGAAACCATTATCTGACACGCCGTACGTGATGCTAGCAAACATGTAAGCGGATGCAGGCAGGTGGGAAGAGATGGCTGCGGTGAGGAAAACAATGATGGGGAAAAGGATAAGGAAGAAACTGGAGGTGAAGAAGGAGCATGTATTCGTGGCAGAAGATTGGTCTCTCAAGTCTCATCCAATGTGATGGATAAGAAATGGGCAATGGTGAAGGTGGATGAGGAAGGTGAGCGAGAGACAGAGATGCGGTTAAAACAGCCAGAAGCTAGCGGTGGCTTTTGGGTTGATTGTCACAGTGGGATCAAATTTATAACCGCGGGTAGAGAGATCATTGTAAGGGATAACCTTAGGTTCCATTGCTATAAAGATGGCAAGTTTCCATGTGGAGATTATTGGTGACAATAATGGATTTAAATTCAATAGTAAAAAAAAATAGTGTTGATGGGTACAAAGGACAAAAACTTTGTTACAAAATACAAAGGAGAATATATCGATTGTGCTATTTGTTTCCTTACGTGTGAATATGCTTTTAGTGTGGAACAGCAGTGACTGGTTAATGTAATGGCTTGAGGTGGAAGACTTGGCAGGCTGGTTTGTATGATCCTTTGGAAACAGCTTGTTCAAACTTCTTGCTTGGTCCTTCGTTTTCTTCTAAGCTTGTCTGAACAAAGAATCGGTTCCACCATGATGCACTACGCATTTTAGCCTGCAATTTTTTTTATTTTTTTAAAAAGAGTGCCCATATTAAGTCTTGTTTTGAATAAATTTGAAAGATTGGATACATGTGTTCAATGCAACTTTCAAGTGTCAAGGTGTTTTGAGTCATGAACTATTCTGATGCCACTTGTAAACTAAGTGGGAAGGGTTGCTAAGTATATAATCATCAAGAGGAGAAGAGGGTATAGTAAACTTACGGGACGCCCAAATTTAGACAATTCAGCAACTTTAGCTCTCTGCTGACCAGGGAGACCTAGTAAACAGTCCAAGCTCAAAAGTTAGGAACCAAAAAAAAAACTCGAATGAAATTATTTGTTACACTCAAAGCTCTAAGGTAGATTACCTGCAAAAAGAACCAGACCATCTGAAGCAACTCTAGCAAGTTCAGGCACGGTCTTGTTAAGGTACTTGGGTGAGAGATAATCAAGAGCATCTGAGACGATCACAAGAGAGAAAGATTTCGCCCTGTAGGGGAGAGGGAACTTGATATCAGCAACACGCACAAGGCCTTTGCTGACAAGACTCTTGCAGTGAGAATCAGCATCCTCGATATCATAAGGTTCGACACCCCACGCTTCAGTCTCATCTTCTTTCAAGAGAGTGGAGACGACAGAGCATGTCTCAGGGCCTACGTGCAGGACCTTGCGCATCCCATCTCCGTAAGCTTTCTTAAGAAGAGAAACGGCTGTTTGGACTTCTGAAGTGCAAGAATAGTCACCTGCTAAATTCATCGAAAAAGGTGATGAGATAGAGATGACAGAATGCAGATGAAGAGGCACATGTAATGTATAATGAGAACCTGAAACTTTGCTGACTTCTTTGACACTTTTAAAGATTCCTGTAATCGAGAAAACATGAAAAAAAATTCACTGACATAAAGCAAAACAAAAGACTTGTTGATGATCGATCATATATAGAATAATACCTGGACCACTGTAAGCATACCAAATGAGAAGGCAAGCCCCCTGGAAATAGACAACAGATGATTAATTAAAAAAAAAACTGAAGGAAGATCCATTTTAAAGAGGAACGAAACAAAGGAAAGAAGGGATATACCAGAAGAAGAAGGGAAATAGATAAAAGAGGAGAAGAACGAGACTTGGAGTGGGAAGCTCCAGCGAAAGGGAAGCTTCCACCATCTCCTACACGCCTTGTTGAACCTGCTTGCCTTCTCGCCATTATTATGATCCCAGCAAAGCTCTTCGATATCTACAATTAGATCCATTTTTGAGACTCAACACCCACCCAAAGAATACAAAAGAACAAACTCTCTCAATCTTCCAACATTGATTATTAGCATAATAACATAAAAACGAGTAATCAAAGCTGATATTATCTCATTGCGAAACCATCAACGTAGAAACAGATCCATCATGAAACAAACACACATAACTACAAAAAAAATTAGCTGCGTTCCTTGTAGCAGCATCTTAGCGAGACATCCCCATTAATAACCAATTTCATCATTAACAAATCAGATTAACGATAGATCCAAGAAAATAATCGCAGAAAAACAAGACGAAGGGAACCCGAAAAGCTCCTGGAGAAATCGAGAAGAAGAAGAGAGTAAATCTACCTTTTAGATCAATGATACAGAAGAATAAACAATGGTGTTGGGATCTAAGATCTCAGATCCGAGAAAATGCGTCTTTAACAGCTTTTCTCAGTACACTTGAATTCAATTTACTAAAGTAAGAGGAGGAGAAGAAGAAGCTTCGCTAGTGTTCACTTCTATCTCCGTATTTATGATGCGCTGTTTCGAAAATGACGTCGTGTTGACATCCCCTTTTAACATAGCTTGCTTAACCAAACCTCTTGCCGTTTTCTTGACTTGTAAACTACATACAACTATGTATATTTTTGTATGGGTAAATGACATATTTTCCCCACTATAACTATTATATAACACCATATCTCCACCAAACTATGAACTCAAGTTATATCTTCACAAATTGAAACCTAATTACCCATAGATGATGATTTTAAATCGATTTAATAGTTTTAATCGGTTTAATAATTTTAACCAAACAAATTAAAATCAACTAAACCAAATTAAAACCCAATTTTTATATATAATATTTTTAAATAGATTATCTTCTTCACATGCTTCTTTCTTCTCATTCTTCACGATTGCCATGGTTATCTAGATGCCCCGGCAGGGGCTATTCTATTCTCAATTAGGGTTTATAACGACATTATAATTTGGAGTTTGTGTTTCACTTCTATCTCCGTATTTATATATATCATGCACTGTTTTGAAAATGACGTCGTGCTGGCATCCCATTTTAACATAGCTTAACCAAACCTCTTGCCGTTTTCTTTACTTGTAAACGACATACAAGTATGTATATTTTTTTATTGGTATTGACAGAAATACTTCAAAGTCCTCCTCAACTGAAGCAAAGCAATTTGAATAACAAAACTATTATTCACCCGCTAACTTTTTCATCATCATCTACAGCTTTGAGCTTTCGACTATTGTCTGAGACTCAAACTGCTTATTTAGTTATCTTCACCTTTCTACAACTTCTTCATCACTCAATTAAAATGCGTCCACCAACTACATAAAAGCCTCAAGCCAATTGAATGAAAGATTGAATTAAAGTATTTATCTATTACCTGTATAGGTAGAACTAGTATGACTCAACTCATACGATTCAATAGTAGTTCATGTGTACCGGCCGTAAAGTTATAAACATGATCATTGACCGTGCCTTTAAAGACCTAAGAGTTCAGTTTCAAATGTTGACAGTTTAAGAGAGTTTGGAAGCATTTGAATTATACCACTCATTTCAGTAGAGAGCGGTCCTTTTTAAAGCACTTCTCAAAGTCGATTTTCCCTAACCAAAAAATATTCGGGAAGTAGACTAAATACATGTTGGTTTTGAAGCTAGAGAAGATGGTTTACTAATGGAGCAATCAAGAGAAGAATGGTCCGTCTGATAATGTTTTAAGTGTCGAACATTTACGCAGGGGCTGGTTTGTGGAAACAAGCCAAAGAGACGAGAAAAGCCATTAATACGATTTGGACCTATGAAGCAACGAGGCTGCATGCAGCTGGATGAGATTGTGATTTAATTCGGTTTAGTCTTGTAAGGCTAAGGTGCTAACCAGTCAACCCATTATTTGTTAAAGAAGGCAAATTGGAATTATTTATTTATTTATTCATTTTTCCGTATAATTAAATATATATATATATATATATATATATATATTCATTCTTCTTCGACCAAAAAAAATATTCATTCTTCATAGTTATTAAATCGAATATTTGGAACACTATTGCAGAGAAGATTTTATAAAAATTATACACAGAAGAGTGATTTACATAATTTCAAACAAAAATTAAAAACATAATCATGAGACTCCTTTGTTCAAAATAAAATTATAAATCATGAGACTCTTTTGTTCAAAATAAAATTAAAAACCATGAGACACTTTTGTTTAAAATAAAGGTAAAATTCATGAAACTCTTCTGGGATGATAAGCCCTTTCTCTAAACAAAAAAAAAAACTCTTCTGGAATGATAATGAGTCAAAAAAAAATCAGAGGTGTACAAAACACCTCGTATTATTTTTATCTGACAATCCACTTGCATGAACGTAGTAACCAATCAGTATCGGCTCCACTTGTCGCTCACAGAGTCACAAGTACCGGAGTACCAGCGTACTGCATTATCCATTACCTCTGTATTTAAAATTTTAACAATGTATTTAGATAAAGGTTAGTGTTTTAAAATTTTCACACATATATATACTCATTTTAAGCAGTTAGTATGTTATTTATTTAGTCGTTCGATGTCAAAAAGTATGTTATTTATTTCACAATAAATAAATGTATATTATTATTTGAGAAGTGACTTTGCTTATTTATCACATTCACCATAATTTTAGTCTTAGCCAATAATTTTCATTAATATTTTATTTATATATTTTAATAATAAAAAGTTTTGCAAACATGATATTACAATATTTCATCTATACATATATATAATATTACGTTATTTATTATTATATAAAAAATTTCTTACGTGAGTCCATGATTTTAATAAATAGTTTTAATAAAATTTATATTAGATAATAAACAGTTTAAAGAAAAATATGATAATTATCATCTACACAAATATTAAATATTATCTTATTAATATTATATAAAAAGATTATTTACTTATATGTCATGAAAGGATTATATCTATATTTTCTGTATTAAAAAGGTTATAAATTTTTGGATTTTGTTAATATAAGTTCATCGATAGCATATATAGTTTTTTTATTTTAATTTATTAGTTTTTACTTTTAAAAAAAATTACATTTTCTAACAATTGTAAATTCTGCTAATATGTGTTATCATAAAAGCTGAGGTTTATGTTCTACCGATACAAGTGTAGTATTTGATTACCTGTCATACGAGAAACATACAAAAAACAAACTTGTAAGAAAAAGATGAATATTCTAAAACATAACAGATATCTTAAATTTTTTTAAACATTGGTAAATTTATTTATTTATTTTAAAAAATATCTTAAAATATAAAGTATGTTGTTATTTGGAAATAATATCTTTCTATTATAAAAGTTAAAAATTAAAAATTAAGATAAATATTTTATAATTAAATATTAATTAAACAAAAATATTTGTATAAATATATTTTTAAAAATACTTTTAATATGTGAGTGTTTTAAATTTTTTGACTCAATAATGTGTATTTATATTTTTATGAAAAACCTTATCATATATAATAATTTGATACTTGATTTAAAATTTTCGGAGAACATTTGAAATAATAAGATATAAATTAATAAATATTCGTAAGACAATATATCCGTATATACAAACAAAACACTTAATGGTTTAATATTAGTATTATATCCACACAAAATCATCTCCTACCGACTTTTAGTTTGATTTTTCTTTGTTTGACCAGAACTCTATAAGTTTGTAATTTGTTTCTGCTGAGAATTTAATTAATGCAAGATTTACACACATTATTGCAATTGGAGTCTTTAGGATATATATAATATTTTCTTTCTTTGTTAAAGAAACTAATTAGTAACGTATGTGTCAATTTACTAAGTATTTAAAAAGGAGATTTTTCTTTATTTGACCAGAATTCTGATAAGTTTGGAATTTGTTTTTGCTGAGAATTTAATTAATGCAAAATTTACACACATTAATTATTAGGATTCTTTAGGATATATGTAAATATTTTCTTTCTTTGTTAAAGAAACTAATTAGTAACATATGTATGTACTAACTTATTAAGTATTTAAAAGGGAGATGATCATTTTCTCTAAACCCAAAATAAAACATCTCCAGAAAAGGAAAAGAGATACAAAGAAAACAATGTCAGCACAGAAGATCCAATTTGCTTCTTTGCTCCTAGCTTTTTTTCTTCTGTTTTCTCAATCAACTGGTAATGTTATCCTTTTCTAATTGTTCGTAATTGAATGATATAATAAAGTCAGCTGGTTTATTTTTAAATATCCTTTTCAGGTAAATGTAACTATAGATACCCAGTACCACCTGTAGTAATTTGTAAGAAGAATAACGACTGCAAGAACGCGTGCGTGCCGCCTTCAGAAGATCCAAATCATCTAGAGTGCATTACTTCCCGATCTCCCCCAAAGTATTTTGGCACATGTTGTTGTTTACTAAAACAAAAATAGTCTTGTTCTACCATTGATACATCTGATATATTTGTCATTAGTCATTCATTACCTATCATAAGATTTAATATCAATCTAAAAAATAATGTTTGCATCATTAAAAATTTTTCCTCTAGAAGGTCAGTACTTTGTTGTTTAAAAGAAAAAGAAGGCCAGTACCAACTAGTTCCAATTATATTCTCAAATTTTAATTTATATTTTTAAGCAAAATATATTAACTAAATTTTCTAACATTAATCTCTTAAATAAAATATGTTGCCAAAAATAAAATAAAAAACATCGTTATTTAAATTTAGAAGGAGTATATAATTTTGATCTTCTTGATTTATTATTTTCGCAAATGTGGTTTTCTTACAAATATTTTGCTCAGTATATAAATATTACATAGTATTGAAAATAATCTAACATTGTATGTAACACGGGAGACCACAAATGTGTTAGCCCGTTGGTTTAAGGCACGTGTTGATGTTGTTTTGCTCCTGGGTTCGATTTACCGTAGGAGAAGACTTAGACTGTGTCTTGGTATAAGGAAGAGTTCATTTCCCCGGTCTGGAAATAACAGGCCCGGCCCAGGACCTTCAGAATAACAAAACAAAAAACACAAGAGAATGCTCATCAATTTTTTTAAACAATGTGTTTAATAACTGGTTGTGCTAAATAGTTCTCTTAGGGGTGGTGATTAGGTATTAGTTTGGGGTTTGAATGAGTTTTTTCAGATTTTCGGTAATAGACTTACAATTTTTATTTAATAAAATTTAGAAATAAATATGGACTCACTCAATTATATAACTAAGAGTACAAGGAGTTTTCCTGCGCCATGCGCAGAAATAGTAATTTTTTAATATTAATATTTTTATTCAAAAAAAAAATTTGATTTACATTTCAACATTATTATTTTTATATTTTAACTTCAATAGTTATAAAAATTGTAAACGTATTTTTGTAATCTTATTTCTTTTGATTTGGTATGACTATTTCAATTTGATTTTATTTAAATTTTAATAAAGATAAAATTAGATTTTATAAAATTAGTTTTAATTATATTATTGTATTTAATGATTATTTATTTTAAATATATATAGTACATATAATTTTAAATATATATACACATATATATAGTTATATATAAATATAAATTCTAATAAATTTGAGACTTTGTTTGTTTTCGTTAAAATATATTAAACTGAAAAATATTTTTAAAAAATGTTTAAACATTTAACTATCAGTTTTTTTTGGATTAGTGTTACTTTATTTAGTTTATTTTTATAAATGTGAGATATATATATATATATATTATTTAATAGTGATATATGAGTTATTAATATATTTAATAGTTTACCATAAATAAATATTTATATGGAAAATTGACATTAGTGATGATATATGAGTTATTTTTATTACCATATTTAAAATCTCTGCAAAAAATATAATTTTTATAAGTAAATTTAACATCTCACAATTAATATACAATTAATATGATGACGTGTCACTCTTTTCTAAACCATGTCATCTATTTTAAGTGCCATGTCATCATTTTTTAGCGAAAATTATTGTAATGACGACATGTGTACAAATCAATCGAAAATAATGTCTAGGGGATGGTGTCGTCAATCAAATTCTATATTATTTACCTATAAGGTAATTAATAAGTTTTTCATTATCCTATAACAATTTAAATAAATAATATAAACATGTTATACATGTATACTAGGTGGACCACCCACACGTTTGTGCGGGCATTAACATTATTGTTAAGTTGATGATTACATATTTACAACTATATAATTTCTAAATGTCGTTCTTTGCATGTCAATTTTGAACTCATATTTTTCTCATTCTATCTCTCTCTCTCTATCAGATTTTGTTTGTCTTGATGAGTGTTTAAAATCTTTTTTCTTAACTTAAGTGCTTAAAATATCAAGATTAAAAGTTTAACGTATTTTACAAACATTATAAAGTGTTCAAATAAAACATAAACCAAAAAAATAACATTTTAGAGAGCAGCTAGATTTAGAAAGGCCTTATAGTCTCATGTCTCTGAACATAAGGGTCACTGTTGAGTAGAGATTGCCTGAACTCCTCAACCTCCGGCATATCCGGACTGAACCGGCAGTCAAATAATCCACCCTCGGTCTCAAGCCATAGATCATCGTGATCACAATAAGCTGTAGAAGTGAGTTTAGGAAAAAAAATTCAAAACTTACACATATAAAACAAAAGACATTATATAATATATTTACTACTTAGGCTCCAAACCCTCCACATCATCAGGACCACGATCACCTCTCCACGACCCATCTTATTTTCAAACCCATCCCTGAAGGCCCAAGCATGATTTCCAGTTGCCACACATTTTATCTGACTCTCACTTAACTAAACAATTTGTGTTAATTATAATAATGCAAACATTTCACTGTGATTATGTTTTAGTTTGTAACATCCACAAATTCTATCTGACTCTAACTATTATCAAGACAACAATATGTGTAAAATTACACTAATGTTAAAAAATTTATCGTGAACATTGTTTACTTTGTACTTACATGTTGTCCCTAATGAAAAAAACCACCTTTGGCATTCCAGGATCCTCGAAATAGAATATAGCATTGAAGACCACTCCCATTGTATCTACAAGTGAAGTGATTTTGATCCATTTAAAAATTAAATATACAATATCTAAAATATATTTTTGTAGTTAGCATCGGTACCTATGAGATAGTTTCGGGGTATGATGTGAGGAATTTGATGGATGCACTTGAATTCCATGTAATGACAATTGTTAAGAGGATCTATGAGGCGGATTCTAGTTAAAGGCGTAACAGTGAGTACGAATGGAGAATTTGTTGCTTTAAAACATGGATATGCACGGTCAACTTCTACCAGAAATATTTCCACCCAAGTTCCCTCTTGTTTCTCTAGTCCTCTATATCTCTCTTCACTTGGTGCATAAATCTTCATCTCCGTCTTGGTTCCCTGGTCAAACAAAGTTAATTTATCAATTTCCTAATGTGATTTATTAAATTTTGTTTATATAACTAAGAGATGGTTATTATACACTTACATTTTCATCCGCTATGATATAACTCCATTTGCGTTGATTACTTTCAACATAGGACGCCAATGTGGAGTGGATCCTGAGTATCTTAACTTTGAAACGCCAAGCAGTAAGTCTATTGTTATATACGACTTCAGCAAGCTTATTGTAGTGTGACATATTCTTAGGAAATGGAGAGAATATGTGTGGTTTCTTTGTAATCTGGTTGTTTTTGTAGTTTTTTTTCCCAGAGAAATGCGATTAGATATAGCAAAATGAATATATGTAAAGGAAGAGAAGGAGACAATTTGAAGTTTTAGTTGACAGAAGAGAGAGTCAAGTGTAATGATGATTATCTCTACGTGCAGTGACTGTTGAGTGAAAAGTTGTGTTTCTTCGAGGCGTCCATCAAATCACGATTAAATTAAAAGGTTTATTAATTTCTCCAAATAAATTAACGGTATATGTCTTAGAATAATAACCATTTACTTTTATTCATCCGTTACAATTTAGTAGAACACATGGAGAACTTGAATTTGGCTTCTCTCCCCAATTCCATCCTTCATTAGATTCTCTCCCAGGTAGCAACAAACAGTATTCATGACTTTGGTAGTGCAAGAGTTGCTTTTCGTGGGTTTAATGAAATTGGCAGAGAAAATTACTTTTATAAATATGCAAATCTCATTTTCATGAATGAATGGATAGAGGATGTGAATGCGGTTAGAACATTCAAGATTAGGTGCTACGATTCTGGTAATCCAGAGGCCATCTACTTGTGAGGTGTGTATGAGTTCTTCATGCTCCATTTAGTTCATGAAGGAATGGAAAAAATACATCTTGCTGGTGAAAGAGGATGCTTGTTGGGTGAATATGTAGATGGTATGATGAACTCAGTATTTAGTGTCGATGATAGAGAATTGGTTCACAACTATCCTAGTTTTACACGTGAACATGTTGATCGGATGTCTCACATTATCACTTCTCCGGAAATCTCTGGCCACTGGGATTATGATATACCTGGAATGTTTTATTCTGCAATGGAAAGAATAGATCCTAATGTCTCGTACACTTGCTGGTGCTCTGGAATAGAAGAACCATTGTTTGTAGACTGCATAGATGGATCAATTCCAGGCTGGTTATGCGATTATTGTTTCTGGCAATCTGCGGTTTGGAGATTCTGCTCTAAAATATATTTAACTGCTCATGAGTGGCCAATTGGAGATTAATCGTGTGTTGTGATGTAAATTTTCTCTACTTTTATTATATTTTTGTAAAACACATTGTTATTAAATATTTTAACAATGATTATTAATATTTCGGTAATATAAAAAATTTACATATGGGTGTGACACTTAGTTAACATCCAATAGAGTTAAGAATTTTTTGAATAAATCAAATAATATATAATTCATTATTTAGACTAAAACGTTAACAAACGACATTACTTAAGAAAATCTATAGATAAAATGTGTGTTTTGGTTTACACAAATTGCATTATTATTTATATTGTTGTATAATAAAATGTAAAGTTCCATTTATAGATTCTTCTTTCAACGAATATTGAGAAATAATTGGGGTAGAAATAGATATGGATTGAGCCAATCATATAACTAAGAGTACATGGTGTCGTCAATCAAATTCTATATTCTTTACCTATAAGGTAATTAATAAGTTTTTTATTATCCTATAACAATTTAAATAAATAATATAAACATGTTATACATGTATATACTCCACGTTATATTATTTTTATTAGAATAAGTGGTTCAACTATAAACAATGGTACAATATAAATTTGAAAGTCTACAGCTGTAACTGGTAGAAAAATATGAAATTGATGGAATTAAAATAAATGGAATGATAGGAATGGAATACAGCAAAAAAAATGGAATGGAATTCATTCCATTCATTCATGATCAAATTTGTTTTGGAATCATTTCTCGTTATATTTTATCTATTTTCTTGTGGAATTGATGGAATGAGTATTCCATTCCATTCAAGTCAAATGGTGAATTTCTTTTTGGAATTAATGGAATAAGCCATTCCACATCATTCCGTTTCAAAAATATACAATCCAGTTGCAGCCTACTTTTTATCATATTCAACTATTCATTTAAACATATTCATTTACTTCCTTTCAAAAAAAAACATATTCATTTACAAAAATCCAATCTTAAATTATTTGCCAAAGAGTATTTTATTCCAGAAAACATATTAGTATACATATTAATTGGATATAAATACAATATATATATGGATCTAATAAGAAATAATGTATGTAACATTAGCTTACTAGCTAACTATCAAAATTTGATATTATATGAACAAAATCACGCATATACAAATTTTGAAAAAAGAATTAAACAATAATAAATATTTAGGGAGAATTATTGAATCAATGATTTGAGAGAATTCAAATTTGAATAAATCCAATAAAATCTGAGATTTTTGTAAATCTTTTTTTTTTTTTGAGCAAATTGTAAATCTTAAAAGATCTATTACAAGGTTTAAGGGTTTCTGAAGCTTTTGAAAAACATTTTAAATTTTAAATAAATATTTTAAATAATATTTTTATTTTTTAAATTACCATAATCTGATAATTTTATAGTTTTATGAAATATATATATATATATATATATATATATATATATATATATATATATTAAAAAATTAATTTTCAAATAAATTTTTCATTTCAATCAGTTTGATCAATTTTAAGAAAAAAGTGAAGTAATTTTTTTTATTTCTTAAAAAAGTTTCAAATACCAATCATTGTAAGTGGTATTTCGATTTTTTTTCATTATAAACTATCATCCAAACCCCACCAATCATATTTGATTGATTATATTGGCAAAATCTATATTTTTAATAAGATAGACTTTGGGGATACAAATGACAAATCTAATAAACTTAAATTTCATATATAATGATAAATGTTAGATACAATAAATTTCTGGAAAAAAAATTCTCTCAAATCTTTGATCTAAAAACACCTTCTTAATATAACAAATTGAAAAAAACACCCGCGCAGGCGCGCGGATCAGAATCTAGTTCTTATTAATAGAATAGAACCTTTTACAAAAAATAAAAGTGACGATCACTTTAGCAAATAACTAAATGATCTCCTCTTTTTTTAACCACAAATGATCTCCTATTCTAACCTAGAGATTTTCTTCATCTTTCGTATACGACATACACAAACAATCCAAACAAAATGCTAATCTTTTATTCTACAAAAAAAAAACAATACAGACCATTTTAAAAACTAAATAAAAGAAACAAAAAAAGAAGAAAACAAATATTTTTAAAAAAATTAAATAAAAGACTGTGTTCATATGTAGCACAGAGGAACTCCTATAGATAATTTGATGTATTTTTACCATCTTAAAGTGTTTGAATGTGGAAAATATGAAGTTTTCACAGCTAAATAAAAATCTTCAATCTATTTTTTATGCTGTGAAAATAGCAAATGATAACAACTTCAGAAAAAATAACAATTAAGAACACCAAAAATCCTTGATAGTAATTAAATTTTTAAATTAGTTACTATAATTTGTATTATCTAATTAAAATTAGGACAAAAATATTTTATTACATACGATAAAATGTAGTTATCAAAAATAAAAAAATAGATGTATTTTAGAATTTTAGTCAACTTACTAACAATATTATCCGAAAATCTAAAACTTATTTAAAATGCTGATGAAAATATTTACAAATATCTAAATATTTACAAATATCCAAATATTTAAATTAAATAAATCATAAATAAATTTCAGTAGCTTTACTTTTTTAAAATACTTTAATGGGTTTTAGTTTGTATCAAGTATTAATTGATATTCAGAATATGTAATCCCTTATATATATTAACTGAGGAGGAATGTAGCCACGTGTCATCACCAGGATGATTTTCAGAACCTTTAGAAAATAGGTTGATTCATCTAAATATATAATATATTTTCATTAAATTAACTATAAATTGATTTGTAATGCATAAAAATATTATTCATTCTTTCTTTATATAAAAGCTACATAATAACCTAATATGATTAACATATATATAATAATTAATATCTTGAACAATAAATATTTGATAATAATTTTTGCATCCTTCATCATTTTGTTTAATTTATATTATTAAAAGATTTAAAGAAGCATATTATTCATATAATAAAAAATTTAGCTTTTTATATGTTATATTTTGAATTTCTTAAAACGACTTTAAATTACTAAAACTGTTAAAAGTCTATTAATGAAAAATTTGTGAATGATTGTTCTATTTTTTGTTATAAAAAATATAAATGATCATAAAATCATATGAATATGAAATATCATTTAATATATATTCAGATTTAATCCCTTATATATCTAAAATAAACATTTTTTCAAATGACAACCTTTAGTTTAATGGTTACGTGTTATTCTTACAACTATCCTCAACACTCTTACTTAAATATATTTATGATACTAGAAATATTACAGCTGTGCCATTGAATGGACCATCATTTACGATATAGTAATCATTTAAGTTAATTAACATTGATAAAAGCATATAAATGCCATTGTATTACCTGTTTTGTATCTTTATATGTTAACCAGTAAAGCATCATTTAACCTCATTAACTACATAATGAAAACAAATCGAGACAATACGATCTAACAAATATCATATGAAGCCCGGTACAAACTCTGTTGGTGGAATTCGAATGTTAAGAATGAAGTTTTATTTGTACATATTCGTAGAGAATTCGTAGAGAGAAAAAAAAAAGGAATTACGTTTCGTCTGTAAACCTATTAGAAAAATTTTACCAAAAAAACTGTTAAAAAAATGAGAACGAATCAATGTAAAGCAGAGTTGAGTTTAAACGATCATGACAAGATTCTTTTTTTATAGTTATAAGAAGTATCTTTCACAAATCATTAACACTATTCAATGTAAAGCTAGAGATGAGTGCACATGATTAATATGTTTAACGTACATGGCATCTTTATATACTGTTCTATCAATATTTTTGGTTGATATAGTGTTCTATCAAATATCCAAAGAAGGTATGTATTTTCTCTCAACTACATCTGCACATTATTCGTTAGCATGATCATGGATATCTCCAAACAAAAGTGTATATAGTATTTTTTATTTATTTTGTTCATCACCATGGGTACACATTCCATTCCTACCTCATGGTTATATTTTTTGGTTTAATATTGAACTGGTCAGGTAATTTATACTTTTTGAATATAAACATAATTAAATATTGTTACATTTTAAAGGAATACAATATGTGATAGTTACTAGGGGAAATTTCAGTTTTACCACAAGTTTGATACCACTTTTTCATATTTTGAAATTTAATTATCACTAGATTTTGATTCGCACTTTAAAAGTGCGGGATTAATTTTTTTGGCTATCAAAATTTTTATCTAACAAAAATTTTATTTTTTGACATAATTTATATAATTTAACATTTCATGTAATTTACATCTGAATATATATATATATCAATTTCAATTTTTTATGGAGTTTAATTTAAATATGAATATTAATATTTTAATTCAAAAATTTAAAGTAACAATATTAAAAGTGTTATTTTCAAAATATATTCTTAAAAATAAAATTGTATCATTTTCAAAGATTCTTAAATTCTTTGTAACAATTTTTCAAATTTCCAAGTTAATGATACTAATAATGGAATTATTCTAAAGAATATATTAATAGAAGTTATGGAAGTTCCTATATACTCTCTTACAAAATATTTCTTAAATCTATACAATTAAATCGGGAATCACAATTGAATTACTTTAAAAATAGTTAATATTTTTTAAATCTTACTCTATTAGGAATTTTCTAAAGATCTTAGGCCAAAATATCTTTATTTGATTAGACAAATATGTTAGGATATTATGACCATCAACTAATAAATATAAAAAATGTGTTATAATTCTATAACCCCAACAAAAAACGTTCATATTTAGGGTTTAGAATCATGACTTCACGATTTAAGAATTAACAGATGAAACATTATGGGTTTAACATTTGACACATTTAGATGTTAGCAAAACCTATATAGTTATTGTCTATAGTATATGAAATTAACAGACATAAGTTTTAAATAATATTGATTGTTTAGAAGTTCTCATCACATATAAAAATATATATATAATAATCTTGACGTCCAAAAAAATATATATCTTGACGTAATGCTGCGAAGTAACTATTTATATAAATTTCCGTTAAATATTTAGAAGTTGTAATACGTATAAAATAATTTATATGCATGATGACGTAATGGGACGAAGTAACAATACAGTCTTTGCCTTAAAAAACGTTTGTAAATGATGCTATAATGTGATTGGTTCGAAAAAATCTTGTTTCTGATTGGTTCAATATATTAGGAAATTTTGTTTAAATAATAATTCTAAAAAGGCAGTGACATTTTCTTGTAAATAACTTGAAAAATTAAGGGCAGAATCCTATTAGGAATTCTGCTTTAATAATATAGATGTGTTGCTAAATGGACTTTCTATATGTGATTACATTGCATTTACCTTTACAATAACTTTGCAGAACCTTTTTAAGGATATAAAATGAATCTATAATCACAAATAATTTATTTGGGAAAGAAGTCTAAAGATATCCATGTGGTAGTAATAGATTTAGTAGTATAAATAAAAGACTTATTCTTGGATTCACCCCCTAAGGTGAACCTAGAGGTTCACCAACCAATAGGATAGTGTTATTTCATATTTGATATCTTTTAAAAAGGGAAACAAAATCTTGTTAAGTTATATTATATTTTTAAAATAATAATACAAAAAAATAATATTTATAAAAACGAAAAAATCTTTAAAAAATATTGTAACATTATATTATGTTTTTAAAATAAAAAGATAAATATAAATAAATAAAGTAATAATTGCAAAATATTTTTGATTTAATGTTTAATATTTAATTTTTGATTTAATGTTTAATATTTATCCAAATGGTTTATGGTTTACCCAAGGGTTTAGGGTTTAGGATTAGGGTTTAGGGTTTAGTGTTTTTTTTTAAGATTTTTTTTTTGATTTTTTGTAAATATTACTATTTTTTATTTATTTTTTTATATTTTTATTTTATGGTTTACCCTAAGGTTTAGGGTTTAGGATTAGAGTTTAGGGTTTACTGTTTATGATTTACCCAAGGGTTTAGGGTTTAGGATTAGAGTTTAGGGTTTAGTGTTTTAGTGTTAAAAATTTAGTGTTTATGATTATCCAAGGGTTTAGGGTTTAGGATTAGATTTTAAGGTTTAGTGTTTATGATTTACCCAAGGGTTTAGTGTTTAGAATTAGAGTTTAGGGTTAGTGTTAAAATATATTTTTTAAAAGAATTATTTTCGTTTTTATTAATGATTATTATTATTATTTATTTATTTTGTATTTTTATTTTTAAAAATATAATATAATTTAACAAGATTTTGTTTCCTTTTTTAAAAGATATCAAAATTTGAAATAACACAATTCTATTGGTTGGTGAACCTAAAGGTTCACCCTAGGGGGTGAACCCAAGAATAACTCATAAACCTGAAACCAGCATCAGCTCGATTTTGAAGCCTTTTCAAAATATCAACAACAACAACCTTTTACTCACCAACCTTATATCACTACTATATACAATTTTGGATTTATGACACTATTTAACTATTGCAGAACACTAAAGTTATTAGTGGGCAAACATTTATACTAAAGTTTCATCCCGCACATGCACGCGGATTATCACATAGTCCTAAGTATATTCAGATATATTTCTAAAATTAAATTATATCAAATTCAGATTTGAATAGGTTTTGGATTCAGAATTTAATTTAGTTTTCTATTTCAGTCCTGATTTTTGCTTTAACTTTTATAATAAGACTTAATTTAGGGAAATTGCATCCAACGACCATCAAACAAAAGATAATCCACTCACTATCTAAAGAAAAATCTCACCTATACAACTTGCCTCTTATACATAATATTGTCATATTTCTCTTACATGCAATCGGTGAAACCTGCAAGGAAAAAAATAAATAGATTATTAATAATAATAATAATATTGAAAAGTAACTTGTGGTTACCATTGATGCACATCTCTTCTCTTCTTCTTCCTTTTTTTACCAAATCTCTATTTCTTCATCAAACGTACAAACACACACCACCGCATCTCAAAGCAAGGAAGAAACAAAGATTATGGGCTTACAAAATTAACTTTGGAGGAGAAGATGGCACTGTAGAGAATGAGGTGACATCGCGTTTTTGTACTCTGTTTCTGTTTTTGTTTTTATACTCTGTGTTTCTGTTTATACTATGTTTCTGTTTTTATACTCTGTTTCTGTTTTTGTTTTAGTGATCCAATGGTAAAAATAACGACGGCGGACAGATAGAAGCGTCGTTGTGTCGAAAAAAAAGGAGATAACGACGGTGAACAAAGTGAAGGTGTATCAGCACGTTTGGAAAAAGAAGCATTGAAGAAGATGAACTCGCCGTCTATACTATATTCGGTGAACGAAATAGTATAATATATATATTCTTTAATGTAGCTATTTATGTAAGGTTCCCATACTATTTGGGACATATTTCTATACTATTTCTTAAAAATGTAATAATCTGGTGACTGTCAATATTTGAAAATGGGGGAAACTGTTTATATCTCAGATGTGAGTTGACATTTCCGGGTTAGTGTAGATCCTAAAATCTACACTAAGTATTTCGTAGTGTTTGAGATGTTAAACTAGGGAGAAAAGGGATGTGGGCAACGACTTCCTTAGAACACAACGATTTAAACAGATTCCGGTTGACAACAATGGACTTTTATTGATTTGTGTAGGTTGAATACAATGAAGAAATGAGATCGACACTACAGGAAATGTGGGTATTAATAGCGTCGTAGTATAGCGTTTATTGCAGCTCCGCTATTGTATACCAACACTGGCCTTTGTAATAGCGTTTATTAAACTGAAACGCTATGTTTTTAATCGCGGGAAAAGAAAAGAATTTAGCCGCGTCAATTTGGTAAGTTGAGCCGCCTTATCATTGCATATCAAAAAAGGAGCTATTGTATATGTAAAAATATATTATATTTTAGTCTGAAAATATCTTTAAGTACTTAAATCACGAGAGATCTCTCGAAACCCTTTCTTCACGTTCTTTCCTTTCTCCTCGGTTTCTCCTCGGTTTCACTTTCTCCTGGATTCTTCATCGTACAACAGAAAATCACGAGAGAGATTTCGAATCGAAGCTTCAGTAGGTATGTTCTCATCCAATCTAATCGAATCAAAGCTTCATTATATCGTTTCATTAGTATCCACAAACGAAAGGAAAATGATTTGATTTTGATTTTGATTCATGTGTGAACATTAATGTGAAAGTTTGTGATTTTGGGTATTGATTTTGATTTGGGTTTCAATTCTTAGTTTGTGAGAACATGCATGTCAATTTTGTTGTGAGTGAATTTCGGTTTCGATTTTGATTTTGGGTTTCAACTTCGTTAAAGTTTGAGATTTTGGATATCAATTTTGATCTTTCGATTTGATTTTACTGTAATCTTTTTCAGAAATGGCAAGGACAAGTTGGTGCTCGTCGGAGTAGACGTAATCAAGGCTTGGAGGTAGAAGATCTATCTCAGGTAATCAAGGCTTCTGCATCAAAACTACAAGTCAAGAAAAGAACATCCAAGAAAGCAAAGAAAGTGGCTTTCCCAAAAAAGAATTTACCTCTTACGCCAACGAGAAGAAGTACTAGAATCCTGAAAGTTGTAACACCGGAAGATGATTACCTCGAAGATGTAACACCGGTAGATGATAAGGTAGAAGATGTAACACCGGGAGATGATGAGGTAGAAGATGTTCCAGAAGATGGTGGTGTTTTGAAAGATAATGAGGTTGCTCGCTGAGAAGGAAATGTCTGATGATAAAGAAGATACTGATATAGAAGGAGAAGCTTGTTTGACTGGTCAGGAACAGAAAGAGAATGAAGTAGAAGATGCCAGTGTGGAAGAAGATGGACTTCTCGATGACAAAGTGAACGAAGAAGAAGCTTCCAGTATGGAAGAAGATGGAGTTCTCAATGGGAAAGTGAACGAAGAAGAAGCAGCCAGTATGGAAGAAGATGGAGGAGTTAGCAATGCTCAAGTTGATGAGATTCCTAGTGATGAAGGAGTTCGGCTAGATGAGGATGCAGTGAAAGAAAAAAAATAAGAGAGGACTAACAAAGATGCGTAGAGTGGCTGAAAATCCTAATGAAAAGGTTGCGGTCACATTCAATGACTTTGGTGAGCATGTTGGAACTGGTTCAGTAACACTATCATCTTTTCTTGGTCCTCTTGTGAGGGAACATGTTCCGGTAACACTTTCTGATTGGAGAAGACTTGATGCAGCGACTAAAGCAACAATGTGGGAAGAAATTCAGGTTTGTATATATATGCTTTATTGAACCGCAATATGAAATTATAAACATGTTTGACCTTTACTTATTTTGATGCAGGGGAGGTTTAACTTGGAAGAAGAGTGGCAGAAAGCTGTTATTTTCAAGCAGTTAGGAAGCTTGTGGAGGGCTGGGAAGTCAAGGCTAGTGTCACAAGTACGTGCCGCGAAGACTGTTGCTGAGAGAATAGAATTAAAACCCAGCAACGTCCCATCCATTCAACTTTGGAACACTTGGGTTAGGAGCAAGACTACCTCAAGTTTCACGGTAAAGTATCCATATTTATATGTCATGTTCTTATTTCATGTCTTATAGATTTAATCACACTCATATTTATATTGTATGAAATAAGTAATAGGTACAGAGAGCTGAGAAAAAAATCAGATTCCTCATACCACCAGCCGCAAAGGAATGATTCGCTTGGCACATGATATGGTAAAATCAATACTCAATAGCTTGTTAGAATTCTGTGTACTGAGATATATGTATTTATTTTATATAGAAAAAAGAGTCAAGACCCGAAAAAGGTGAGTAGGAGTAAGGTATGGATTGCGGGACATACTCATGCTGATGGTAGACCCGTGAAGCCTCAATATGCTGAGACTATTGTAAGAATTCTAGAACTTGTTATATTGTGTTTCATCTTCTTGGATTATGATCATTGAGTTATATTGTCAATGCATGTTTGTATCAGGAACAAGTTCAGTCACTTGATAGTCAAATGGACTCTACATCAGCTGCTGATAACATAAGGGAGGATGTTGTGACCAAGATTTTGGGAAAAGACAAACCTGGACGAGTAAGGGGGTTTGGTAGAGGGATTACGACTACTAAGCTAGCATTTCTACAATCTAGACACACAAATATTGCTGATATGGCTAGCTGAAACGAAGGTAAGCGTTTTCACCTCATTTACTTAAGTGGTGTGATGACAGTTAATAATTATTTTCTCTTCTCACAGAAAACTAATGGTGAGGCTGAAACATCTGAGACAAGTGCTGGATTCAAAGAAGGAGTGAGAGTGCAAATAATGGATTGGTTTGAGTCAGAAGATGTAGTTGTTGGTGAAGGAGAATTTTGCTCTGATGAACCGATGTACAAAATTGGTCGTGTACCGATTGGTCCTAATGCAGTGGCTGTTGTTGTTAATTCTGCATTAAGCTCGGAAGCTTCTCTCTGGAGGCCTACAACAGATGTGTTATCTCTTGAGGA
The DNA here is from genome assembly GCA_016771965.1 of Brassica carinata. Classification (NCBI taxonomy): domain Eukaryota; kingdom Viridiplantae; phylum Streptophyta; class Magnoliopsida; order Brassicales; family Brassicaceae; genus Brassica; species Brassica carinata. Next base: position 16,876,900 of record CM028691.1, read on the forward strand.
CTCTGTGGGAAGCAAAGTAGCTTGGCCAATAAATAAAGTGCTTTTGGATAGGAATCCAGAAGCGTCTCAAGATGTATCCATGGTAAAGTTTTCAATCTAGTTTTTCGGCATAAGTATAGGTCTCTAATCGTTAGCTTGTTACATTTTAGCTACACAAGGAAGGTGATACTCGAAGATGCAGACTCTATGATTGGACTACTGAAGAGGAGGAGGTTATTGCTGAAGGAAGATTGTGCTCATCTAATTCCAAAGAGATGGTTTCGTACAGATGCAGTTAAGTGGAAGACTCAAAACAGTGGAGTAAGTTATGAAGCATTTAGCATGTGTCGATCAAGTGCTCGAGATAGGAGACAAGTTGCGGATATGCTTACATATTATGGAGTGATAAAGGAGATTTTACTGGTGGACTATCACATGTTCAAAGTACCTCTATTTAGATGCAATTGGGCTAACACAGGGAATGGTGTGAAGGAAGAAGATGGCTTCACTCTCGTTAACCTTCATATGAACCAGGCATCATATTTGAAAGATCCGTTCATTCTGCCCTCTCAAGCCAAACAGGTTTTCTACTCCAGGAAAGATGATAATTCTAATTGGTATGTTGTTATGAAAGCACCACCTAGAGGCTACCATGAGTTGGAAACAGAAGAGGATTTAGGTGCTGCACCTTCGCATGTCCAAGAAGTTGATGATCTGTGTGATGAAGCTTCTGATGATGATAGTCTCTATGTTAGGAATGATTGTGAAGGGTTGTTAGTGGTAGATTGATAGTATATATGTTTGTAGGTGTTGATGGTTTAATTTGAGAAGGAAAATGTTTGTAGGTGTTGATGGTTTGGTTAAACAAGGAAAATGTTGTATTACGATGATTTTTTTTTTAATATGAGTAATTTTGAAAATTACTAATATTCGAATAAATAATCCATTAAAAAAATAAAATCAATTTGTAATTAAATATTCGAGTAAATAAAACAATTTAATAACATGAAACATTTGCTATCTTTGTATAACAAACTGCTATAGGTAACTTCAGATAATGAGTATTAATAACAATTATAACACGTTATTATAAGATTTAATAATTGCATAGATAACGACGCTATCGTTGTTTAATTAACTATAGCATTTGAAAGATCCGCTATCGAAAGTGCCGGACCTATTATAACGGGTGCTGTGAGAGCGTTTAAGGGAACGCTATGGTATACAAGTAATAGCGTTTAACGACCGCTATTAATACTCACATTTCCTGTAGTGCGAGAACTACAAATGAGATCGAAATGAATAAATAACTAAAGTGAGCTAAAAGAGATCGATGTATTGCTAGTTCTCTCTCTAGGGTTTTTTGCGTGTGCTTCTTTACTTGCTTATCTTCTCTCTTATACTACTTTGACTCCGCGATCTCGTCTAACTTCTTCCTCGATCTCTGGAATCTCTTGCTAGATCTTCGAAGTCGCTGTGACCAGATATTCGATCCTTTCACAGTGGGCTAGGTCCAGCTAATCTCTTTCTTCGGCCCATATCCCACATACCTCATGTTTCCTACCCGGTCTCGTAATTACGATCGAGCTCGATTTTATAATGAAGGTGGGCCTTCGGCCCATCTATTTCGTGGTCACTTTTGGGTCCAACATTTTCCCCCCGGCCTTTTTAGTGGAACTTGTACACAGAAAGGTGAAACATTTAATTAATGTTACCATTTCGTGCCTCAGGAAGAAAATACTCCACGTGTCAAAGTACATCACGAACAGTCGGCCACTTACGGATCGTGTGGTCGAGATTCCCACTTCGTGCTCGCATATGATTATAACCGTTGGGAACTGTCTCTTCTTTGACATTATTTAAAGTGTCCTCATCTTCTTCTTGACGACATGTCCCCTTTTGAGAACTCGATCTGATTCTGATTTTTTTCTTTTTTCTTTATCCTTGTCTTTGTTTATATAAAATGGCGAATGAAAAATACGGTCCGCACGTCCCGACGGTCCTCGATGGCAAGCTCCTTGATGATTTCTTCGAGCTTCCAGGGATCGACTACAGCGTTACAATTTCACTTCCGGAGGATGGAGAGTCTCCCGATAATGTGAGACCTGGTTTTTGCGGGGCCTACTTGGCTCACTCCAGGGAAGGGTTTTTATCGTTTCTGATCCCGTAGTTCATTCTCGAAGCCCTTGCAGAGCTGGGAATGGCTTTTACTCAGATGTGTCCGAACTTCTGGCGCTATTACATGACTTCGTGGGTTCGAGCGAGGGAAGAGGGTCCTGAGTTCGGACTAAACGAGTTGAAACAACTCTGCGTATTAAAACGCAACAGTCGTTTCCCTGGTACGATACTCCTTTCTCCTCGAGGGGGTCGAATGATTGTTGAAGTGATTCTGGCCAAAGATGAAAAATGAAGATATCAATTCTTCGTCTTCAAAGTTGACCGGGCTTCAGTCGGAGAGTTTGATTTTAGTCGGATCCCTTGTGAATGGAACGACGACATTGGTACGTCTTTTTGCATCGTATTTCTTATGTATGAATTGAGTCGCTTCTGTTTGACCCACGCATGTCGTTCGCAGAGCTTTTTGGGAGCGCCCGTTGACTCCGGAGCTTAAAGGGATGATGGCGGTCTTGCGCCGAGGCAATCCTCGATGGCTCGATTTTACCCCGGCGCGAATTCAACATGCCTATACCCTTCCTCCTGGACAAAATCGGGCTCCTCCTCTGGCCCTAGCGGTTCCGGTGAGACCGAGCAGAGCTCGTCAAACCAGGAGTAAGTTCCTTCCTTATTACGAGATGGTTTTTTTTTTGTTAAGATTAATGTTTGCCTCTACTCTCGCAGAACTTAAGGAAAAGGAGGCTTCTCGTCAGAAAATTCTAATGAGTCTTCCGAGGACACAACGTTGGAAAAGACACAGGAGATTCGAGGTCGGATCCTTCGATCGAGGACGACTGCTAACTCGCCGGGGATCGTGACAAGACCGGTTTCTGTGGTTATCCCCCCTGATGGGGACCAACAGGCTTTGATCATTCCAGACGGATCGATGAGCAATTGTCCTCAAGGATCTGGGGCTGGATCGGCGGTGTGGAAGGCCAAAAGGAGACGTCTACCGCCGATTCTTTCGGGAGGTTTGAGCCCGACCGGTCTGAAGGTCCCATCACTGGTGACTGGATCGGGAGAAGGAACCTCTCGGGAGCAGAGAGAGGAACAAGGTCCTCGAGATGGAGCTCCTCCTTTGTTTTCTTTTTCGTATGACAAAGGCGTTCCTATCGTCGAGGATCCGGAAAGCTTGGCTCTTGTATGGCGTAAAATTCGAGCTAAGGACTGTGCCCTTCCTGATCTTGATAGGATGTCGGATCGTGATGCGTATACCCGAATGGCGGTAGCTAATGCCAGGGTGAGGCTTTTTCTTCTTCGTTTTAGTATATGTGTATGGATTTTGTCACTTATGAGTCTTGCTCATATTGCTCTGGTCTCGAGCAGGCTATGGAGGCGAGCAACGATTACGCCGCTGCGATGGAAGCGCATCTTGCAGCTTTTCCAGACAAAGAGGAGGTCGCGGACCATTTATTGACTATCCAAAAGCTTTGCGTCGAGCTTGAAGCCGCTAGTGTCAAATGTCAGGAGAGTCTCTGGGAGGTAGAGGCCTTGAGGGAGAAGTTAGTCGTTGCGGAGCAGGACAAGCTCGCTGCTCACGGCGACGTAGAGGTGATCAACTTAGAGTGCAAGAGGGCGCTTGAAGGACCGGACAGAGCTGTTCGGAAAGAAAGTCGTCCAGCTCGTCAGTCCCTTGCGGAAAAATGTGGCGTAGTTCTCAAAAGTGTAAGGGAAAAGCTAAAGAAGAAGAAAATGGAGACGGCAGCAGAGGTTGCTTTGCAGGAAGTGAGGGCGAAAATCGATGTTCTTTCGGCCTACCAGGAAGGTGGATTCGAGCTCGAGGAGGAGCTGGAGCGTCTTCGGCAGAAAGAGATTAACTGCGATATCAATCTTGGAACGGCTGCGGTATCTGACTCTTCCCTTCAAAGTCTCGAGCTTCCTCAGGTGTCTGGTGAATTGACTAACCAGGATGTCGACGATGTGGTCAACCAGGCAGACTCTTGAAGTTTATCTTAGAATATGTTTATGTTGTTTGTTAGGTTTCGTTTTCCATTATCTTTTGAATGATGTTGAACATATAACTAATTATATCAACGGATTAACTTGGTAATTACCTTTGTAATCTTTGGATAAAGGGTTTTAATATAATTTGTTTGTCCCTTGTGTGTTTGTTGGGCAAAGGTCAGAAACTGATCAGGAATCTGCTTCGCGGACCGATGAATGGTCTGAGGATGTTTTTGCGAGTGTTTTGAATTTTTGTTTGGGCTGTACTCGTTCCCGCTACGTACCCCTTTCGGGGGATCAAGCCTTTCGTAGTTCGTAAATTTCATTTTCGTGACAACGTATTGGTGGGTCGATGTCGTGTAGGTTTGTCCCCCAGGTCGGTATTCGACACTTCGAGGTAGATTATCGAGCTTTACTTGTAATACTTCTTCAAGTTGAAAGCGTTCCAAGGTCTCATTACGGGGAGTCCGTTTTTGCACTTTTCCAGCTCGTAAACGCCGGACGTATTTCTCCTGTTACTTTATAGGGTCCTTCCCATTTGGCTCCCAGTTTTCCTGCTCCGGGTTCTCTGGTACCATCGAATACTTTTCTCAGGACGAGGTCGCCGATGGAGAAGGATCGATCTTGTATGTTGGCTTCGTAATACCGGGCCGCGGCCTGTTGATAGTTTTGCACATGAATCGCTGCTCTTCCACACTGTTCTTCTATCATCTCTAGTCGATCAACCAACATTTCTTCGTTGAGTTCGACATTCTCGGGGAACGTCGTTATTCTTTGACTCGGGACTTTGATTTCTGCGGGAATTATGGCTTCGACTCCGTAGGATAAGAAGAATGGAGTTTCTTGGGTTGCTGTATGGGGTGTGGTCCGACAGGCCCATAGTACTCCATGTAATTCTTCGCTCCATCTTTCTTTTTTCAGGTCGAGCCTCTTTTTCAAATTGTTCACTATAGTTTTGTTAGCCACTTCGGCGTGGCCGTTGGACTTCGGGTATCTCGGGCTCGAGATTTTCAGTTTGATCTTCCACTTATCACAAAATTCGGTGAAAGTTTTAGAAATGAACTAAGCTCTGTTGTCGCTTATGATCTCATATGGAAGACCAAGTCGACAAACGACGTTTCTCCGGACGAAATTCTTAACTATTGTTGCTGTGATTTTGTGGTATGCTTCTGCTTCTACCCATTTGGTAAAGTAGTCGGTTAAGACTAATAAAAATCAAAGTCTGGACGAGCTCGATTGCACCAATGGCCAACTATGTCCATAGACAATTTCATAAAAGGGTAAGGCAATGACACAGATGATAACTTTTGTGTTGGTTGGTGAATCATGGAGGCGTGTCGTTGGCATTTATCGCATCTGAGTGAGAATTTCTCCCTGTGTCCGGCGATAGTCGGCCAGAAATATCCATGTTTCTCGATTCTGATCGCTAGTGACCTTCGTCCGGAGTGACTTCCGCAGGAACCGCCGTGTGTTTGTTTCATGATCGTGAAGGCCTCTTTGAAGGTTACACAGAGTAAGTATGGTTCGCTTAGACTTTGTTTGTAAAATTTATCTTCCATGATGCAATATCGCGAGCTTCTTACTTTTAGCCTTCGAGCTTCCCATCTCTCTGACGGGAGGTCTCCGCCATTTATGTAATTTATGATCGGTTTTTCCAGTCGGGTCGCGGCTTCGAAGTTCGACTGAAGGATTCGTGGGCCTCCAATTGGTTTCGCGGACCGCATCCTCTAACGGTTGTGTCGGTAAGATCGGTACTGAAGTTCCCTCAGGTCGAGCATCTTCATCTTCGACCGGAAAGGTATTGTAGTTGTCGTTGTCTTCTTCCTCGAGGTTAATTTGAGTCCTTCTGATTTGTCATAGACCGAGCTCCTCATCCTCGATCCCGAGTTGCCCTTAGGACTTGGCTCCTTGTTACGGTGGCGCTGACTTGACGAGATTCGCTTTCTCGAGGTCTTGGTCCTTCAAGGATGTTTATACTGTTTTTTCAATTCCCTCGACTGGTATTATGCTTTTAACAGTCGGGTTTGAGGTCGAGGCCAGAGCGGCGAGGGCGCTCATGAGGAATTTTCCCTCTTGGGATTCTGGTGAGCTCGAATTGGTCAAATTGCTGAACAATTTCTTGCAGAACGGCGAGGTATGCTTCCATCCTTTCATTTTGGCCTCATATTCTCCATGGAATTGACTTGTGACAGGCTGAGAGTCGCTGAATACGCTGATCTTCTTCGCTCCGATGCTTATGGCGCAGGCAAAGTCCTGCTATTAAAGATTCATACTCGCTTCATTGTTCGATGCATAAAACCAATTCGAACGATAGTTCGATCATCTTGCCTGTTGGAGATTCGAGCTGTATCGCGATTCGATCGCTGTTTCGAGGACGACCATCCACATGGAGTTTCCATTTATCAGTCTTAGATTCTTTATCGGTCTCCTTAGAATGAGCTCGATGACGAAGTCGGCAAGCACTTGAGCCTTCAAGCTTGTTTTAGGTTTGTACTCGATTAGACTTTGTTTGTAAAATTTATCTTCCATGATGCAATATCGCGAAGCTTACTTTTAGCCTTCGAGCTTCCCATCTCTCTGACGGGAGGTCTCCGTCATTTATGTAATTTATGATCGGTTTTTTCCAGTCGGGTCGTGCTTCGAGTTCGACTCTGAAGGATTCGTGGGCCTCCGAATTGGTTTCGTGACCGGCATCCTCTAACGGTTGTGTCGGTAAGATCGGTACTCGAGTTCCCTCAGGTCGAGCATCTTCATCTTCGACCGGAAAGGTATTGTAGTTGTCGTTGTCTTCTTCCTCGAGGTTAATTTGAGTCCTTCTGATTTGTCATAGACCGAGCTCCTCATCCTCGAGATCCTGAGTTGCCCTTAGGACTTGGCTCCTTGTTACGGTGGCGCTGACTTGACGAGATTCGTTTTCTCGGAGGTCTTGGTCCTTCAGTGGGATGTTTATACTCGGTTTTTCAATTCCCTCGACTGGTATTATGCTTTTAACAGTCGGGTTTGAGGTCGAGGCCAGAGCGGCGAGGGCGTCTGCGGAGGAATTTTCCCCTCTTGGGATTCTGGTGAGCTCGAATTGGTCAAATTGCTGAACAATTTCTTGCAGAACGGCGAGGTATGCTTCCATCCTTTCATTTTTGGCCTCATATTCTCCATGGAATTGACTTGTGACAGGCTGAGAGTCGCTGAATACGCTGATCTTCTTCGCTCCGATGCTTATGGCGAGGCAAAGTCCTGCTATTAAAGATTCATACTCTGCTTCATTGTCTGATGCATAAAAACCAATTCGGAACGATAGTTCGATCATCTTGCCTGTTGGAGATTCGAGCTGTATCGCGATTCCGGATCGTTGTTTCGAGGACGCACCATCCACATGGAGTTTCCATTTATCAGTCTTAGATTCTTTATCGGTCTCCTTAGGAATGAGCTCGATGACGAAGTCGGCAAGCACTTGAGCCTTCAAGCTTGTTTTAGGTTTGTACTCGATTAGACTTTGTTTGTAAAATTTATCTTCCATGATGCAATATCGCGAGCTTCTTACTTTTAGCTTTCGAGCTTCCCATCTCTCTGACGGGAGGTCTCCGTCATTTATGTAATTTATGATCGGTTTTTTCCAGTCGGGTCGTGCTTCGAGTTCGACTCTGAAGGATTCGTGGGCCTCCGAATTGGTTTCGTGACCGGCATCCTCTAACGGTTGTGTCGGTAAGATCGGTACTCGAGTTCCCTCAGGTCGAGCATCTTCATCTTCGACCGGAAAGGTATTGTAGTTGTCGTTGTCTTCTTCCTCGAGGTTAATTTGAGTCCTTCCGATTTGTCATAGACCGAGCTCCTCATCCTCGAGATCCTGAGTTGCCCTTAGGACTTGGCTCCTTGTTACGGTGGCGTTGACTTGACGAGATTCGTTTTCTCGGAGGTCTTGGTCCTTCAGTGGGATGTTTATACTCGGTTTTTCAATTCCCTCGACTGGTATTATGCTTTTAACAGTCGGGTTTGAGGTCGAGGCCAGAGCGGCGAGGGCGTCTGCGGAGGAATTTTCCCCTCTTGGGATTCTGGTGAGCTTGAATTGGTCAAATTGCTGAACAATTTCTTGCAGAACGGCGAGGTATGCTTCCATCCTTTCATTTTTGGCCTCATATTCTCCATGGAATTGACTTGTGACAGGCTGAGAGTCGCTGAATACGCTGATCTTCTTCGCTCCGATGCTTATGGCGAGGCAAAGTCCTGCTATTAGAGATTCATACTCTGCTTCATTGTTTGATGCATAAAAACCAAGTCGGAACGATAGTTCGATCATCTTGCCTGTTGGAGATTCGAGCTGTATCGCGATTCCGGATCGTTGTTTCGAGGACGCAACATCCACATGGAGTTTCCATTTATCAGTCTTAGATTCTTTATCGGTCTCCTTAGGAATGAGCTCGATGACGAAGTCGGCAAGCACTTGAGCCTTCAAGCTTGTTTTAGGTTTGTACTCGATGTCATATTCGCTGAGTTCGATCGCCCACTTGGCTAGCCTTCCTAATTGGCTGGGACTATGGAGGATTGTTCGCAATGGCTGCGAAGTCATTACTTTTATAGAATGCGACTGAAAGTAAGGTCTCATTTTTTGGGCTGCCGTGACGACTGCCAATGCGAGCTTCTCCATTACGGGATATCTCATCTCGGCGTCGACTAGCGATCTGCTCGCGTAATATATAGGCTTTTGCTCGTTCCCTTCTTCGCCAATGAGTACTCCGCTTACTGCACATTCCGAAGCTGCGACGTATAAGAGGAGGATCTCTCCTTCGACGGGCTTGGAGAATATAAGCTGCGACTTATGTAGGCTTTCAACTCCTTCAGAGCGAGGTCGCATTCTTTTCTCCATTTGATTTTTTTGTTCTCTTTCAGGAGTTTATAGAACGGGAGGCATCTATCGGTCGAGTTTGATATGAATCGGTTCAAAGCCGCAATCTTTCCTGTGAGTCGTTGCACTTCTCGGACTGACCTGAGAGGGGGTGTGTCAATTAGTGCGGTGATCTGTTTAGGGTTGGCTTCAATTCCTCTTTTGGTTACCAAGTATCCTAGGAATTCTCCGGAGTCTACCCTGAAAGTAAACTTCGTCGGGTTTAGTTTCATTCCAAATTTATTGAGAATGGCAAAGCATTCCCGAAGTTACGAAACGTGGTCTATGGCCTTCGATGATTTTACGAGCATGTCGTCGATGTATGCTTCCATCGTCTTTCCGAGCTATTTGGAGAATATTTTGTTTACCAACCTTTGGTACCTTACCCCGGTGTTCTTTAGCCCAAAAGGCGTTACCTTGTAGCAATAGGTTCCTCGCTCGGTGATAAAACTGGTTTTCTCCTGGTCATCGGGGTTCATCAAGATTTAATTGTAACCGGAGAAAGCATCCATGAACGAAAGCAACTCGTGTCCTGTTGTGGCCTCCACTAACCGATCGATGTGCGGCAACGGGAAGCTATCTTTCGGGCACGCTTTATTGAGGTCTATGAAATTCGATGCATACCCTCCACTTCCCATTTTTCTTCTTCACAACGACGGGGTTAGCTAGCCAGTCTGGGTATTGAACCTCTCGGGTGGATCCAATTTTGAGGAGTTTATCGACTTCGTCGTTTACGGCTTTGACTCGCTCGGGACCGAGTTTTCTGCGTTTTTGCTTTACTGGTTTGAAAGTTGTGTCGACGTTCAGATTATCCGACGCGATGTTAATGTCGATTCCGGGCATATCTTCTACCAACGCCGGTTGTTCAATGTTCTCCTTTAAGAAGGATATGAGGTCGGTTTTGATCTTTTGAGACACGTTATTCCTGATATTAACGACCTTTTCTGGGGATGACTCGTCCAATGTTGCAATGCTTGATAATTCCATTTCGGTATTTTTGATCGGGGATCCGATCCCTGTTTTGCTAACGAAGTTCTGAAGATGCGAGCTTCTGAATCCATTCATGTAGCAGGCTCGGGATCATTTATGGGTAGCTCCCGTAAATGGTTTTCGCACCAGTAAGAGAGATAAACTTTAGACACTGATGGCATGTGGAAGGAACGGCTTTCATCTGGTGAAGCCAGGTGCGTCCCGTTATGGCGTCGAACGGGATTAAATGCTGAACCACGGAAAATTTGGTTTCGAGTTCGAGATCGCAGGCTTCGACGCTCATCGAAGTGGTTCCGAGCGATTGTATCATGCGGCCACCGAGGCTTGCAAAGGGCATTTTTTTGGGATTTTCCAGGGGAGGCGGATGTTCGATCGATTCGAAAGATTTTTGTGAGAGGATATTCGTTGCTCCCCCGATATCAACCAGGATTCTTGAGAAAGTGGTTCCTCCCAGATTCAATGTGATGACCAAGGCGTCATCGTGGGGCATATCCAGTTTGGCGATCTTGTTCCCGTAAAAGGTTACCCTATTATGGATGCGAGCTTCTTTCCCTGGATCGCCGGACCTATGGATTGGTCGGTTTGATCCTTGTATTGAAGCGTTCAGCCATTTCTTGGCAGAGGCTTCGTCTTCGATCTGATCGTTCCTTCTCCTCTTAGCAGGTAGGCCGACGTATGCGGGTTCCCCCAGCGACGTCGGTTCTTTTGATTGAGAGAGCTCGACGTCATTTTTCTTGTAAACGTGCCTCAGTTGGCTTTTGGTAGGATCCATTATCGTGCTTAGGAACCTTAGATCGGATTCTTAACAAGGATGTTAATTGTTTTTCTCCCACAGACGGCGCCAAAATGTAGATCCTAAAATTTACACTAAGTATTTTGTATTATTTGAGATGTTAAACTAGGGAGAAAAAGGGATGTGGGCAACGACTTCCTTAGAACACAACGATTTAAACAGATTCCGGTTTACAACAATGGACTTTTATTGATTTGTGTAGGTTGAATACAATGAAGAAATGAGATCGAGAACTACAAATGAGATTGAAATGAATATAGAACTAAAGCGAGCTAAAAGAGATCGATGTATTACTAGTTCTCTCTCTAGGGTTTTCTGTTTGTGCTTCTTTACTTGCTTATCTTCTCTCTTAAACTACTTTGACTCTGCGATCTCGTCTAACTTCTTCCTCGATCTCCGGAATCTCTTGCTAGATCTTCGAGGTCGCTGAGACCAGATCTTCGATCCTTTCGCAGTGGGCTTGGTCCAACTAATCTCTTTCTTCGGCCTATATCCCACATACATCGTGTTTCCTACTCGGTCTCGTAATTGCGATCGAGCTCGATTTTATAATGAACGAGGGCCTTCGGCCCATCTATTGCATGGTCACTTTTGGGTCCAACAGTTAGGGTATAGTTTTATCAACTGGGTTGAGTTTCACTAACTTTACTCAATTACTTGTATTATTGATATGACCCCATCTATGTCGTAATGTCAGTCTATTTTATTCAATAATATAGTAGTACAACATTCTATACACTTGGTACTAAAGTCCCCTGAATTATTGAATGAGAACTAAAGTTTAGTTCCCCGTACACTCTAAAAGTACTATACCATATCCACCATGTACTATAGTATTATGAACCTGGTGAATGTCATTATTTGAAAACGGGAGAAACTGTTTATATCTCGGATGTGGGTTGACATTTCCGGGTTAGGGTTTAGTGTTATCATCTGGGTGGGAGTTTCACTAACTCACCCACGTTGCTCCGTTACTTGTATTAGTGATATGAACCCATCCATGTCGAAGTGTCAGTCTATTCAATTCAATAATATAATAATATATCATCTATTTAACCTTCCTATTAAAGTCCCTTGAATTGTTAAGGTTTGAGTTTAGTTATGACAGTTTAGGGTATAGTATTTAAAAGTTGGGTCTGGGTCAGTTCTTCTATACTATTTATAAATGTTCTATACTATGTGGCTACGTTAAGAAAATTGGCAGCATCTTATATAGATTCTGTTTGAGTTTATAGTTCAGTTATTTGGATTTAGATTTAGTAACTAGGAGGTTTGTTTAGGGTTTAATATTTAGTAACTAGGAGGTTTGTCTAGGGTTTAGTAACTATGAGGTTTGTCTAGGCTTTACTAATCAGTGGTGTATTTTGTATTGTTATATTTCTGCAAATAAGATTGTGGGTGTTGTGTTCCTCCTTCTATACTATTTCAGAATTATAGAATAGAATAATACAACCACAAATTGAATGTGGTTATCCCAAATTTAAGCAAAAAAAAAATTATATGTGATTATTATGAATGTGATGTGGCTTCCTTATATTCTCTTAAATTTGTTCTGAATTTATTATGAATGTGATGTGGCTTCTTTATATTCTCTCAAATGTGGATATTATGAATGTGATGTGGCTTTCTTATATTCTTTATAGGGAACTTTAGTCAACTAATACATATTTTAGGATAAATGACTAGAATATTACAGAACTTTTTTTTATTACTAGAATATTTTTCCCTATTTTTTATACCCAACGTGCCCTTATTTCGCGTGGTGTGGAGAAACAACTACAGGTAAGTCAGCCGGGACAGTCACGATAAATCAGCCTAAAGTATTGTTTATTCAGCCTGTTATATTATAACTCAGCCTGTATAATTCTGCATTTTTAATAGGGCCGCGTAAGTGACGCCATAATGTTGATGGTACAAAGGATTGATGATCATCACACTGAAGTTAAATATGGATCTTCTGACGAGTCTTTGCATGTTGTTAATTTGATACTGAAAAAGTGCACATGACAGCGTTTCGAACGCGAGAAATTACCATGTGTACACGCAATCGCAGCTGCGGAGTACAGGAATGTTTGTCGTATATCTCTTTGCAGTCCTTACTATAACAATGCTTATTTGATGAGCGCCTACGCTGACTCGGTTATGCCGGTTGACAGAGCGCTTCCTGTTCCAGAAAACGTGGCTAACTAACCGTGCTTGCCCCCGGATATTCGTCAACAAACAGGAAGACCTAAGAAAAGTAGGATGAAATCTGGTTTAGAAGTTGCACTTTCAAACAAACGTCCTAGGAAAGCACACACATGTTCTCGATGTGGACAGAGTGGACATAATGCGAAAACTTGTCCGATGCCGTAAGTGTTGAATGTATTACGGCTGGTTTATGGTTTTCCATTTTTTTTGTAAAACTGCTGGGTTAATTATTTTCATGATTTTGTATTATAGCTGGGTTACGGTTTTTAATGTTTTGTATTACGGCTGAGTAATTAGTATCATGTTTTTGTAATACAGCTGAATTACGATTCCGGTCAGGCTATCGTTTGTACACTACTGAATTAAACCAAACTAACTAGAAACTCAGTTAAGCAAATTTACTTTATCGTCTCGAAATTATAAAGGTCTCGATGTATGGGAGCCAGCCGTGTTTTTTCAGACGCCATTATTTCGAAACTGGAAGAAATAGTATACGTCCTTTATAAATCAACTAATGGCTGAGTTAGGCTGACTGATGTGACGTGGGGAGACGACTAAAACTCTTTATTTTATATTCGATATTATGTAAGTCTCATTATTAGTTTTTCTATGTGACGTGGGGAGATGACTAATTTATTTTAGAGAAACTTAAATGTAAGTACTAATTATGATTTGTATAGGGCTGAGGAATGAAAAATAATTCCCGTTTGGAAAGCAACTTTTCGGCCACCTCAAAAATCAATATACGTGACGGCTGATTTATAGTTATTTCACGGCTGGTTTATAGTAATTTGATGGCTGATTTATAGTTATTTAATGACTGATTTATATCCCGCCAAAATAGGAAAAGTCGCGATATTAAAACCGCTTCACTGCCCGTAAAAAGGGATGTATTGAAGTCGTTTGGAATATATTGATGGCCTTTATGAAGCATCCCTTCGGCTGGTGAGATAATTAATGCCGTTTGGAAAGCAACTCTTCGGGTAATCAGAAATTGATAAACGCGACGGCTGAATTATAGTTATTTGACGATTGAGTTACAGTTTTAAACGTATCTCACACGAAAAGTCGCGATATTAAAGCCATTTCACTGCCGATAAATACTGTTCGTCACGAACAATTAAAAGATCTACACCTCTCTATATTTTACACAATAGCTCTCTATCTCTCGTAATAAATTCCACCTCCTTTCAGACTAAATGGAATATTTCCCTCTTCTCGAATTGCCTGAAGATATTCAGGCGTTAGTTGTCCAACGTGTGGCCCGCAACTCCATCCTTGATCTCTTTTGCGTAAGAGAATCGTCCAAGTGGATGAAGGCGTTAGTAGACCGACGTAGGGTATACCATTTTTTCGATGTGTTATACATTCCTTGGAATCTCGATCTGTCTTCTTAGTTTTTGAAAACTTGCTACAGGAGGGAAACCCAAGCACAATTTATATAAAGGGTGCACAGTTTGTCTACACCTTCGGCTTTAAAAAAGAAGGGCTGGCTCTCATGAAGCGAGCAGCAGATGCAGGATATGCGCGTGCTGTGTACCTTCACGCAATCATTCGAGCGATCTTTTGGAGTGATGTGCAGTATATCAGCCGTATTCCTAGAGAATCAGCTGAGAGGATCGGGAAACTAGTCCGATCTGTGAAATGGGGATGGGGTATGTGGCATTGTAACGAGTTTCGTAAAAAGAGTGAAGTGTTCGAATGGTCTTTTCTCGAGGAGTTCTACAGCTACAACTGTGGAAATCTTAATGATCGACTCTGGTGGTGCTTGTTGCACATTGATCGATCCAAGGATGACAACATGTGTGACCTCTTTTTCTGGATCAAAGAGCTGGGGTGCTTATTCCGTGATTTTTAACTGATAAGCGTAATTAGGGACACAAGGAGGTGGTGAAGATATAATGTATGTTATGGTTTTCATGTTTTGTATTACGGCTGACTTAAGTATTTACATGATTTTGTATAACAGCTGGTTTGTTTAATTACTTAACTGACTTATTAGTATCATATTATTGAATTACGGTTTCGGTCAGGCTGTCGCTTGTATACCACTGAATTAAACCAAACTAACTAGAAACTCAGTTAAGCAAATTTACTTTATCGCCTCAAATTATAAAGGTCTCGATGTATGGGAGCCAGCCGTGTTTTTCAGACGCCATTATTTCAAACTGGAAGAAATAGTATACGCCCTTATAAATCAACTAATGGCTGAGTTAGGCTGACTGATGTGACGAGGGGAGACGACTAAAACTCTTAATTTTATATTCGATATTATAATGGCATTGTCTCGATATTAGTTTTTCTATGTGACGGGGAGATGACTAATTTATTTTAGAGAAACTTAAATGTAAGTACTAATTATGATTTTGTATAGGGCTGAGGAATGGAAAATAATTCCCGCTTGAAAGCAACTTTTCGCCACCTCAAAATCAATATATGTGACGGCTGATTTATTGTTATTTCACGGCTGGTTTAGAGTTATTTGATGGCTGATTTATAGTTACTTCACCGCTGAGTTATAGTTATTTGATGGCTGATTTATAGTTATTTAATGACTGATTTATATCCCGCCAAAATAGGAAAAGTCGCGATATTAAAACCGCTTCACTGCCCGTAAAGGGATGTATTGAAGTCGCTTGGAATATATTGATGGCCTTTATGAAGCATCCTTCGCTGGTGAGATAATTAATGCCGCTTGGAAAGCAACTCTTCGGTAATCAGAAATTGATAAACGCGACGGCTGAATTATAGTTATTTGACGCATTGAGTTACAGTTTTAAACGATCTCACACCTAAAAGTCGCGATATTAAAACCGCTTCACTGCCGATAAATACTGTTCGTCACTTAACAATTAACGATCTACACCTCTCTATATTTTACACAATAGCTCTCTATCTCGTAATAAATTCCACCTCCTTTCAGACTAAATGGAATATTTCCCTCTTCTCGAATTGCCTGAAGATATTCAGGCGTTAGTTGTCCAACGTGGCCCGCAACTCCATCCTTGATCTCTTTTGCGTAAGAGAATCGTCCAAGTGGATGAAGGTTAGTAGACCGGCGTAGGGTATACCATTTTTTCGATGTGTTATACATTCCTTGGAATCTCGATCTGTCTTCTTAGTTTTTGAAAACTTGCTACAGGAGGGAAACCCAAGCACAATTTATATAAAGGGTGCACAGTTTGTCTACACCTTCGGCTTTAAAAAAGAAGGGCTGGCTCTCATGAAGCGAGCAGCAGATGCAGGATATGCGCTGCTGTGTACCTTCACGCAATCACTGAAAGTGATCTTTTGGAGTGATGTGCAGTATATCAGCCGTATTCCTAGAGAATCGGCTGAGAGGATCGGGAAACTAGTCCGATCTGTGAAATGGGGATGGGGTATGTGGCATTGTAACGAGTTTCGTAAAAAGAGTGAAGTGTTCGAATGGTCTTTTCTCGAGGAGTTCTACAGTTACAACTGTGGAAATCTTAATGATCGACTCTGGTGGTGCTTGTTGCACATTGATCGATCCAAGGATGACAACATGTGTGACCTCTTTTTCTGGATCAAAGAGCTGGGGTGCTTATTCCGTGATTTTTAACTGATAAGCGTAATTAGGGACACAAGGAGGTGGTGAAGATATAATGTATGTTATGGTTTTCATGTTTTTGTATTACGGCTGACTTAAGTATTTACATGATTTTGTATAACAGCTGGTTTGTTTAATTACGACTGACTTATTAGTATCATATTATTGAATTACGGTTTCGGTCAGGCTGTCGTTTGTATACGACTGAATTAAACCAAACTAACTAAAAAGAACACATCATAGAAGCGAGCTTTCACTTTTATCATTTTCAATAACGAAAATTACGCAATATTAACGCTGGAAATACGAAACATCCTTTCGTCTTAATTAAACAAAATTAACAAGAAAATCCCTTAAGGAAGGTATTTTCGCCTCAATATTATAAAATCGCAGTTAAACTCAATTGTACATACTAATTATGCTGATACGACTGAGTTATGGAATGACATTACGGCTGCATTATGGAAAAAAGTTCCCGCCAAAATACGAACGTCTCGAAAATAAATAATCTTTATTGATGAGATTATTATAAGATACGAGGCTGTGCTATTATAGCGATACGGCTGCCGATAAATAAGTTACTTCTCGAACAATTATTAGGTCTTCAACTCTCACGTTATCATCTTCACCCCCTTGTCAGACTAAATGGAATATTTCCATCTTTTCAAATTGCCTGAATATCTTCAAATTGCCTGAAGATATTCAGGCGGTAGTTGTCGAACGTGTGGCCCATAACTCTTTCCAAGATCTCTATGGCATCAGAGCACCGTCCAAGTCAATGAAGGCTTTAGCAGACCGGCGAAGGGTATACCATTTTTCAATGTGTTATCCTTTCCACAGGGACTCGCTTTGCCTTCTGAGTTGATGAAAACTTGCTACGAGGAGAGCAAGCACACTTTATATAAAAGGTGTACAGTTTTTCTACACATTCGACAAGCAAGAAGAAGGGCTTGCTCTCATGAAGCGTGCAGCAGATGCAGGATATGCGCTGCTGTGTACCTTCACGCAATCATTCGAGCGATCTTTTGGAGTGATGTGCAGTATATCAGCCGTATTCCTAGAGAATCAGCTGAGAGGATCGGAAACTAGTCCGATCTGTGAAATGGGGATGGGGTATGTGGCATTGTAACGAAGCCGAAAAGAGTGAAGTGTTCGAATGGTCTTTTCTCGAGGAGTTCTACAGTTACAACTGTGGAAATCTTAATGATCGACTCTGGTGGTGCTTGTTGCACATTGATCGATCCAAGGATGACAACATGTGTGACCTCTTTTTCTGGATCAAAGAGCTGGGGTGCTTATTCCGTGATTTTTAACTGATAAGCGTAATTAGGGACACAAGGAGGTGGTGAAGATATAATGTATGTTATGGTTTTCATGTTTTGTATTACGGCTGACTTAAGTATTTACATGATTTTGTATAACAGTTGGTTTGTTTAATTACGACTGACTTATTAGTATCATATTATTGAATTACGGTTTCGGTCAGGCTGTCGTTTGTATACGACTGAATTAAACCAAACTAACTAAAAAGAACACATCATAGAAACGAGAGCTTTCACTTTTATCATTTTCAATAACGAAAATTACGCAATATTAACGCTGGAAATACGAAACATCCTTTCGCCTTAATTAAACAAAATTAACAAGAAAATCCCTTAAGGAAGGTATTTTCACCAATATTATAAAATCGCAGTTAAACTCAATTGTACATACTAATTATGCTGATAATGACTGAGTTATGGAATGACATTACGGCTGCATTATGGAAAAAGTTCCTTAAAATCTGAGCGTCTCGAAAATAAATAATCTTTATTGATGAGATTATTATAAGATCTGAGGCTGTGCTATTATAGCGATACGGCTGCCGATAAATAAGTTACTTAACAATTATTAGGTCTTCAACTCTCGTTATCATCTTCACCCCTTGTCGACTAAATGGAATATTTCCATCTTTCAAATTGCCTGAATATTCAAATTGCCTGAAGATATTCAGGCGTAGTTGTCTAACGTATAACTCTTTCCAAGATCTCTATGGCATCGAGCACCGCCCAAGTCAATGAAGGCTTTAGCAGACCGGCGAAGGGTATACCATTTTTCAATGTGTTATCCTTTCCACGGGACTCGCTTTGCCTTCGAGTTGATGAAAACTTGCTACGAGGAGGGAAACCAAGCACACTTTATATAAAAGGTGTACAGTTTTTCTACACATTCGACAAGCAAGAAGAAGGGCTTGCTCTCATGAAGCCGCAGCAGATGCAGGATATGGCGTGCTGTGTATACACACGCAATGACTCGAGCAATCTTCGGGTGAAGGGAAGTATTTTCATGGTATCTCAACAGAATCAGTTGAAAGGATCGGGAAACTCGTGCGATCTGTGAAATGGGGATTTGGTTTGTGGCATGCTGACGAGTTCCGCTCTAGGAGGGCCTATTTCATTTCATCTGTTCTTCTGTCGTTCTACAGTTGCCAATGTGGAAATCTTATCGAGCGACAATGTATGTGCTTGTGGCACATTGATAACACTAAGGATGACAACATTTGTGGGCGTTGTTTCTGGATCAAAGAGATGAGTTTGTTCTTCCGTGATTTTGAACCGATAAACCTTCTTAGGGACACAAGGAAGTGGTGAAGTTATAATTGAAAAGTGTTGAATGTATAACAGCTGGGTTATGATTTTCTTTTTTGTATAACGACTGGGTTAGGTATTTTCATGAATTTGTATTACGGCTGGGTTATGGTTTTTCAAGTTTATGTACTACGGCGGAGTTATTAATATCATGTTTTTGTATTACGACTGAATTACGGTTTCAGTCAGTTAAGGTCTCGTTTGTAGACGACTGAATTAAAATACCTAACTATAAACTCCATTAAACAAAGTCTTACCGTCTCGATATTATAAATGTCTCTCAGATAGTTCAGTCGTGAACCTATTTGTACACTATTTTCACAGGTCTAGTCAAGAACACATCATAGAACGACGCAAATTTTTACAAATAATGGATGATTTATTTTGCTTTTTTTGGGGCAAAGATTTATTTTGCTTAAAATATGATTATTGATGCATAAAGTCTGAGATGATTCAGTCGTGTTTTCAGACGCCTAATAAACATGATGACAAGGCTGAGTTATTTAGTAATACAGCTGAGTTATATACAACGACGCGATAATAAAACCGCTTTTATCACGATAAATAAGTTACTTAGAACAAACTCGTAACGCTTGAGTTATTAAGTAATGGCTGACTTATGACTAAACAAAGAAGTAGTAGTAGCAGAGTTCGCCATTCCAACACCACAAACCACCACATTCCTCATACATTCGCTCTCTTTTTTCACGCGTGAGCCGCCTTCATTACTTCAATCTCTTTTCCCAACCGAAAGCAACGCTAAGTATGAGGAATGAGATGTCATCGCTCATGCCACTAATCATGTGCTTGATATCTTCGACCTCTTCCACCAAACACTCATCCGCCCATTTGAATAAATGTCTCTATTTTCACCAATACAATCAGATCTAAGTAATACGTTTGAAAACATACTAAATAAGAATCAAAACTAACCTTATGATATCCTCTTGCACAGCAATAGTACAATCTTCCTGGATTCGTAACGCTTCCAGATGTAAGAAGTTCAGCGGGTTGACCACACCAACACTGTTTCGGCATTCCTCGCTCCGCGTTCAGATGTCGTCTGCCATAATTTCCAGAAACAGAGGATGAGGAAGACATTTTTAATCTGAAATTAAAAAATGTGTTGCATAGACATTAGTCTGACATATTAATTGAATGAAGGAAGATGGCAACATTGAAACGGTAGCGTTTAGTTTCTATCCGTATTTATTAATTAAATATACAAAAGAATATAAATTAGTTAAGTCTCGATATCCGGAAATCACTCGATTGTTGCGTGCCAGCAGTATATTTTTCACACGCCTAATCAAGGGGGTCATAGTTCATTGAAGTGACGTGGGGAGACGACTATTGTTTCGTGTATGTTATTAAATTTAATTTCAAATTTATTTCTCTCTGTTAATGTCTTATCGTGCAATTTTAACTTTATTTTCTTGTTTAATTATACCAATCAAACTATAAACTCCATTGAACAAACGGACAGTCTCGACATTGCTATAGTTTGTATATTGGCTGAGTTGTTTGTACTTAGTGGCTGAGTTATTGTTTTTTCCTTGTTGAGTTGTTGTTACTTACTGGCTGAGATATATAACATTATAGCTGAGTGAGATTAACAATACTTAGAGGCAAAGACAAGTAATTGAGACTGAGTGAAACCTCAAACATACAAACAAGGAATCACTGTGTAAAACCAAAATTATCTGGACCGAACTCTTCAAACATGTGTACAAGTTCAAGCCACACTCTAGTAAGCATCCAAGAAGGCTTGCCGCCTCCATGTTTCTCTTCAACTCTCGTGATCTGAAATCGAAACATTAACCTCAAGAACTTCATTAAAATGTGTCCAAACTAGATAATTATGCCTTCGATCCCACGTGTTGTACCGCTACAAACCAAAAACATTACTAATATTAGGTGTTTTTATCACAATCTGATTTGAAAACATAGTTGGTCCTTACAGCGAGTTGAAGAAACCAGCGTTCCTTAATATGATCGGGAATGGAGCGATATGTCGGCCATGCATAGACCCATCCGCCTATCAGAATCGCGGGATCACCAGGAGAGATCGCTTAAAAACCTAAACCAGGTAGGGATGGTTTTGTCTAGCAAGTCACCCGGACCAGGATTTAGAACTGGGAGGTTTTCCCGATTTGCGTAGCTTTGAATCGCATTGACACTGTTTTGTATCCTTGTTGAATAACCTGGAACAACCGACATAATTTAATTTTTGGAGGGGATAGAAAAGCTCTACAAAAAGGTGTACCAGAAGGGGACTATATATAGAGAGATCTGTGAACTCAAAAGTCGCGAGAAAAATTAAGGAAAATTAAATCTGATTTGGCAATATATTTCCCCCCCCCCCCCAAAATATGAAAAGTTGAGATTAAGTAACACTTGACGACTGAGTTAATGTAAATGTTACGGCTGAGTTATCATTAAGGGTTTAGGGTTGCAAATTTAGGGTTTAGGGTTGCATATTCATTTATTTATGTTTATGATATGGATTTATGGTGCAAGAAATATGGTAAATAACACAAATTTATTTAGAATCTGATTGTGAAATGTTTACTTGGGTTGAATTATGCTCACATCTCATTGAAGTATTGTAAGGTTTCAAGTAATTGTAAGACAACCTATACCTCAAGATCATGATAGATCCCAAACTTGTAATTTCAATACAGTAGACACATTGAGTTGATAATATATTCACTTAAAATTACATATCCGGAGTTAATGTAACATTTTACCGTATAAACATTTCATTCTTAAAATTTTAGGGTATGTTGAGGTATTGTTTAGTTTTAGAAGCGAAATGACTGAGTTATAGTAGTCGATACGGCTGAGTTATAGTAGTCGATACGGCTGAATTATGTCAACATTATACGTTTTTAGTGAAATGTGTATGGATGGCTGAGTTGTTTAAATTGTTACGATATGGCTGAGTTATAGAAACGTAAAGGTTGAAGATATATTAGCGAAAGTCAAATACATCCCTAATAAAATTAGACAACTTAAGTCAAATAATACAGACTAACATATACAGAGGTTCAAGTGGACAGCATATTGTTCAAATGTGTATTTCCTCCTTCTGCAAGGATCTCTGCTGCCATCTTCACACGAAACCTTGTATAGTTTGATCGCTTATCCCATCAAAAGTTACCCAAGCAGACACTCAACAAACTTCAAAGAATACACCCTACCAATCCGGGTATTTTGTGGAACGAATCTTTTGCTCCTCCTCCTGAATGCGAACTTCTTCTTACTAGGGGTTCAGAGATTGGCAGGAATAAGATCATTCAAAACCGCGGGAAGCATTTCCGTTAGCGGTTTAAAATAACCTAGAATTCTCTCCTCACTTTTGAGTGTGTGCTTTCCAACGATTGGATCGTAGCAATCAATTTTCCTTCTTCAGATCACACGGAAACGCCACCCGCTGATCTTGCCTTTTGAATACATTCATCGGATCCACATCTTGAAACCACTTCAAGTTTGTCTTAAAGTCAAGGGAAGCCTACCGCTTACTAGATCTTCGTGAATCGCCTTTAAACGTCATCATATGAGGTTTCATCTTAAACACTTTGTAATCGTGAACCAAGTAGCTAAGATCCAAGGGTCAAAGAAGACAATGCTTTTGGACCAGACTGGGGTGGGATCTCGCTTGGACCTTTGAATGAGGCAATTCATATACACTTCGATATGCTACACAAATATTATAAACAACTCAGCCATAATATATAATTTCAGACGCATCTAAATTATAACTCAGCCGTGATATTAAATATAACTCAGTGTAATAGAAAATTTTTACCGTAATAAAGACTTACATTATCAAACACCCATCCATACTGGCTATCCGCCACGTTCTCATGGATGAGTATGCTGTAGAAGTCACTCATGATCAGCTGATCTTACAACTTTTTCCGCTGGTGCTGGTTTTTGGGTGGAATATCGCTAATGTGTTTCTTAAGTTTTTCATACAGAGACGGATCAACAAGCGCTAGTGTCATATATTGCTGTTGCAGGCTCAATATTCTTCCTCATGCACGCCGCTCCATCATTGTCAATTAACGGAAAACTGGTCCTGAAGGTTCCAAGAATCCACCGCACGCAAACCTCGTGGAGATAATTGAACACTTCTCTCCCGTATTCTCTTTACGCCGGATAATGCAATCAGATCTTTGCCTGATATCTCAGACTCCAGCAACACTTCGCTTCATCAGCCACCACAGCGCATTCACATCGTCATCTTGAGTCGCTTTTTCGTGGTTTACCACTCGATTACACCCCACGCTTTATTTTTCTCCCGCACTTTTTCTTTATCAACTCAGCCTCCTTCTAGCATCGGCTTTTTGCTTCCTTAAATCAGCTCTTTTTTTTCCTCAGCCATCTCCTTCTTCAATCAGCCTTCCTTTGCTTTTTTCTTAGCAGCGCATCCTCAACCTCATCCTCATCCTCATCCTTTAACCTTAACTTCAAACCATGCCTCCTCCTGGTGCCGCGTTGCAAGGGTGAAAAATTAGCAACCTTATCATCCTTACAAGTCTTTGCAGGACAAAACGGTAACAAAATCAACGTTACTTCCTTAACACGTGTTGCATTAGCCCTATCAAAATCCCCAGCCAAAGTCCTTTTCACCCCTGAAGCATTATCAACTTCCTCGGAAAAATCTTTTTTCGGGTCCCAACCCCTTAGCAGGCTTAGCAGGGTTTAACGCTGAACTATTGACAGACTTCTAATGTTTCTCCTGCTGCGGCGATGGCTTCTCTGAAGACCCTTCTTCGCCACCAGCGGTGGAGAGGTTATCAATGTTTTCGTTATGCTTCCCAACCCCCAGAACTTTCAGACGCTCCTCCAATGTATCTTTCACGATATCCTCAAAAGTCTTATTCTGGTAAAACCGATAGGCGTTAAACCGCGAATCAATCGTTTTCCCTAGAGCACTCACAATGGACTTCATAGTCACATTGTTCACCAAGTCTTTACTAGGTTCCTCGCTAGAACCCTTTCCGGTTGCACCAGCTTGACCCTCACTGGTGTTCACTTTCTTCTGCTTCTGAGTGGGTGGCTCAGCTTCTGACGAAACTTGACCCTTCGTTTCCTTCTTCTTCTTATCATTCCCCTTCCCCTGTGCATTCCCCTGCACTTCCCAAAAGCCTTTGACAAATGTACCAGTATGTATGTCTGTTATCAAGCTATCGAGCTGTGGGTCTTGACGTTCATTCGGCCATTGAGGAAACATCTCTTAAAGTGAGTCCTTCAAAACCATTCTCCTCACACAGACCTGCAACACCATGTTATGACAGATCTCAGCCACATAATATATCATAACTCAGTCATCGTTAAAATTAAAATTCACTCAGCCACCGAATAACTCGTATCTGAGGTTAAACTTTACCTCGGTATGCTTGTTGATTTCCTCAGCCAACACTTTATAAAAAATTTTACGTGTACGGTTTCCACCCCATCGCAAAAGCGGAACGTCTTCATTTGGAAGCACTCTCCCAAAATACTCACCGAAGCAGGGGACGGATTCGTACGCCCAAATCTGTAATGCGACAGCCATGCCGGTTATTGTGTATGTATCCCTCCTTCTGGAGACAACATTTTGAGAGAGTCAACAAGAATTCCATATGCAGACCGACCCCATGGATAAGATCTCCTGGCTTCATCGTCGAATACCCTTATTGCACCTTGAAAGGGTATCCTTGAATTGTGATGCAAACAATAGAGTACCATCACTTGAAGAAATAGCAGCCCCAACCACTTACGCTTTGATAACTCCAAAGCGACAGAAGTCTAATGCTGCCTTGAGTTCGCTCTAACTTGGGTCCCACCCTGCCGCACCTTCAACTCCTCCCAAAACTCTTTGTACTGATCAGGTTCAAATGGCTCTACGGGCAATGGACCTGTGTTTAACCCGTGATCTCACCACCAGCAAGTTGAACCTCATAGGCTCATCAACCGTAGACTCCATATCTCCTTCTTTTGTACTCTGAGCTGTCTACATAGTAGATAGTGTACTGTCCTACTGCATCACACGCTTTATGCTCACATAACCTAGCAACTACTCCAAGGCCAGAGTTCAGCAGTTCTCCCCACACATCAAGTCCTATTGTTTCTCTAACACTAGGCCAATCTCCTAAACGGAAATTATGATTGATAGCTTTATCTTCTAGGTTAGAGAATCCTTCGGGGTAAAGTCTTGGAGGGTAATTCCGTGATCTAACTTCAGAAACATCCATCTGATCATTATCACCCAACAATAACAGTTACAACAAAACAATAACTCAGCCACAAATGATAACTCAGTCAGAACATAACAATAAGACAGCCACAACGTAATAATATCTCAGCCGTAACATAACATTAACCTAGTCACAACACAGCAATAAATCAGCCACAATATTACAATAACTCCGCCATAACAAAACCCTAACTCAGTTGCAACATAACCCTAACTCAGACACAACATAGCCTTATTGTTGGACCCAAAAACAACCACTAGACGAGAAGGTCGAAGTCCATTTACGTCGTGGCGAGGTCGCGGTTTAATTGTGGTCGCTTAGAGGGACCCTCAAGCCCAAGTCGGACTACAAGGGAGTGTGACCAAAAGCCCATCAAAGAAATCAGCAAGACTTGGTCTCATCGACATCAAAGAAGGAGTAACGAACTCCGAGGATCTAGGGAGAAGTTGGACAAGATCGCGGAAGCCAAATGAGTATAAGAGAAAGATCGAGCAAAGCAAACAGCACACGGAAAACTGTTGGTGTCAAAAATCGGTCACGACGGAATCAATGACTGAAAGTCTCTGGAAAGTATTTCTTGAAACAAAAAGTCTCGGATAATTTGAAAAGAAGTTATACGAGATTTTCTCAAATTAGAATATCCACTCTCTGGTGAGGTCGAAAGCGGTTATCTCGAAATCTACGGCAAAAGATCCTTCCAAACTCAAAGATTTCCGCAGGAACGATTAACGGGGAAAGATCGGCAACGGAAAACCCATGGGCGGCAAAGAACCCTGGCGCCGGCGGCATCGCTGCCACGCTGAGCCGCCTGGCACCGGGCGGCACGCTGCCACGCTGAGCCGCCTGGCGCCGGCGGCACGCTGCCACGCTGAGCCGCCTGGCACCGGGCGGCACGCTGCCACGCTGAGCCGCCTGGCGCCGGCGGCACGCTGCCACGCTGAGCCGCCTGGCACCGGGCGGCACGCTGCCACGCTGAGCCGCCTGGCGCCGGCGGCACGCTGCCACGCTGAGCCGCCTGGCGCCGGCGGCATGCGTTGTTGGGGTCAAAATCGGTCAACGACAAAATCGTCACCCGAAAGTCCTCGAAAGAAAAACCAAGTGACAATCAAAACCAAGAAACGGGTCGTCACTCGATGAACTCACAAGAAGGAATGAACGGACCGTGAGCTCCGGGGATCAACGAAGGCAAGCAGGCACCGGTGGACGCAAGACACGGCACGGGCGGCAGGCTTGCCCTGTCCCGTCTGGCGCCGGCGGCAGGCCTGTCGTCTCCCGTCTGGCGCCGGCGGCAAGGGTCCTGGTTCCCATCTATGCAATCGTCTCGTGATCTCGGGAAACGGCAGCATCTCGGTCCCTTAAACCCATGTCCGGATTGTCCGCAAACTACACTGATTCTTCCGCAAAGCCTTCTCGATTGTTTAAAAGTTCATATTTTAAACGTCTAAAGTTCGAAGCCACATTACTCAAACCCTTGAAAACGGTTATCTTGAAATCTACGGCTAAAGATCATTCCAAACTCAAAGATTTCCCGCACGAACGACTAACGGGGAATGATCGAACAACAAAACCCACGGACGGCAAGATGGCCTGGCGGCAGACGCTGCTCCACTAAGCCGCCTGGCGCCATCAGAATCAAAAGAGAACTGGTTCGGAGACTTGTAAAGGTTTACGATCGGAGCCCTCGATCAGGAAATCGCCAACTAACTCCCCGAGCTTTAAAACATTGAAACTCAGCAGCTTAACGATTCCGCCTGTCTGCCACCTCAGCTGCGACCATCCTCCTTCCTCTCCTTTCCGGCCAACAAGAGCTCGAGCATGAAGCTCAGCTTGCTTTTCGCGCCTTTAACCTCTCGACGGAATCGGAAGAGCTCGCTCAGCTTCTTTGGTCTTGAAGTTAGCAATCCTAGACTTGCGGAAACTTGAGTCGAGCGCATTGCCAAACACTCTTAGTCTCTGCATAAATTCAAGATCAATAAACATACATATATGCGGATTCAAGAATACAGCTAAGAAGTTCAAAGAACAAAACCTCATTGATCCGCTGGAACCCTCGCAAAATCCATTGCCTCTTCTCTTCCTCCAGCGACTCGTCAGTAACAAACTCGGAGGAAGGCCGTCAAAGAAATTGCTGGGAAGTGGAAAATCGCTGGCTCCGCTTTTCGTTGGAACAAAACTAGGGTTTTCCCCAGCGGTGAAGGATCTTCGAACCTTCCCCACCGTCGATTTCTTTCCCTTTACAGGATCTCTGTTTACACCTCCGAGTCGGGGCTTCGATAACCGGTTCGGCATCATATGTCGGGACAGAGTCTCGGGACCGGTAAAGCCTTACTGCGTCGAATTAGTTCAAGAGTGAAGGACTTCAGGAAGCGGCCTTTGTGAAGGAGATCCCTCTTGGCGAAAAGATCGCCATGCAATTGCGCCAACAGCCCGTTCTCTACAAAGCGAAACTTTTCATTAAAACTTCGCGCCGAAATAACAAAATAAGACAACGAGTTTTCATCATTATTACCTCGGTTGAAGTTCCATGCATCGCGGAAATAGATGGAGGCAGCTCTCCGACAGAATCACCATCTATTCGGACAAAGAAGAAGCGTTCCTACCACAACTTAGGGTTCAGTAGTCCCTGAATTATGGCCATATCCTTCTTGGGCAGCATGGAGTAATGTAAGTGTCGCTCCCGTCGGCGAGTGCTCCAAAGGCCCGAAATCACCAGGACTGAGATCGATCGAGCTCATAACTTGAGATCATGCGCCAAGCCAACTCTCTAGGCAGGAGCTGAGCTGGCTGATCGAGTTCGGCGACGGCGGCGCGCGAACAATGGTGCGAGGATCGGGAACTACATCGCGGCAGCGTGGAAAGCCTCGTAACATGTAAAGAAACCTTGGGAGGATTCTCACCGCCTCTCGTTACCGGCGGAATCGAATTTGACTCCATCAGGAATCTGGTAAAAATCTCGAAGAACCACTGAGATATTCACGCCAGGCTCGGCGTAAAGGGAGCACCAGGCTGCCTCAAAGGTCTCTTCGAACAGGGACATCTGGCAGTGATGGGGCCGAACCCACAAGGGCTCGGTATACGCATTCTTCGCTTCCTCCTCGACAAACTCCTCTTGCTTCACCGTCACATGGGCAGGAGAGTCATCCAAGAATGAATGGGAAGAAGAATTTCTCTTTGAGGATCTTGAAGACATTATTCTTAAAGAGAGAGAAAGGATTCTTGAGAGAGAAGAATTTTTATGGTGAAGTAAGAATGAATGAGATTTCTTACTCCATCCTTATAAAGAAGGTAAAATCGCTATTTACCCCGACTTTCGGCAAACGATTACGTCTTTACACCTTCCCATACGGCTATACCGCAAGCCAGGACCCGAAAGACATTACGATTCCTAGCTAGCTGGGGGGCTAACTGTTGGGGTAAAAATCGGTCAACGACGAAATCGTCACCCGAAAGTCCTCGAAAGAAAACTAAGTGACGATCAAAACCAAGAAACTGGTCGTCACTCGATGAACTCACAAGAAGGCATGAGCGGACCATGAGCCCGAGGGGATCAAGGAAGGCGGCGAACTGCCGTGGACGGAGGGGC
Organism: Brassica carinata; assembly: GCA_016771965.1. Lineage (NCBI taxonomy): Eukaryota > Viridiplantae > Streptophyta > Magnoliopsida > Brassicales > Brassicaceae > Brassica > Brassica carinata. The sequence goes on from CM028691.1 coordinate 16,905,855, forward strand.
TTGCGCGAACATGAGCTTGCCTCTGTCGTCTGGCGCCGGCGGCAGGCCTGTCATCTCCCATCTGGCACGGTGGCAAGGGTCCTGGTTCCCATCTATGCAATCGTCTCGTGATCTCGGGCAACGGCAGCATCTCGGTCCCTTAAACCCATGTCCGGATTGTCCGCAAACTACAAAGATCCTTCCAAACTCAAAGATTTCCCGCACGAACGACTAACGGGGGAAAGATCGAACAACGGAAAACCCACGGACGGCAAAGGCGGCCTGGCGCCGGCGGCACGCCACGCTGGCCGCCTGGAGCCGGTGGCACTCGCCTGGTGCCGGGCGGCACGCCACGCTGGCCGGCCTGGCGCCGGCGGCACCTCGCCTGGCGCCGCGAACGCTGCCACGCTGGCCGCCTGGAGCCGGTGGCACTCGCCTGGTGCCGGGCGGCACTCGCCTGGCGCCGCGAACGCTGCCACGCTGGCCGGCCTGGCGCCGGTGGCACGTGTTCCGCAAGCCGCCTGGCGCCGGCGGCACCTCGCCTGGCGCCGGTCGATGGCCCTCGTCCTGGTCTCGGTCCCATCATGCTCGGTCTGATCCCATCTTAGCTTGTTTGGGTCAATTTCCGTGAGTTTGGTAGGATCACAGTTATTCTAAACACCAAAAATCTCGACTATACGAGGAATTGAGATTCCTTCGGAAATGCCGAAACCTTCAAAGACTATTCTTTTCGAAAAACCGTAAAAACGTCTAAACGGCCCGACGTCGCCAAAACAGCCCACTTACGATTTTCCGAAAAGGAAGGATAACTATGACGGTTTATCCTTATCCTCACATAAGAGATAAATGTCAAGTTTCCAGAAGATAAATGTCAAGTTTTCCGAAGATAAATGTCAAGTTTCCCGATAAACACGAAGATGGACGAAAATGGAAAAAGCCCGATTCAGCCCGCAAGAAGATAGACCGTCTTAAGAGGAGTATATAAAGAGAGCTTTGGGCGAGGAGCAAGTGATCACAAAACTTCCAGAGCACTTAGCACTTAGAGCGTTTTAGCATTCATTTCTGTTTTCACTAGCGAGCTGCGACTCAACTAGGTTAGATCTAGGCGGCCGGACTAGCGGACCTTTCGACAGCTCTTGTAGCTTATTTCTTTAACCGTTGTTCACGCTCAAACGCGAATTCAGAAATAAGATCTCCTTTCGCTCTATTTTACGATTTTTATTTTTACAACTTAAACTCCCATTGATTGTATCGTGTGCGGCCCAGCAGATATCCGGGACCTTCAAGGAAGATCGGGTTAACTCGGTTTTGCTCCACAAATCGTTTATCGGAAATTGACGGTGTGAATTTCGGTTCCCACATCGCCACGCTGGCCGGCCTGGCGCCGGGCGGCACTCGCCTGGTGCCGGGCGGCACTCGCCTGGCGCCGGGCGGCACTCGCCTGGCGCCGGTCGACTGCCCTCGTCCTGGTCTCGATCCCATCATGCTCGGTCTGATCCCATCTTGGCTTGTTTGGATCAATCCTCGTGAGTTTGATACGATCACGGCTACGGAATAAACATATTTTGATTCGACTCGATTGAAATCATCCTCGATGTTTTACGACAATAATTAGAAGGATTGGATTTCTCGTAGAAGATATCGTATAAAACAAGATCGATTAACTCGAACATCGATCCTTTAGGATATACGGTTTATTTTACGAGAAAGATAGTCTTTCCCAGATCGTGTACCTTCGTAAAATGAACATAATGGGTCCAACGGGTAACTGTCATAGACAGTTTTTGCTCCACAAGGTTTCTGGCTCCTGCTTTCACTCCCCGCGGTTACGTCCGAGCAGGAAATAATCACGCAGGCGAACCCGCACGTGTCCTGCGTCGATCCCTTAAGCTTTGTCCCCCTCGGATAAAATGAAACGATTTTCATGCAACAAACAAAAAATTTTATACGAACTATTCATCGTATAACTGAGACCTAAAGTGGAAGATCGTTTCTAAAAGCCAACAGCCATAACTCAGAAAACTCCGCTTTACTTGGCATGTCTATCTCGGCAAGCGCTATTTGGCCTCGACCTTCACGCCCGTAAAGCCGGACCTGAATTGGCATCCCCATTAAGGACAATCAGTAAACTAACACGACCTCATAAGGGTCATGGTCTGATCGTTTACCAACAACTTCCTTGGCGTCGGGCTGAATCTAGCCTCCATGCCAATCCAAAGCTACTGGCGACCACCGCTCCAATCACTTACGGCTAAAAATACAATCCACGATTTGTTCATAGAAGCGTAAGTAATGCATAAGCAATTTGTCGTATAACCCAGAATGGAAATCATCACGATAAACTCCAAAACTCAGTCCTAACGACCATATGGTTAACGGAAGATTTAAACTTATCGTCAAACAATTAAGTTCTATCGCCCGTAAACACGGCATGAAAAAAACACTCGTGACAAGGCTCCAAGAGTTATCACGAGTCATCCTTAATATATACAAACAAATCCGGAAGGCCAACACTTCCGAAAACCTTGTGAATGTAGGCGCTTCTCCCTGGTCAAACTTACGACCCCTTGGTCCTCGTCAAACGAAACAACAGTTTCTGGCTGCGAACATGCAAAACGTCTCCAAAGCCAGCGAATATTTCAACCACGAATGCGCGCACAAGGAAAACTTCGACCTTCAGCACTGCGAGATGTCGCATTGCCTTCGAAGGACATTCTTTTCCTCAAAACATTCCAGCGAAATCCTCGTCTCTAGAACTCAAAACATACAAACACACCTCTAAATGGTAACATGCCTCTAAACTGGCATCATTTCGTTGTTGCTGATCACAACAAGCGAACTCTAACGTCCTAAACAGACAAATAGCAGCCCTTCAAGGGTAGGCTCTCTGCATCCGACAAGGATAAACATAGCGCTATACAAGAAATCAAATTTTGGTTTAGCTCTTACGTAAAGGAAGTAGCTCGACTCACGCCTAGATAAATCATATAAGCCGACAACAATTAGCGGTTTTTAAGCGAGTGCGAGTCAGGTTAAAATCGCAAACAGGCAAAATGAAAGCCGATTTGTCATCATAAAGCCTCAGTCCGAGAGTAAACCTAGGTCTTGCCCTAAACCCAGCCACGCTGGATCTTGACATCTCACAGACATAGTATGGTATACGAGATCCAAAATTTCTCTTCACTTAAGCCTATTCGTTTCACGAACTTTTCAATCGGTAAACGCGAGAAAATCTCGCTTTATGCAAACAATAGATACGGTGATCATCAGGGAACTAGGAATGAGGCGACAACTCACACCTCTTTCTCATACCGAAAAAACTGAAGTTCATAAAAATCGAAACACATAATGGCCTCACAACGCCCAGACAAAACAAATACATCAACAGCATCATGCTCGAGTCTCTCATGACACATAACCGGACCATATAAGTCTCGCTGGTAAAACAGATCACAAGGGTCTGAAACTCCAAACGAACTACGGAAGGCTTGATCCCTACAACAAGGGTACGTAGGCAGCCTGCAAAAGGCACAGCCCCAATCTTACCACTTTCAACGGAGCCTTTCAACCATTAATTCCGCCTATCTTACCTGACATGTCCTATTGCTCGCAAGAACATCACGAAGGTTCTAACGAGCTGGGGGGCTAACTGTTGGTGTCAAAATCGGTCACGACGGAATCAATGACTGAAAGTCTCTGGAAAGTATTTCTTGAAACAAAAAGTCTCGGATAATTTGAAAAGAAGTTATACGAGATTTTCTCAAATTAGAATATCCACTCTCTAGTGAGGTCGAAAACGGTTATCTCGAAATCTACGGCCAAAGATCCTTCCAAACTCAAAGATTTCCCGCACGAACGATTAACGGGGGAAAGATCGGGCAACGGAAAACCCACGGCGTAAAGAACCTGGCGCCGGCGTAAGCCGCCTGGCGCCGCAGAACGCTGCCACGCTGAAGCCGCCTGGCGCCGGCGTAAGCCGCCTGGCGCCGCAGAACGCTGCCACGCTGAAGCCGCCTGGCGCCGGCGTAAGCCGCCTGGCGCCGCGGCAGCGTCATCGCGAGCGGCCTGGCGCCGGCGTAAGCCGCCTGGCGCCGGCGTAAGCTGGCCTGGCGCCGCAGAACGCTGCCACGCTGAAGCCGCCTGGCGCCGGCGTAAGCCGCCTGGCGCCGGCGTAAGCCGCCTGGCGCCGGCGTAAGCCCCATGACGCCGGTCGACGGCCCTCGTTCTGGTCTCGATCCCATCATGCTCGGTCTGATCTTATCTTAGCTTGTTTGGATCAATCCTCGTGAGTTTGATACGATCACGGCTACGGAATAAACATCTTCGATTTGACTCGATTGGAATCATCCTCGATGTTTTACTTAAAAATTAAAGGATTGATTTCTCGTAGAAGATATCAGATAAAACAAGATCGATTAACTCGAACATCGATCCTTTAGGCTATACGGTTTATTTTACGAAAGATAGTCTTCCGAGAAATCGATAAAACGCTCAACGATTTAAGACAAGTCCACGACTTACTTACGATTTTAAGAATTCAGGCTCAATCAGGCTATGACGGTTTATCCGATTTCCCGAACATCGGATAAACATCAAGTCACCGAAAAATAGGGGAAAACTCGAGGATAACTACGAAGATTGACGAAAATGGAATACTTCCTGAAGAGATAAACTTGGGCCCAAAGGCGAGGTCCATCATCCTAAGGCAAACCGACCTAGGAGTGGGTATATAAGGAGAGCAAGGGCAGAGGAGAAGGGATCCAAAAATCTTAGAATCTAGACTTAGAGAACTCCTGCTAGCTTAGAGAACTTAGAACCTAGGCGGTTAGGCCAGCGAGGCAGGACTTAGAGCGTCTGGCGCCTCTTGTTCTAGTTTTATCTTCTCCGCAGACCCTGTTCCTCGGAAGGATCTAACAACTCTTTTACTCGGAGCTCCGCAAATAGAAACCCTAGGCATTATCTTCGACATGCCCGTTTCTATGACCAACGCTCATACTAGACGAACCAGGCCCTAGAACGTCTGGCCGCCTCCTACTTGCAAATCTCCGCTCCTCTCGGAAGGATCGGACAATTCTTTTACTTAAGAGCTCCGCACATAGAAACCCTAGGCGTTATCTTCGACATGCCCGCTTTCTATGACCAACGCCATACTAGACGAACCCGCCAGACGGTTCGATCTCTTGTTCATTTCTTTCTAACTGAACTACGTCCGACTTGATCCTCGAAGGGTAACAGGGCAGCCTTTCTTAAGGTCCAGTCCCAAATCTTAACAAAACCTTTTCCGCATTTATTCGGTCACTTATCGTTGGCTGTCGCAGAGAATCCGGACCTTCAGGGAAAGTCGGGTTAACTTGGCTTTTCTCCTTTTTTATTCATTAAAATCGACGGTGTGAATTTCGGTTCCCACAAAAACCCCTTTAGAGAGAACTAGCTATAGATCGACCTCTTTGAGATCGCTTTAGTGTTTATTTCACTTCGATCTTTGTTGTAATTCTTGTTCTCATTTCATTACTTGTATTCAACCTTCATAATCCAATAAAAAGTCCATTTTTGTCAACCAGAATCTGGTTAAATCATTGTGTTCTAAGGAAGTCATTACCTACATCCTTTTTTCCCTAATTTAATATCTCAAACACTACAAATTCCTAGTGTAGATTTTAGGATCTACATTTTGGCGCCAACTGTGGGGAGAAAAACGATTAACATCCTTGCTAAGAATCCGATCTAAGGTTCCTAGGCGCAACAATGGACCCAAACCAAAGCCAGTCTGTAAACCCATCCGGAATTACCGATCCCGATCTAACCGGATCGAACCCGAGGAGTGATGTACCCCCTGCCGGACTCAGTGGTTCGACTCCGGCGGACACATCCCAACCACAAAACCCATATCCAGGTACAACTAGAGTAACGACGCAAAGTCAGACCGGCGCCAGAGTCTGGACCAGAACCGAACAAAATTTACCCGGAGACGATTCGACCACTCGAACACATCCAACAAGACCGATCTCGCCGACTCCGCTATCTCAAACTCGGGAACAGGTAGCCGAGATGGCAAGCTTGATGGCGTCACTCGTCGACAAAATCAGAACCCAAGAAATCGCCTATCGAAACATCGCAGATCGATTAAAGCGAACCTAAAGAGAGCTCGCAGAACATCGAGATAGCACTCAAACGCAACCTGGAAATCGATCAGATCCATCGTTCCAAACTCCGACATCACGAACCAACGAAGCCTTCAGAACCCCAGAATTTCCGTGCTCGCAATCAGCACGATACCCAGGCGAGACCTCCCAACATCCATCTCGGCCGATTCCGGCCGCAAGAGGGTTAAACTACGACGGATCCAGCGAGATCCCAGCAGAGTCACAAAGGACGCCGGACACGCCCTCTTCCACCCACGACACTCCTAATTTAAGACCGGGGGAAGCACGATCACAAATCCCACTAAGAAACCCCGGGCCTCCAAGAGGAAGGTTCACGCCTAATAATGGAAACGGAACCAACCAACCTCCTCGATCCGGTTCCAACGAGGAACCTAGGCCAGATCGGAGTTATACATTCCAAGACTGCACAGGCACAGAGTATCAGCGGGAAATACCAATGATACCGAATGAGGCCGGCGACCTTCAAGAATATATCGAAAGGAACAACGCCGAGCTCAAAAGAATACATGCTATCATGCACACTGCGACAAGTGCAGCTCCAGATATCGATCAAGTGATCAAGGAAACTAGGAGAACTCCTTTCACTAACCGAATCACCAGCGTCCGATTGCACGATATTGGGAAAATTAAATTCCCTGAATATTCGGGAAACTCCGATCCCAAAGCCCATATCAGCGCCTTCCGACTGTCAATCTCGCGAGCACACCTCAGCGACAAAGAAAAGGAGGCCGGATATTGTCGTTTCTTCGCCGAAAATCTAACCGGACCAGCCCTCGAGTGGTTCGCTGGTCTCGAAGGGAACTCGATCGATAACTTCACCCAATTAGTATCGACCTTCTTAAAACAGTACTCGGTCTACATTGAGACAAGAAAAACCGTGGCCGACCTATGGAATTTAAAGCAAGCTCCCTTCGAACCATTGAGAACCTACATTAACAAGTTCAGGGAAATCAAATCGAAAATTCCCAACCTAAACGAAGTGGTTGCTATAGCCGCACTTAAGAATGGAGTCTGGTTCTCCTCGAAATTCAGGGAAGAAATGGCAGTAAGAGCCCCTGCCTCACTCGATGACGCCTTACATCGAGCATCCTACTTCGCTACACACGAAGAGGAGGTTGCAGCCCTAAAAGAACAGTTCCTTGCGAGTAAAAATGGTGTCACCAAAAAGGCTTCAACAACTAAGGATCCTCCACCTAAGGGACAGCATTCCTACGCCATCAACAACTCTCCAAACTGACAATCGACATTCGATAGCAATAAGTTCTATACTTTTCACAAGAGAAAAGGACATTCTACCGAGGAATGTCGCGCGGCACTTAGAAACAAGGGAGAAGAAAAAGAAGGTGGTGAGAACCCTGAAGAGGAAGAAGAAGTCCCATCGACCCTAAGAACAGCGGGGGCGAGATCATTCTGAAAAAGAGAACCAGAGAGGCCGAAAAAGAATCACCAAACTCACCTCCACCAGCTCCTAAAAAGAGAGTCGATATGATCTCATGGGGAAAGAAGCCCGAAAACACGAACCAAAATGCTCGATCTAGGGGAGACACACCTCAAATCGAAATTACAATCACTATTCATAATGAGAACCACGACAAGGCCGATAGCACTCAAAAAACAGAGCACCAAGATTTCAAGGTCGTCGATAAACAAACAAAGTTCGAACTCAAGAACAGGCTTCAGAAGATAAAGAAAGCAAGGAAAAATAGCATGCGGCCTGCCAACCACAAACCATTTGGGGCGCAAGGACACAACCAACCCATGCTGACCAAAAAATGGTATCTTCCAGCAACTAGGCACGATAAGAAACCACAACGCATCGACTTCATCTACGGAGGTTCAAAATTTTGCAATTTGGTCAATTCGATCAAAGCTTACCAACGAAGAGCAGAGGATAACATCGGGATTCGAGAACCCACCGTAGGGCCAAACCACGAGATCACCTTCGACGAAGAGGAAACTCTCAACCTCGACAAACCTCACGACGATGCACTCGTCATACGCCTAGACGTGGGAGGATGCAAACTATCGCGCGTCATCATAGACACCGGAAGTTCCGCCGACGTACTTTTCTACGACGCCTTCAAAGAATGGGATTCACCAAGGAACTCCTCAAACAATAAAAAACACCCCTTATCGGATTCGCTGGATAAACCACTTTCTCACTTGGATCAATTGAGCTCGCAGTCACAGCCGGAGATATCCGGAAGATCGTCGAATTCATCTTCATCGACCGACCAGCACCTTTCAATGCCATCCTAGGACGACCTTGGCTCTACAACATGAAAGCAGTACCATCAACATACCACCAATGTGTGAAATTCCCAACACCACGAGGAATAGAAACTATCCGTGGAAGCCAAAGGAATTCAAGAACCTGTTATCTCACGAGTTTCAAAGAGATCAAATCCACCTCCGACGAATAGAATCGACATCGACGTCCTACTCAAAAATGAAACAAGCATAATATCACATGCACGACAAACAGAGATCACGACTCTATACCAGAGTACAATAACCGAACTACGATTTGACTTGATCCCTCAGCGAGGGTACGTATGCAGCTCTCATTACGAGCTCAGTCACCCATAACAAATAAAGCCTCCTACCCAAAGGCTCCAACTCAAGATAACCACCGGGTCGATCAAAAACGACCTTCACTTAGCCGAATAAACTATTGCGGTTCCTACCGCAACAAATATATCATTTTTTTGAAATTATATATATCATATTTCTTACTAGTCTCTTTCGACCAAAAACTCAGCTCTAAAAAAGCTCGTCATGATTAACTGTACTTTGAGACCCTTATCAAGTCCGCGAATGCTTTTAATCCCGCTTAAAGCTAAAACCACAATCTAATCGGTAGAATATCTTGAATACACCGATTCAAACCATCGAAACAGTACCAACTACATCGATCTATTACCATAAAATGGTTCAAAGGGGGAAACTCCTCTTATTCAAAACAGAAACTAATACTCATTCAAAAACAGAAACAATATCGAAAGCCAAATAAACTATTTTTAACCAAAAGAAAGGAATACGACGCCTTGCGATCTTAATTCTCGACATCGAACTCGCCATCTTCTCCTCAACCATTCTCGCGATCCAAGTCATCAACCATTTCCTTCCCAAAGAAATCTTCCGGGATATCTTCCGAATCATGAGGAAGATCTGATTCCCCAACCGGAAACTCAGATACCATCGTCGCGTCAAGCTCTGCTTCGAAACCAGTCCCCTTCGCTTCAAGGCGATTCAAACGACCTGAGGCCAACAAATTATTGTTCATTATCTCGTTAAGAAGATCGATATTGGACATCACTTCCCGAAGACGAATCTCGCAATCCGCATCAGCTTTCTTCTTCTCCCATTTGTCTTTAAGAGCCGCCAGCACATCCAGGTAGCCAACCGCCAGAATCTTCTTCGCTTCATAGGTGGCTCGACGGAGATCGTCGGCGTGTCTAGCCGTGTCAGATTCGATCTTACCCTCCAGATAGGAGACTTGATATAGAGCCGACTTTTTCTCGTTCTCAGCCACCTGAAGTCTTTCCTCTAGGGAGGTCGCTTGGTCACCTAGCTTCTCCGCGGCAGCCAACTGAGTGACACTAGCCCGTTCCCGGTCTTGAGCCATCTTAAGGTTGAACTTTAGTTCACGAACGACCTTCTTAATCTCATGTAATTCATCCAATCGAGGAACATCCTTCAAACGTTTTTCCAAGGTCGCGGCGAACTCATTGTTTGCCTCCATGGCCTAAAAGAAAATTCAGCAAGTCAGGAAAAATCGAAAACAAGTCTGTCCCAACAAAGAGAACCGAACCTTAGCATGAGCAACCGCCATCTTCAAATAAGAATCGCGTTCCGACATGTTCCTCAGGGAGGGAAGAGGACACACCGCCGGTTTGAAATGCCGGACCAGATGAGCCACACTATCAGGATCCTCGGTGATAGGACAATCTTTGGCATGAGAAAATTGCCAGTGGAACGGCTTTGCGACCATACAGTCACTCGACGAACTCGACTTGTGGTCGCCACCGATCGTTTTTGCCTTCTTCTGAGGTCGATCTCTCCCTTCAGAACCAGTAGGGCTGATCGAGGAAGGGTGATCAGCAGCCTTCTTATCCTCAACCCTTCTTCCATCCTTGGAAGATGATTCAGGAGGAAAACGAATATCCTCACAGAGGACTTCAGTAAGAGCTTCGCTTACATCACCAGAACGAATTCTTTCCGAACCAACCCCACTGGTTCGATGACGAACCTTCTCGGAGTCGCGAAGGTTCATTTTTCTCGACGTCATCGATCTTAAAACTCAATCGATTTTAGAGTTAAGAAATCGCGAGATCGAAGTCTCTTCTATTTATCCTAGCAAGTTGGAGAATAAAATCCCTTAGGATCTAAACGAACGAATATCTTATAAGATCGACATACTTATCTTAACAAATTCGGGAACGAAATCCTCGAATATCCGAAGGAAAAATTGGATTCTTTATCCGCGATTATCCAAAAAACAAAAGAGGGAGGAAATAACAACCCCACTTTTTTTAAAAAAAAGCATTAAAGTTAGAAGGAAATTAAAAAAAGGGGCGACAATAGAGGAGAAGCATGGAATCAGTTCGAGTTCGACTCCTCGTCCGCATCCAAAAGGTCACTACCAGCAGAAAAATCCGCAGATACTTGCGACAGGTCAAGATCGGCGAGAGACCAAGCAGAAGAAGGACACAGATCAACCATGGCTGTGCAGTCTTGCTCCAAGTCCGTCAAACAAGCTAACTCCTCTTCCACCGACAAACCTTCGTCCTTGATCTCCTTAAGAAGGTCGATGTTCGCGACCACTTCATGGAGCCGGATTCGGGCATCAGTCTCCCTCTCCTTGTTTGACCACTTCTCCTCCAAAGACGACAAGATAAATTTATACGCCTCAGCAACCTCAAGACGAGCAGCTCAAGAAGCTCGGTGAATGACTCGATCTCGTGTAGCCTCCACCTCATCAGCTCTGCCCCTTTGAGAAGTGACCGCTGCTGCATAAGCTTCCCGCTCACCACGAGCCTTCTGAAGATCCTCTCTCAAACAATGGATAATCTCTGGTTGCTCCTTCTTCCCGACCTCAGACTCCTCGAGTTCCTCGGAATGCTTCTTGATCTTCTCTTCGCGAGAAGCGCCTGACCGCTCTCGTTGACCGCTTCCATGACCTGAGACGCAAGTACAACGAAATCTTACACATTAAAAAAAAAAAGAGAGAAAGAAGAAGAAGAACCAACCAAACTACCTTATCGTTCTCCTTGTGGATCCTCGAGTAAGCTTCCTTCTCTTCCTCTGTAAAAAAGAATGCAGGGCGAGATCTAGAAGGAAATCCCCCTGCCGCGGTTCTTTAGGTTCTTGAAAGGAGCTTCCTTCCCCCCCTCTGAAGCTTCTCCTTCTTCCCCCTTCATCTTCAAAGTCGAGGGAGCCACACCAGATGTCGCCCCCTTCGAAGTACGAGTGCGAGCACGTTTATGGGTCTCAGGCTCATCTTGAGAACCAGGGCTGAGGGAAATCGGCGACACAGTAACAACATTAGAACTGCGAGAAGTTCCCGCATCCCGGATCTCTAACTTCGGAGATTGGAAAGACGCGACCCATCGAGACAAACGCCGGTCAAGGCGAGCAGAATCGGTAGGAGGTTCAGGACGAGCCTCCACGTCTTCTTCGCCTTTGTCGGCCCCGACCTCTTCGATAGGGTCGACAACCAAAGGATGCATCTCAAAACCAGGAGGGAGCTCGAAGGCAGCTCGGATCCTCTTGCGCGAAAAGGTCGACCAGTCGTTTCGTCGCCTCAAGACGGTCAAGAGATCCCGGAGATGACCGGACATTGAAGAACTCCCCGAGCGAACTACAAAGAAGAAACATATATGTACTTTAGCAGAAGAAGGAGCTACGATTAATCAAACGCCTACAAAATAGAGGGAACTAACCTATATCCTCAGCCCAACGCTTAGGAAGACGAGAAAAGTCGAAAGTCCCCATAGTAGCCGCATCGACCTTAAAAACAAAGAACTTCTCCCGCCAGTCGTTGTCACGATACGGAGATCCCTCGATGACATGATGACCAGGACGCGGGGACACGATGAAAATCCGCAGACTTTTGTTGTTTCGTTTCACCACAAAGAGGTGGTGAAACTCGTCGAGCCCAAAAGAAAGCTTCTCCTCTCTTGCTCTAACCAAGATGGCTAGGAGGTGACGAAGCAGATTAGGGGTCAATTGAGAAAGAGAGAGCCCCAAGGTCGCCAAGATCTCGAGGATCGGCTCCGGGATCGGAAAAGAGAGACCGCAGGTTTCGAAAAAAGTGGCATACGCCCCGCAGTATCCATCCCAAACGTTCTCGGGAGTCTCGACCGCCAACTCGAGAGTGACGGAACGATCAATACCGCACTCGGAGTATAGCAACTCGAGGTGCTCGTTGGTGGTTGTCGGAAGAGGAAAGGAGAATGCAGCCATGATAGGAGATTAAAAGAATCTCAAAGAAGAGAAAACAAAAGTTTTTGTGCTTATCGCCAAATCTCTAGAAGGACAAGCTAGAATCGAAGAAGGGATACCTTTAGGTTATATAGAAAAAAATTTCAACGGACCGAAACGGCTATATCGCTCCAATCGAAAATAGTTAATAGTCCGAGCCATATCTCCGACATAGCCGTTACAGTGGAAATTTGAAAAGACGCGCGTGGCTACGGTGGAGCGACACATCTCGTATTCCGATTGATTGAGGCCGCCAATTAAAGAATATAACATCTCTGTTATTTTCAGTCAAATAAAGAGATTGGGGGACAAATGTTGGACCCAAAAACCACCACTAGACGAGAAGGTCGAAGCCCATATACGTCGTGGCGAGGTCGCGGTTTAATTGAGGTCGCTTAGAGGGACCCTCAAGCCCAAGTCGGACTACAAGGGAGTGTGACCAAAAGCCCATCAAAGAAATCAGCAAGACTTGGTCTCATCGACATCAAAGAAGGAGTAACGAACTCTGAGGATCTAGGGAGAAGTTGGACAAGATCGCGGAAGCCAAATGAGTATAAGAGAAAGATCGAGCAAAGCAAACAGCACACGGAAACCCCCTTTAGAGAGAACCAGCAATAGATCGACCTCTTCGAGATCGCTTTAGTCTTTATTTCACTTCGATCTTTGTTGTAGTTCTTGTTCTCATTTCATTACTTGTATTCAACCTTCATAATCCAATAAAAAGTCAATTTTTGTCAACCGGAATCTGGTTAAATCGTTGTGTTCTAAGGAAGTCGTTACCTACATCCTTTTTCTCCCTAATTTAATATCTCAAACACTACAAAATTCATAGTATAGATTTTAGGATCTACACCTATCACACCCGCAGTCGCAACAAAATATATAAAGTTCCCTGAAATATAATATATAACTGAGCAGCAAACTCAACCAAAATTGAATATATAACGTCGCGACATTTTACCGGAAAAGACAAACTTGTAGATAAGAATGCGGCGAAGATGATTTCGTACAAACGATTGGAGAAGACGATTTCGGGGAAGAAAGCAATAGAAATGACGTCCAAATAATAAATAAATACTAAATCGTTAAAGAGTGAATACATGATATATACAGACAGCAACATACAACTTATTAGCAAATAAATTTTCAAATATAGACTCAAGAATGACTTGTGCCAAAAAAAAAGACTCATGAATGACTAACAATAAATGTCATCAAAATGTATTGTATATTTGTAATGAATATTTTCATTGACATTAATATTTTCTTGATACTTTTTTCTTTATAGAAAAATAGTAAACAAATTTATAAATATCATATACAATACAAAAGATATCAGATCCTTTAAATTATAACAACAAAAGATAGAATGAAGGTACAACAATTGAAAATAGCAATTCCATGTAATTAAAGATAAGGCAGTAAAACTTTAAAATCCAAAAAAATATATACAGAAAGAAAGATTTAGTAAAATAAAATCAGAATATAATTTCCATAATTTATAGTGCTTAGTTACTCTAAAAAGTCTAAATTTACAACATATACAGTTTTATTTACATCTTTACACCTATTACCTAATTAAAATGATTCTAAAATAAATGACAGCATGAAGATTGGAAAATCTAAATAGAAAATGTACGATAAAATATAATACATAATGTTAAAGTTACATTATATTGATCACTAAAAATCATGTTTGTAGCAACAAAAATGAAATGATAAACCCACATTTATTAAAACATTAGAACGGCACACAAAAAGGTGTTATTAAATATAAAATAGAGACATCATACATTTAAATAAATTTTAAAATTACTTAAAAAGAAACTAAATTATTAACAAAATAATATATAAATAAAACTAAAGCAATATAACAACAAAATAATAAATGAATTAAATATATATATATATATATATATATATTTAATAAAATATAATTTAAATTTACAAACTTCTAATCATGTAGTATTATAAAATTCAAAAAAAATTTTACTATATAATTAATATATCACCATTAGACATATTAAAATAACATTCTATATCGTTATTCAATTGTCAGTTTCCAACTATTACACGTAAAACAATATTATTAAGTATGTTTTTTTGAAAAATATTAAAAAATTATTAAGTATGTTATTGGAGTATTTTTCTTTTCATGAATTTATTCGAGATGAGATTCTGATATTTTCAGTTAAGATAATTTAAGTTCTATACATAATTTTATTGTTTACATAACTCCAAAACATCAAACTCCCTTCTTCAAATTTTATTAGTTAATTGTGTTACATATAATAGAAAACATATTATAGTACAAATTTCATGTTGTATTGAACAAAATTATATAACCAAATTATCCATTAATACCAATTAACTATATTGAGAATAATAAAAATACTTATTTTAAATTGGTAACAAGAAAAAGATATTCAAATTTTAAAATTAGGTAAATAAAATTTAAAATACAAAAACTTACATACTAATAAAAATAATAAAAATTAAAAAATTAAATATATTATCCGCGCAGAATCTAGTAATAAAAAAAAAAAACCTAAAAACTCAAATATTAGTCCCAGCAATAATGTGGCTCTAAGTTTGGTTCTTGAAAACTCGAAAAAGGAAATATCCGTAAGAAAGAATATACCAAAAAAAAAATCACACGTACCAAGAAGAATATTGAATCATTTGTTTCCAAAACAGCCGTGATTAATTAACATTTTAAGCAAAATCCTTAACTAAAATTTAGTAATCAGGCATCGATTGACTAATCTTGCCTTCTTCTTCTTCAGCCATCTTCTTCTCGGTGATCCTCAACCAAATACAAACACCAGTGAAACTAATCATCAAGCTCGCAACACCACTCCCAAGCCCTATCCCAACGATCGCCATCACCGATAAGCCTTTGCTCTTATCCATCCCCTGCAACGGATACCCGTACAACCCCCTGTTCCCCACGAACGAGCTCGCGTTAAACCTCGGAAAACTCCCCGTCCTGTTCGACAAGTATGTCGGAATCTGGCCGGAGAGTTTGTTGTTCGACACGTCAAACGCCGACAGCCTCGCCAGGAGTCCTAGCTGCTGAGGGATCGGACCGGAGAGCTGGTTATCGTGGAGATCGATGACGTTTAAGTAAGCGCAGAGAGCTAGCTGCGGAGAGATTACGCCGGAGAGACGGTTTGACGAGAGGTTGAGCACGGCGAGGTTTACGAGAAACTGTATCTCCGGCGGGATGTCGCCGGAGATCTGGTTTGACGACAGATCCAAGGACTGGAGGTTGGTGCAGTTGGAGAGAAACGGGGAGATTGAGCCGCGGAGTGAGAGGCTGGTGAGAGATAGCTTATAGATTCTGCCGTTGTTACAGGTGGCGCCGGGGAGGTAAGAGGTGAAGCCAGAACAAGGGTTGGAGAAGACGTTGTCTGTCCAGTTCCGGAGATTTCTCGCCGGATCCTCCAAGCTTTGTCGGAGATTCTTCAAACACGCCTCGTCGTTTGGATCAGCGGAAGCTAAACGCCGTGCCGTTTCGAAGCTTAGTAAAAGGAGAAGGGGTAACCGGTAGGTTAACCGGTGACTCCTCGACATCTGTCTCCGTCGTAGTCAGAGAGATTACGCGGAGGTTGAAGAAAAAAGTGGAGTTTCCATGTGACTGTCAACGAAAAAGGAAACGGTTACAGAACATTTTGTACTCGAGCAAGGGAAAGTTTGTGTTGTGTAATAATACGGCGCGTGATAGCACAGTGTGCGTAGGATAGAGGTGGAACTTAAATGGAGGGATTAAATTGAATTGATTGTCTTGGGGCTGGATGTGATTAATTATACATTTATACTGCTGTTTTTCAGCTTTAATTATTCTTTAAATGTATATACCAAACACACACTCATGCTTAACATCTTTAATCATGCCATCCAATAGTTTAAAAACTTTAGGTTTAAAATAAACTTATAGAATACTGTATCTGTATTGTAGATCGATTAAATTTTTTTATGTATATATAGTTTTTATTTAATCAAAATGGGTTAAAAAGGGAATCATAACCCCCATTTACTTTTCCTCCTCCTTTTAGAATTTGTGGTCCAGTAGTTTGAATGCATGTGTTCATGGTATTGCAGGTCAAACAAGTTTTTCGAAAAGCCACTAAACCCATTTCACAAAAGAAATCGTGAGATGGTCCTTAGTGCTTTACACTATTTCACTTTTCACAAACACGATCATATTATATGCCACATAATAAGAGGTGAAAACTATTTGAATATTTAATGGAGGTTGACAAATTACACAAATGTTGTTGGGGATATAAGAACCACCACTAGGCATCGTTTTCCTTGTTAGCCTATTTTCAACTTATACAATGCCCAGTTTAAATTAAGTCGGACATCTAAGATCCTGGGCTTCCCTATTTTTCTTTCTTTCAGAGTTTTCGACTTTTCGTACCTTTTAGGAAGAAGAATACTAATAATGTCTAAGCTCAGAGGCGGACCTACGTTATAGAATGGGATATCACCCTGTGCGGGGCGGATATAGGCAGATGTTTTTAATAGTAGAGTAAATTATGTATAAATAAAAACATAAGGCTAAGATATCTAATAAGAAAAATAGTTAAATTTTCGGTTAAGTTACAAAGAATTTAGAAGTTTTGTGAGAGCAAATGCAACCTCCTTAATTAATACAAGTAGATTTGTTACTGTGTGCATGCATAAAAATATTTAAAATATGAAAAAAATAATAGTGTATAATTTTAGAAGTTACAGATTTTTATATTATCACAAACTGAAATTGTGTTGTATAATGTTGTAATTGTATATTTCGTGAAATATTATATCTATGCTTATATATTTTTTTTTAAACAATGACATATTTAAAGAAAATATGATAAAAAGTTGAAATATAATCCATAAGTATTATAAATAAAGAAGTATAATTCTCGATTAAAAAAATCCAATAGAAACCTGCAAAAAATTATTAATTTTGTAAGTAATTGTACATAATAAATAATTTAATCGATTTATAAATTTAATTGTTATAATATTTTTCCAACTATTGGTTAGGTGTTAAATGTTAACCACGGAAATCGAGATATATATAATGTTATTTTTTCAAAAAATGGATAATAATTAAAGCTACATAAATTGTTATAAAACAAAAGAGCCCAAACAAAAAAAAAAACTAAGAAATAAAAAATAAGAGAAACACCACAAACAATATTCTTCTATTTCTCCACTTTCACTCGCTTCTGACTTTCTTTTGAAAGCGTTTTTTGTTGACAAATAGATGATCGTCAACATCATTGTCTCGCTCTTGTTTGCTTTTTATTTTAAAAAAAGGAGTTGCTGAAAAACCACCAGAAACCTCCAAATTTTCCTCTGAAGACTGCAATATTTAGACCCGAAGAGAAAAGAGATTTGAAACAAATCTTGTGCCAACGTGATTGTAAACACTTTAATATTAGATAATAAGGTCATGTTACCAGTTTAGGATGTAAAGCTGCAAACTCTTCTATCATTTGACGGTTGTAGGCAGCCGAACAACATTTTGAAAACTATTTCCTTTGAGTTAGAAAATATCACGAAATATATATTCGGACTGCACAGACTATAGATAAATTGTATTTTCAAAAATATTGATTATATTATATTGATAAAGGAAGGAAATAAATATGGAAATATATTATTCGATGTATCCAATGACGTGAATGCTTAATAGAAATACAACACTAAAATAATAGAAATTGTAATGTAATAATATTTAACAAATATATGATCCTATGTATCAGTGAAGTGAATTAATTATAACACTAAAATAATAAAAATATAAATATAATAATACTTAATTTTAAAAAAAATATATATTATGTAATTCTGTTTTTGATATATATAATTTATTACTAAAAATATCTCTTCAAAAAATGACGCCAGTTTTAAAAACTTATAAATTTATAATCCTAATACCATCAATTTCTCATTAATATCTAACAAATAATAGAAATTGTAATGTAATAATATTTAACAAATATATGATCCTATGTATCAGTGAAGTGAATTTAATTATAACACTAAAATAATAAAAATAGAAATATAATAATACTTAATTAAAAAAAAATATTATGTAATTCTATTTTTGATATATATAATTTATTACTAAAAATATCTCTTCAAAAAATGACGCCAGTTTTAAAAACTTATAAATTTATAATCCTAATACCATCAATTTCTCATTAATATCTACAAATTTTTGAATACTATTTAGTTTTAAATTTTCATAATTAATTTAAAATTATTTCTAAGAAAATTTCCTCTTAATTTTATGCAATTTGATTTATATATTTTAACCTTTATCAACATATATTCTAAATAAAATAAGTAGATACAAAACCTAGCTGAAATTATAATTTTAATTATATATATGTATAATATATACATTTTAATAAAATATTAAATAAATAAAATTATTTTAATATTAATATTTACGTTTAACAAAAAAATATATATGCGCATGGCGGAGAAAAACACCTAGTATTGTTGTAATCCTCAAAATATTTTTCGGGATCTTCACTTGGAGAATCATTAACTTTGTAAGAAAAATTGTTTGATAGAAACTACTTTGAAACGATGTGTGCTTGTCTTATAATCACCAACAGATGGGTACACTTTGAATAACTGTATGACCATAGCATCACCCTCAGTTATATCATTTCAATTTTTTTTTATGAACTGTTCACCAACTGAAGCATGAATTTTTGTCTCCCAATTGAACATTTAAAAGTTATATGAGTTACAAAATAAATGATAAGAGTAGCGTCAAAACAGAATAAATAGTTATGAAACACTATTACAATTGTAAATATTAGTTGATTGTAAAGTATAATAAAAATAAAAGATGATTCCGAGTTGCAAAAAATTAGTAATATTATTACTTACTTCTTTATCAACGAAAACTATTTCAATGGTGTTTCATGATTTTTTTATATGATTTCTACAGAAGCGAATATAATATCAATTTTAAGAAAGATATTAAAACTATATTTCATAAAGTGGTTTTGCAATTAGTATGATATCAAGTAATTCGTATTCGAGATAAGGTAAATTGTTAATATCACTAATTAACTAATTATAATCACTAATGTAAATTACATTAAAGCAACGTAGTAAATATGATATCAACTTGAAAGTAATCCGTATTCAAAATAAGGTAAGTTATTAATGTTTGGTATTATTTAAAAATAAATGAGAAAAAAAAAATTCGACCAATGAAATTATAAGGATTATGAGTGACACATCAGTAGAAATCAATAAAGTGACTTCTCATTTAATATATATAGGGATTATAGTGTTTGTATGACAACTGATTATAAAGTCTATTACTGTTTCAAGATCATTGAAGAAGAAAGTAATCTTCATTCATTTTCTGTTATTCTGTTTGTTACAACGGATACTCTTTAAAGTTAGAGATAACCGGATCAATGGTATTAAACTGGAATCAATTACAAATGATTGAACCAGTTAAACCGAACTAAAACAAACACTTTGATACTCCAATATCCCCCCCTCAGGATGGCACGTATATGGAAATGAGTGACATCTTGCGGATGAGAGAGTGAAAATGTCCCGATTGCAGATGTTTAGTAAATGCGTCTGCAATTTGATCCGTTGTATGAACATGAAGAGTCTTGATGAGCCCTGCAATCACCTTATCACGAACTTTGTGACAGTCACGTTCAAGGTGCTTTGTTCGCTCATGAAAAACAGAGTTGTTGGCTATGTGAATTGCCGCAGTGGAATCACAGTAGAAGGCAACAGATTGACGTTGAGGACACTTAAACTCAGCCAAAAGATTCACCAACCACTCCACTTCTTTGACAGCAAAACCCATAGCACGGTATTCCGATTCTGCCGAAGAACAGGATACAGTATCTTGTTTCTTCGATTTCCAGGCAATGAGAGAGTCGCCAAGAAACATACAATAGCCGGATGTGGAGCGTCGAGAATCCTTACAAGAGCCCCAATCAGCATCTGTAAACGCCTTGAGAGTCAAGTCAATACTCGAGGAGAAGAAAAGACCAAGACTAATAGTTCCCTTTAAGTAATGCAGAATCTTATGGGCTGCCTTGAGATGAGAAGGCCGGGGAGCAGAAGTAAACTGACATAGTTTGTTGATCGCAAATGTAATAGCAGGTCTAGTGATCGTGAGATACATCATGCGACCAATCATTTATCGATATAGTTTAGGGTTCGGCAACAGTGGCTCATCACTGTCAGAGCATAAGGTATTCTTAGGATCCATAGGAATACTAGATGGCTTGCAAGCAACAAACAAGTATCCTCCAGAAGTTCCAGAATATATTTCTGTTGCAGATGGATATTCCTAAGCTTGAACGAGCTATCTCGAGACCCAAAAAATACTTTAAAGGACCAAGATCTCTCAGCTTGAAGAATCTCTGCAAATCAGACTTCAGAGTTGCGACTTCATCATCATCATTTGAGGTAATGATAATGTCGTCAACGTATACAAGAACCGCCATATATTTTCCTTTTACGTTTTTGATGAAGAGCGTATGTGTATAAGATTGTTGGAATCCCAAAGATAATAGTGTAGAACGAAACTTGAGAAACCACTGTCTTGAGGCCTGTTTCAAACCATAGAGTGATTTCTTGAGCTTACACACTGGATTTGGAGGTTAGATGACGCCTTCTTTTGGAGTGTATCCTGGAGATAGTGTCATATATATATCCTCAGATAAATCTCCATTAAGAAAGGCATTTGATATGTCTAATTGAGTAAGACTCCAAGCTTTTTCTGCTGCAACTGCAATTAAAGTCTTTACAGTCGTCATCTTTGAAACAAGGGAGAAGGTCTTAACAAAATCTATGCCTTCTTGTTGCGTATATCCCTTGGCAACGAGCCTTGCCTTGTATCTCTCTAACGTACCATTGGCATTGAGTTTAATTTTAAAAACCCAATTATAGCCGATAACATGTTTACCAGGAGGAAGAGAGCAGATGTCCCATGTGTTTTTAGCTTCAAGCGCAATGAGTTCCTCATTAATCGCCTTGATCCATTCATCGAACTTCTTTGCTTGAGTAAAAGAAGCAGGTTCAGGATGTAATGAAATGAAACAAATGTAGTTTATGTAACCTTCTGAAAGTTGATCGTATGAAAGATGAGCAGCCAGAGGATACGGTATCTCAGTCTCAGTCACATTGCAGTAGTAATCATGCAGATATGAGGGAGCTTTGGATAACCATTTTGACAGTCAGGAATATTTTCCAAACGAGAGTCATTTGCAACTGTAGGAGATGAACTCACAACTACAGGAATGTCACTCGTAGCGGATGATTCCGAGAAGGTTCCCATCTTCGAGAAGAAGTCTTCAGGTAAAGAGTCTTCATTAGAAGAGAATGGAAAGATGTCCTTATGAAACACCACATTTCTGGAGATAAGAACTTCATTCGTGTCAAGATCCAGAAGCTTATAACCTAAGAAAAATGCATGGCTTAGCTCGAGGCTGGAACTTATGACGATTCTTAGAGCTCGTGGAACCGTAAACCAGACAACCAAACACTCGCAAATCTCTGTAATCAGGTAGCTTAGAGGTAAGTAACTGAAACGGAGATTTGTTCTGCAACAAGGGCGTAGGAAGTCTATTGATCAGAAAGACAGCAGTGAGAATACAATCACCCCAATACTCAAGAGGCAAATGAGATTGAAACATCAAGGATCGAGCTACATTGAGTATATGTTGGTGCTTTCGCTCTACGACAGAGTTTTGTTTTGGTGTCTCCGGGCATGAGTGAAAATCTTGTATTCCTTTTGCTCTATAGAGATCAGTAAACTTCAACTCTGGAGCATTGTCTGATCTCACACCTTTCACTGATGTTTGATACTGTTTCTCAACCATAGTAATGAAGTCTGGAAAGACCTGCAGCACCTCTGATTTAGTACGCATTAGGTAGACCCATGTGACTCTTGTATGGTCATCAACTATAGTCAAGAAGTACTTATATCCTTCTGGAGTTGGCACTGAAAAGGGACCCCATATGTCAATGTGCAGCAAATCAAAAGCATGTTCACGAATATTATTTTGAGATATATAATAAAGATGCTTTTGTTTGGCTAAGGGGCAGATTGCACAATAAAATGGTTCTTTATTCCTTGTCTTATAACCGAGTACATATGTAATTGCGACAATCTTCTCTACAGATGGATGGCCAAGTCCATTATTCATAAAGTTGTGTCAAGAACAACATTGACTGAAAAAGTAAAATCCTTTGCAGATGTTCCAGTGATAGTAGATGCATCCAAGACGAATAGGTTTGAAACTTTTTCACCCTGGCCAATCGTCAATCCCCTGATAGGATTCTGTATCAGACAAGTAGATTGGTCAAATATGACACAACAACCTATATCTTTGGTGAGCTGATTGATACTGAAGAGATTAAGACGAAAGTATGGGATGTATAGCACATTGTTCAAGATAAGATAGTCGTTTAGACGTATCTATCCAACACCCTGAATTTTCACACCTATTCCCGTTGGAAGTATGACAGATTTGTCAAGAGAATCAGTCATAGTAATGAACTGATTTCGATCATGAGAGACATGATGTGTTGCTCCACTATCAACAACCCATCACTGAGATGTTAAACAATTACCAGTGGCCCTCAACATTCCCACAAAGCATAGTGAAGAGGTAGAGAAAGCCATAACGGGTAGAGTTGTTATGGTTCCCATTGACGTCGAAGGTGTTGAATTAGAGGCAGGAGATGTATTCAACTGAGTATTGAAGTAGGCAATGACACTCTGAATCTGATCTTTTGAGAGTGTATTGATCATCTCTGGAACATTAAGTTCTTGTGTCGCAGCGTCTTGCAAAGCAAGTTGAGCAACAACAGGTTTAATCTGCTGCTTATCTGCACTAAAAGGCTTGACTTTGTGCTTGAATCCTGGAGGATAACCATGAATCTGATAGCATTTATCCACTGTATTCCCAGTATATCCACAGTGAGAGCACATAGGACGTTGCTTTGGGGCGTTGTAAGCAGCATTAATCGAAGGATGAATGTTCTATGTTGCAGTCATTTGAAAACCAGTAGCATTCTGAACCGGATTGATACTCCTTTCACTGTAGTCTTGATCAAGAAGGTTGTAAACCTCACCAAGAGGAGGAACATTCTTCTACATGATGATTTAACTGCGAGCATTAGCATATGACTCATTTAAACCAGCCAAGAACTTGATTATCTTTGTATGCTCTGTCTTTGTTGCAGTAGCTTTATAGCAGTTGCAGTTTTGACAAGTTTTAACACAATTTGCTCCATCAAGGTCATCCCACAGAGTCTTGAGCTTGGTGTAGTAGGTAGAAAGGTCTGTGTTGCCCTGCTGGAGAGACCAGATTTGTTGTGTGAGCTGATAAGATCTTGGCAAGTTGGTGATATGAAATCTGCTCGTCAAGTCTTTCCAAATCCCAGAAGCATCACTGAATCGCAAAATACTTCCATAGATCTGTTTAGTTACTGAGTTGAGAATCCAATATTTGACCATACTATGGCATCGAGACCATATACGATAATGAGGATGATTCTCAGCTGGTCTAGGTAAGGATCAATCAACAAAAGCAATCTTGTTCTTAGCCTCTAGAGAAATAGTTGTTGGGGTCAAAATCGGTCACGACGGAATCAATGCCCGAAAATCCGCGGAAGAACCAAATCTCGGGCAAAACCCAGCAGTAACCAAAGCGGATCACCCAGCGAGCAGGCCAGCTTCGCCCGGCCAGCTTCGAACCAGCTTCATAGCGCTAGCGGCGAGCTTCGCCCGGCGAGCTTCGCCCGGCCAGCTTCGAACCAGCTTCATAGCGCTAGCGGCGAGCTTCGCCGAGACAAGGGAGAGCTCGCCCGGCGAGCGTGGGCCAGCTCGCCCGGTGAGCATGGGCTAGCTCGCCGGCGAGCTCGCCCAAGACAAGGGAGAGCTCGCCCAGCGAGCGCAGGCCATCTCGCCCGGCGAGCACGGGCCAGCTCGCCGGCGAGCTCGCCCGAGACAAGGGGGAGCTCGCCCGGCGAGCGCGGGCCAGCTCTCCCGGCGAGCACGGGCCAGCTCACCGGCTAGCTCGCCTGAGACAAGGGAGAGCTCGCCCGGTGAGCGCGGGCCAGCTCGCCCGGCGAGCACGGGCCAGCCTGCCGGCGAGCTCGACCAAGACAAGGGGGAGCTCGCCCGGCGAGCACGGACCAGCTCGCCGGCGAGCTCGACCATGGCATGGGTCAGCTCGCCTGGCAAGTACAGCCCTGTCATGGATCAGCTCGCCAGGCGAGTTCGGCCGAGGCACAGGAGAGTTCGCCCAGCGAGCACGATCTACCTATCGACGATTATTTCTGTGGGAACCGAAATTTGCACCGTCAAATTAAGTTGATTTGGAGGAAAGCCAAGTGAACCAAGCCTTCCCTGAAGGTCCCGGATATCTGCTGGGCCGCAGACGACACAATCAGTACGACAAAGGAAATATGAAAAAGAAATAAAAATCGTAAGAACAAAGAATGGAGCAAAAGATCTTATTTCCGAATCCGCGTTTAAGCGTGAACAACAGGTAAGAGCCTCGGCTACAGGAGCTGTCGGCAAGTTCGCTAGTCTAGCAACCTAAGTTCTAACCTAGTTGAGTCGCAGCTCGCTAGTAAAAACGGAAAATAATGCCTAAGTTGCTCTAAGTGCTCTGGGAGTTTTTTTGTGATCTCATCTGCTTCTTGCTCAAAGCTCTCCTTATATACTCCCCTTAAGACGGTCTATCTTCTCGCGGGCTGAATCGGGCTTTTTCCATTTTTGTCCATCTTCGTGTTTATCGGGAAACTTGACATTTATCTTCGGAAAACTTGACATTTATCTTCTGGAAACTTGACATTTACCTTCTGGAAACTTGACATTAATCTCTTATGTGAGGATAAGGATAAACCGTCATAGTTATCCTTCCTTTTCGGAAAATCGTACGTGGGCCGTTTTGACCACGTTGGGCCGTTTAGGCGTTTTTACGGTTTTTCGAAAGGACGGTCTTTGAAGGTTTCGGTGTTTCTGAAGGAACCTCAATTCCTCGTAAAGTCGAGATAGTGGTGTTTCAGAATAACCGTGGTCGTACCAAACTTCGCGTAGATTGATCCAAACAAGCTAAGATGGGATCGAACCGGACACAATAGGACGAGACGGGGCGAGGGCCGTGGACCCGGCCTAAACCCGACCATGGCCAGATGCCGCCGGCGCCAGGCGAGTGCCGCCCGGCGCCAGGCCGGTGCCGCCCGGCGCCAGGCAGTGCCGCCCGGCGCCAGGCAGCCAGCGTCAGCGTCTGCATGCGGCGCCAAACCGGAGCGCCACGGCCCGAACCGACCAGCGTCCAGCGTGCCGCCCGGCGCCAGGCGAGTGCCGCCGGCGCCAGGCGAGTGCCGCCCGGCGCCAGGCTTCTTCAGCGTGGCGGCGTGCGCCGGTGCCAGGCCATCTTTCGTCCGTGGGTTTTTCGTTGTTCGATCTTTCCTCCGTCGGTCGTTTGCGAAATCTTTGAGTTTGGGAAGGTTTTTAGCCATAGATTTGAGATAATCGTTTCTAATCCAACAAGGTTCCTCGGTATCGGGATTTGAGATGGACTTGGATTAAGTAGATTTTTGTCGTCAGGATGCGAGCAATGTGGCCGAGCTTTAGATGTGTTAAAAGGCGAATTTTTTAATCAATCGGAAGGCTTTGCGGAAGAACCATCGTAGATCTCGGACGATCGGACATAGGTTTTAAGGAACCAAGATGCGCCATTGCCGAGATTATGGGATGATTACGGATGAAGCCAGGACCCTTGCGCTGGTGCCAGGCGGAGCGGACGAGCCTTCCATGAGTTTTATCGGCGGCGACCGTTTCTTGGTTTTGATCGTCGCTTGGCTTTTCTTCGAGGATTTTCGGTAACGATTTCGTCATTGACCGATTTTGACCCCAACAGTTAGCCCCCAGCTAGCTAGGAACGCAGTGCCTGTCGGATCCTAGCTTGCGGTATAACCATATGGGAAGGTGTTGAGGCGTGTCGTTTGCGAAAGTCGAGGTAAATAGTGATTTTACCTCCTTTATATGGATGGAGTAAGAAATCTCATTCTTTACTTCACCATAAGAAATTTACTTTCTCTCTCAAGAATCCTTTCTCTCTCTTTAGAACAATGTCTTCAAGATCCTCAAAGAGAAACTCTTCTTCCCATTCATCCTCGGATGACTCTCCTGCTCATGTGGCGGTGAAGCAGGAGGAGTTGGTCGAGGAAAAAGAATCGTATTACCGAGTCCTTGTAGGTTCGCCCCAACACTGCCAGAGATCCCTGTTCGAGACCTGCACGAGGCAGCCGGTGCTCCTTTGCGCCGAGCTTCGGTTTCGTAAATATCTCAAGGTTCTTGAGATTTTTACCAGGTTCTGAAGAGTCAAATTCAGTTCCGTTGGTAACGAGTGCAAGGAATCCTCCGCAAGGTTTCTTTACATGTTAAACTTTCTTTACGCATCGCATGTGGTTCCCGATCCTGGTGCCATTGTTCGCGGCGCTTCACCGCCAACGCTGAGTTGGCTTACGCATTGATCGCTAGCTACTTAACTCGGATTGATCTTGGTCCCGATGATTTCGGTCTTTGGGGCACTCGCCGACGGGAGTGACGGTTACTACTCCATGCTGCCTAAGAAGGATATGGCCGCGATTCCGGGACTACTAATCCCAAATCCTGGCAGGAGCGCTTCTTCGGCCCAAATATGATGCGTTCTGTCGAGGAGAGCTGCCTCCATCTCTTTCCGCGAAAGCATGGAACTTCAACCGAGGTAATATGACGAAAACCCTGTTGTCTATTTCACCTTTTCGAAGTGCGAAGTTTTAGTGAAAATTTTCGCTTTGTAGGAACAACCCTACTCGCGATTTGCCTGGTGACGCCTTTGTCAAGAGATATCTTCTTCGCCAAAGGCCGCTTTTCTGAAAATCCTTCACCCTCGAACGGATTCGAGATGCGTTAGACTTTATCGTCCCAGCCCTGTCCCGCCAGATGATGTCGAACCTGTCACCGCAGCTCCTACCGAGGCGCAGACAGAGGTCTCGTGGGGAAGGAAATCGATGATGGGAAGGCTCGAAATCCTTCACCGCTGGGGAGAAAACCTAGTTTTACTCCAACGGAAAAAGACGGAGCGGTTTTCCACCTAACAACTTTGATGGCCTTCCTCCGAGTTTACTACTGATGAGTCGCTGGAGGATGAGGAGAAACAACGGTTTTTGCCGAGGGCTCCCAACGGTCAACGAGGTTTGGCCCTTCAACTTCTTAACCTTGTGTTTGAATCTATATATAAGCATACTTGCTGATCTTGAGTTTATGCAGGGACTAAGAGTTTTAGCAGGCGCTTTGACTCGAAGTTTCCGCAAATCCAGGATTGCTAACTTCAAGACCACGTAAGCAGAGCCGGAGCTTTTCCGGTTCCAACAAGAGGTAAAGGCAGAACGCAAGCAAGTTGAGCTTCACGCCGAGCTCGCTCTCGCGGAAAGGAGAGGAAGAAGGATGGTCGCAGCGGAGGTGGCAAGACGGGCGGAATCGCTTGCTGCTGAGTTTCAATGTTTTAAAGAAGCTCAGGAGTTTGTTGGTGATTTCGAAGTGCCGGGTTCGGTCAGAACCTTCACAAGTCTCGTAACCCGGATTTCTCCTTCGATTCGGTGATTGCTGAAATGAAGGATTTCATGGTGAGTGCGCCATGCTGAGTCCTTGGTTCCTCCGCAAGAAAGAGTCCGGAGACTATGGGAACCTATCGAGGTTTCCGAGGATACGGTGGAGGCCGAGCCGATGAGAACGCCGAGGGTGGTGGGAACGCCAAGGCTGAATGAAGAAGTGGACCAGCCTGCTAGTTCATTTGGGATTTTCGCGATCCGATTTCTCAATGTTGACTCCTTGTGAATCGTATTTTTCCGCAGGTAATGCATTTTAGTAATTTTATTCTGCAATCGCTGGAGGTTGCATTCTTATGTTTTGGGACTGGCCGTTGGTGGTTGAATCCCGTCCTTTTGCGGCTTTTATGAATATGAAAATTTGGCAGATTTCGCCTTTGTTTTGATTTATACTTTCGCCAAGTGTAGAGGGAAGGATGCGAGTAGTCACTTCGATCCTAATCTTTTTGTCGCTGGTCCGATGCTACTTTTAGCGAAGCCGCTTTAGGTGTGTTTATAAGAGACATGTTTTGGGATCTCGTGATACCATACTATGTCTGTGAGATGTCAAGATCCAGAAGACTGGTTTAGGGCAAGACCTAGGTTTACTTTCTGAGGCTGTGCGATGACTGATCGCTTTCGCTTTGTCTGTTAGTGATTTCTTCCTGATTCTTTCGCTTAAAGTCCGCCACTAAACGCTTATATGACTTGTGTTAAAAGAATCGAGCTATCTTCGGAGTTTATCGAGGAGCTAAACCAAAATTTTGGGTTTCTTGTATAGCTATGATATCCTTGTCGGATGTAAGAAGACCTTGTAGGTCTGACTACGAGTTTGTATTGAGTGAAGCGTTTCTTGTGTCGTCCGTCGGGGCCAATCGGCCAGGCGTGAGTTATTTTAAGTCGCAGGTGGACTGTCTTTTGCGGATATCTGAGTTTTGTTATCTTTTAAGAAGTTCGCGGCGTCTGGCGTTTCTTTTGAAGATATGATTTTCGTTTTTCCGAAGCGTTGATGCGTTTAAGTGAGCATAAAAGATAGAAAGAATTTTATTAAAATTTCGAGAAGTTAGAGTACATGTGCGGATTTTTCGCGTTTTTGTGGGAGTATAGGAGTATCGCGCAGTTCCCCTTTTGGTGAGGGGATAGCTGAACTCGCCGGGTTTCGACGAGCTGCCTCGATACCTCTTCGAGGATCAAGCCATCTCGTAGTTCTGATAGTTGCGTGAGCGTTTTTACTCCCGTCGCGTTGCCGTTTCGACCGTGCTGGTCGGATCGGTGGTTTGTGCGGGTCGAGCTGTCTGCTTTCACGGCGGTGGACTCAGAGGCTTTGTCGCTGTCTTGAATCGTTGCCTGTTTGGATGATTCTGGATCATCTTTCTTTGAGTCCTCGGGAATGTTATGTGATTCCTTTGCTCGTTTCGGGTTGGCCGCAGGGGCGTTCCGATCTTTTCGCAGTTTGAACTCGGCTAGGTAACGAGTCTCGATTGTTTCGACTACCCCAGATGGCTGCGGTTCCGGCCGAGTCGGAAACTTGATACGAGGTGATATGTGGATGGTACTGCCTTCATGGAGTTGATCAAGGGGTTCCCATGATGGCGTTGTAGATGGCGGGTTGTCGACTACTGCAAACTCGGCGATTTTGTAACTTCCTTTGCCATGACCGGAGTTTAATTCTCGAGGGTCATGGTAGTGGCCTCCGAAACCCCATCAAAGGTTTTGGCTCGGGGCGACTTCTCCAAGTGGGATCTTCATCCTGTAGAGGGTGTCGCGGAAGATGGCGTTGACCGTGCTTCCTGTATCGATGAGAATGCGGCCGACTTGAGATCCTGGATGACCAGGTCGATTACCAAAGGATCGCGGTGAGGTTTGTCGATTCGGCGGTCTCGTGTTCCTCAGCGATTGTGTGGTTAGGAACATGGCTGTATGGGAACCAGTTGGAACTTGTCTCGGCTTTTAAGCCCGTAGGCTTTTATCGATGAGACAGAGTCTTGGTAGAACTGTGATCCTCCGATGATCATGTTTACCCTCGGCGGCTGCTGTTGTTCCCTTGGTGCGTCATGTCTTCTTCGCTTTTCCCGATTGGTTTTCAGTCGCGGTCCTCGGAGACAATTTTGTTGGTCTTTGGGCGGTCGGAGTCCAGGAGCAAGTCCTTTATACTCTTGACCTTTGATAGTTAGCGGTGGGAGTTTTCGGCGGCCGGCAGCCGAACCTTGCAGTTAGCGGTGGAGTGACCTCTGGTCTCGTGGAACTTCGCGGTAGGAGTTATCCTTGTACTGGTTCCTGGTCAGGTGTTTCGGAGGTTTTGCCTTGCTCGAGTTGATGGCGTAGTTATGCTGCCTTGGCGTCTTCCGCCGTGATGGGCGTATTTGTCGTTACGAGGGTTTCTTCTTGGGCCGGTTTTATGCGGTCCGTGCTTCTGCGATAGAAGCTTCATCTCTTCTTTCATGATGATGAAGTCCGTTGCCTTGTGGAAGTATCCTGGATTGTCAGCGGCTTTTCAGTAGTATCCACTTCCGAACTTCGACTTGTACGAGAGAGTTTTCCTCGAGTCGATTGCGACATTGTCGCTGATGCCGTTACTCTGGCCATCACCAGTTTTAACCTTCATGAAGTCGCGGAGTGACTTCGTCTTCCTTCTGAGCTAGACTCCATAGATCCATGTCGGACGTTTCTCTGTCCATGAACATGGAGTACTGTTTGAAATGCGAGGCCAGTTGGCGGAAGTTTCCGATGGAGTTTCTTTTGAGCGGAGAACCACTCGGCGCAGCACCTTTGAGGTGCTCGGCGAAGAAGACAATGACCTGCGTCCGTTCGGCTCGGGAGTTTCCACCTACCCATTGCGATCTGGAAGGACTGCAGGTGCGACTTAGGATCCGTCGTGCCGTCATAGGCCGGGATTTTGATCTTCCCTGGGTCTGAGATCGTGATTCCGTGATCTGAGTGGTGAATGGCGTTTTCGTGCTTCCTCGAGAAGTCTATCGATCTCGAAGGGAACTGGTCGCTGATGGATTTGCGATTTTACCGCTTTCACTTGACCCGCGGTCTTTTGAGAGATTCGCGGAGATCATGGATCTCGCTATTGCTGCGGCGTTCCTCGAACCTGTCGGCTGGTCGCGATAGATCCGAGTTTGATCTTCCGCGAGTTCTTCCTGCTCCATCCAGTAGAGTTCTTCTTCCTCTTCGTCATGGGCCTATCGAAGGATACCGTCTGCCGAGCGGACTGGCTTCGGGTTCTCTGGTGGATGTCAGCGTCTTCATCGGAAGGATCCGATTGGTCGCTGATATCTAGATTGATCTTCGGCGTCGCTTTCCTTGTTTCCGTCGCCGGGAGTGGAAGGTTCTGCGAGTCGTTTGCTGTCCTTCGGGCCGTTTCACCGGGTGGGCTCTTCGGGCATCTTTTCGTGCCGGAGATCGAAGTCGAGTCTTCTGCAGCGGTGTGCCTTGGTGGATCAGCGGCAACTTGCTCCTCGCAGTTAAGGTGTCGACCTGTTTTGCGGCGAGGTTATCAGCTTGTCTGTTGTTCGCCGGCGCTGGGCGGTAAACAGTTCCTTCATCTGCCTGGCGCCTCGGTGTTTGCATCAGCGGTGACTGCGGGCGCATCTCCAGCTGGAGTCTTCTCAGCGTTGGCGTCGGCGGGTGTTCCGTCTGGCTGGCTGATCTTTGGTGGCGTCGGTAGACATGATCGGCGGCGTGCAGTTGCGAGATAGATAGATCCGTAACCCCCTCCTTCTAGCCAACTGTGGAAACCGAAATTCGCACCGTCAAATTAAGTTGATTTGGAGGAAAGCCAAGTGAACCAAGCCTTCCACGAAGGTCCGGATATCTGCTGGGCGCTGCGACACAATCGATGCGACAAAGAAAATCGACAAAATCACGACACAATCGATGCAGGCGGGGCGAGGGCGTGGACCGGCGCCAGGCGACCCACATGGCGGGTGCCGCCGGCGCCAGGCGGCCAGCGTCCAGCGTGCCGCCCGGCGCCAGGCGGCCAGCGTCCAGCGTGCCGCCCGGCGCCAGGCGAGTGCCGCCCGGCGCCAGGCGAGTGCCGCCGGCGCCAGGCGGCTTCAGCGTCCAGCGTGCCGCCCGGCGCCAGGCGAGTGCCGCCGGCGCCAGGCGGCTTCAGCGTCCAGCGTGCCGCCCGGCGCCAGGCGACCCACATGGCGGGTGCCGCCCGGCGCCAGGCGGCCAGCGTCCAGCGTGCGCCCGGCGCCAGGCGAGTGCCGCCGGCGCCAGGTCGGTGCCGCTGGCGCCAGGCGAGTGCCGCCGGCGCCAGGCGGCCAGCGTCCAGCGTGCCGCCCGGCGCCAGGCGAGTGCCGCCGGCGCCAGGCGGCCAGCGTCCAGCGTGCGCCGGTGCCAGGCCATCTTCCGTCCGTGGGTTTTCGTTGTTCGATCTTTCCTCCGCCGCTTATGGAAATCTTTGAGTTTGGGAAGGTTTTATAGCCATAGATTTGAGATAATCGTTTCTAATCCAACAAGGTTCCTCGAGTATCGGGATTTGAGATGGACTTGATTCGTGATTTTCCGCCGCCAAGGATGCGAGCAATGTGGCTTCGAAGCTTTAGATGTGTTAAAAGACGAATTTTTAATCAATCGGAAGGCTTTGCGGAAGAACCATCGTAGATCTCGGACGATCCGACATAGGTTTTAAGGAACCAAGATGCGCCATTGCCGAGATTATGGGATGATTAACGGATGGGCGCCAGGACCCTTGCGCTGGTGCCAGGCGGAGCGGACGAGCCTTCCCATGAGTTTTATCGGCGGCGACCCGTTTCTTGGTTTTGATCGTCGCTTGGCTTTTCTTCGAGGATTTTCGGGTGACGATTTCGTCATTGACCGATTTTGACCCCAACAATTTCTGAATCCGGTCTTATCCCGTGACCATGCGTCTTCGTCCGAAATTTCCATAACTCAATCCTCAGGTGCACGGATATAACGTCGACGTTCCATCTAGGAATATCTTCAAAAGCTTTCGGAAATTGGGAAGGTTAAGTCTCTCAAACGATTTTCCACTCTTCGTGGTAGGATGGGTTACGATTAATTCAACATCAACCACCTCAGCTGTATGTAAGAAACGGAGTTCCGCTAGAAGGATCGTACTTATGCTAACGGACACTTCATGAGTAAAAACGCTTAAGTCTCAATACGGCCCAAAGAGGGTCCGAATTGTAGACAACGGCCCACCTAAGATCCAAAGAGACTTGAGCCCAAAGATTAGAACGACGGCTTAGTTTATTCGCAGAAAGAGATAAATGTCAAGTTTCCGCGAAGATAAATGTAAAATTTCCGCGAAGATAAATGTCAAATTTCTGCGAAGATAAATGTTAAGTTCCCGAAGATAATCATGAAGGAAAATGAAAAGCCTGACTATGCATAACCGCGAAAAAGAGAGGCAAACCCACCTAGAGGAAGTATATATGAGAGCTTGAGGCTTAGGAGCAAAAGAGAGCTTTCAGAGCAAACTTAGCACTTAGAGCAAATTAGGCATTTTCCATTTTTACTATCGAGCAGCACTCAACCAGGTTAGAACTTAGATTGCTAGACTAGCTTAACCCTGCCGACAGCTCAGAGCCAAGGCTCTTACCGTTGTTCACGCCAAACGCCAATTCGAAATAAGATCCCCTTTGCTCTCCCATCTTTTTAACTTACGATTTTATACCTTAATATTCTCGCTGCATCGATTGTGTTGTGTGTGGCCCAGCATATACTGACCTTTAGGGGAGACTAGGTTTACTTGGTTTCCTCTGATTGACTGAAACTCGACGGTGTGAATTTTGATTCCACAGCTTACGCCTGTGGAGGGGATACGGATCTAACTTTCACGCAACCACGACGCCACAGATATGGCTAAGGACACTGATAAAGACAAACAGGCGCCCGACGGGCCTCCCGTCGATCCCAGTGTCAATCAAACTCCAGCTGGAAACATGTCGACGGTAACTACGGACGCCGCGGCATTAGCCCTGATGAAAGAACTGTTCGCTTCGCCAGAAAAGTCGGATCAACAGGATAAACTCGTTGCCGCTTCGCAAAACAGGTGGAAACCTAACTGCGGCTATGAGTAAAACTCGCACAGCACTACCAGGACCCGCTACCGAAGAAGACTCAACTTCAAGACTAAAGACCAGGCCGCTGGCGACAGAGCGCCCCTCGGTAAAAACCCTAGCAAAGCAGCCCCGTCCAATGCACAGCCGATCGTGGAGAAACTACTCCTCCCCGAGCAACGAGGGGCCGACGCTGAACGATCGATCTGGATATAGTGACCAGTCCGATGGCTCGACCAAGATGCGATATCCACCCAAGAAGAACACGGCCAGTCCGCCGCGAACGCCACTTGAGAAACCCATGACGGAGGAAGAAGAAAACCTCTATTGGGTGGAACAGAGGAGCTGGCTGAAAACAAGCCAGAATCCACCGGAGCCAGCGCCCCGACTCGACGGCATCTGGAGCCCCAGTGAAATCCACCACTCCACGCGAAAGTACATTTCAAAACCGCTGCAGAAGTCAAAGCGTGAAATCGCAGATTCACCATTTTCGAGGGCTGCTCAAATTGACAGACTACCGAGGAAGCACGCGAAGACTCTTTCACCGCCTCGATCTCACGTAAACCCGTGATCTCGGATCCGTGGAAGATAAAATTCCCGCTTCACGATGGCACCTCCGACCCAAAGGTGCATCTGCAGTCGTTCCAGATCGTGATGGGAAGATGCAAACTCAAGGAATGCGAAAAAGACGCCGCTACTGCCTCCTCTTCGTCCAAAACCTCAGCGAACTGCACCTAATGGTTTTCGCCTAAAGCAAAACTCTATCTAAGCTGCCATTAGCTTCGAGTTCCTCAAACAAGCATCCATGTTCATTGACAGGAGACTCGACATCGATCTCTCTATCTCGGAAGACGAGCCACTCCACGATTTCATGAACTGATTCAAGCTAGTAATGGCAAGAGTCACCGAATCAGCTAAAGTAGCGATCGACGCTTATGAAAACTCGGTACCGATCTAAACTCCGCCAGTGGATATCTCTCAAAACCGAGAATCCATCCAGGATGCTCTGCACAAGGTAACGGACTTCATCATAATGGAGGAAGAGATGAAAATCCTCTCCCAGAAGCACAACCCGCAGAAAACATCCGCGAAAAGGAAAAGCTCTCGTAACGATAAATACATCCACCACGAAGGGGAAGATCTCCAAGGCGAGCACAATTACGCCATCAGTTCGAACAAGGGAAGACCTCCGAACACCTGGACCAGGAACCAGTTCAAGGATAACTCCTACTGCGATTTCCACCAGACCGAGGACATTTTACTCAACAGTTGCAAGGTTCTCGGCAGGATGGATCAAACTTCTCGTCGGCGAACTCGAAGGTTACGAGCATAAGAGATCTTGTCTTGATTCGATCGGCCTCCCAAAACTGACAAAGAGTCTCCAAAGGGACGACGCGAAAAATCAGTCGGGCGAGAAACGCGGAAGAAGACAAGACAACCAAGGAAACAACAGCAACCGTCGAAGGGTCAACATGATCATCAGAGGATCGCAATTCTATCACGATTCGGTCTCTTCGATCAAGCCTTACGAACGGAAGGCCGAGACGAGCTCTAACTGGGAAAATCGGTCCCCGACCGATGACGTGCCGAACGATACGATCACCTTCAAGAACATGAAACCATCGGCATCGACAAACCGCGATCGCGACCGCTAGTCATCGATTTGGTGATCCGAGACCTCGTCGCCAGGATCCTTGTCGACACAGGAAGCACGGTCAATGTCATCTACCGCGATACGCCAAGAATGAGTATCGAACTCGCTAAGTCATCTCGAACCAAAACCTCTCACAGTTTCGGCACGATGTCAATGACCCTCAGATCCATCAAACTTCCGTGATGGCAAAGATGTGAAGAAAATTGTCGACTTCATGGTGGTCGACACTCCTGCCATCTATAACGCCATCATGGGAACCCCGGATCAATGCCATGAAAGCAGCACCATCGACTTACCATCTCGTATCAAATTCCCAACCCTGCCAAACATCGTAACTGGGATGCCAAAACAGTCGAGGCTCTGCTACTTGGCGAACATAAACCGACTAACTCGAAGCCCCAGCCGTCAATTAAGAAATCGAAGAAAACTCAGAACTCCTACCGAAGTTCGAAGCAATCCGAACTGCCGGATCAGGCAGCTCGGGATGACAGCATCATCCCCGAATCCATCACCTCACCAGTGGATCTAACCCTACTGAAACGATCATCGACTCCAGCTTCGCCCCAGTAGCTGAAGCGACTAAGGCGACCCCCTCCAGCGAGTAGGAACACCCGCGGAAACCAGTAGAACTACGAGATGGCTTGATCCTCGAAAGAGGTATGTAGGCAGCTTGTCCTGTTGACAAGTTCATCTATCCCTCTCTCCAAAAAGGGGGGGGGGAGTGGGTACGTATACTCATATACTCCCATAAAGTTCGAAATATCCGTGCTTGTACCCAAAATTTTCGATACTTTTTAATAAAATTTCTTTTTTCCGATTTCACGAATCACTCGCAATAAGCCTCTACACCATCCAAACAATCCTTGGACGAAAAACGGTTCCTATTTTAAACAGCCACGGTCAAGCAAGACCTAAAATGCACCTGTCTTCTCCGAAAGAAAGAAGATCGAAACCACTTCGTAAAAGATATATCTTTCGGGAAAAGCGAGACGTCGCAAACAATCCGCGAAAGATCTTATCTAAGTTCACAGTCCATCCGCGACTTTAAAAACAATGATCGTCGATTGGCCCCGATGAACATACCTGAAAACCGTTCTCCAAAAAGGAACTCGTAGTCAAACCTTTCATAAAAGTAAAGGTTCTCTTACATCCGGCAAGTATATCATAGCGCGCTATACAAAAAATCCGAAATTTTGGTCAGCACTCCAGACGGACTCTGGAAATGCTCGGTTCGTCCCATACAAGTCGTATAAGCCGGCATCAAGCTGCGGACTTTAAAACGGAAAGAACCAGGTAGAAATCGCCAACATGCAAAACGAAAGCCGATTAGTCATTGCATAGCCTTAGTGCCGAGAGTAAACCTAGGTCTTGCCCTAAGCCCAGTCCTACTGGCACATTAACATCTCAAGGCATGATATCAGAACTGATACGAGATCGTAAAACATGTCTCATCGTCCAAATGCTCACAAAACTTCGTGAAACTCCTAAACGTTTCCGAATACCCTCGTCCTTATAAGGGCAAACGAACAGTACGACAAACTAAGACTTAAGATACGAAGTGACTACTCGTATCTTTCCCCCAAACACTTGACAGAAGTATAAACTAAAAATCACAGGATGATAAAAATATTCGTCATATATATAAAAGCCGCAAAACGGCTGGGATTCGAAATCCACCAACGGCCAGTCCCACAAATAAAGTCAAATGGCCCCGAAAGGCCATAGCACACTCATATAAACAGGCCACAGTCGGCCTAAAAACTCAACGATACAAATAAAGGATAAGGGAGACGGCTCGAGATCGATGGAGCTCCGTCGCACTTCGGATCCGTTCAACGGTAAAGGAATTCCAGAAGAACGGTATGCTGCGGAGGAGATCTCGCTTGGCGAAAAGATCGGCAGGAGTTGGCGGAAGGATCCTGTTCGCTGCAAGATATAAAAAAATCAAAACCATCGCCACATTAAAAACGCCACTAGTCGATACCGCGTTTGAAGTTTCATTCCCGACGGAATAGGTGGAGATAGCTCTCCTCGACGGATTCCCCATCTATTCGAACGAAGAAAAAGCGCTCAAACCATGTCTTGGGGTGCGAAGTGTGCCCTTGGATTATAGCCATGTTTTTCTTCGGTGCCATGCGGAACGAGCCATCAATCCCCGTTGGTCTCGTAGCCCAAAGGCCCTCAAAGTCGCCAGGGTTAAGATCCATCCCTAACTCGTAACTCGCGATCAACACTCCGAGCCAATGCTGTAAAGCCGGAACGTTCAGCTGACTGATCGAAAGCTCGAAGCGGTGAAGCGCGCGAACAATGGTGCCGGGGATCGGGAACCACAAGCGGCAATACGACAGAAAAGCTTCATAGCAAGTGAAGAAACCATCCGGAGGATTCCTTGCGCTCTCATTGCCGCTCGGGATCCGGAACACGACTTCGCTTGGGACCTGGTAAAACTTCCGAAGAGTAGCAAGGTAGCGGGAGAAACCATGCTCGGCGGAGAGGCGATTTGGCAACCTCACAGGCCTCGGGATCGGATATCTTGTAGAGAAGGAACGAGCCGCAAAGAGCCTTGTAGTATGCGATCCTCGCGCCTTCATCGACTCAAACTCCTCCTTGAATGACCACCTCATTAGCAGAAGAGTCATCCGAAGATGAATGTGAGGAAGAGTGTCTCTTTGAAGATCCTTTGCTTGAAGACATTTTCTTTAAAGCAAGGAGAGAAAGAAAAGAGAAATGACTATCTTAAAGGTAAGTTCTAGTAAGGAGTAAGTTTGGAATGATTAAAAACTTACTCCACCTATATAAGTAGTAAAAGAGATTTACTATTTACTCTCA
The DNA here is from genome assembly GCA_016771965.1 of Brassica carinata. Taxonomy (NCBI): domain Eukaryota; kingdom Viridiplantae; phylum Streptophyta; class Magnoliopsida; order Brassicales; family Brassicaceae; genus Brassica; species Brassica carinata. The sequence goes on from CM028691.1 coordinate 16,944,662, forward strand.
GATTTTCGGCAAACGATTACGTCTTTACACCCTCCTCACAAGCTATACCGCGAGCTAGGACCTGTTACCAAAACTCCACGGAACCTAGCTAGCTGGGGGGCTAACTATTGGGATCAAAATCGGTCACGACGGAATCAATGCCCGAAAATCCTCGGAAGAACCAAATCTCGGGCAAAATTTCGAAAACGAGTAATCGAAACGGATCACCCGGCGAGCACAGGCCAGCTCGCCGGCGAGCTCCCCCGAGACGAGGGAGAGCTCACCCGGCAAGCGCGGGCCAGTTCGCCCGGCGAGCACGGGCCAGCTCGCCGGCGAGTTCGCCCAAGACAAGGGAGAGCTTCGCCGAGACAAGGGAGAGCTCGCCGAGACAAGGGAGAGCTCGCCGAGACAAGGGAGAGCTCGCCCGGCGAGCACGGGCCATCTCGCCCGGCGAGCACGGGCCAGCTCGCCCGGCGAGCACGGGCCATCTCGCCCGGCGAGCACGGGCCAGCTCGCCGGCAAACTCGCCCAAGACAAGGGAGAGCTCGCCCGAGACAAGGGAGAGCTCGCCCGAGACAAGGGAGAGCTCGCCCGAGACAAGGGAGAGCTCGCCGAGACAAGGGAGAGCTCGCCCGAGACAAGGGAGAGCTCGCCCGAGACAAGGGAGAGCTCGCCCGGCGAGCACGGGCTTCGCCGGGCGAAGCTCGACCATGAAATGGGTCAGCTCGCCCGGCGAGTACAGCCCTGTCATGGATCAGCTCGCCAGGCGGGTTTGGCCGAGGCACAGGAGAGCTAGCCCAGCGAGCACGATCTACCTATTGACGATTATTTCTGAATCCGGTCTTATCCCGTGACCATGCGTCTTCGTCCGAAATTTCCATAACTCAATCCTCAGGTGCACGGATATAACGTCGACGTTCCATCTAGGAATATCTTCAAAAGCTTTTGGAAATTGGGAAGGTTAAGTCTCTCGAACGGTTTTCCACTCTTCGTGGTAGGACGGGTTACGATTAATTCAACATCAACCACCTCGTTTAAGAAAGCGGAGTTCCGTTAGAAGGGATCGTACCTATGCCAACGGACACTTCACGAGTAAAAACGCTTAAGTCTCAATACGGCCCAAAGAGGGTCCGAATTGTAGACAACGGCCCACCTACGATCCAAAGAGACTTGAGCCCAAAGATTAGAACGACGGTTTATCTCATTCGCGGAAAGAGATAAATGTCAAGTTTCCGCAAAGATAAATGTCAAATTTCCGCGAAGATAAATGTCAAATTTCCGCGAAGATAAATGTTAAGTTTTCGAAGATAATCATGAAGGAAAAATGGAAAAGCCCGACTTACGACAAATCCGGCCCAAAAAGAGAGGCTAACCGACCTAGAGGAAATATATAAGGAGAGCTTGAGGCGAGGAGCAAAAGGGAGCTTTCTCAGAGCAAACTTAGCACTTAGAGCAAATTAGGCATTTTTCCGTTTTTACTATCGAGCTGCGACTCAACTAGGTTAGAACTTTGGTTGCTAGACTAGAGAACTTGCCGACAGCTCTCGTAGCCAAGGCTCTTACCTGTTGTTCACGCTCAACGCCAATTCGGAAATAAGATCCCCATTTGCTCTCCTATCTTTTTATCTTACGATTTTATACCTTAATATTCTCGTCGTACTGATTGTGTTGTATGTGACCCAGCAGATAGTCGTGACTTTAGGGGAGACTAGGTTTACTTGGTTTCCCTCCGATTGACTGAAACTCGACGGTGTGAATTTCGGTTCCCACAATAGTGATAGCTAAGTTCTAGGTGTTATAGTTTGATCCATCGAGTACCTCAGAGATGAGCGACGTTCCTGGATTATCTCCGCTTGTAAGGAAGTACGAATAGTATTGAACACCATCAAAGTAGAAGGTCTCACGAGGTATGAACGATTGAATCGAAACTGTGGGAGAAGATGGATTCGCCGCAAATGTCACCGGAATAGGTGGATCAGGGACAGAGGTGGTCGGAATAGGCCGAGAAGCTCGAGTCGCAGATGTTGAAGCACGAGCTGCTCTCCTCTTTTTTTTTTGTGAAGCGTAACCATTCCTGAAATCGAGGATGGCGGAATGATCAGAGAGAGACAGAGATGATGAATCCACCGGAGTTAGATCCGGTCGATGCGGAATCCGAGAATCGAATCGTTGATATTGATATCAACGCTCTGATACCATATTACTGTTTCAAGATCATCGAAGAAGAAAGTAATCTTCATTAATTTTCTATTACTCTGTTTGTTACAATGTATACTCTTTATAGTTAGAGATAACCGGATCAACGGTATTAAACCTGAATCAATTACAAATGATTGAACCAACTAAACCAAACTAAAACAAACACTTTGATATTCCAATAAAGTATGTAGCTCAGTTGGTCTATTTCCTTTACATCTGACACCCCTTTCCCTAGTTCAACTCCATCTTCTTACATTTTGTTTGTTTATTTTTCTTTTCTACAAGTTGAGCTAAAGCCAAATGTGACACCCCTTAAAATCAGACCTGGATCCGCCACTGTTTAAGCTTATTGCAAATTGTCAATGACATTCAACTTTATATCTTTGTTCTACTCGCATATGTATCAACTATCAAGTGTCTTGCTTAGTTGTCGATTTTGTACATTATAAATTTGGGATCTGCTCTCTTTAAAAAGTGATGATCTTGTAATTAGTTATTCAAATTATGCATTTACTCATACGTGTGCCATGTGATGTAATCAATGTAAATAAGGAAGGGGTCATTTCATGCTTGCATGCTCTTCTAAGATATACTTCAATAAGTTTTTTTCGCAATGCATGCATTAACAAGCATGCCTTTATCAGGTCGCAACCCCATGCAAGATGTAACAAACGAAACCATGTGAGAGTTACAAATACATAATTCGCAACACGCAGATCTATATATCAAATACTTCATTATTTTGAAAGTTTCATTGATTGTGATCAATAGTCATGAAAACAGATATATTTTGTCAGCATCGCCTCACATTCATCATCACTGTTTAATAGAGATGAGTTAGAGATGTCACGATGTTAAATGTCTATAGTAAAGCGGTGGTACCAAAAGATACGATCATTTTCTTATTGCGCTGAGAAAGTTTTCAACTGACATATAAGTTGGCGATGATAAAGATATGTCTCTAAAAGGAAGAATGGTTTTCAGTATCTGGTTTCTTGCAAAGCTCCTGGTATTAGAGAACAATTTTGATTCAATCATTTTATTAAGATATATTTATTTTCTTCTAATTTTTCATGTGTTTTTTAAAGTGTGAATATATCATTGCATTAATAAAGCATCTAATCATTAACGAAAAAGGTTTTTCGAATTATTGATTTTTTCTATTTCTTGATTTTCCATCTGTCGTGTAACTACAAGATCATGTTAGAGGTTCCAAAATTCTCGTAAATAAAATATCTCAAGTTGTCTATAAAGATCAAAATCAGATTTTTATTTACACTTTTTATCTTTTCTTTGTTCCTATAAAGCGAAAAGACCAAAAGAGACGACCAGTAAAATTACAAAAGAAAAATATCGAATAAAAGAAAGAGATAGATTCTGTAGCAGTCGTTAGACTGTTGTTGTATGTATTATGCTTCAGTTTATTCTGTATGATCGTATAGACTAGCATTTGTCTGCCTTTAAGAAAAACTAGCATTTAATTTGTTCTTCTTTTTGGTATAATTTTTGTTTGTTTTGCTGCACGTTATGGCCCTTTTCTCCCTTAATGCATACGAAACCCTAACTATATATTTCAACCATACAACTTTAAGCCAGAAAATTATAACAAATGTTACGAAAAGAAACATTTCAAATATTCGTTTGCGACCTAAAGTTTGCTAATGTTTACAATCAAAAGCCGACTCAAGGTCTAATCGTGGAAGACAGACATTTGGGTGCAAAAAGTAGATAAATATTATGGGCTACAAATATAAAAGAAGGTTATGCGTCATTACGTGTCCTGATGTATACCGTGATCTTTATTTATCTTTTAAATAATGCCGCAACTTTAATCAAACAGTTAGACTACATAATTCTAAACTTAGTTCTGTATTTATTGATTTTATCATGTCTCCACATCTCGTGAAAGGTTAAAGAGAGCCTAAAACTTCCGCTCCTACACAATATATACATATATGCGTGCCTTGTGTGAAGAATATATAATTTAGCTAACTAGGTTTTAATTAAGTGTGGCTAGTACTTTAGTACATGATTAATGGATCTATTTGGTCAACAGACCACCATTTTCACTAACCTAACCTTATATTCGTCACCTATATATCTAATTTCGTACCATGTAAATAAAACTTAATTACCATGTGTTGAAAATTTGGCATGTCATCTTAGTTATTATTAAAATAAGTATGCCTATTTGTTTTCCTTTTAGTGGCTTAATATGAACCGAAATACATCCTATCAATCACGTTCGATATATACTGTTATTTTAGTGCTATTATTATAATTACGAAGCTGATTATGATAAGCATTAATTAATTAAACATATGCATTAAGAAAAGAGCAAAACTAATCCATATACGTCACTTAAAGGTGATTAGGACTGCCGAGGAGGACTTAATTAGGACAAAGTTATCGTCTTCTATAATTTTTTTTTTTGCTAAAAGATTTCATCTTCTATAATTTTTAGACCACAATTTCATATACTAGGATTCAGAGACCACCTATTTTGTCGTCGCACGCGTCATTTAATCACTAGAAAGCTAGCTGTGGAATCGCATGTAAACCAACTTAATGTTTCTTGTATGACTTATTAGACTTTCATGCTTGAAATATGGTTAATTATGTTGACATAGTTCTTTGTTCATTCGACTAAAACTCTAATAAATCATCTTTATATGAATGATGATCAAGATTTGAGGATACACGAAGTTTATATATAACTTCAAATGTTTAAAATGATTTATCATTAAGTCATTGGTAGTAATTCTTGAAAATGTCATGATTAAATAAAAACAATATCTCAACAAAGGCTACTAAAAGGAAAGATTGGAGAAAAGAACCAGTTGAATGAAAAAGGTTTTCGACACAATCTGCCAGTAACCCTTTCTTTGTCAAAAATGTTTGAACACGACAATATAGTTAATTATGTAATAAAAAAAAAGAAAACAGTTGAAAGAAAGCGATATTTAATATGTTAACGATACTAGAAATCCATGCAGTTTCTTACAAAAAAAAAAACTTTTTTACGAAGGTGTTCTCGTTTTACTGACGTCAAAACATCTAAAGAATCTCAAACTATAACATGATTTGTTACAGCCGACGGCTCCTGCTGGACCGTTACAACAGTACTGTTATCGTAAGGCCACGTAGCACACTCCAAGCTACGTTCGATCTGACGAAACATCAAAACTTGTCTGATGTTCAACAAGGTGTCGTGGAGCATATGGTGCTCCAGACGTAGACGATCATTCTCCATCTTTGTTCGCTGACAATGGTAATAAACGTACCGGAGCTGAGTCTCCAGTTCCCGGTTCTGAATCTTGAGCTGGTTTAGCTGGATACTCATCTCTTCCAAGTGCTTTTGTTTCTTCACCCTCGACCGCTTAGCTGATTCCCGGTTCGATAACTTCCGTTTCTTTCTCCTCTCATCGGTACAATCCGTCGGATCAACATTTGAACCAGTTCTGTTTACCGAACCAGGGTTTAGGTACTCATGAGCCGAGTCCGGTATTATATTCGTTGATGATGAGTCGAGGAACAAGTAGAGATGTGGAATGTCCCATGAAGTGAAACCGGTTTCAAAAGCTGGGACAGGGGTCGTTAGACCCGGTTCACATGAGAAAACCGGAGAAATAGTTGACATGATGGTTTAGTGCTGAACCAAAAAATAAAGGACAAGTGGAAAAAATAATATTCTAAAATGTATGGGAATGTGATTAGGAGGGGAAAAGGGAAGGATTGCATTGTTGGAGAGGTCCATATTTATGGACGGACTACGGCACCCACCGAGGGTATTTTTGTCATTGTGATAAAGAAAGACCAAAAGAGAAAAAGAGGAAACTGTTGGATACGTGACTACGTAGCATTAGATGTAACTAATAACCAACTAGCTATCTTTTTTTTTTTTTGAGAACATAGGGTCCAATTGTGTAAGGGCATCATTATTGGTGGTCCTCGGTTGAAGTCCCTTAGCGGAAAGTCCCTTAATTTTTAACTAAAAACGCTAAGGGACATCCCTTAAATAAGGGATTTTAGGGATGTCCCTGAGCGTTTTTAGTTAAAAGTTAAGGGACTTTCCGATAATGGACTTCAACTGAGGACCACCAATAATGATGTTCTAAGACTTTGAAGGCTTCTACTTTTATGGCTTTTAAATTATCTAGAACCTTTCCGAATTACATGAGTTTTTCCATAAATTTAAGTAACTATATACATATATATATATATATATATATATATATATATATATATATATATATATATATATATATATATATATTTATAACATATTATATTAAACATAAGGTATTCTAAACATGTTGCTAAAAATAAGATATCAATAACATGATATTTCCTAACACATTCGTAAAATAGGCGGATTTGTTAGCTTTCCTCCATTTCATTCTTGATCTTATAAGACCTGTTTGGTGCCTCTCAATTCATGTGAATAAATTTTATTTGATTTGATTATGTACACTGTATAGATGTATATTCTTACTACATTGAAAATAAAATAATTTATGACTCTGAAACTATTTAAACTAAATTATATTGTTTTAGTAAATATATTATATGTCAAATAGATATTAAAAATTGAAGGCAGGTATCTCAAAACACTCTAAAATGAATTTTTTACTAGAAAAAAACACATAAAGAGAAAAATAACCAAAAGATGTTTTATTAAAGAACCAAAAGAGACTTTTATCTCTATTTATATATATATATATATATATATAGTTCGGAAAATGGCGAATGAAAAATATGGTCCGCATCCTCCGACAGTCCTTGATGGCAAGCTTCTTGATGATATTTACAAGCTCTGGGGGGTCGATTACGGCGTTACGATCTCCCTTCCTGAGGCTGGAGAGTCTCCCGAGAATGTGAGGCCTGGTTTTTACGGGGCTTACCTGACATACACTTCAGGGAAGGATTCTATCATTTCTGATTCCATCGTTCATTCTCGAAGCTCTTGCAGAACTGGGAATGGCCTTTACTCAAACGTGTCCGAATTTCTGGCGCTATTACATGACTTCGTGGGTTCGAGCAAGGGAAGAAGGTCTCAAGTTTGGTTTAAAAGAGCTGAAACAACTTTGCATCCTAAAACGCAACAGCCGCTTCTTTGGTACAATACTCCTTTCGCCTCGCGGAGGTCGGAAAATTGTTGAAGGAATTCTGGCCAAAGACGATAGATGGAGAAAGAAATTATTCGTCTTCAAGATCGACCGGACGTCTGTTGGAGATTTCTACTTCAATAGAATTCCTCGCGAGTGGAATGATGACGTCGGTATGTTTGTTAACTGTTTGTATATTTTTTTTTAAAAAAGAAAAAGCTAAGTTTTCTCCTCCATGCTCTGTCCGTATTGTATACAGAGCTCTTCGGAAGTGCGCCGATGACTCTGGATCTTAAGGGTATGATGGCGGTCTTAAGCCAGGGCAACCCTCGATTCGATTTGACTCGTGTTCGAGATGCCTATGCTCTTCCTCCAGGCCAGAATCGAGCTCCACCACTTGCGTTGGTAGCCCCGATAAAACCGAGCAGAGGTCGCCAAACTAAGATTGAGTTTCTTTTCTCTGTTTCGAGATACCTGCTCATTTCTACTTATTGTTTGTTGTGGTTCTGACAGGAACCAAAGAGAAGGAATCTTTGTCATAGAATTCGAACGCATCTTCCGAAAGTGCGGCCGAAGAAAAGACGCGGGAGACTCGGATGGGTCGAGTCCTTCGATCAATTTCGCAGGTGCAATCGCCAGGGATTATAGCGAGGCCGGTTTCTGTTGTTGTTCCAACTCACGGAGATCAGGCGGCTTTAATCGTCTCTGACGGGTCAATAGGTGATTGCCCTCAAAGTTCCGGAGCTGGGTCGGCAGCGTGCAAAGCCAGGAAGAGGCGTCTCGCGACGATCCCGTCTGGCAGCTCGAGCTCGACTAGGCAGAAGGTTTCCTCTCCGGTTAGAGATTCAAGCGAAGGACCTTCTAGGGTAACACCAGAGGAGCGAGGTCCTCAAGGTGGAGTCCCTCCGTAATTATCGTTCTCATATGACAAGGACGTCCCGATCTTTGAGGATCCGGAAAGCTTGGACCTCATATGGGGAAATATCCGAGCGAGAGATTGTGCTTTGCCCGATCTTGATAGGATGTCAGATCGCGAGGCATATTTCCGGATGGCAGTTGCCAACGCCAGGGTAAGTCTCTTTTTTTCGTTTTATACATATGTATAATAATTCTTGTTAGAGTTATGCTCATATTATCTTGATTTTGAGTAGGCTATGGAGGCAAGCAATGACTATGCTACTGCGATGGAAGCGCGTCTTGCTGATTTTCCGAGCAAAGAGAAGGTCGCAGGTCATCTGCTGACTATTCAAAAACTTCACGTCGATCTTGATGCCGCTTGTGCCAAAGATCAGGGGAATTCCAAAGAAATCTAGATTTTGAAAGGAAAATTGACTCTGGCGGAGCAAGATAAGCTCGCAGCTCAAAGCGACGTCGAGGCGATCAACCAAAAATGCAAGAGGGCGCTCGAGGGCCGTGACGCTGTTGTTCGGAGGGAAAGGCGCCGGGCTCGTCAATCTCTTGCTGAAGAATACGGTGTCATCCTTGACAAGGTGAGGGAGAAGTTGAAGAAAAAGAAGGAGGAGGCGGTAGCGGAGATCGCTTTGCAGGAAGTAAGGGTTAAGATTGATGTCTTGTCGGAATACGAGGAAAGTGGCTTCAAACTTGAGAAGGAATAGGAGTGACTTTGTCAGAAGGAGGTCGATTTCGACGTCGACCTCGGAGCGGCTGCAATGTCTGATCCTTTCCTCGGGCGTCTCGAGCTTCCTCAAGTGTCTGATGATTCGGTTAACCAGGATCCTGGTGATGGGGTTGATCAGGCTGATTCTTGAAGTTTTTTAGGAACGTGCTTTTGTTGTTTTTTTTATATGTTTGTTTTCCTTTATCTTTTGTATGATGTTGAAGATATCTTTATTTTATCAACGGATTATCTCGGTAAATACCTTTGTAATTGTTTCGTGTTTTGATAAAGGGTTTGGATATAGTTTCTTTGTCCTTCTGATGTATGTTGGGCGAAGGTCAGAGACTGATCAGGAATCTGCATCGCGGACCGATGAATGGTCGGAGGACGTTATGCCGGTGAAGGGGTGTTTTTTTTTGTTTGGGGCTGTGCTCGTTCCCGAGCTGCCTACGTACCCTTTTTGAGGGATCAAGCCTTTCGTAGTTCGTATATTTCGTTTAGTTGGAAAAAGTGTTTCATGGCAACATATTGAGTCGATGTCGTATCGGTTAGTCCCCCAGGTCGATATTCGGTGTTTCGAGGTCGATCATCGACCTTTCTACTTGTAACACTTCTTTAAGTTGAAAGCATACCCAGGTCTCATTACTGGGAGCCCATTTTTGCATTTTTCTAGTTCGTAGACGCTGGGACGTACGTCTTTTGTTATTTTATAGGGTCCTTCCCATTTCGCTCCTAATTTTCCCGCTCCTGGTTTTCTAGTGCCGTCGAACACTCTTCTTAGAAAGAGGTCGCCGATGGAGAAAGAACGATCCCGTATGTTGGCTTCATAATATCGGGCCGCTGCTTGCTGATAGTTTTGTATACGTATCGTTGCTTTTTCACGCTGCTCCTCTATCATATCCAGTCGGTCGACTAACATCTATTCGTTGAATTCGACATTTTTGGAGAACGCTGTTCTTCTTTCACTTGGAACCTCGATTTCCGTGGGAATTACAGCTTCGATTCCGTAGGAGAGAGAGAACGGAGTTTCCTGGGTCGCCGTATGAGGTGTCGTTGGACAAGCCCATAGTACTCCGTATACTTCTTCGCTCCATCTTTCTTTTTTCAGGTCGGGTCTCTTTTTTAAATTGTTTACTATTGTTTTGTTTGCCGATTTGGCATGGCCGTTGCATTTCGGGTATCTCGGGCTCGCGGTTTTCAGTTTGATTTTCCACTTGTCGCAGAACTCGGTGAAAGTTTTAGAGATTAACTGTGGTCCATTGTCGGTTATAATCTCATATGGGAGGCCATGTCGACCAATTATGTTTCTCCAAATGAAGTTCTTCACTGTTGTCGCTGTGATTTTTTGATATGCTTCGGCTTCGATCCATTTGGTAAAGTAGTCGGTTAAAACTAATAAGAATCGGAGTCTAGTCTAGCTCGACTGTACCAGTTGGCCTACTATATCCATGGACCATTTCATGAAAGGGTAAGGGGACGACATGGATGATAATTTTTGCATTGGTTGGTGGATCATAGATGCGTGTCGCTGGCATTTATCGCATTTGAGTGAGAATTGTTCACTGTCTCCTGCAATAGTTGGCCAAAAGTATCCATGTTTATTGATTCTGATCGCTAGCGACCTTCCACCAGAGTGGCTTCCGCAAGAACCACCATGGGTTTGCTTCATGATTGTGAAGGCGTCCTTGAAGGTTACGCATAGTAGGTACGGTTCGCTTAGAATTCGTTTGTAAAGTTTATCTTCCAAGACGCAATATCGCGAGCTCCTTGCTTTGAGCTTTCGAGCTTCCCATCTCTCTGGTGGAAGCTCACCGTCCTTTATGTAGTTCAGAATTGGTGTTCTCCAGTCGGGTCGTGCTTCGAGTTCGATCCTGAAAGCTTCATGGGCTTCTGAGTTAGTTTTGTGATCGGCTTCTTCTGATGGAAGTGTTGGTAAGATCGGTCCTCGAGTCCTATCGAGTCAGGCATCATCTTCCCCGACCGGGAAGGTATGGTAGCCTTCGTCACCTTCTTGTTCGAGGTCGACTCGGGTTTCCTCGATTTGTGACAAGTCGGGCTCTTCATCCTCAAGATTTTGAGTGGCTCTTATGGCTCTACTCCTTGTCACAATGGCGTTGATTTGGAAGGATTCATTTTTTTCAGGGATCTTGATCCCTGAGTGGGAGGTTTATGCTCGGTTTTTCTATTCCTTCGACCGGTATTATTCTCTTGACAGTTGGATTTGAGGTCGAAGCTAAAGCTGTGAGGTCGTCCGCCGAGGAATTTTCTCCTCTCGGAATCCTTGTGAGCTCGAACTGATCGAACTGCTGAACGATCTCTTGTAGTACGGCAAGGTATGCTTCTGTCCTTTCATTTTTGGCTTTGTACTCTCCGTGGAATTGGCTTGTCACGAGCTGCGAGTCGTTAAATGCGCTAATTTTCTTTGCTCTGATGCTTATGGCGAGGCGGAGTCCTGCTATTAGGACTCGTACTCTGCCTCGTTATTTGATGCATGAAAACCGAGGCGGAATGATTGTTCGATTACTTTGCCTGTCGAAGATTTGAGTTGTATCTCGATTCCGTACCCTTGTTTTGAGGATGCACCGTCTACATGGAGTTCCACTTATCGGTATTGGACTCTCTCCCAGCTTCCTTGCGAACGAGCTCGATGACAAAATCGGCGAGCACTTGGGCTTTCAAGCTCGTTCTTGGTTTGTACTCGATGTCATATTAGTTGAGCACGATTGCCCATTTGGCCAACCTCCCTGACTGACTGGGACTGTATAGGATCGTTCGTAATGGCTGTGACGTCATTACTTTTATAAAATGTGATTTGAAGTATGGTCTCATTTTTTGAGCCGTCGTGACGACTGCTAGCGCGAGCTTTTCCATCATTGGGTACCTTGTCTCGGCGTCCACTAGTGATCTGCTCACGTAGTATATAGGTTTCTTCTCGTTCCCCTCCTCGCGGCTGAGCACTCCGCTTACTGCATACTCCGACGTCGCGACATATAGGAGAAGGGTTTCTCCTTCGACATGTTTTGAAAGTATGGGAGGCTTGCTTATGTATGCTTTTAATTCCCTCAGAGCGAGGTCACATTCTTGGCTCCATTCGATATTCTTGTTCCCTTTTAGGAGTTTATAGAACGGCAGGCATCTATCGGTCGATCTCGATATAAACCGATTCAAAGCTGCTATCTTTCCCGTCAGGCGCTACACTTCTTGGAATGACCTTGGTGGGGGTGTGTCAACGAGTGCGGTGATCTGTTTAGGGTTGGCTTCGATTCCTCTTTTGGTTATGAGGTATCCAAGGAATTCTCCAGAGGCTACTCCGAAAGTACACTTTGTTGGGTTGAAATTTCATCCCGAACTTGTTGAGTATGGCAAAGCATTCTCTGAGTTGTGAGATATTATCCACAGCTTTCGACGTTTTTACAAGCATGTCGTCGATGTATACTTCCATCGTTTCTCCAAGCTGGTTGGAGAACATCTTGTTTACCAATCTTTGGTATGTTGCTCTGGCGTTCTTTAGCCGGAAAGGCATCACTTTGTAACAGTACGTACCTCGTTCAGTGATGAAGCTTGTTTTCTCTTGGTTGTTGGGATTCATCAAGATTTGATTGTACCCAGAGAAAGCATCCATGAACAAAAGTAGTTCGTGTCCCGCTGTGGCTTCGACTAATCGATCGATGTGTGGTAGTGGGAAGCTGTCTTTTGGACAAGCTTTATTGAGATCTGTGAAGTCGATGCATACTAGGACGGGGTTTGCTAGCCAGTCTGGGTATTGGACCTCTCAGATAGATCCGATTTTGAGTAACTTGTCGACTTCATCGTTCACGGATTTAGCCCGCTCGGGACCGAGCTTTCTGCGTTTCTGTTTTACTGGTTTAAAGGTTGTGTTGACGTTCAAGTTATGGGAGGGGATGTTGATGTCGACTCCGGGCATATCCTCGGCTGACCACGTGAAAGTCTGGATATTTTACTTTAGAAAGGAAATGAGGTCGGTTTTGATTTCTTGAGACAGATTATTCCCGATGTTAACGATTTTTTCTGGAAATTGTTCGTCTAAAAGTGTTATGCTGGATAATTCTATCTCGGAATTTTTGTTCGGGGAGCCGACCTCTCGCTTACTATCTGGATTTGGAGGATGTGACTTTCTGAATTCATTCATATAACAAGCGCGGGATCGTTTTTGGCTCCTGTATATGGTCTTTTCACCGGTTGGGGAAATAAACTTCAAGCATTGGTGGTATGTGGAAGGGACGGCTTTCATCTGATGTAGCCAGGTGCGCCCTAGTATGGCGTCGAATGGAATAAAATGCTGAACCACGGCGAATTTGGTTTCGAGCTCAAGGTCGCAGGCTTTTACGTTTAACGAGGTGATTCCGAGTGATTGTATTGTGCAACCACCGACGCTTGTAAAAGGCATATTCTTTCGTGAGTATTCAGGGAGTGTGGGTGCTCGATCGACTCGAAAGCCTCTTGCGAAAGGATGTTTGCTGCGCCTGCGGTGTCGATCAGATTCTCGAGAAAGATGTTTCTCCTAGGTTCAATGTGATGACTAAGGCGTCATCATGGGGCATATCTTGCTTGGTCGTCTCGTGCTCGTAAAAGGTTACGCTCTTGTTTTCCGGAGCTTTTTCCTTCAGGTCGCTTGAGTGGTGGTTCGGTCTGTCTACTATCGGCATTGAGAGATTAGGTCATTTCTTGGTAGAAGTACCTCTTTCGGCCCGATTTTTCGTTATTTCTTTTAGCAAGTAGACCGGTGTCAATGAGTTTCCCGAGCAATGTCGGATTTCTGATCGAAATAGGCCGGCATCGGCTGTCAGGTTGCTGGTGTGCTTTGATTGGCTCTTGATAGGATCCATTGTCGTGCTTAGGATCCTTGGATCGGATTCTTAGCAAAATCGTTTTTCTCCCCACAGACGGTGCCAAAATGTAGATCCTAAAATCTACACTAAGAATTTTGTAGTATTTGAGATGTTAATCTAGGAAGAAAAAAAGATGTGGGCAACGATATCCTTAGAACACAACAATTTTAACAGACTCCAGTTGACAACAATGGATTTTTATTGATTTGTGAAGGTTGAATACAATAAAGAAATGAGATCGAGAACTAAAATTGAGATCGAAAAAAGAACAGATCTAAAGCGGTTGATACGTGCTCGAACTACCCTAGAACAACCTTACTCTCATCAAAAGAGGTCAAGTTGTAGTACTTAAGGATCAAATCCACAGGGAGGTAGGGTACACACTAGATCTTATTGTAACAAAGCTAGGTCAAAGATTTCAAAGCTGTAAATAGCAAGTAAACTTAGAATTGGTGAGCAAGAAAATTACTCAAGTGATTGATTTGGTGTTTAACAGATGGTGAAGGTGTTAGACTAGGATTACTATTCAGGTTATCAGGATTATAATAGTATGAATGCCTATGTGAGATGCTTGCTTGATATTATAGAACCCAGCCATAACAATAACTTTAACTGTCGTCCTAGGTTATCTATTACTAGAACCGATGAAACTCCCATTGGAAAGACATAGGAAGGCGTCGATCGACCTGATGTCGCACGTATCGATCGACAGTGCCTCGCATCAATCGATCGATGACTCTATAGGAGTATCTATCGATGCGCCTCTAGTAAACTTTAAGTGCGATGGCTGATAACAGTTCGCTTAAGGAGTTTGCCAAATCAGCTGTCGCTTGTTTCCAGCAAATTTCTAAGCTCAAAGAAGATAGATCCAAGGATAATATCTACTGTCATCATGTATAGGTTAGCTACTCCTATACAAGCATTAAAAGCAATCTTCTAAGATGAATATCACATGCTCAAATATTCATATTTGGGACTAATCCCTCAAAACCTATTTGAATCCTAGATCTAACAAATGTGTTTACTAAGACATGGCTAAGCAAAACATCATAACAATAAAATAAAACTGCATAGATAGAATAGATAGAAAATAAAGGTGTTCAAGAAAACTCTCAATTGTAACTCTCTCTCACACAAAAAAATAGAAAAGAAACTCTAAAAAAACTCTCTCTGAAAAGAAACTCTCAAAAGCCAAAAGACTTAGAACTTTAGAACTTGGAAAAACCTAGAAAAACTTCTAAAAAGACTTACTTTGCCAAAACATTTAGGCAAAGCATAAATACTCAAAATTAGGTTAAAACTCGTCAGGGGTATCTTGGTAAAATGGATGAAGTCTTGGGCTTCAAGTCGGCTGTGACCAAACTGGGCTTCTGTGTATTGAATATCGATCGATTACACTGAAGGTGTATCGATCGACGCGTCTCCCTCTGTGTCGACCTTGAGTGGTCGATAAGTCTGGTATATCAACTCCCCCAGACTTAACCTTTTGTTTGTCCTCCAGCAAAAACAACTGGTAGTCTCTCTGGAAAAGGTTTGAAAACAGCAGGGACTCAAATTTTTTTTAAAAAATCTTTGTCATGTCTTCCTAGTAGTGCAAGCCAAGTCAAGATCATTCTAAGTACAAAAACACATTATACCATATCCTAGTATAGCAACCAAGTTTTCCTAGTTAACAACTTAACCAATCCTGTCTGATAATCTCCTCTACTAACCTCATTCTTGCGTAAAATAAAAGTGTAGGCTTTACCTTGGGAGTATCGATCAAAGGACAGATGGGTTCTTACTCAAGCAAGTTTCTGAACACACAGGTAGTCTTCTCTGATCCATTTCTTCCCTCTTTCTCTCTTCTCTGAATCCTTATAGTTTCAATTTCAATGAACATTGATGCTGATGCAGTCCATCTTGTTCATCTTATTAACTCTCTACTTTTATAGCTCTTATTTTGACAAAGTGTAGCGAATAATGGGGTCACAGGAGACACTCCTATCCCTCGTTTACACAATGTGTGATCATTCCTTTTAGAATTAGAATAATGGGGTCAGAGGAGACACTCCTACCCCTCTGCATCTTCCAGGAAATCATCTCAATCTTTTATATCTAGGATATTTGAAGAGAGAGAGAGAAGAGAACCAGAAACATACAGAATTTTACCTTCCAGACTTGCAGGAGGAACCCGATCCAATGTATACCAAGCCCCAAGACAAGCAGGTAATGTCAGTATTAGGTTGAACGTCAGCTTTGGTTCCGTCAAACACTCTTAGTAGTTGCAAACATAGTAGACAGGCTGATCCACTTTAGTATCTTAGTATTTCTGCAATCAATAAATCTAAGACTGGTCTAGAAAGTGGTTAAATGACAAGTAATAAACTAGAGAAGATCATTGTCCCTTTCTTGACTCAATAAAAATCTTAAATAAGACTCAAAATAGTAAATAAATAATAGATAATCACTAATAATCCCCCAGACTTAAATTACACTGTCCCCAGTGTAAAACAGTCAGAGTTTATAAAAAACTTTAGTATAAAAGCGAAATTTAACAAGTTAGAACGTTATACCTGACCGATACCATATCGATCGATGAAGATGAAAGCGTGTCGATCGTGGCAGATATAGTGCTGTCGATCGATGTTGACTTGGTCGCGTCGGTCAATAGAGATGGTAAACGTCTACTCGGATCTTTTTTTTTGCATAAAAACGAAAATAAATGCTAGTAATGCATGAAATAAATGAGAGTACCTAATAGTGGGTTGCCTCCCACTCAGCGCTTTGTTATAGTCATTTAGCTTGACTTTGGAGGTTGAATGGCTTAGTTGGTGTGGAAGAGGTTGTTTGCTGGTGTGCAAACATCCTCTTGTTCTGTGGACTGAGTTCCAGTGAAGCTTATTGTGGCATCATCTGACCTGGCCCATCTCTTTTTCTTATCCTCTAACTCATCTTTCAACCAGTGTAGCACTCCTCTCAAAGTTCTCAATGTTGAACTGCTGCTTTTCAAGCTGATCATAAGCATTCCTTGATGGCTCTAACAGTTCTTCATGTATTGAAGGTAGCACAACCAATCTGTCCGTGATGGCTTCCTGTCGGACTGATGGTGTATCAGTATCGATTGATGCTGTTGCATTAACATCGATCGATGTCGTAGTGCCCTTGTCGATTGTTGGTGTCAAAATCAGTCACGACGGAATCAATGACTGAAAGTCTCTGGAAAGTATTTCTTGAAACAAAAAGTCTCGGATAATTTGAAAAGAAGTTATACGAGATTTTCTCAAATTAGAACCACTCTCTGGTGAGGTAAAAAACGGTTATCTCGAAATCTACGGCCAAAGATCCTTCCAAACTCAAAGATTTCCCGCACGAACGATTAACGGGGGAAAGATCGGGCAACGGAACACCCATGGGCTGCAAAGAACCCTGGCGCCGGGCGTAAACCGCCTGACGCCGGGCGTAAACCGCCTGGCGCCGGCGGCACCCGGCCTGGCGCCCGGCGGCAGCGTGGCAGCGGGCGGCCTGGCGCCCGGCGGCAGCGTGGCAGCGGGCGACCTGGCGCCCGGCGGCAGCGTGGCAGCGGGCGGCCTGGCGCCGGCGGCACCCGGCCTGGCGCCGGCGGCACCCGGCCTGGCGCCGGGCGTAAACCGCCTGGCGCCGGCGGCACCCGGCCTGGCGCCGGCGGCACCCGGCCTGGCGCCGGCGGCACCCGGCCTGGCGCCGGCGGCACCCGGCCTGGCGCCGGCGGCACCCGGCCTGGCGCCGGCGGCACCCGGCCTGGCGCCGGCGGCACCCGGCCTGGCGCCGGCGGCACCCGGCCTGGCGCCGGCGGCACCCGGCCTGGCGCCCGGCGGCAGCGTCCATAAACCGGCCTGGCGCCGGCGGCACCCGGCCTGGCGCCGGTCGGCGGCCCTCGTCCTGGTCTCGGTCCCATCATGCTCGGTCTCATCCCATCTTGGCTTGTTTGGATCGATCCTCGTGAGTTTGGTATGATCACGGCTACCGAATGAACATCTTTCGATTCAGTTGGAATCATCCTCGATGTTTTACGACAAAAACTAGAAGGATTGGATTTTTCGTAGAAGATATCGTATAAAACAAAGATCGATTAACTTGAACATCGATCCTTTAGGCTATACGATTTATTTTACGAGAAAGATAGTCTTTTCGAGAAATCGTATAAAACGTTCAACGACTTAAGACAAGTCCACGGACTTACTTACGATTTTAAGAATTCAGGCCCAATCATGCTGTGACGGTTTATCCGATTTCCCGAACATCGGATAAACATCAAGTCACCAAAAAATAGGGAAAAACTCGAGGATAGTTACGAAGATCGACGAAAATGGAATACTTCATGAAGAGATAAACTTGGACCCAAAGGCGAGGTCCATCATCCTAAGGCAAACCGACCTAGGAGTGGGTATATAAGGAGAGCAAGAGCAGAGGAGAAGGGATCTGAAAATCCCAGATTGGAGACCTAGAGAGCTCCTGTTAGCTGATAGAACTTAGAATTCAGGTGGTTAGACTAGCAAGGCAGGCCCTAGAACGTCTGGCCGCCTCCTGCTCGCAAATCTCCGCTCCTCTCGGAAGGATCGGACAGTTCTTTTACTTAAGAGATCCGCACATAGAAACCCTAGGCGTTATCTTCGACATTCCTGTTTCTATGACAAACGCTCATACTAGACGAACCCGCTCGGACGGTTCGATCTCTTGTTCAATTCTTTCTAAACTGAACTACGTCCGACTTGATCCTCGAAAGGGGTACGTAGGCAGCCTTTCTTAAGGTCCAGTCCAAATCTTAACAAAACCTTTTCCGCATTTATTCGGTCACTTGTCGTTGGCTGTCGCAGAGAATCCAGACCTTCAGGGAAAGTCGGGTTAACTTGGCTTTCCTCCGTTTTTATTCATTAAAATTGACGGTGTGAATTTCGGTTCCCACAGTTTGGCTAGAAGGAGGGGATTACTCTTACTCATACGGCCGCGAAAGCGCTTGATCGAACCGATGTCCGAAATATGAAAGAAAAGTTGCAGTTTGCGCCAACGATGGTAAAACAACTCCAGCAGCGACTGTTCCTACGGCCAACGCTTACGCAAACGCCACGGTGCTCGAACAAATCAAAAACCTAGCCGGGGCTTTCCGCCATGGGAAGAGCACTAAAATGAGCTCGTAATTTCTCTATCTAAACAGAAAGGGCAATGATAAAATCTATCAAACCCCAAAAATTAGTCTTGTTACCAAGTTAGAGAAATGCATAGCGAGCAAGGTTTCTTCAAAAGCGTTTCTTCGAGAACCTCTCGAAAAGAAAACTTATTCTCCTCAAACCTTGGGGAACCCTATATTACTCAAGGAACAGAAGCACGGCAAATCGGTTCACGATTCCCACTGCCACACTTCTTACAAACAACTCTCGAGGAACAAGCGGAAAGCGAAAGGAGGTCGAGACTTGATCTTACTAGGACGACTTGCCATAGGGTAAGATCAGTCTTCCCAGTCCGCCTTAGTAAGTGCCCACTTTGTTCTCCTTTGTGTCTAGGTCAAAATGGCTTTCGTTTCATCTCAATCGGAGTTTCTGTTGAGATTTTACAAAGAGAACAAAGTCACTGTCCCGCCACCTCGCCGTGGGCAAGGACAAACATTACCGAGGTCACCTCACCCTCCGACATGGCTACCTCGCCACAGGAGAACACACCTTCGTTATCCTTTGAGTCTAGATCAAAGTGGCTTTCGCTTCGCCTCAATCGGAGTTTCCGCTGAGATTTTACGAAGGAACAAAATCACTCTCGGCCACCTCGCCCGTGGACGAGAACAACCATCACCAAGGTCACCTCACCCATGGCCAACTTGCCTGTGGAAACCTCACTTTGCTCTCCTTTGAGTCTAGGTCAAGATGGTTTTCGTTTAGATCTCAATCAGACTTCCGTTGAGATTTTCTGAAGAAAACAATGTCGCTGTCTCGACCACCTACGCCCATGAAGGATCTCTCTGTCCGTCATAGGGCGAGCCGGTCCTGTCTCAGTACCATGCATCTTTGCCTGAGTTTTCGTTACTTTCGATCTTTGAGTCCGTGAGCGAGGGGACGGCAGTGACAACAGCAGCATCGGCAGGCGGGACCACGGCGCGAGGCGGCAAACCCTGGCCCCGGCGGCGGGCGTCTGAGCGGCAGACGACCCGATACGCCGGCTGACGCGAGCTCGTCCTCTCCCGTCTGGCGCCGGTGGCAGGCCCATCATTTCCGTCTGGCGGCCGTAGGGTCCTGGCGCCCATCCGTGCTGTCGTCACCGTGATCTCGGGCGGCTGCAACATCTTGGTCCCTTAAACCCATGTTGGATTGTTAGAAACACGGCGATTCTTCGCAAAGCCTTCGATTGTTTAACAAAGTTAGGTATTTTAAAATCTAAGTTGAAGCCTCATTATTCAAACCTCGAAGGCGGAAGTCTACGAATCCAAGTCCATCTTGATCAGACACTTTCGAAATCTCGGAAGACCATAAGAGGTTCGAATGATGAATGGATTTCGATTCATCGTTATTAAATGATCCGCGGTTATTCTAAACACCAATCATCTCGACTATCACGAGGAAATGGGATTCGCCGAAATGCGAAACCTTCAAAAGACTATTTTCTCAAAAATTTGTAAAGGTTTTAATTCTTAGTAGGACGAAAAAAGCGTCTTGAAAACTGCCGTAGAATTTAGGGAACTTAGGATCTAGGTGGATAGTCTAGCAAGCTAAGTCTTAGGCAAAATTTCCAGTCTTGTTCCATCGTTCCTTGATTGTCCAGGCAGAACATGCAAACAGATCTAGTCTCGAAAAACGAGAAGCTTGTCGCCATAGCGTTCTAAAAGCATACTCATCCGCCTAAAAGAAAGAAAAAGCGTACACAAGCCGGAAGAGCGACTAACCCGTTTTCTTCGTAAAAGAAAATGGAAGTAGATGCGTATACTATACCGTATAATCCCATCTTGAAAACTTTTGCTTCAGCATCAAGACAACGCTTTTGATAAAGCAAACTCTCGCAGCAATAAGATTCGTCTAAAAGCGCTAGCGGCATAGCCCAACCATTACAAACATAGTCTTGAAAATTCTCGTCGTCTCTGTGCATAGGCTTCGCGACTAAAGCGTGTACCAACATCAGACTAATAGCACGATGGTGAACTACGAAAATATGAAATAACCGGTAAAACTTCGATGAGTAATTGAAGCAGCTTTCATCAAAGGTCGAAATCATAGCGGAAACATCTCCCGTGCAATCAGCGGAAACATCCTACTTTGACAATCTGCGATTTTCTATCTCCATGAAACCGGTCATCCATTACTTTCCTATAACAAGAATATTTTAAACAAAACAGCCTATGGAAAAACATGATCGGTCTCATGCAAAACGACTTCGCGATGCATAAAGTGAATGAGAAAAACATAATCCGTGGTGCATGAATATATAAGTAATTTGTGAGAAAACTCTCCAGTTACCTTTACAAAAACTCCCTCTTACATCACTTTTACGAAAAATCCTCTGTATGGTCGAGTCAATTCATACAAAGCAACTTTAAGTAAAATAAACATAATGGGTCCAGCGGATAGCTGTCATAGACAGTTTTGCTCCACAAGGTTTCTGGCTCCTGCTTTCCTCCCAGCGATTCGTCCGAGCAGGAAATAATCCGCATGGCGAACCGCACATGTCCTGCGTCGATCCCTTAAACTTTCCCCGGATAAAATGAAGCGATTTTCATGCAACAAAAAAGAATTTATACGAGCCATTCATCGTATAACTAAGACCTAAAGTAGAAGATCGTTTCTAAAAGCCATCAGCCATAACTCAGAAAACTCCGCTATGCTCGGCATGTCTATTTCGGCAAACGCTATTTGGCCCTCGGCCAACTACGCCCTTCCGTAAAGCCCGGACCTGAATTCGGCATCCCCAATAAGGACCATCGTAAACTGACATGACCTTAATGAGGGTCATGGTCTGATCGTTTACCAACGACTTCTTTGGCGATATGGCTGAATCTAGCCTCCATGCCAATCCAAAGCTACTGAGCGACCGCCGCTCCAATCACTTAACGGCTAACAACAACAATCCACGATTTGTTCATAGAACGCCAAGTGACTATTACGCAAGAAATTTGTCGTATAACCCAGAATCGGAAATCATACGATAAACTCTTCATACCAAAACACAGTCCTAACAACCATATGGTTAACGAAAGATTTAAACTTATCGTCAATCGATTAAGTTCTATACGCCCGTAAACCGGCATGAAAAGAAACACTTCGTGACAAGGCTCCAAGAGTTATATGAGTCATCCTTAATATATACAATCAAATCCCGGAAGGCCAACACTTCACGAAATGCTGTGAATTTAGGCGCTACTCCACAGGTCAAACTTACGCGACCCTTGGTCCTGCGTCCAAGCGAAACAACAGTTTCTGGCTGCGAACATTCGCAAAACATCTCAAGCCAGCGAACATTTCCCACGAAATGCGGCACAAGGAAAACTTCGACCTTCAGCCTTTGCGAGGCGTCAAGCGCTTCGCGGGACATTCTTTCCTCAAAGCGTTCCAGGCGAAATCCTCGTCTCTAGAACTCAAAACATACAAACACACCTCTAGCGGTAACATGCCTCTAAACTGGCATCATTTCGTTGTTGCTGATCACAACAAACTAACTCTAACGTCTAAGCAGGACAAATAGAAGCCCTTCAAGGGTAGGCTCTCTTGCATCCGACAAGGATAAACATAGCGCTATACAAGAAATCAAATTTTGGTTTAGCTCTTCGTAAAGGAAGTAGCTTCGACTCCGTCAGACAAATCATATAAGCCGACAAAATTAGCGGATTTTAAGCGGTGCGAGTCAGGTTAAAATGCATAAGCAGGCAAAATGAAAGCCGATTTGTCATCGCAAAGCCTCAGTCGAGAGTAAACCTAGGTCTTGCCCTAAACCCAGCCCGCTGGATCTTGACATCTCACAGACATAGTATGGTATCTGAGATCAAAAATTTGTCTCTTCACTTAAGCTATTAGTTTCCACGAACTTTTGCGTCATCGGTAAACCCGGGAAAATCTCGCTTTATGAAAACAATAGATGCGGTGATCATCAGGGAACTAGGAATGAGACGACAACTCACACCCTCTTTCTCATACTTCAAAAACTGAAGTTCATAAATAATCGAAAAACAAATACATCAACAGCATCATGCTCGAAAGTCTCTCATGACACATAACCAGACCATATAAGTCTCGCTGGAAAACAGATCACAAGGGTCTTAAACTCCAAAACGAACTACGGAAGGCTTGATCCCTACAACAAAGTGCGTAGGCAGCCTTCGAAAGCAGCCTTCGAAGGTGTGGGAACCGAAATTCGCACCGTCAAATTAAGTTGATTTGGAGGAAAGCCAAATGAACCAAGCCTTCCCTGAAGGTCCCGGATATCTGCTGGGCCGCACACGACGCAATCAGTTCGACAAAGAAAATATGAAAACGGAACAAAATCGTAAGAAAAAGAATAGAGCAAAAGATTTTATTTCGAATCCGGCGTTTGGCGTGAACAACAGGTAAGAGCCTTGGCTCGAGCTGTCGGCAAGTTCGCTAGTCTGATCGCCTAAGTCTATCCTGGTTGAGTCGCGGCTTCGCTAGTGAAAGCGAAAAGAATGCTAAGTTGCTCTAAGTGCTCTGGACGTTTTTGTGATCTCCTTTGCTTCTTGCTCAAAGCTCTCCTTATATACTCCTCCTATGACGGTCTATCTTCTCACGGGCTGAGTTGGGCTTTTTCCATTTTCGTCCATCTTTGTGTTTATCGGGAAACTTGACATTTATCTTCGGAAATCTCGACATTTATCTTCTGGAAACTTGATATTTATCTCTTATGGAAACTTGACATTTATCTCTTATGTGAGGATAAAGATAAACCGTCATAGTTATCCTTCTTTTTCGGAAAATCGTACGTGGGCCGTTTTGGCCGCGTTGGGCCGTTTAGGCGTTTTTACGGTTTTTCGAAAGGACAGTCTTTGAAGGTCTCGGTGTTTCCGAAGGAACCTTAATTCCTTGTTTAGTCGAGGAAGTGGCGTTCTGGAATAACCGTGATCATACCGAACTGCGTGGGCTGATCGAACAAGCTAAGATGGGATCGAACCGGACATGATAGGAACGACCGGGGCGGGCCGTGGACGGCCTTAGCCGACCAGCGGCGGTGCCGCCCGGGCTAAGTGCAGCGGCGCGGGCGAATACGCCAGCGCCAGGCGGCCAGCGTGGCCAGTGCCGCCGGCGCCAGGCGAATAATGCGCCCGGCGCCGGGCCAGCCAGCGTCCAGCGTGCAGCCCGGCATGAGCCAACAGCGTCAGGTGCATGGCGTAAGCGGCCTGCGTGGCGGGTGCCGCGGCGCCGAGCGAATGTGCGCCAGCCGCCGAGCAAGCCAGCGTCCAGCGATGCCGCCGGCGCCGAGCCAACCAGCGTCGAGTGCAGCCGGACGCCAGCGGCTGCGTGGCCCAGTGCCGCCCGGAGCCGAATGCCGCCCGGCGCCAGGCGGCCAGCATGCGAGTGCCGCCGGCGCCAGGCGGAATGCCGCCGGCTAGGCCGACGCCGCGTCGAGGTGTTACCCGGCGCCGGGCCAGTGCACCGCCGGCGCCCGAGGCGGCGCCCAGCGTGAAGCAGTGCGCCCGGCATGGGCAGTGCCCGGCCGCCTGGCCAGCCCGATGTCCCGGTGCCGGCGCCAGGCCAACTTTCCGCGTCCAGCGTCGCCCGGCGCCAGCGAACTGCAGCCGGCGGAGCCCGCCCGCGTCCGTACCCGGTAGAGCGAGTGCCGCGGCGCCAGCCAACCAGCGTCCAGCGTCGCGGTGCCAGGCGAGGTGCCCGCCCGGTAAGGCCAGCCAGCGTCCAGCGTGCCGCCCGGCCAGGCGAGTGCCGCCGGCGCCAGGCCAGCTTCGCGTCCAGCGTGCCGCGGCGCCAGGCGAAAGTGCCGCCGGCGCCAGAGCCAGCCAGCGTCCAGCGCGGCGCCAGGCGAGGAGTGCCGCCGGCGCCAGCCAGCGTCAGCGTGCTGGTGCCAGGCGATCTTGCCGTCCGTGGGTTTGTTCGATCTTTCCCTCGTCCGTCGATTCGTTTCACGGAAATCTTCGAGTTTTGGGAGGGTCTCTAGTCGTAGATCTCGAGATAATTGTGAGATTCTGCAGTATCCGGGATTTTGAGATGGACTTAGATCTTCAGATTTTCGTCGTCGAGGATGAGAGCAATGTGGCTCCGAGCTTTAGATATGTTAAAAGATGAATCTTTAAAACAATGGGAAGGTTTTACGGAAGACTCATTGTAGATCTCGGACAATCCAGACATGGATTTCAAGGACCAGGATGCTGTCATTGCCAGATGTCGTGAGGCGATACATTGATGGGCGCCAGGACCCTCGCCGTTGGCGCGAATGGGATGGGCGAGCCTTCCGTGAGTTTTATCGGCGGCGACCCGTTTCTTGGATTTGATGTAAGCTGCTTTTTCTTTCGAGGACTTTCGGGTGCGATTTAGTCATTGACCGATTTTGACCCCAACAGTTAGCCCCATATAGCTAGGAACCGTGGAGCCTGTCCGGATCTAGCTTCGCGGTATAGGTGTGGGAGGGAAATGTTGAGAGCAATGTCGTCTGCCAAATCGGAGTAAACGATGATTTTACCTCCTTTATATGGAGTAAGAAACCTCTTTCTTACTTCATCACAAGGTTTTACTCTCTCTCAAGAATCCTTTCTCTCTCTTTAAGAACAATGTCTTCAAGATCCTCAAAGAAAACTCTTCTTCCCATTCATCCTCGGATGACTCTCCTGCTCATGTAGCGGTAAGCGGAGGTCGGTCGAGGAGGAAAAAGAATCGTATTACCGAGCCCTTGTAGGTTGCCCCTATACTGCCAGAGATCCCTGTTCGAAGAGGCCTGCGAGGCAGCCTGGTGCTCCTTTTGCGCCAGCTTCGGTTTCTCGTAAATATCTCAAGGTTCTTGAGATTTTACCGGTTCTGAAGAGTCAAATTTGGATTCCGTTGGTAGCGAGAGTGCAAGGAATCCTCCATGAATTCTTTACATGTTCTGAAGCTTTCTTTACGTACTGGGTATGTGGTTCCCAATTCCTGGTGCCATTGTTAGATGCGCTTCACTTGAACTTCGATCCAACCAACTCAGCGTTCCTGCCTTGGAGAGTTGGCTTGGCGTGCTAATTGCTAGCTTCTGAACTTCGGGATTGATCTTGGTCGATGATTTCGAAGGTCTTTGGGGTACTTTCGGCCGGCCGGGGTGGCGGTTACTATTCCATGCTGCCTAAGAAGGATATGGCCGTGATTCAGGGGACTACCGAATCCCAAATGCGTGGCAGGGCGTTTCTTCTTTGTTCAAATAGATGGCGAGTCTGTCGAGGAGAGCTGCCTCCATCTATTTCCTTGGGCATGGAACTTTAACGAGGTAATATGGCGAAAATTCTGTTATCTATCTCACTTTTTAAGTCGTGTCTTTGACAAAATTTTGTTTTGTAGGGAACAACCCTACGCGCATTTGCCTGGTAGCGTTTTCGTCAAGAGAGATCTTCTTCGCCGTCAAAGGCGTTTTCTGGAAATCCTTCACCCTCGAGCGGATCCGAGATGCGGTTAACCTATCGGTCGGGGTTCTGTTCCGTCGTCTGGCCTCGAACCTGTTACCGTGGTTCCTTCACCGGGCGCGAACGAGAGGTCGTAAGGGAAGGAAATGCGGCGATGGGAAGGCTGGAAAACCCTTCACCGTTGGGAGAAAAACCTAGTTTTGTTCCAGCGGAAAAATGGAGCCAGCGGTTTCCACCTATCAACTTCTTTGATGGCCTTCCTCCGGAGTTTACTACTGATGAGTAAGCTGGAGGATGAGGAGAAACGGGTTTTGCGAGGGCTCCTCAGCGTCAGCGAGGTTTGGCCGCCGAACTTCTTTAACCTTGCGTTTGAATCCGTATATAAGCATGCTTGCTGATCTTGAGTTTCATGCAGGGACTAAGAGTGTTTAGCGAAGCGACTTCGAGTTTCCATAAATCAGGATTGCTAACAGAACCACGGAAGTGGGCGAAACTTTCGGTTCCGTCAAGAGGTGAAGGCACAGAGCGAAGCAAGCTGAGCTTCCTTCGGGCTCTCGTCTGGTGAGGAAAGGAGGAAGAAGGATAGTGCTTGCGGAGGTGGCAAGGCAGTGAATCGTTTGCGCTGAGTTTCAATGCTTTAAAGAAGCTCGGGAGTTTGTTGGTGATTTCCTTGAGTGCGAGGTTGGTCGTAAATCTTTACAAGTCTGAGACAGATTTCTCTTCGATTCGAGATCGCTGAAATGAAGGATTTCATGGCGAGTGTGCTCATGCTGAGTCCTTGGTTCCTCCGGTAGAAGAAAGAGTCCGGAGACTATGGGAACCTATCGAGGTTTCGAGGATCTGATGGAGGTCGAACCGATGAGAACACCGAGAATGGTGGGAATGCTGAGGTGTGAATGAAGAAGTGGACCAGCCTGCTAGTTCATTTGGGATTTCTGCATCAGTTTCTCGCGTTGACTTCCTTTTGTGAATTGAATTTTCTGGCGTGTGTGGCGTTTTAGTAATTTTATCCTGCGACCGTTGGAGGTTGCATTCTTATGTTTTGGGACTGGCCGTTGGTGGCTTTGAATCCTGCCGTCTTTTGCGGCTTTTATGAATATGAAAATTTCGCGAGATTTAGTCTTTTGTTTTGATTTATACTTTTCGTCAAGTGTAGGGAAGGATCGAGTAGTCGCCATTATCCTAACTCTTTTTTCGCTTGGTCCGTATGCTACTTTTAGCGGCGTTTTTAGGTGTAGCGATAAGAGACATGTTTTGGGATCTATTATCACGATACTATGTCTGTGAGATGTCAAGATCCACAAGACTGGGTTTAGGGCAAGACCTAGGTTTACTCTCAGCTTTGAGGCTGTGCGATGACTGATCGGCTTCGTTTTGCCTGTTAGTGATTTCTTCCTGATTCTTTTCGTTTAAAGTCCGCGACTAGTCGCTTATATGACTTGTGTTAAAAGAATCGAGCTATCTTCGGAATATATCGAGGCGCTAAACCAAAATTTTGGGTTTCTTGTATAGCGCTATGATATCCTTGTCGGATGTAAGAGGACCTTTGTAGGTCTGACTACGATTTTGTATTGAGTGAAGCGTTTCTTATGGCGTCCGTCGGGAAATGTCGGCGAGCGTGAGTTTATTTTAAGTCGCTGGTGGACTGTCTTTTCGCGGATATCTGAGTTTTGTTATCTTTTTAAGAAGTTCGCGGCGTCTGGCGTTTCTTTTGAAGATATGATTTTCGTTTTCGAGCGTTGATGCGTTTAAGTAAGTATAAAAGATAGAAAGAATTTTATTAAAAATTTGAGAAGTTTAAAGTACATATCACAGTTCTGCGTTTTTGTGGGAGTATAGGAGTATCGCGCAGTCCCCTTTTTGGTGAGGGATAGCTGAACTTCGTCGGGTTTGACGAGCTGCCCTCGATACCTCTTCGAGGATCAAGCCATCGTAGTTCTGATAGTTGCTGCGGGCGTTTTACTCCCGTCGTCGCCGTTCGATCGTGCTGGTCGGATCAGTGGTGTGTCGGGGGTCGAGCTGTCGGTCCTCGGCGGTGGATTGGAGGCTTTGTCGCCTTCTTGAATCGTTGCCTGTTGGATGATTCTGGATCATCTTTCCTCGAGTCTTCGGGAATGTTGTGTGATTCCTTTGCTTTCGTTTTGAGTTGACCGCATGGGTGTTCCGATCTTTTCGCAGTTTGAACTTCGGCTAGGTAACGAGTCGGCTGTTTACTACCTGGATGGCTGCGGTTCGGTCAGTCGGGAACTTGATACGAGGTGGTATGTGGGCGGTACTGCCTTCATGGAGTTGATCCATGGGGTTCCCATGATGGCGTTGTAGATGGCGGGTTGTCGACTACTGCAAGCTTCGGCGATCTTTGTAACTTCCCGCCATGGTGGGAGTTTAATTTTCGAGGTCATGGTAGTGGCCCGAGATCAGCGGTTTTGGCTCAGGGCGACTTCCCAAGTGGGATCTTCATCCTGTAGAGGGTGTCGCGGAAGATGGCGTTGAGTGCTTCCAGTATCGGCGAGAATGCGGCCGACGAGATCTGGATGACCAGGTCGATTACCAAAGTTCGCGGTGAGGTTTGTCGATTCCGGCGGTCTCGTGTTCCTCAGCGGTGTGGTTAGGACATGGCTGTCCGGGAACCAGTTGGAACTGGTCTCGGCTTTTTAAGTGAGCTTTTATCGATGAGACGAGTCCTGGTAGAACTGTGATCCTCCGATGATCATGTTTACCCTCTGGCGACTGCTGTTGTTCCTTGGTGATCTGTCTTCTTCAGCTTTTCCCCTGATTGGTTTTCGTGGCGGTCTTGAATAGTTTTGTTAGTCTTTGGTGAGTCGAGGTGAGCAAGTCCTTTATACTCTTGACTTTTGATAGCTGCCCGGTGAGGAGTTTTCGCGTGAGCGGCGAGAACCTTGCAGTTAGCGATGGAGTGGCCTCTGGTCGTGGAACTTCGCAGTAGGAGTTATCCTTGTACTGGTTCCTGGTCAGGTGTTTCCGGAGGTTTGCCCTGCTCGAGTTGATGGCGTAGTTATGCTCGCCTTGGGCGTCTTCCGCCGTGATGGGCGTATTTGTCGTTCACGAGAGGGTTTCTTCTTGGGCGGTTTTCTGCGGTCCGTGCTTCTCGCGATAGAAGCTTCATCTCTTCTTCCATGATGATGAAGTCTGTTGCCTTGTGGAAGTATCCTGGATTGTCAGCGGCTTTTCGGTAGTATCCACTTCGAACTTTGACTTGTACCAGAGAGTTTTCGAGTCGATTGCGACATTATCGCTGATGCCGTTACTCGGCCATCACCAGTTTGAACCTTCGCATGAAGTCGCGGAGTGACTTCGTCTTCCTTGAGCTGACTCCATAGATCCGCGTCGGACGTTTCTCTATCCATGAACATGGGTACTGTTTGAAAGCGCCGAGGCCAGTTGCGAAGCTTCGATGGAGTTCCTTTTGGCGGAGAACCACTTTCGGTGCAGCACCTTTGAGGTGCTTCGGCGAAGAAGACAATGACCTGCGTCCGTTCGCTCCGAGTTTGCACCTACCCATTGCGATCTGGAAGGACTGCAGGTGCGACTTAGGATCCGTCGTGCCGTCATAGATCGGGTTTTTGATCTTCCCTGGGTCTGAGATCGTGTTTCCGTGATCCAGTGGTGAGCGGTGTTTTCCGTGCTTCCTCGAGAAGTCTATCGATCTCGAGGGCGAACTGCGATGGATCTGCGATTTTACGCTTTCACTTCAGCCACGGTCTTTTGAGAGATTCCACGGAGATCATGGATCACCGCTATTGCCGCCGGCGTTCCTCGAACCTGTCGGCGCTGGTGGCGATAGATCGAGTTTGATCTTCCGCGAGTTCTTCCTGCTCCATCAGTAGAGTTCTTCTTCCTCTTCGTCATGGGCCTATCGAAGGATACCGTGCCGGGCGGACTGGCCGGAGTTCTCCGGGGTGGATGTCAGCGTCTTCGCCGGAAGGATCCGATCGATCGCTGACATCTAGATCGATCTTCGGCGTCGCTTTCCTTGTTTCCGCGGCGAGGTGGAAGGTCTGCGAGTGCGTTTGCTGTCCTCCGGAGCCGTTTCCCGAGGGTGGGCTCTTTGGGCATCTTTCTCGTGCCGGAGATCAGTCGAGTCTCCTGCATGGCGTGCCTTGGTGGATCAGGCGGCAACTTGCTCCTACGCAGTTAAGGTATCGACCTGTTTTGCGGCGAGGTTATCAGCTTGTCTGTTGTTCGCCAGCGCTGGCGTAAACAGTTCCTTCATCTGCTTGGCGCCTCGGTGTTTGCATCAGCAGTGACTGTGGGCAGCGTCTCCGGCTGGAGTCTTCTCAGCGTTGGCATCGGCGGGTGTTCCGTCTAGGCAGCGCTGATCGCGGTGGCGTCGGCTGACATGATCGGCGTGTGCAGTTGCGAGATAGATAGATCCGTAACCCCCCTCCTTCTAGCGCCAAACTGGGGAACCGAAATTAGCACCGTCAAATTAAGTTGATTTGGAGGAAAGCCAAGTGAACCAAGCCTTCCACGAAGGTCCGGATATCTGCTGGGCGCTGCGACACAATCAGTTCGACAGAAATATGAAAGCGGAACAAAAATGGTAAGAAAAAGAATAGAGCAAAGATTTTATTTCCGAATCAGCGTTTGGCGTGAACAACAGGTAAGAGCCTTGGCTCACGAGCTGTCGGCAAGTTAGCTAGTCTGATGCGCCTAAGTCTATCTGGTTGAGTCGCTTCGCTAGTGAAAACGAGAAAAGAATGCTAAGTTGCTCTAAGTGCTTATGGGCGTTTTTGTGATCTGGTTTGCTTCTTGCTCAAAGCTCTCCTTATATACTCCTCCTATGGCGGTCTATCTTCTCCGGGCTGAGTTGGGCTTTTCCATTTTAGTCCATCTTTGTGTTTATCGGAAACTTGACATTTATCTTGAATCTGACATTTATCTTGGAAACTTGATATTTATCTCTTATGGAAACTTGACATTTATCTCTTATGTGAGGATAAAGATAAACCGTCATAGTTATCCTTCTTTTGGAAAATGTCGATGCATTAGGCGTTTTGGCCGTGTTAGACCGTTTAAGCGTTTTACGGTTTTGAAAGGACAGTCTTTGAAGGTCGGTGTTTCGAAGGAACCTTAATTCCTTGTTTAGTCGAGTGGCGTTGGAATAAGTGATCATACCGAACTGCGTGGACTGATCGAAAAGCTAAGATGGGATCGAGCCGGACATGATAGAGCGAGACCGGGAAGGACGTGGACGGCCGAGCCGACGCGGCGTACCACCGGACCAGGCTGAGTGCCGCCGGCGGGCGAATACGCCAATGAGCGGCCAGCGTGGCAATTGCGCCCGGCATAGGCGAGTGTCGCCCGGCCAGGCCAGCCAGCGTCCAGCGTGCGCCCGGCATGAGCCAACCAGCGTCCGGTGCCGCCCGTATCAAACCGGCCAGCGTGGCGAATGTATGAAGTACAGGCCCATGCCCAGTAAACCAGCGTAATGAGTGCAGCGCCGGCGGATACCCTTGGCATAGGCAAGCCGCGTCCAGGTAGGCGCCGAGCAGATAAGCCGTAAGGCGGCCAGCGTGGCGAGTGCCGCGGTAAATAGCCAACCAGCGTCCAGCGTGCCGCGGCGCCAGGCGAATGCCGCCGCGCCAACCAGCCAGCGTCCAGCGATGCCGCCCGGCGCCAGGCGAGATGCCCGGCGCCAGAACCAACCGTCCAGCGTGCCGCCGGCCAGGCGAGAAGTGCCGCCCGGCGCCAGCCAGCCAGCGTCCAGCGTGCAGCCAGCCAGGCGAGGTGCCGCCGGCGCCAGCTTCAGCGTCCAGCGATGCCGCGTAGGCGAAGTGCGCGGCGCCAAACCAGCCAGCGTCCAGCGATGCAGCCGCGCCAGCGAATACCGCCGCTAACCAGCGTCAGCGTGCTGCTGGTGCCGAACCGCCTTGCCGTCTGTGGGTTTGTTCGATCTTTCCTCGCGTCGCTTATGGGAAATTTCGAAGTTTTGGGAGGGTCTCTAGTCGTGAGATCTCAGATAATTGTTTCCAACGATTCTCGCGGTATCGGGATTTTGAGATGGACTTAGATCTTCAGATTTTCCGCCGCCGGTGATGAGAGCAATGTGTCTCCGAAGCTTTAGATATGTTAAAAATGAATCTTAAAACAATCGGAAGGTTTTACGGAAGACTCATTGTAGATCTCGGACAATCCAGACATGGATTTCAAGGGACCAGGATGTTGTCATTGCCGAGATCGTGAGACGATCGATTGATGGGCGCCAGGATCTACCGCTACGCCAGATGGGAGTGGACGAGCCTTCCGTGAGTTTTATCGGCGACTCCACCGCTTGGATTTGATCGCCGCTTTTTTTCGAGGACTTTCGGGTGACGATTTCGCCATTGACCATTTTGACCCCAACAAAGGCGAGCCCCAATCTTACCACTTTCAACGGAGCCTTTCTACCATTAATTCCGCCTATCTTACCTAACATGACTTATCGCCGCAAGAACATCAAAGGTTCTAAAATGGGGGCTAATCTGTTGGTGTCAAAATCAGTCACGACGGAATCAATGACTCGAAAGTCTCTGAAAGTATTTGTTGAAACAAAAGTCTCGGATAATTTGAAAGAAGTTATACGAGATTTTCTCAAATTAGAATATCCACTCTTCCGGTGAGGTCAAAAACGGTTATCTCGAAATCTACGGCCAAAGATCCTTCCACGCTCAAATATTTCCCGCACGAACGAGGTTGGAAGCATGGAATCTAGCATAGAAGGGATGCAGAAAGAAATCAATGCTATTGAGAGACAGCTGGCGAGCACACCTGCGCCCTTAGAATCGATCGACCGAGCAACCAGCGCATCGATCGATGGACTTCGAAACCATCGACCAATATTTCAACAGGAATCGTCGATACCAGCTCCATCCAAGAAAAGATAATCCAGCGCCTTGATTCAATGCAAGCGAGCTTAGTGACCTTCAGAACAAGCCTACAGGAAGATAGGATGGCAGCGGTCAGCATTGAAAGTCATGAAGAAAGGATTCAAAGGATCACTGATGAGTTGATTGAGTTAAAGAAAGCGAACCAGAGAATATGAAGCCACAAAGCCTATTTGGCGTAGTTCGGTGAGAAGAAAGATCTGAGAGGATACTTGTTTCTCAACAAGTACCTGGACTTCACCTCGGTAGCTCATCTCATCAAAGTCAAGCTAGATGACTATAATCAAAGCTGAGTGGGAGGCAACCCACTGTTAGGTAGTTTTCATTTTATTTTTATCTACAGTTTTATTTTTATTATCTGTTTTCTTTGCGGTTACAATTAGGCGATTGCCACTGAAATCGACCGACATGACACTGTCGATATCGATCGACATGAACCAAAAAGCGATCGGCGAAGGCGACTCAACATCGATCGATCGCATAGCGATCAGGTATATCGTTCTAAACTTTTGATATCAGTGTAATTTATTATTACCTATGCCTTCAACTGGACTGGTTATACATTGGGGACAGTGTATGATTTAAATGCAGGGGGATGTTCTGCGATGTTGTTTACCTTTTGATTTCATAAAAAATGTTTTCAAAATGGTTTTATTGAGTCGAAAGGGATAATGATAATTTTCACTTTTTATCTAACCAATCTTTTAGGCACCATTCTTAGATTTGTTGATGCAGAATGTACTATAGATGCTAAAGTTGATCACATCAGCTATGACAACACTTTCATTGATTGTGCGGAGGAACCAAAGCTGATTTCCAACCTAACGACAATTCTTTGCTTGTCTTGGGGCTTGATATACATGGGATCGGATGCTTCAAACAAGTCTGGAAGGTAAAAGCCTTGTGTAGATAATTTTATCACCCTCTCTCTCTCATTTTCGAAATTAGATTTAATTTTTCTTCAAAAAAAAAAACGAAAATTATCTTAAATTTATGTTCTAGGAATAGTTAGATATTAACTAGGAAGGAATTCGAACAGGGCTTGGCGGTTACCCCCTCAGACTTGATTCATAAAATTCTATAGGTAAAGGGTTGAACAGGGCTTGGTGGTTACCCCTTCAAGACTTGCTTCACAATGAATCTAGGATATAGGTTAAAAAGTGAAGCAGGACTTGGTGGCTGCAACCATTAAGGCTTGATTCATGGAAGCCTGTCAATCTTGGTCAATGTCTTGCAAATGAAAGCAGACTTGACTAGGAGAAATAGTAGAGAGAGGATAGGAACTAATTTTTACGCAGATCAGGATACTTGTTTGAGCAAACCTTGCATCCTGTGATCGATACTCCCAAGGTAAAGCCTGCACTTTTATTTTTATGTACAGAAATGAAATCAGTAGAGGGTTAGTCAGACATGATTGCTAAGTTGTTGGCTAGATAATCAAGGTAGTTTAACTAGGATATTGCATAATGTGCTACGTGATTGTGAGACTCTTATACATGGTTTGCAACAAAGTAGAGGTTATGATTCTAAGTTTGAATTTGATTTAGTCCACGCTTTTCAAAACCTCTTTCATAAAGACTGCTGTGTGTTTGCTAAGGACAAGCAAAGGTTAAGTCTGGGGAGTTGATATACCATGGATTTTACCGTTTTACCCCTGGTATATGAGTGTTTTTACTACTATTATCTATGTTTTGGAGTCTATTAGGTATTTTTTCAGGTTCAGAAGCATTTTGGAGAAAAGTGATGTTTTAGATGCCTTTTGGAGCTTAAAGAAGAGTTCACCCGAGATCAAGACCAGAGGTCGGCGTCGAGGAGTTACACATCGATCGATGCACACTCTGTGCAATCGATCGACACACATAATAGAAGGGCGATACATCGAGACCATAATCGATCGATGTACACCTTGTACTATCAATCGATACTGAGGCGGCTGAAAGACAAGTTGGACCTGGCCGAACTTGAAGCCCAAGATATCACATTTTACAAGAATGCCCCTGACGAGTTTTTTTAACCTAATGAACTCATATATTTATTTACCTAAGTGTTTTGGCATTGAAGACAAGCTTTCTTTTCATTCAAGTCTCTTTCATATACAATCTTTTACAGTAATAGAAGTTTTAAGAGTTTCTTCTACTTCTACTCACTTTCTTTCAGTTCTTTATTTGTTAACAAAGGTTATAGGATTCTAGATCTAGGGGAAAGATCCAAAGAGATTTGTGATTGGAACTTAAGTGTTCATTCCTCTAATATATCTATGAACTCCTATTATTACCTTGTTGCTATGAACTACTTAGCCATGTCTGAGTAGATTCACTTGTTAGATTTAGGGTTTAAATAGGATATGAGGGATTAGCCCCAGCATATAATTGCTATAGTTGTGATATTTATTGTTAGGATTGTTCATTAATGCTTTTCTAGCTTAGCTACCTAGAACATGAACTTGGATTGCATTGATTTATTACATGCAATACCTGATAACATCCTAAACATGCTATGACCCTCTTGAGATATGCGAAAGCTGATCTAAGATCATGGTGAGCATTGTATCAACTTCAGCATAAAGCTTGCTTAGAGTCAGATCGATCGACAATTCTATAGAGTAATCGATCGACGAGTTAGAGGTGTATCGGTCGATATTCTTATCGAACTATCGAGCGATACTAACGGCAGAAGTAGCCGACCGCAACACCATTTAGCATCTAAGTAATATATGGTCTAAATAATGCGAGAGCTGATGGATTCATTTAATAAGTGTTGAGCTCTGACATATCATGCAAGCAACTTGTTAGCCTTTATAGTATTTATAATCCTGAATTCCTGAATACTTACCTTGAATCTAACTACTTTTCTTTATTGTTTTCAAAACCAAATCCTTTCAACTGAGTAATCTCATCCTTACTCAGCAAACCTGCACTTTACTTTAAACTATTTTCAACCTAGCATAGTCATTAAGATTGCATCTTATTTGTACACTAGCTCTTTGTGGATTCGATCCCTAAGTACTACAACTGAACCTCTTATTTGAGAGAGTAAAGTCACTCCTTAGGGTAATTTCAGTGATATCACTGGTGTCGATCGATCTTGGGCAAGCTGCATCGGTCGATGGTATCCATCGGGCATCGATCGATGTCGAAGGTTTCAGGGCCATCTTGCTGAAACTCCATGTGGTTTCTGCCTCATGGTGGTGATATCATCTGCAAGCTCTTCTATGGTCTTGGTCAACCATGTAATCTTGTCATTGAGTGGATGGTAGACACTATCAAGTTTGTAGTACCCTAAGGAGTGACTTTACTCTCTCAAATAAGAGGTTCGATTAATACTTAGGATCAGATTCGATCGATCGACCATGTAATCTTCGATCCCTAAGTACTACAACTGAACCTCTTATTTGAGAGAGTAAAGTCACTCCTTAGGGTAATTTGAGTGATATCACTGGTGTCGGTCGATCTTGGGTAAGCTGCATCGGTCGATGGTATCCATCGGGCATCGGTCGATGTCGAAGGTTTCCAGGGCTTCCATGCTGAAACTCCATGTGGTTTCTGCCTCATGGTGGTGATATCATCTGCAAGCTCTTCTATGGTCTTGGTCAACCATGTAATCTTGTCATTGAGTGGATGGTAGACACTATCAAGTTTGTAGTTGAAATCATTCATTGAATCATACTGAATGTAGATATCATTGAGCTTCTCATACATCTCTGCTCTGTTGTAAAGATCTAGATCTGGAGGTGTAGCTTGAGTGAATAGGTTGCCTTGTCCATTGGCCAATGTAAGAATATCTGTGATGTCTTCCTTGGATACTTGTAGGAGATGTCCATCCATATCTCTTGCATTGCCTTCTGGATCTCTGAAAATACCAAAATTATCAGGGGTTAGATATCCATAATCTAACTTATCATTACGCAAATCGAATGATAAGGGTTGAGTATCGATCGATGCATTAGAATGCTCGTCGATCGATGTCACGTTGTGTAGCTGATGGTGAAGATTGCAACTGGATTCTTCTCCGTGTGGCTGAGTCGGAAGGTTGCTGATGCATCTTATGCGCTTCTAGGGTTTGTGAATATGTTTACCTTAGTACTTCTTTTATAGTAGTAATCATCAACCAAATTTCCAAATTTGAGATTTCCATTTTTCTCAAAGTCGGTCTGACTCATATCGATCGATTTGTCTTGATGTATGTCGATCGATTCTTCTCCTTTCTGCCCTCGTCTTAGACCGGTATCGATAGATGTTGACGGTGTAGCGTCGATCGATGTGGGTAGCATGGTTCTGTGTGATCTGGATCCATCTCTAGTGAGAGCTCCTTGGTGGTCTGTAGCTGGTTCTTCCTTGCGGTTCTCACTGAATTCTTCCACATATTGGGAAGGTGTAGTAGCTTCTAGGGCAAAGATCGGATAGCAGTATGCTGGCGAATCGTCTTGCGTCTTGGAAACTGTTGTGTCAATCGATGTGTAGATGCTGGTGTCGATCGATTTCCCTGTGTCTGATCTTGGGATGAGTTTGAGACTGGTGTCATCTTTGTAGGCTGATGGTCTTGTTGGAATGAACTCATAAGGAATATAGTGGATCGGTACTGCATCTCTATTAATGAAAGAGTACTCATTCTCTCTTTCTTCCCAATAGTCTTCATCATACTCATCATCTCTTGTCTCTACTGGAGGGTGGTATACCTCAACTTCTCTGCAGATATTTGAATATGGTATGTTCCTGTTGTAGTCCTCATCATACTCTTCTTCTCTGCGATTGAATGAGTATTTAATATCTCTTTCTCTTATGTAATCCTCATCATACTCATCACCTTGCGTCTCCACTGTGTAGGTAGGCTGGTAGTAGTCTGGTTCCCAACTCCCATATAAGTAATCACCTGGAAAGTGATCAACTTCATACATAGGTGTACTATCAATCGATGTGGAGTGAAAACTGTTGCTTGTATCGATCAATGTGATGACTGACCGGTCGATCAATGATGGATCAGTAAGATCGTCGATAATGTAGTCTTGCCGATCGATTCAGAGTAATCTGTCTGCGTGCTCTTACCTGCAGTAGCGTGACTTACAAGTTTTGCCATTTGGAGGCTGTTGCAGGACATCTTTGGCTTGACAACTCTGACTGGATCATAGTGAATCTCGGGTTGATGGTGTCGAAACATCTGGCTTGTTTACAAATTGCAGGCGGCTCCACGGTAGCTAGGAATGCTCTTCCAAGTAGTAGAGAATTCCAATTTAAATTGATGTCTAGGATATGAAAGTCAGCTGGAACTAGGGAATTACCAATCTGTACCTCAAGATCTCGATGATTCGAATGAATTCGTCTAGAACAATCTGAAAGTAGAATGATTCCTTGGAAGGTTCTACTTCGACCTAATTGATGCGCCATAACCTTTGGTAGGATCTTGCCGATGCTCTTGTATCACATAGTGCATGTGAGAATTCAATGCCTTGCACTAGGCATGAAATAATGAACTCTCGAGGGTCACTCTTCTTCTTGATGTGATCTTCTTCACATCCTCTCTGATTTGATTGAACATCTTTTCAATATCAGCCTCTTTACTCTGGTTTCTCTGAAGAACATCCACAATCATTATGTGAAGTAAGCCTCCTCGAAAGGTCTCTGGAATACTTAGAACTCTTTTCTTGAAGTTTTCCAACTCCTTTGCATTAGCTTCTCTTTTAAAGTGCTTAGGAATCTTCTCTTTCCTTTTTCTTAGTGTTCTCTTTGCACTTTCCTTTTCTATCTCCATAGGCTCACGATGTATCTTGGTTTCTTCTTGTGGGTTGTCGCGTAGGTTTGGGTGGCCTCACGGTGCATAGTGCTAGGTTGCATCTATCCTTGGTAGTTGTACTCGCTGTTTGATGATGTGCGTCGATCGATATCTGTTTGATCATGTCGTCGATGTATGGTTGAATGGCGATCGATAAAAGGGTGGAGTGGGTTTGGAAGCTTGCTAGAACTCTGCGTGTGTCATAGTCGGACTGGTCTGTTATGGCAGCCGTAGACTCTGTAGATTACGTCGATTGATGTGGTATTTCGAACATCGATCGATAATCATCTTCCATGTCGTCGATGATCATCGATCGGCGTCGATCGACACACCGTGAGAACTCTGGATATCATGGAGCTCTGACTTCAAAGTCTCCTTCTTGGGGTACCTCATGCTCGTCCACTTGCCAGAAATCATCCCTGTGATGGCATTGATGTGGTCGATGAGATCTTCCTCTCTCCCTTTTATTAAAGCTTCTTGCCTCACGAATAGCTTCTGTTTGTTTTGAATCACTGCGTCTGGCTTCTTCACATGGGTGCTCGAGGTGTCAAACTTCACATTCGAACTATTATAAGCAGCATCTATCTTCCCATTGGAAATCCACAATAAGCCTCTGCTGACCCTCAGAACTGAATCGAGCATTGCTTGATCTTGCTCTCTGAGTAGGTGGTGGTGGATTGGGAGAATTGTTGAGATTCTTGTTGTTGATGTAGTTGCTGTTGATGAAGGGTTTATGATATTGTGAATTCTGATTGTAGTTGCTCCTCTAACTGTTGCCATAGAAGTTCATGTTTCCATTCTGATTTCCAAATCTTTGAAATCCTCCTATGTAATTCACTTCTTCTTCATATCTCTCCTCATCGAGTCTCGCCAATACATCTTAGAAAAGCTAACTGCTTCCTTAGAAGCTTGTTGACACTGTCTAATTTGGCTCTCACATCGTTTAACTGCTCCTTCCCAAGGGCATTGGCGATTTTCTCCTCTCATAATCACTGTTCTTGGTGTTGTTGCTAGTTACCAAGTTCTCGATAAGTCTCACAGCCTCTTGGATTCGGTGTTGAAGTTTCCTTCACTAGCTGTGTCTAGTGCTGCCTGATAGGTCAGATCTAAACCTCTGAAGAAAGTTACTAGCTGCATTTTGATTCCGTGGTGTGGACAATTTCTCGATAAGACTTGAAGCGAACCCGACAATGTCCGGGAAGGCTCTATACGCATGAATGTAGCAATCTTGCTTCTCAACTCTTCTGTGCCTTTCATCAAAGAAATTAATCAATCATTCTTGATATCCTCGAGATGTAAAGATCACAGTGGTAATTCTTAAGCCATTGAAAGCTTCCCGATAAGAGAGTATTTGAAAAGCT
Source organism: Brassica carinata (assembly GCA_016771965.1). NCBI lineage: Eukaryota > Viridiplantae > Streptophyta > Magnoliopsida > Brassicales > Brassicaceae > Brassica > Brassica carinata. Next base: position 16,984,968 of record CM028691.1, read on the forward strand.
TAAAGTAGGATGAGTCAATGGGATATAATGATACATTATGGAATCATTAGATGGTCGCTGATGTCTCGAAATCGATCAATGGATATCGGAATCGTCCTGGCGGTTGTAATCAGTCCTATTCTATTCGAGGCATTGGCTGCAGCGGCCTCGAACTACGGATCGGGGATTTGCGGCTACAATCATGTTATTTTTAGCACCTGCGAATTTGATTTCTCGATCCCGCGCGAGGTTACCTTCGTTGTCTTGCATGAGTATCAATGTCGACCATGTTCGGTTTACCGGTATCGTCGATATGCAGGTAGCGGTATCGATCGATGTCGGATGAAAGATGTTGATCGACGGGTACTGAAAAGTATCGGTCGATGTTGATGAACGGTTTTTGGTCGATGTCAGATGAATGAGATCGGTCGATGTTGGTGAACTGGTATTAGTCGACGGTGTTTGAGACTCGGTAGACGGTTGTTGGTGAATATCGGTCGATGCACAAGCTGGTGTATCGATTGATGTGGAACGAACTGTTCATGGATGAACGCTCCAAAGCACTGGATCGTAGACAAAAGTTCCTTGTTCTTTTGCTTCTGGTTATGCTGGGCATGCACCTGAAAAGAAAAGAAAGATTTTATCAATAACAAGTAGTAAAGTAAAAGAAAACCTAGACTTAAATAAAATCTAATGGCGATCAAAGCTCCCCGGGAGCGGCGCCAAATTTGATACATGCTCAAATTATCCTAGACCAACCTTTCTCTAATCAAAAGTGGTCAAGTTGTAGTACTTAGGGATCGAGTCCACATGCAGCTAGGGAACACACTAGATCTTATTGTAACAAAGCTAGGTCAAAGATTTCAAAGCAGAAATAGCAAGTAAACTTAGAATTGGTGAGCAAGACAATTACTCAAATGATTGATTTGGTGTTTAACAGTTATGGTGAAGGTGTTAGACTAGGATTACTATTCAGGTTATCAAGATTATAATAGTATGAATGCCTATGTGAGATGCTTGCATGATATTATAGAACCCTGATACGTCCTCAAATTACCCTAGAGCAACTTTACTCTCATCAAAAGAGGTCAAGTTGTAATACTTAGGGATCGAATCCACGGAGACTGTTGGATTACACAATAGATCTTATAGTCTTCGAAATAAAGCTAGATTGAAAGGTTTTAAAATAGTAACTTAAATGAATTCTAGGAAAATCGATCGATAAGCGTTGCGAATATCGATCGACGAACAGGACAATTGTTCGATTTCAGATTATGAGGTTTGTTATAGATTTAGGGAAAAATCTAGATCAAGGTAAACCTTTAGGTATGATAAGCATAATGCTTTGGGTACTGTAGGGTTCTAAATATGGTTGTTCTTGAACTCAACTCTTAGAAACAATCTATAGGATTGTCTAATAGCTGAATCTCAAGCCAGTCAGCTGTCGCTTGTTCCAACTTGAGAAAGCAACGATCGATATGTCTTTCTGACTATCGATCAGTGTGCCTTTCAGATAATCGATCGATGACTAATTGTCGTATCGATCGATTAGACTTCCAGTAAGCATTACCGAGCAGGTTGATAGGTTCTCAGATTAACTAGGGCAACTTTCGTTTTTAGCTAATTAATAAGATCAGTCTAGTTTATTTTCAGGCAATTCACCATGCTGTCGCTTGCGCAAAATTAAACCTAAGATCTAAGTCAAAGGTGATCAATTCCTTTAATTAGCATTAAGCACAACTAAAATGAAAGAACTATTAAAACACCCTAAGAATCATAATGTGATTAGCAATACATAAATTAACCTTTGGTGAACCTAAATCTAACAGCATAACTACTCAGACATATTCATAAGAAGCAAGGTTATGATGGTCTTAATAATACTTAAATAAAACTTAATGAAAATAGTAATAGAGTAAGAAAACAAAAGGAGTTCAAGATCTTCTCTGTTTAATATAGTTTAGATCTCTCTCTGTCCAAGTAGATATCTTCTTCTCCAACTAATTCTTCAAGCTAATCCTTCTCTCCTTAGTGATGACTTTGGTGACTTACTTGTAGCCTCCTTAACTGCTTGCTTTCTTTCTTCTCAATGCCTCCTTATTTTGGGTTAAATTCGTAAATCTTAAAATCTTCATTAATCGCGGATGGCTCTGCATCGACCGATATAGCGCATATCAAATCGATCGATTCGTGTGATACTCTTTCGATCGATACGGCTGTAATGAGTTGGTAGATGCTCCTTTAGTAGTCAGCTCCGCGAGTGAAATGTAAAAACTCCCAAAAAGATCTCAAAATGCTCCATAATCATTACTTTATTCCAATGAGTACCTAAGCCTGAAATATCTCTAAAAGAGCTACGAAATACAAATAAAACCTTTCAAATCAAATGAAACTTATAGGCTAAATAGGGTAAAATATAGAGCATATCAACTCCCCCAGACTTATCCTTTTGCTTGTCCTCAAGCAAATTATAGGACAAATTTGAAAAAGGTTTTTGAAAATGATGGGGACTCACATAATTTAAAATCATTACTCACATTCTTGCATAAAAGATGATGGAAGTAAGTCATTGCTAACTTTTATGATGATTTGATATTCTACACACTAGCTTAGTCACCATACCATACATTCTACAACTCCACTGATAGTGCCTGGCATACCCCTCTACTGGCTTCATTTCTGCAATAATGTAAATGTGTAGGCTACATCTTGGGAGTATCGATCAAGAGACACATGGCTTCTTACTCAAACAAGTTTCTGAACACACATGTAGTCTTTTCTGATCTCTTTCTTCCCTCTTTCTCTCTTCTCTGAATCCTTATAGTTTCAATTTCAAGGAACATTGATGCTGATGCAGTCCATCTTGTTCATCTTATTGACTCTCTACTTTTATAGCTCTTATTTTGACAAAGTGTAGCGAATAATGGGACCACAGGAGACACTCCTATCCCTCGTTTCCACAATGTGTGATCATTCCTTCTCAGAATTAGAATAACAGTGGAGACACTCTTACCCCTTTGCATCTTCCAGGAAATCATCTCAATCTTTTATATCTAGGATGCTTAGAGAGAGAGAGAGAGAGAGAGAGAGAGAGAGAGAGAGAGAGAGAGAGAGAGAGAGAGAGAGAGAGAGAGAGAGAGAGAGAGAGAGAGAGAGAAGGAAACCAGAAACACAAGACTTTTACCTTCCAGAATTGCAAGAGGAATCCGATCCAATGCATACCAAGCCCCAAGAAAAGCAGTAAAGTCAAATTGGTTTGGAAGTAAGCTTTGGTTTTCCACGCTCTCAGTGTGTGTTAGCATTACATGATACATCTGCGGTGTTTCTATCTACTACACCCTGCAAGTTAGTAAATCTAGATGGTGCTAGAGAATGGTTAGAGTAATAATCAAATTGCTTTAGTTCATAATCCCCTTTTGAAAACAATTTTTTTTTTTTAGAGATAGATAAAATTCATAGCTCATAAAAGATAATGTTAGTAACTATCTCCCCCAGACTTAAATTACACTGTCCCCAGTGTAACCAGTCTAAGATTGGTAAAAAATGAAACGCAAATATAATTGGAATGGTTAGTGATTTGAGTTAGAATAATCGTACCTATCTGTCTGTGTATCGATCGATACCGATACGTTGGTATCGATCGATAGCAATTTAGACAGAAAATCGTCATTTTGTCTGAGAGTGCCTAATACATCTGATCTGTCACTTTGTTAGTGCTGTTAGACAATTCAAACATAAGAAAGCAAGTGATAAGTCATGAAATAGAGAAGCAAAATAGTCTGAAACATAAATCCTAAAAATCCGAAAACATAAATAAAATAAAAGTGCATAGAGATAAGGGATAGGAATGTGAGGACTAGTCTGAGTCCTCTGCTGCCTCCTCGTCACCTGCGGACGAGTTATGCTGGTACTGATGCGATGGTCCTGCTGCTGATGGGTCACTGGCCCTGACGCTCCTCCTGCTCATGCACCTGCAGCGAGACACTCTGGCCCAGATCGCCTAAAGAGCGTATGTGACAACCCTCTGAAAGTCTCCATGATCGCGGATAGGGATCTCTGGTATAATGGGGAAGTCGGGTAATGGTTCCTCTGGCGGGGCCTGAGTATCTGGTGCTCTGCGCGCTCCTGGAACTCTGTGCGGCATGTCCTGGAGATTGCGGAGGAGTGCCAAATCTGGCGGGCACTGGAGCCTATTGATGCTCCCAGTAAAATCCATAATGAGACGGGATGGTAGCTGCAGAAGACGGAGGCGCTCTCCTGTCCTAAAACTCCAGTGCAAGCCCTCCTTCAGCCACTGGGCTGAAGACAGATGTGCCACGTCCAAGTAGGCGCGGGAAGTGCGTGCTGACTCTCCATCCAAGCGGATGCCCAAATGCTGGAAGATCGGTGTAAGCAGGCTCCCGACCGTCTCCTTCTTCCTGCCAGTGCCCTTAAAAGGCTTCATCTTCAGAGTCACCAGGTGCTGAGCGAAAAGAGATTCGAGGTCGGGTGTGGGCATCTCGCGATCTGGGTCCAAATGCTGCAAGTCCACTACTCCGTCAAGCGCAAAAACAACAGTGTAAGCTCGCCTATCCGCGACCTTGTTAGCTCCATCTTGCACAGCATAGTGCTGGCAAGGGCCCCCATGAAGAAAGCAGGGTCGGGTGGCGGATATCGGTCTGAGTGACGGATGTGCTCCAATGGCCCGTGCCTATGATGCTCCAGAACTCACTGAGTCTCAGAAACTCAGGGACACTCATGGCGGTAGCAGTAGGGTCGAACATGTAGATCTCGCAGAGCTCGGTGACAGTGATCTGGTATCTGGCGAATCTGGCAAAGAAAGAGAGAAAGTCGTCGCCTGCGACGTGGCCAGTCGTCGTGGTGTAGGAGAGATCAGCTGTGGCAATGAATTGCCTGACCAGTGAGGTGTAGAGGTCGTAGGGATGTGTGGCCATAGTGCCGAACCCAAGCTGCTCGATCATGTCGATCAAATCGGACCGGAGACCAAGTTGCCTCACGGTAGCCCCGTCTATGAAACGCGTGGGACTAATATTGATGCGCAGCCACGCTAGAACAGGCTGTCGTGAGTCGCCCTAAGTATCCGCCCTCCGACGGTTGATGCAGCATCAACTAACCGTCAGACGGGTCAACAAAGTGTTCCACTGTCCGGATGGCCTTGGAAGGGTTCCTAGGCCAAGGGTGGCGCTCGTCTGGCTGTCGTGGTGGAGACTGTGATAATGATGATGGTGGGGATGAGGAAGATGGTGGTGTGGGTGAGGCCCTAGAGGTGCTCGGAGTATCGAGCCTTCTCTTCGTCCTCCTCTCTTGTCTGTTGTCTCTCCGTGAGCTCATCTGCAAACAAAACGAAAGTGTAAAATCAATAAGTGTTGTCGATGATGCTTGGCAACGACCGATGCTCAGGACGAGGGATCGATCGATGCTGAAAGCTAAGTATCGATCGATATGTCTTGTTAGACGTCGATCGATTTTCAGAACATTGATGTCGATCGATACGACATTTTCATTGTCGATCGACACGACATCTACGAAACGTGCACGAAAAATTTCAACCCAAATCGCAATTGTACAATGTCGAGTGTAGATCTATCAGTTCTAGAGCCTATTTCATCATACTAGCAACCTAAAATCGACCAAATCCGAGCCTAATCGATCGATTTTTGTTCATATCAAAACCTAACCAAAGAAAATCCAAAAAATAGGGAATTTCGGGTTTATACCTTGTAGATCGGTTGGATAGATGAACAAATGAGATAGAGAAATGAAGAACAAGAGGATTGGGGCAAGAAATGGTGAAAATCGGTTTGGTTTCTATAGAGAAAAAGGGTTTTCCTTTTTTCGGGAGAATTTGCAATTTTGGGGATGAAACGGCGGATATCGAGGTTAATGAATCTCAACCTCGATTTTTCCGCATCGATCAATATGCTTATCGAGCTATCGATCGATTTGTAAAGATATCCCTTATTCTCCTTTTTTTAAAAAAAAAAACATAAATTCAAAATCTTAAATCTATTAGTGGGTTGCCTCCCACTCAACGCTTATTTTAAGTCGTGAGCTGGACTAATTTAGAGTCAGTCTCCGATTGGAATATCCAATCGCAGATTATCAGCATCCGGGATTTCTGCTTTGGCCCAATAGTGTTTAATTCTGTGTCCATTCACAGTGAATTCGTTTCCTTTTTCATCAAACAGAGTTATTGCTCCATAAGGCTGAACTTCCTTAACTGTGAAAGATCCTGCCCAACGAGAGCGGAGTTTTCTGGGAAACAACGACTTTCGGTAATTATAAAGCAGTACTTGGTCATCGGGTTCGAAATGCCTAGAAATAATTTTCTTGTCATGATAGGCTTTCGTTTTTTCTTCATAAATCTTCAAATTCTCATAAGCCAAGTACCGGATTTCATCTATTTCATTTAGCTGAATAAGCCATCGCTAAGCAGCGGGCTTAATGTCGAAATTTAGCAGCTTGAGTGCCAGGCTGCTTTGTGTTCAAAATCAACTGGTAAATGACATGCTTTTCCATAGAGTAAATGAAATGGTGTAGTCCCTAATGGAGTTTTGAAGGCAGTCCTATAGGCCCAGAGTGCATTGTCCAATTTCCTAGACCAATCCTTTCGAGATGTTCCAACAGTCTTTTCCAAGATTTCTTTAATTTGTCTATTGGAAACTTCTACTTGCCCACTTGTTTGTGGATGGTAGGGTGTGCAACTCTGTAATGGACTCCATTCTTTTTGAGTAGTTGATCAAAAATCTTATTTATGAAGTGGGTTCCACCGTCACTTATTACTACTCGAGGTACTCCAAAACGAGGGAAAATGATGCTTTTGAAAAATTTGACAACTAGTGCAGCATCATTTGTTGGAGAAGCAACTGCTTCAACCCATTTGGACACATAGTCTACAGCAACTAAGATGTACTTATTTCCATAAGATGAAGGAAAGGGTCTCATAAAATCAATCCCCCAACAGTCAAAGACTTCAACTTTAAGAATGAATTTTTGTTGCATTTCATGTCTTTTGCTGATCTTTCCTCTACGTTGGCATCTGTCGCATTTTGTGATGTAAGCATGGGTGTCACGAAACATTGTCGGCCACCAGAAACCTGCTTGAAGAATTTTTGCTACCGTTTTAAAGGTTGCAAAGTGTCCAGCATAGGCAGATCCATGGCAGTGGAATAAGACATTATTTATTTCAGTCTCAGCGATACAACGTCTGTATATTCCATCAGGACAGTGCTTGTATAAGTAAGGTTCATCCCAATGATATCGTCTAACTTCTCTAAAGAACTTCTTCCTCGAATAACCTTGGAGATCTTCTGGCTCTACGTCGGCAGCTAAATAATTTACTATGTCAGCATACCAAGGTCGATTATTTAAACCTACGTCTATTGTGTACACCCCCAGACTTAAACTTTTGTCTCCGGGAGGATCTGTTTCCACATTGTTTGGAGGGTAATAGGCAACATGAACTGCTAAATCAATGGTGATTGTTTTTGAAGAAGTCTCGATATTGTGTCCATATGTGATATCGATCGATTGGTTATTGTTAGCGTCGATTGATTTGGTAACGCTAGTATCGATCGATTGGTTTCCTTCCGTATCGACCTCTATCGAATTATCAGGATCGATCGATGGGTGATTTGTCAATCCAATGTGACCTATGAATAGGTCCTCAGTTTGGTAGACATTTTCTGTGGGTAAGAAGTCGTCGATTGGAACATCATCATCGACTCTTATCCTAGATAGGTGATCCACGACTCCATTTTCTATTCCTTTCTTATCCTTAATCTCTATATCAAACTCTTGGAGTAGACAGATCCAACGAATAAGTCTCGGCTTTGCGTCATTCTTTTGCATTAGGTATTTAATCGCAGCATGGTCAGTGTGAACAATGACTTTCGAGCCGACAAGATATTGGCGAAATTTTTCGAATGCAAAAACTACTGCCAATAGCTCTTTTTCCGTAGTTCCGTAGTTCCTTTGAGCTTCGTCGAGAGTTTGACTTGCATAGTAAACAACATGTAATCTCTTGTCCTTTCTTTGACCTAAAACTGCACCTACAGCAAAATCACTCGCATCGCACATAATTTTGAATGGAAGATTCCAATCAGGTGCTTGTACGATGGGTGCGCTAATAAAAGCTGTCTTAATTTCTTCGAAAGCTTTGAGACATTCGGGGGTGAAATCAAATTTGACTTATTTACACCGGAGGGCTGTCAAAGGCCTAGCAATCTTGCTAAAGTCTTGAATAAATCTCCTATAAAATCCAGCATGCCCGAGAAAACTTCTCACATCCTTCACTGAAGCGGGTGCTGGTAAACCAGTCATAACTTCTATCTTTGCACGATCTAATTCTATACCGGCAGCGGATATTTTATGTCCAAGGACGATTCCACTAGTGACCATAAAGTGGCACTTTTCCCAATTCAGAACAAGATTCTTTTCTTCGCATCTTGCTAGTACTTTGCACATATGGTCGAGACAACTTTAAAAGTTGGATCCGTGAACCGAGAAGTCATCCATGAAGACTTCCATGAAATATTCAATCATATATGTAAAGATAGACATCATACACCGCTGAAATGTGGCAGGTGCGTTGCAAAGGCCAAAAGGTATTCTACGATAGGAAAATGTTCCATAGGGACATGTGAATGTTGTCTTTTCTTGATCGTCCGGGTGGATAGGGATTTGAAAAAATTCAGAATAGCCGTCGAGAAAACAGTAATACTGATGATTTGCTAACCTCTCAAGCATTTGATCAATGAAGGGAAGGGGAAAATGGTCTTTTTGAGTGGCTGCATTTAGTTTCCTATAGTCGATACACATCCGATGTCCAGTTACGGTTCAGGTAGGGATGAGTTTGTCCTTATCGTTCTTTACCACTATAATCCCTCCTTTCTTGGGCACAACATGCACCGGGCTCACCCATTTGCTATCCGAAATCGGGTAAATGACTCCGGCATATAGTAGTTTGATAATTTCCTTCTTAACTACATTTTTGAGATTAGGGTTAAGCCTTCGCTGATGTTTTAGCAAAGATTTCGATTCATCTTCTAAATGAATACGATGCATGCAGAGATCTGGAGAGATACCAGGGATGTCCTCGAGGGAGTACCCGATAGCTTTCCTATGCTTACGTAGCCTATTTAGCAACAATGCAAGTTCTCCATTACTCAGGTCGGCGTTTACGATAACCGGATAGGACTTATCATAAGAAATGCGTATTTTAGTCCGGCAGGCAGTTGCTTTAACTCGACTTTTGGTGCCTTTTCTGAGGTCCAATCGTCTAGCGAGGTGGGTTGTCGATTGATAGTGTGTTGTAGATATCGATCGATATCAATCCTAGACTCGTCTGAATCCTTTTCATCAGCTCGTGAGTATCATCTTTATGCTCATTAACCGCGCTTACACTTTGCGCGGCTTTCTATGCTAAGGGTTTCCTCTGTAGTAGTCGAAAAAATAGTTTCCAAGGTGCTATCAGAGTATAAATCTGCAAAGGGATTTTCAGCTTGAGCAGGGATGTCGTCTACATAAAAGGCGGGGTTATCGATCAAAGGACGTTTGATTAGTTTTTCCATGTCGAAAACCATTGAGATGTTTCCAATGTTTAGACGTATTCGTCCTTCCTTGACATCGATGATGGCTCCGGCTGTGGCGAGGAAAGGCATTCCAAAATTAATAGGATCCTTTGGTTCTTGCATGTATCTTAAAACAACAAAGTCAGTTGGTATATGATAATTGTTTATCATTATCGGCACGTCTTCAAGTATACCTTCCGGTACTCGGACGGATCTATCTGCAAGAACAAGGGTTATTCAGGTAGGCTTAAACTGTGTAAAACCTAGGGATGTGGCAACAGAGTAAGGCATCAAGTTAACGCTCGATCCTAGATCACAAAGTGATCTACTGAATTGTTTGTCCTCTATGCTGTAATCCAAAACAAAACTACCAGGGCCGGGTCTTTTTATTGGCAACTTGCCTTGGATCATGGCACTCACTTCATCTGATACCATCATAATGTTGTGCTCTGTCGATGGAATGCTCTTAGACACCATGTCTTTCACATATCTTTTTATGGATGGAGAAACTTTCATGGCATCGCTAAGTTTCAATTCGACATTGATTTTATCGAGGGCTTTCTTACAGATTGCTTTTTCCAACTCTCGTTTAGTCTGTGAATTTGTGAGGGGGAAGGGTCGTAAGGGTCTGTACACTCTCTCTACCACTGGTGCGGCTGATGCCGTTTGTGCAGTAGGAGGTGCAGGTTGTCGATCGGTGCTATCATCCTTACATCGATCGATGTTTTTTTCATCTGATCGGTCGATATTTCTTTCATCACGCCGATCGATAGGCGTTTCCTCCTCATTATCATCACTAAGACAAATTAGTTCAGGAGTTATTGGCTCAGTTCTGTTTTCTCGCATTCTTTCATCGCCAATGGGGTCGTTATTGGTAATGCTCTCTTTTGCAACTGGAGTGAGGCATTTCCCACTCCTAAGAAGAATAGCACTAACCTGACGTCTTGGGTTAGCATCGGTGCTTCCGGGAAGACGTCCTATTTCCCTTTTTATAGCTATTGCATTCTCTGCTACTCTGCTGTCTAGCATCTTTATATGCTCGTCGAGGGTTTCGATTTTTGTCATTAATTCACTGCAGATCATACCCATTCTTCCTTCGAAATCAGCGACCAGTCTTCGATTTCCCGTAAAAGCTTGATTTAACCTAAATTTGGTTTTTCCCTTTCGTGTTCCAATGGCCGTATCATAGCCTTGAGTAAAACTGCTTCCATGAAAATCGACAGGTTGATCGTTTAGATGCTTTGCATCCACAAAGTCTACTTGTTCCTGAAGTTCAGATAGAACCTCATCGCTTATTTGAAAGATTCCTCTTTGACTTTGTTCTGCTAAAAAGGATTGGATTGAGCTTAGGGTTTCTTTGAATTAGATTAGTTGAGAATCGTCTATGCCTTCTGCTCCGTTTCTCCATTCCAGATCCATCCTTTCATAAGCTCTACCGGTTGCTACATTCTCGATTAGTCTTTTTCCTTCTTTGGAGTTTCTTGAGTGGAAACTCCCTTCACTTGCCGTATCGAGAATGTTTTGATAGTGCAAGCTAACACCTCCGTAGAAGGTGTTAGTCAGCTGGGGTTCCGAAGATCCATGATGGGGACATTCATTTTGGAGGTCTCTAAACCTTCCCCAAGCATTTTTAAAGGATTCTCGTGTGTCTTGGCTAAATGTGGAGAGTTTCCTCCTCACATCCCAGTAGTGGGTATCATCGAAAAAATGGTTGATGAATGCACTCCTAATTTCTTTCCAACAGGTTAAAGATCCTGTCGGTGACAGGTCTAGCCATTTCTTAGCTTCACCCGCTAAAGAGAAAGAGAAAAGTTTGCAGCGATTACTCTCGTCATTCACCATATCTTCTAGTTTTCTGATCTGGTCAATTGGGTGATCCGAGAGAGTCCCATGGAAAGGGTTTTGCCTTACCAGAACAAGGTGCTCAAGGTTAAGCTTGGACTTTATTGTTTCGATGACCGGTAACTTTATGGCGGACCTATTGGAATAGGTCCTGCTAGGATTTGAAAATTCTTGCAAAGACAATTCTTTTCCATTTTTAAACGTTGTATGAATTTCAACAGGGGTTGCAGTCCCATGTTTTCTCATAATTTGGCTAATTGCGTTGCACGATTAGATTATTGATTTTCCTAGGGTTGCTTTCTCATTATCAGTACTGGTAAGTTTGGAGAACTTACCTGCTTCCGGCTGGTCGGTATCGATCGATGTGATTGGTTGTGTATCGAGCGATTTCAGTTGGGAATTATCGGTTGATTTTGTTGTAACAATGTCGATCGATTCCAGTATCATAGTGTCAGTCGTTGTGGGAACCGAAATTCACACCGTCAATTTTAATGAATAAGATTGCGGAGGAAAGCCAAGTTAACCCGACTTTCCTTGAAGGTCCGGATTCTTCATGACAGCCAACGACAAGTGACCAATAAATGCGAAAAAATTTGTTAAGATTTGAGACTGACCTTAAGAAAGGCTGCCTCACGCACTCTTCGAGGATCAAGTCGGACGAAGTTCAGTTTAGAAATACTGAACAAGAGATCGAACCGCCTGGGCGGTTTGATCTAGTATGGCGTTGTCATAGAAACAGGCATGTCGAAGATAATGCCTGTGGTTTCTGCGCGGAGCTTGAAGTAAAAGAATTGTCCGATCCTTCCGAGGAGCGGAGATTTGCGAGCAGGAGGCGCCAGACGCTCTAGGGCCTGGTTCGCCTAGTACGAAGCGCTGGTCATAGAAACGGCATGTCAAGATCATGCCTGTGGTTTTTATGTGCGGAGCTCGAGTAAAAGTATAGTTAGATCCTTCCAGAGGAACAGGGTCTTATGGAGAATATAAAACTAGAACAAGAGGCGCCGACGCTCCAAGTCCTGCCTCGCTGGCCTAACCGCCTAAGTTCTAAGTTCTCTAAGCTAGCGGAGTTCTCTAAGTCTAGATTCTAGGATTTTCGATCTTCCTCTCCTCTGCTCTTGCTCTCCTTATATACTCACTCCTAGGTCGGTTTGCCTTAAGATGATGGACCTCGCCTTTGGGCCCAAGCTTATCTCTTCGTGAAGTATTCCATTTTCGCCGATCTTCGTAATTATCCTCGAAGTTTTCGGTGACTTGATGTTTATCCGATGTTTGGAAATCGGATAAACCGCCATAGCCTGATTGGGCCTGAATTTTAAAATCGTAAGTAAGTCCGCGGACTTGTCTTAAGTCGCTGAACGCTTTATACGATTTCTGAAAGACTATTTTTCTCGTAAAATAAACCGTGATAGTCTAAAGGATCGATGTTCGTTAATCGACCTTGTTTTATACGATATCTTCTACGAAATCCAATCCTTCTAGTTTTGTCGTGAAAACATCGAGGACGCATTCCAATCGAAGTCGAAGGATGTTTATTCCGTGAGTCGCGGATCGCCCCAAGCTCACGATGATTGATCCAAACAAGCCAAGATGGGATCAGACCGAACACGATGGGACCGGAGACCAGACGAGGCCGCCGACCGGGCGCCAGGCCGGGTGCCGCCGGGCGCCAGGCCGGGTGCCGCCGGGCGCCAGGCCGGGTGCCGCCGGGCGCCAGGCCGGGTGCCGCCGGGCGCCAGGTCGGGTGCCCCGGCGCCACGCCGGCCAGCGTGGTGCGTGCCACCGGTGCCAGGCCGGGTGCCGCCGCTCCAGGCTGAAGATCTCGGCGAGGGCTTCGATTTGATATCTTGATCGCTTTCTGGTTCCTCACGGTTTGAGAGAACGACCTCTTCGAAGTTTCGAGGCAGATTCTTTTGTGTTTAGGGTTTTGTGGTGATCGAATCTGATGTCCTTGGGCGAAATGAACGATCTTTCCGGACTCTCGTGACAAGACGCTCGTAGTCTTCCGATCTCACTTTCAAGAAGTGTTTCACAAAGAACCCATAAGTAAAAATAATCCTAGCCGCTGATTTTGAGATAACCGTTTCGACCCCACCAGAGTGGATATTCTATTTGAGAAAATCTCGTGATAACTTCTTTTCAAATTATCCGAGACTTTTGTTTCAAGAAATACTTTCTAGAGACTTTCAGTCATTGATTCCGTCGTGACCGATTTTGACACCAACAGTTAGCCCCAGCTCGTTAGAGCCTTCGTGATGTTCTTGCGGCGATAAGACATGTCAGGTAAGATAGCGGAATTAATTGTTGAAGGCTCCGCTGAAAGTGGTAAGATTGGGGCTGCGCTTTCAAGGCTGCCTACGCACTTTGTTGTAGGGATCAAGCCTTCCGTGAAGTTCGCTTTGGAGTTTAAGACCCTTGTGATCTGTTTTCGGCGAGACTTATATGGTCTGGTTATGTGTCATGAAAGACTTTTCGAGCATGATGCTGTTGATGTATTTGTTTTTCGATTATTTATGAACTTCAGTTTTTCAAGTATGAGAAAGAGGGTGTGAGTTGTCGCCTCATTCCTAGTTCCTGATGATCACCGCATCTATTGTTTGCATAAAGCGCAGATTTTCTCGGGTTTACCGATTTACGCGAAAAGTTCGTGAAACTAATAGGCTTAAGTGAAGAGACAAATTTTGATCTCGTGATACCATACTATGTCTGTGAGATGTCAAGATCCAACGTGGCTGGGTTTAGGCAAGACCTAGGTTTACTCGGACTGAGGCTGCGATGATAAATCGGCTTTTGTTTTGCTGTTTGCGATTTTAACCTGACTCGCACCGCTTAAAATCCGCTAATTGTTGTCGGCTTATATGATTTGTCTGGCGTGAGTCGAGCTACTTCCTTTACTAAGAGCTAAACCAAAATTTGAATTTCTTGTATAGCGCTATGTTTATCCTTGTCGGATGCAAGAGAGCCTACCCCTGAAGGGCTGCTATTTGTCTGTTTAGACGCTAGAGTTCGCTTGTTGTGATCAGCAACAACGAAATGATGCCAGTTTAGAGGCATGTTACCGCTAGAGGTGTGTTTGTATGTTTTGAGTTCTAGAGACGAGGATTTTGTCTGGAACGCTTTGAGGAAAAGAACTTCAGCCGCTAGCAACGCCTCGCAAAGGCTGAAGGTCGAAGTTTCTTGTGCCGCATTTCGGGTTGAAATGTTCGCGGTTTGAGATGTTTTGCGAATGTTCGCAGCCAGAAACTGTTGTTTCGGTTTGGACGCAGGACCAAGAGGTCGCGAAGTTCGACCTGTGGAGAAGCGCCTACATTCACAAGGCTTCGCGGAAGTGTTGGCCTTCCGGAATTGTTTGTATATATTAAGGATGACTCGTATAACTCTTGGAGCCTTGTCGAGTGTTTTTCATGCCGCGGTTTACGGGCGATAGAACTTAATCAATTGACGATGAGTTTAAATCTTCCGCTAACCATATGGTTGTTAGGACTGAGTTTTGGTATGAAGAGTTTATAGTATGATTTCGATTCTGGGTTATGCGACAAATTGCTTGCGTAATAGTCACTTGGCGTCCTATGAACAAATCGTGGATTGTTGTTTTAGCCGCTATGATTGAGCGGTGCTCGCCAGTAGCTTTGGATTGGCATGGAGGCTAGATTCAGCCGTATCGCCAAGGAAGTTGTTGGTAAACGATCAGAACATGACCCTTATTAAGGTCATGTTAGTTTACGATTGTCCTTAATGGGGATGCCGAATTCAGGTTCGGCTTTACGGAAGGGCGTAGTTGGCGAGGGCCAAATAGCGCTTGTCGAGATAGACATGCCAAGCATAGCGGAGTTTTCTGAGTTATGGCTGATGGCTTTAGAAACGATCTTCCACTTTAGGTCTTAGTTATACAATGAATGGCTCAGATAAATTCTTTTTGTTGCATGAAAATCGCTTCATTTTATCCGGGGAAAGTTTAAGGATTGACGAGGACATGTGCGGTTCGCTATGATTATTTCCTGCTCGGACGAACCGCTGGGGTGAAAGCAGGAGCCAGAAACCTTGTGGAGCAAAAACCGCCTATGACAGTTACTCGTTGGACCCATTATGTTTATTTTACAAAAGTTGCTTTGTATGAATTGACTCGACCATACAAAGGATTTTTCGTGAAACTGATGTAAGAGGGGGTTTTTGTAAAGGTAACTGGAGAGTTTTTCTCACAAATTACTTGCGAGATTTGCGACCACGGATTATGTTTTCTCATTCACTTTTGCGTACTGCGAAGTCGTTTTGCATGAGACCGATCATGTTTTTCCATAGGCTGTTTTGTTTAAAATATTCTTGTTATAGGAAAGTAATGGATGACGGTTTCATGGGGATAGAAAATCGCAGATCGTCAAAGTAGCGATGTTTCAGCGGATTGCACGAGAGATGTTTCGCTATGATTTCGACCTTTGGATGAAAGCTGCTTGAATTACTCATCGAGTTTTACGAAGGTTATTTCGTTATTTTAAGTAGTTCACCATCGTGCTATTAGTCTGGCGTTGGTACCGTTTCTAGTCGCGAGTTTCGCGACGAGGCGGCGTAGAGTTTTCAAGACTATTTTTGTAGCGGTTGGGCTATGCCGTTAAGCGTTTTAGGCGAATCTTATTGCTGCGAGTTTGCTTTGTCAAAGCGTTGTCTTGATGCTGAAGCAAAAGTTTTCGAAGATGGGATTATCTGGGTATAGTATCGTACCTACTTCCCTTTTCTTTTCTGAAAAGCGGGTTAGCCGTTCTTCAGAGAGCTTATTATGCGTTTTCTTTCTTTTAGGAAGCGGGATGAGTATGCTTTTAAAGCGGCGTGGCGTCGTTTCTGGTTTTCGAGACTAGATCGGTTTGCATATTCTGCCTGGACAATCAAGGAGCGATGGAGCGAGACTGGAAATATTTCCTAAGACTTAGCTTGCTAGACTATCCACCTAGGTCCTAAGTTCCCTCAATTCTGGCAGTTTCAAGGCGTTTTGTTCCTGTCCTCTGAAGAATTAAAACCTTTACAAAAATTTCGAGAAAATAGTCTTTTGAAGGTTTCGGCATTTCGAAGGAATCCCATTTCCTCATATAGTCGAGATGATTGGTGTTTAGAATAACCGTGATCGTACCAAACTCACAAAGATTGATCCAAACAAGCCAAGATGGGATCGGACCGAGCACGATGGGACCGAGACCAGGGCGAGGGCCGTCGACCGGCCAGGCGAGTGCCGCCGGCGCCAGGCCGGGTGCCGCCGGCGCCAGGCCGGGTGCCGCCGGCGCCAGGCCGGGTGCCGCCGGCGCCAGGCCGGGTGCCGCCGGCGCCAGGCGAGTGCCGCCCGGCATAGGCGGCCAGCGTGGCGAGTGCGGCGGCGCCAGGCCGGGTGCCGCCGGCGCCAGGCCGGGTGCCGCCGGCGCCAGGCCGGGTGCCGCCGGCGCCAGGCCGGGTGCCGCCGGCGCCAGGTCGGGTGCCGCCGGCGCCAGGCCGGGTGCCGCCGGCGCCAGGCGAGTGCCGCCGGTGCCAGGCCGTCTTGCCGTCCGTGGTTTTTCCGTTGTTCGATCTTTTCCTCGCTAGTCGCTCGCAAGGGAAATCTTTGAGTTTGGGAGGATCTTTAGCCGCAGATTTCGAGATAATCGCTTAATCCAACGAGACTCCTCGAGTATCGGGATTGAGATGGACTTGGACTCATAGACTTTCCGCCTTCAAGGGTTTGAGCAATGAGGCTTCGATTCTTAGACGCTTAAAAGATGAACCTTTAAACAATCGTGAAGGCTTTATGAAGAATCGCCGTGGTTTCTAACAACCAACATGGGTTTAAGGGACCAAGATGTTGCCGCTGTCTCGATATCACAAAACGACTGCACGGATGGGCCAGGACCCTTGCCGATGCTGCTGTTGCTCGCCTTCGCCGATCCCCGGCTCACGGACTCAAAGATCGAGTTACGAAAACTCAGGCAAAGATGCATGGTACTTGATGCACCCTAAATTAGGATCACTCGACCGGACTGATAAGGGGATATGATCTCAGACAGATTGAATGAGAAATGATGGATTGAAGGGTCGCACAACAGCTGCGGAAGGCTGTTGATATTCCCGAACTCCGATTGTTGCTTGATATGACGCACAAGTCCAACAAAAAGGAGATATAGATGGATCGAAGGGTCGCACAGCAGATGCGGAAGGCTGCTGATATTCCCAAAGCCAATTTGTTGCCGGATGTGACGCACCGGTCCAACAAAAGGGCAGTCTCGATCTGTTGCCGGATATGACGCACCGGTCCAACGAGAAAGAGAGAGTTACTTGGAGCTAACCACACCAAGAACAAGAAAAGTGAGATTCCCTCTCAAGGTTCCAAAAATAATCACTCAAAACTTATTTTATTTCATTGATCAAATGGCCTTTATATAATAGGCAAAACATACAAAAGGTTGGAATACAAAAGACTAGTCAAACATAGAAATTAGCAACTTATAAAAACAAGGAAGACTTGACCAAAGACCAAAGACCAAACTTTTGACCGAAAATGGGAATTTGTGGTCTCAAAACTCTTCGGCTGATCTCGTCCTTTTGCATGGTCGACGGGCTCTCGATTGCCGTCAGATTGATATATTATTTGACCATACCTCCTCGTTTCTTGTTGGGCCTTTCTTTCACTACAAGAAATATGTACATTCTTAGCTCACGATAAACGCTATCGTAGGCCTTTCATAGCGTTTTCTGATATGCTATGTCATCGGCAGCCATCATAGGTATCCCCTCTACCATAGCTTTTTTTTTTTACGCTATGTAATGTACAGATACGATAGCAATACGAAGTAGCTGTCTTTAGTGTTATTATAAGACGCATTTTTATGTTACATATTGATTACGAGTCATGTTTCGTGCTATTATAGGTCCTTCTACAATAGCTGTATGTAGTTGCTATAATTAATTTTGTTATAGTTTATTGTGTGTTATCGTAGTTTAGTTCGTAGCCATTTATAAACGCTATTATATTAGAGAATAACATTTTTTTTTGCTATTGTTGTATCGTTTCATGTGCTATTGTTATTTTGTGAATTGTTATTTTTGCATAATAAAGACTCGTTAACAAAAGAACATTCTGCTTTAGAACAACCAACATTCATAACATATTGTGATAATACATAAGTCATAAGTTTTAAGTACCAGTACCAGAAACAGACACAGACACAGCCGATTGAAAACTTAAGCTAACAGCCGCTGGAAAAATAATAGCCTAGTCTAAAAACTAGCTACAGCCGATGTAAAAAAGTTCTTCATCCCCTGCATGCTGCAACAATCAAAAACTCTGATCAGTTTAGGAATTGCATATGAAGGATTGAAATCAGAAAGAAGTAGACTTACATGTGCATATTAAAATATGACCAATTTATCAACTGGCCATGCAATAGACGAACCATGTGCATCTTTCAAAGACTCGATTTCATCAGACTTCCTCCAAACGTCTGCATCATCTACCATCACTGCATCAACCCACACCCTAGCTGCATTCGACCCAATCGCATAAAGTGTACCATTTGATTTGGGTCAGTTGAATGCACACGTCCTTCGGCAACAACCTGTTTCCTTCCACCAATGTCCATCAGTTTGCACTTCTTATTCACTTGTACAACTTCAGATCCATGATTTTGCTGTCATGTTCAACATACATAACCATTTCAAACTCAGACAGTAATAAGAACAATGATCTTTAAAACTGTAGAAAAATGTTACCCGGCTTGATGGAGACTTCTCAGAAGGAGTTGTTGATGTAGGAAGCTTAGAACCGATGGATGGAACCTTTTTAATTGTTTCTCTTGTGTTTCCTACTGAGGATGCAGTGTTATGTGAAGGAGATTTTCTTGTTCCCTCCGGTGGGTTTTCGAAGACAACTTTTCTAACAGGCCATGAGATAAAACTCATTAAGCAGTCCTCAAGGTATGCAACGTCCGACGTAGGCCTCCATAAAAATGTATCAGGTTCAAGTATGACATCCAGGAAGACTTTAACTGCTTTTGGTCCGAGGGGAATGCCATTAACCAATGCTTTTGGTTCTTGTGTCTGCCAACGTCCTTCACCAACAACTACACTATCATCGGATAAATCAAGTAGTTTGCATTTGTTGAGAGAGTTTGCTCTTGAGCCCTGTCACATACATTGAGAAAACTATATCATGAAAGGCCAAATCAATAATCTTATGTCCACATTAACTACTTACATAACACAATAAAAAACGTTACCAGTGGTACAATGTCTTCTGGTTGGAGGCCCTGGCCTAGTTCAACACATTTTTTCTTAGGCCATGCAACGATATGACCAACAGCTTCCTTAATGGTGCACATGTTTCGCGCAGGTCTCCAGAGGTAAGCTTCTGGTTCAGTAGCAAAATACACCAAGACTTGACATCCGTAGGGCCTAATCGACTGTCATTCACAATATCTTCGGGTTTGAAGAGAGAATAAGCCCTCAGCAGCGTTTCCTTCTTCATCAGCCCAATCAATTAAGACACTTCTTCGTGAATTTTGTTCACACTCGTAACAAGGTCAGAAGCAAAATGTGAGATTGTAAAATTTAAACAAAACATTGATCTAGTATATGAAGACTTACCCTTGAAGCCAGGTTTCACCGACTTCATATTCGCCTCCCACCTGGTTTTTCATTTTGGCAAGTTCAGCTTGTAACTGATTAACCGTTTCCTGTAGCTCAATTTGCTTCTCTTGCATCTCAGACATAGTCTTGTTCTTAACTTGGAAGCAAGCTAATTTGGTCTTACTCATATTTCTGCCCATTACTCTTAAGCGACCAGGATTATCAGGTCCTAACAGTTGGACGAGTGTATCCTCATCTCTGTTTTTAGCACCATTAACAAGCTCGGCTGCCTTTTGCTACACATCAGAAAACAAACAAATAATTAGCAGCTTCTGATATAGAAAACTACAGAACAAAATAATGATAAGGAATATTTGTTTTGAACTCACAATCTTCTCAGCTGCATTTGTGTTAATAGAGTTCCATCTTTTCTGGTTCGTGACTTGACCTGCATTTTAAGCCTTGACACTCCAGATGGGTTATCAGAACTTTTTTCTAAGAAAATAATGAATGTGTAAATATCCTTAACTAAAGAAAGACTAATGAAACAACAGGAAGAAACTATACTGACCATCTCTTCAGCAAGTCTAACCATTCCCTTATGACTGCATGTATGAGGAATCTGTTTGCTTCTTCTCTCTTTGTAGCTATCACTCAAGACCTATCATAATATGTTTAATATGTTAAGCTATTTTGAAACATTATAGTACTCAATTCGAGAAGCATACCTTGAATTCTTGGCTAGTTTTAAGCTTTACAAACTTGCCACTCAACCGGAGGAACATTCTTAGGTCTGAGCATGTTCCTTTGTTGGTTATTCTCCGCTTCATTAATTTGTGTGACTAAGTGACTTGGATGACCTCCACAAGGCTCCCATATGCTTAAGCAGTGAATCCCTTTGGTAGTCATCATCAATTTCAAACCTCGCCTGCAAACACATAGCATGGAAATCAGTTTTCTGTTATTTACTTGTGCTCATTGTATAGAAACTCTCACCTGAACCGATTTCCAGAGCACAGTCTTTACTTCTTCTTTAAGCTTTTTCCAACTTTCAAGTGTGACAGGAGCGTGTTCCTTACCAAAGGACCTAGATATGAAGACAGCTTCACAGAACCTTCACCATAAGGTTCTCCCTGGATTGAAATCAACATGAACTCTGGTATTTGGATCTTTGGCTAGGTCTTTCATCTTTGTAGGTCCACGCTTTCTCTTACGAGAGCTTCCAACTACAGGTTCTTCTATACCTAGATCGAAGTTCCACTTCAGGCTCTTCCGCTATGCTGCTCTTCTGGCGCATCATTTGGTTCGTGTTCTTGTACAGGTTCTTCGGTCGTGTTCTTGCTCAGGTTCTCCTCGATCTTGTACATGCTCGTGTCTTGTACATCATCTCCAGGTTGTACAGTACACACGAACTGAACTTGTTCATCTTCTTGTATTACTTTCTTTACTTTTTTGTTTCCTCTTTTTTTCTTTGGACGTCCCATCTCAAGTTACCTGAAACAGATCATGAAAAGAAGAGTTAACTAACATCCAAATAAAACATCGATACAACACACACATCAAGCACACTAGAAACCATACTAAACACACATCAAACACACAGAGAAAGAACAATCACACACAAACGCCAAAACGACTAGTAAAAGGATATGCTTCACACGTATATTCCTTCACAATCAGTTCGGCATTGTCGGCCATCATTGTCAAAATCCATGTCAAAATTTGTAGGCAATGGGCCAATCTCTGCATTTCCCTCGTGAACATCTTCCTTACTGTATCTTCTTGAAGAACCTCTCATGACAATATACCAGTTGGAGGTCTCATTTTCCCTAGAGTAGAAGACCTGCTTTGCTTGCGATGCTAGTATATACGGGTCACTAAAAGGAGGCTTGACTTTGATGCATGTTAATAAGTGTAAAACCATCTTCAATCTTCACTCCATTACCCTTTACTGCCCACTCGACATCTAAACAGAGGAACGTAGAAGACATTATAGTCGATCAGAATAATGTCTGTAACTCTGCCGTAGTAAGATACCAAATCAACCACTTGTGATGTATCTTTAGCACTTGATCTACAAACTGCGGTAGCCTCATAGTAAACTCCAGAATTCTGACTTCTCCTATCAACAGATTCTGTGCTAAACCTCTGCCCATTAACTATGAAGCCAGTATATGACTTTGCAGAACAACGAGGACCATAAGCTAACCACTTGAGTGTTTCTTCATGTTCTTTGGAATCAAGAGGGACCTACAAAGTACAAAACACAGTAAACAACAGTACAACATAACATTCTTAGTATGTATAAGCTAACATTCTCATCACTTAACCTGTTCCTTTAACCAAGTTGCAAAATTCTTAGTATGCATACTCCATAAGGTAGATGCATCACTCTACCGACACTTGTCATCTGTGTCTTGTAAAACCGGAGATGCTCACTGGTCAATTGAAAAAAATCTTCTCAGACATAAATATAAACTTTCACATATGCAGGTTCACTAGTGAATAAGAACATGATACTTACTCTACATAAGGCTCGACCAGAGCCAGGTTTTGATAATAGCAAGATGTGCTATTTTCTTCTCCGCTTCAGTGAGGGTAATTGAGGTTCGGTTGATATTGACGCCCTCTAGGATAGAGCTGTTCTCATACTCCATGTTTCTTTCAGCTTTCTCTTCTACATTTGTTGTCTTCTTCAGAAATTCACTGCAAAATCTCATACATTCCTCAGCTATATAAGACTCAGCGATGCATCCCTCTGGTCTGGCAAGATTCCTAACTAAGTCTTTAAGTACTTTCATGTACCTGAAAAATTGAGTTAATATCGATTAGCAAAAGAATTTTCAGAGATTTCAAGAAGACATGTAAATAGTACCTCTCAAATGGGTACATCCATCTGAAATGGACTGGTCCACCAAGTCGGGCTTCTCCCTAGATGCACAGTCAAATGGACCATGATATCAAAGAAACTTGAGGGAAAAATCTTTCGAACAGGCAAAGAGTCTCTACAATCTCCGCTTCCATAACCAGAAGCTGCTCCTGTCGATCACTCTCGACACAAAAGATTAAAGAATGCGATAGCCTTGTAATTGCTAGCCTTGGTCCTTTAGGTAACAAACCTTTAAGAGCGATAGGCAGGAGTTGTTGCATTAAGACATGATAGTCATGTGACTTCAGCCCGTGACTTTGCAATCATCTAGTGAAACACCTCTAGCTATGTTTGAACAATAACCATCTGGCCCTTTGAAGTCGAATAGCGCTTGCAAAATAACTTCTTCTCTATCTTGGACAAAGACCACGGTGCAGGAGGAAGATATGTTCTCTTCCCTGCAGCTTAGCTGCAAATCATGCCTAATACCAAGATCCTCCAGATCTTTACGAGCAGGAAGACCATCCTTTGATTTCCCACAGTGCAACAACGTCGAGACAATACTAGCAGCCACATTCCTCTCAACATGCATTACGCCTGTTGTGCCTCACCGGAGCTCCTAATCATCAATATAAGCAAAATTAATCAAAATACAGTCAATTATAGAAAGATATAAGCACAAGAATGTAGCTTCATACCGCCCGATAAGGTAGCTTGAAGAAAATTGATCTCTTCTTCCATCTTGATAACTCATCTTCATCTACTTTGACTTCTTCATCTTCCTCATCCTCTTCCTCGATTCACTGGATAAACCCTCACTATCAGATCCTATATCAGTACTGATCACCCTTTTTCTCTTACTTCTAGGACGCTTAGCATTGCCAAAATCATTTTTGAATTGTCTCGGTTTTGAGAAATCTCACGCCAGTTAAAATTCTTCCCCTTCTCCCTTCTTCACCTTTTCCATCGAACCATCTCTTCTTTGACCGAAATCTATGAGCTGGTGGCAGACCCTTTCGTGGCACATGTATACATGTTTTCTGCTGAATTTTAGCCACATACTATCAGTATTCTTCCCACATAAAGGACACCCCATTCTTCCCTTTACTTTGCAGCCTGCTAGATTCCCATAAGCTGGAAAATCACCGATAGTCCATAGCAGCATCGCCAGTGTAAATGTTGATCGAGTCAAAGCGTCGTAGACTAACTCTCCAGTGCTCCACAGCTGGTTTAGATCCTCAATGAGAGGTTCTAAGTAGACATCTATACTATTACCAGGCTGTTGTGGACCGGAATCAACAGGCTCAGCATGATGTTCTCCTTCTTCATGCATAAATCAGGTGGCAAGTTGTAGTTGACTAGCAGAACTGGCCAGCAACCGTACATCGTGTTCTTCATATTGAATGGATTAAACCCGTCTGTAGAAAGTCCAAGCCTCATGTTCCTCTCTTCTGCGGCAAATGTAGGGTATTTTGCATTCATCTGATCCCATGTAACTCAATCAACAGGTGTCGAAGCTTCCCATCGTGCTTTTGTTGTTGAAGTGCCACCTTAGATCCTTAGCCATTTCCTCGACCGGTACATTCTTTTCAATCTGGGATGATTGGAAAATAACGTAACACTTTCTGTGGGACTCCTTTCTTCTTTTCACCAGTGTGGAGATTGGTCTTCCATCTTGAAGCCTTACATTTAGACAGTGCTCAAGCTTCTTAAACTTCTTTCTGAACAGGCAGCGGTCGTTTACACATCGTGAATCTTCTGTATCCCATATCAAATGTCTTCAAGAATTTTTTACCTCATACAGTGAAGTGTGTAGAACGCTTTCCTCAGGTAGCATCTCCGCAACGCCTCTAGCAGATCATTGAAGCTCTTGTCGACCACCCATTCTCGAGTCTTCAATCTAAACAATGATACAATGGCCGATAACTTGCTATGGCTTGCACAAGTCGGATACAAAGGTGTCTCAGCATCAGATAGCTTTGCCAAAACTCATCTTCTTTCTTGTCTTCTCCCTCTGCCATCTCAGTCAAATCCCCGTAGCAGCTAACACTTCATCAAAACCCTCAGCAGCTCAGATAACCCCAAGATCTCATCATTCCACCGATGCACGCTGCCATCATCTGCAACCCCTGAGTTCAAGTCTCCGTGTAGATACCAATCAGGCCGCGATCTTATAAGCCTCCTCCATTCCCTAGTAGCGAGATGGTCAACTACCACACTTGCTGAGTGACGATCTATATTACGGCAGTCGATGCAAGGACAGACAATCATATCATTCCCTCCCAAAGCTGCAGCCACATCCCTACAAACTTTGAAGCCCCTCTCTCGTAGCAGGATCAACCCTACAGTTCAGAATCAAAAGAAAAGCAAATAAACAAGTTAACGAACAACAACTCAAAACCATTATATATTATTGAATTCATTACCGCTAAGATGCACCTAAGCTTTGTCAACCATTTCTATGTTCTAACCTGAACTGAAAACTTTAGTAACATAAAGAACCAATTCAAAGTAAAACAATCAAAATGAAACGAGATAGCACAAAACAAACAGTTACATTCTATCGTGACAAGCTCGTAGACTCATAATCTAAAACTAAACCCTAGACTCAAAATCTGAAATGACCCTAGACTCTTAATAAGAAACAATACGAAACAGAAAGAAAGCTCGAAAGAAAATAATTACAATTTTGAAACCGTAGACTCATGATAAGAACAGAAAGCAAACACGAAATCAATCAAACACGAAAGCAAACACGAAATAAAGCAAGAACAAGACTTGACATCTAATCGAAAACGAAACCTAAGCAAGGATAAATATCATCGATTTGAGCTCAAAATCGAGCCAGACCTCGCAATTGAAGCAAGGATACCTTGGGTGATGGAAAAGTCGATGGATTTGCGGTTGGAATAAGGTAATTGGGGTTTCAAAGTTGTTGAATCGAAATCGATGTATTCTAGGGTTCAAAGAGAAAAGAGGGGAAATGAGAGAGGAAAGAGGGGAAATGAGAGAGATGAGAGGGAAACGACAAATGAGAGAGGGAAATGTTCTGATTTTCGCTAAGTGTCACGCGGAAAATAACATTTTAGCTTCCCGCTTACTGAAACTTTTCCATAGCGTTAATAAAATGCTGATATAGAGTATCTGATTTTTTAACGCATAAACGACAGCAGTTCGGTAAAACGAGCTATCGTAATATGCTATCAATGTGAACTTTTTTTGTAGTGTTTCTTTGGGCTGAAGCATGTTCATAAACATATTTTCATAAATCGTCAAGCCCATCTCGTTTAAAACTCAAGCCCAAAAGCCAAACTTTCTTGATTTGTTTCTGCTGCTGATTCAGGGCACATCATTCCCTCCTTCTTTAAAAAGATTTGCCCTCAAATCTGTCTTTCCTTAACTTCAGATAGAATGATCTCTTGGCTTTTCGTAGAACTCTTTTTTTTTTTTTTTTAGAAAAGAAGATGAAAGGTAGAAGATGGATGAAGAAGATGGAAAGATGAGAAAAAATGAATGCATTAAGTACCGGTTGAGTGGCTCGATACCACTTGATGCACCCTAAATTAGGATCACTCGAATCGGACTGATAAGGGATATGATCTCAGACAGATTGAATGAGAAATGATGGATTGAAGGGTCGCACAACAGTCGCGGAAGGCTGTTGATATTCCGAACTCCGATTGTTGCTTGATATGACGACAAGTCCAACAAAAGGAGATATAGATGGATCGAAGGGTCGCGACAGCAGATGCGAAGGCTGCTGATATTCCCAAAGCCAATTTGTTGCCGGATGTGACGACTTGTCCAACAAAGGGCAGTCTCGATCTGTTGCCGGATATGACGACCGTCCAACGAGAAAGAGAGAGTTACTTGAGCTAACCACACCAAGAACAAGAAAAGTGAGATTCCTCTCAAGGTTCCAAAATAATCACTCAAAACTTATTTTATTTCATTGATCAAATGGCCTTTATATAATAGGCAAAACATACAAAAGGTTGGAATACAAAAGACTAGTCAAACATAGAAATTAGCAACTTATAAAAACAAGGAAGACTTGACCAAAGACCAAAGACCAAACTTTTGACCGAAAATGGGAATTTGTGGTCTCAAAACTCTTCGCCTGATCTCGCCCTTTTGCATGGTCGACGGGCTCTCGATTGCCGCCAGATTGATATATTATTTGACCATACCTCCTCGCTTCTTGTTGGGCCTTTCTTTCTTTGGGCTGAAGCATGTTCATAAACATATTTTCATAAATCATCAAGCCCATCTCGCTTAAAACTCAAGCCCAAAATCCAAACTTTCTTGATTTGTTTCTGCTGCTGATTCAGGGCACATCAGTACTGAGACAGGACCGGTCTCATCCTATGACGGGACAGAGAGATCCTTCTCATGGGCGAGGTGGTCGAGACAGCGACATTGTTTTCTTCGTAAAATCACAACGGAAGCTCGATTGAGGCGAAAGCGAAAACCATCTTGACCTAGACTCAAAGGAGAGAAAAGTGAGGTTTCCACAGGCGAGGTGGCCATGGGCGAGGTGACCTTGGTGATGGTTGTTCTCGTCCACGGGCGAGGTGGCCGGAGAGTGATTTTGTTCCTTCAGAAAATCTCAACGAAACTCGATTGAGACGAACGAAGCCACTTTGATCTAAACTCAAAGGATAACGAAGGTGAGTTCGCCCTGTGGCGAGGTAGACGTTCGAGGGTGAGGTGGCTCGGTAATGTTTGTCCTTGCCCACAGCGAGGTGGCCGGACAGTAACTTTGTTCTTCGTAAAATCTCAACGGAAACTCCGATTGAGATGAAACGAAAGCCATTTTGACCTAGACACAAAGGAGAACAAAGTGGGCTCCTACTAAGGCGGACTGGGAAGACTGATCTTACCCTATGGCAAGTCGCCCTAGTAAGATTAAGCTCCGACCTCCTTTCGCTTTTCCGCTTATTCCTCGAGAGTTGTTTGTAAGAAGTATGCTGTGGGAATCGGTGAACCGATTTGTCGTGCTTCTGTTCTGCGAGTAATATAGGGTTTCCCAAGGTTTCGAGGAGAATAAGTTTTATTTTTCCAGAGGTTCTCGAAGAAACGCCAGAGAAACCTTGCTCGCTATGCATTTCTAACTTGGTAACAAGGCGAATTTTGGGGTTTGATAGATTTTATCGTTGCCCTTTCTGTTTAGATAGAGAAATTGCGAGCTCGCTGCTCTTCCTGTGGCTTAAAAGCGCGCTAGGTTTTGATTTGCTCGAGCATCGTGCGCTTATGAAGTTGCTATCGTAGAACAGCCGCTGCTCGAAGTTGTTTTACCATCGCTGACGAAACTGCAACTATTTCTTTCATATTTCTGACATCGGTTCGACTGCTTTGCGTCGTATGAGTAGTGAGTAATCCGCCCTCCTTCTAGCCAAATCAGGAACCAAATTCACCGCCAATTTTAATGAATAAGATCGGAGGAAAGCCAAGGTAACCCGACTTTCCTTGAAGGTCCGGATTTCGCGACAGCCAACGACAAGTGACCGAATAAATGCGGAAAAATATTTGTTAAGATTTGAGACTGGACCTTAAGAAAGGCTGCCTCACGCACTCTTCGAGGATCAAGTCGACGTAGTTCAGTTTAAAGAATTGAACAAGAGATCGAACCGCCTCGGGCGGATTCGATCTAGTATGAGCGCTGTCATGAAACAAGCATGTCAAGATAATGCCTAGTTTATGCGCGAGCTGGTAAAGAATTGTCCGATCCTTCCGAGAGGAGCCGAGATTCGCGAAAGGTGAGGCGCCAGACGCTTAGGGCCTGGTTCGCCTAAGACGAAGCGCTGGTCATAGAAAAGTGAGATTCCCTCTCAAGGTTCCAAAAATAATCACTCAAAACTTATTTTATTTCATTGATCAAATGGCCTTTATATAATAGGCAAAACATACAAAAGGTTGGAATACAAAAGACTAGTCAAACATAGAAATTAGCAACTTATAAAAACAAGGAAGACTTGACCAAAGACCAAAGACCAAACTTTTGACCGAAAATGGGAATTTGTGGTCTCAAAACTCTTCGTCTGATCTCGTCCTTTTGCATGGTCGACGGGCTCTCGATTGCCGTCAGATTGATATATTATTTGACCATACCTCCTCGTTTCTTGTTGGGCCTTTCTTTCTTTGGGCTGAAGCATGTTCATAAACATATTTTCATAAATCATCAAGCCCATCTCGTTTAAAACTCAAGCCCAAAATCCAAACTTTCTTGATTTGTTTCTGCTGCTGATTCAGGGCACATCAGTACTGAGACAGGACCGGTCTCATCCTATGACGGGACAGAGAGATCCTTCTCATGGGCGAGGTGGTCGAGACAGCGACATTGTTTTCTTCGTAAAATCTCAACGGAAGCTCCGATTGAGACGAAACGAAAACCATCTTGACCTAGACTCAAAGGAGAGAAAAGTGAGGTTTCCACAGGCGAGGTGGCCATGGGCGAGGTGACCTTGGTGATGGTTGTTCTCGTCCACGGGCGAGGTGGCCGGGAGAGTGATTTTGTTCCCTTCGTAAAATCTCAACGGAAACTCCGATTGAGACGAAACGAAAGCCACTTTGATCTAAACTCAAAGGATAACGAAGGTGAGTTCGCCCTGTGGCGAGGTAGACGTTTCGGAGGGTGAGGTGGCCTCGGTAATGTTTGTCCTTGCCCACAGCGAGGTGGCCGGGACAGTAACTTTGTTCTCTTCGTAAAATCTCAACGGAAACTCCGATTGAGATGAAACGAAAGCCATTTTGACCTAGACACAAAGGAGAACAAAGTGGGCTCCTACTAAGGCGGACTGGGAAGACTGATCTTACCCTATGGCAAGTCGTCCTAGTAAGATTAAGCTCCGACCTCCTTTCGTTTTCCCGTTTATTCCTCGAGAGTTGTTTGTAAGAAGTATGCTGTGGGAATCGGTGAACCGATTTGCCGTGCTTCTGTTCTGCGAGTAATATAGGGTTTCCCCAAGGTTTCGAGGAGAATAAGTTTTATTTTTCCGAGAGGTTCTCGAAAGAAGCGTTTTTAGTAGAAACCTTGCTCGCTATGCATTTCTCTAACTTGGTAACAAGACGAATTTTTGGGGTTTGATAGATTTTATCGTTGCCCTTTCTGTTTAGATAGAGAAATTGCGAGCTCGTTTTCGTGCTCTTCCTGTGGCGAAAAGCTGCGGCTAGGTTTTGATTTGCTCGAGCATCGTGGCGTTTCGCGTGGCGTTGGCGTGGAACAGTCGCTGCTCGAGTTGTTTTACCATCGCTGACGAAACTGCAACTATTTCTTTCATATTTCCGGACATCGGTTCGATCAGCGCTTTCGCGGCGTATGAGTAAGAGTAATCCGCCCTCCTTCTAGCCAAACTGTGGGAACCAAATTCACACCGCCAATTTTAATGAATAAGATTGCGGAGGAAAGCCAAGGTAACCCGACTTTCCTTGAAGGTCCGGATTCTCGCGACAGCCAACGACAAGTGACCGAATAAATGCGGAAAAATATTTGTTAAGATTTGAGACTGGACCTTAAGAAAGGCTGCCTACGCACTCTTCGAGGATCAAGCCGGACGAAGTTCAGTTTAGAAAGAATTGAACAAGAGATCGAACCGCCCGGGCGGATTCGATCTAGTATGGCGTTGTCATAGAAACAAGCATGTCAAGATAATGCCTAGGGTTTCTATGCGCGGAGCTTTGAAGTAAAAGAATTGTCCGATCCTTCCGAGAGGAGCCGAGATTCGCGAAAGGTGAGGCGCCAGACGCTCTAGGGCCTGGTTCGCCTAAGACGAAGGCTGGTCATAGAAACGGCATGTCAAGATCATGCCTAGGGTTTCTATGTGCGGAGCTCGAGTAAAAGTATAGTTAGATCCTTCCGAGAGGAACAGGGTCTTATGGAGAATATAAAACTAGAACAAGAGGCGCCAGACGCTCCAAGTCCTGCCTCGCTGGCCTAACCGCCTAAGTTCTAAGTTTTCTAAGCTAGCAGGAGTTCTCTAAGTCTAGATTCTAGGATTTTCGGATCTTCCTCTCCTCGCTCTTGCTCTCCTATATACTCACTCCTAGGTCGGTTTGCCTTAAGATGATGGACCTCGCCTTTGGGCCCAAGCTTATCTCTTCAGGAAGTATTCCATTTTCGCCGATCTTCGTAATTATCCTCGAAGTTTTCACTGACTTGATGTTTATCCGATGTTCGAAATTGGATAAATCGTCATAGCCGATTGGGCCTGAATTCTTAAAATCGTAAGTAAGTCCGTGGACTTGTCTTAAGTCGTTGAACGCTTTATACGCATTTCTGAAAGACTATTTTTCTCGTAAAATAAACCGTATAGCCTAAAGGATCGATGTTCAAGTTAATCGACCTTGTTTTATACGATATCTTCCACGAGAAATCCAATCCTTCTAGTTTTGTCGTAAAACATCGAGGACGCATTCCAATCGAAGTCGGAGGATGTTTATTCCGTAGCCGTGATCGCCCCAAGCTCACGATGATTGATCCAAACAAGCCAAGATGGGATCAGACCGAACACGATGGGACCGAGACCAGGACGAGGGCCGCCGACCGGCGCCAGGTCGGGTGCCGCCGGCGCCAGGTCGGGTGCCGGGCGCCAGGTCGGTGCCGCCGGCGCCAGGTCGGGTGCCGCCGGCGCCAGGTCGGGTGCCGGGCGCCAGGTCGGGTGCCGCCGGCGCCAGGTCGGGTGCCGCCGGCGCCAGGTCGGTGCCGCCGGCGCCAGGTCGGGTGCCGCCGGCGCCAGGTCGGGTGCCGCCGCGCCAGGCTGGTGCCACCGGCGCCAGGCTGAATATCTCGGCGAGGGCTTCGATTTGATATCTAGATCATTTTCTGG
Organism: Brassica carinata; assembly: GCA_016771965.1. NCBI lineage: Eukaryota > Viridiplantae > Streptophyta > Magnoliopsida > Brassicales > Brassicaceae > Brassica > Brassica carinata. The sequence continues at coordinate 17,016,629 of CM028691.1, forward strand.
TTCCTCACGGTTTGAGAGAACGACCTTTTCGAAGTTTTGAGGCAGATTCTTTTGTGTTTAGGGTTTTTGTGGTGATCGAATCTTGATGTCCTTGGGCGAGCGGACCGATCTTTCCGGGGACTCTCGTACGCGCACGCCCGTAGTTTTCCGATCTCAGTTTCAAGAAGTGTTTCACAAAGAACCCATAAGTAAAAATAATCCTAGCCGCTGATTTTGAGATAACCGCTGACCTCACCAGAGAGGATATTCTAATTTGAGAAAATCTCGATAACTTCTTTTCAAATTATCCGAGACTTTTTGTTTCAAGAAATACTTTCTAGAGACTTTCAGTCATTGATTCCGTCGTGACCGATTTTGACACCAACAGTCGTTTCGTCCATTAATGTATCGTTCGATGTGGCGATATCCGCGTTGATTGATAGTTGGGCGAAGTGTGAGAGTTCTTCCTCTAGATGCCTGTGTCAGCAAGAAGTGAAGAAAAACTTAAGTAAACAGAAAGAAAAATCTAGACTATATTCTAAACTAAATCTAATGGTGATCGGAAAGAGTCCCCGGCAACGGCGCCAAATTTGATATGTGCTCAAATTACCCTAGAGCAACTTTACTCTCATCAAAAGAGGTCAAGTTGTAGTACTTAGGGATCGAATCCACATAGACTCTTGGATTACACAATAGATCTTATAGTCTTCAAAATAAAGCTAGATTGAAAGTTTTTAAAATAGTAACTTAAATGAATTCTAGGAAAATCGATCGATAAGCGTTGCGAATAGCGATCGACGAATAGGACAACTGTTCGAGTTCAGATTATGAGGTTTGTTATCAATTTAGGGAAAAAGCTAGATTAAGGTAAACCTTTAGGTATGATAAGCATAATGCTTTGGGTACTCTAGGGGTTCTAAATATGGTTGTTCTCGAACTCAACTCTTAGAAACAATCTATAGGATTGTCTAATAGTTGGATCTCGCCGCCACCGTCGCTTGTTCCAACTTGAAAGCATCGATCGATATGTCTTTCTGACTATCGATTGGTGTGCCTTTCAGATAATCGATCGATGACTAATTGTCGTATCGATCGATTAGCCTTCCAGTAAGCATTACCGAGCAGGTTGATAGGTTCACCGATTAACTAGGGAAACTTTCGTTTTTAGTTAATTAATAAGATCAGTCTAGTTTATTTTCAGGCAATTCACCATGCTGTCGCTTGCGCAAATTAAACCTAAGATCTAAGTCAAGGGTGATCAATTCCTTTACTTAGCATTAAGCACAACTAGAATGAAAGAACTATTAAAACACGCTAAGAATCATAATATGATTAGCAATACATAAATAAACCTTTGGTGAACCTAAATCTAACAGCAGAACAGTTGGGATCAAAAAATGGTTATCTTGAAATTAACAACTAAGATTATTTCCTATCTACGAATTTTCCGCAAACAATCACTGATAGAAAGATCGGAAGCAAACGGCGCGACCAAGACCCGTCGCCCGTGAGCGACAGCGTCATGGCTCGGGCGCCGGCGGAGCAACCGCTGCCGTGGTTCTCGGCGCCGCGGAGCGATCGCACCACGCCCCGGGCGCCGCGAAATACTCGCCATCTCCGGCCCGGGAGCGACATGGGCACGCCTGGCGCGCCGCGGAGCAACCGCTGCATGGCCCCGGCACCGGCGGGAGCGACCATGTCGCGGGTTCTCGGACGCCGGGCGCTACCAACTTAATCCCGGCCTGTCCGACTTAGATTAATCCCCGTGACTTCCATATGGTCGTGTCATCTTAGCTACGGACCTAGTGTCTCTCGGTTCGTTTCGATTGGAGTTATCCTCGAAGTTTTACGACTAAAACTAATAAGTTGGTTTTCTCGTAAAGTGTATCGTTTAAAACAAGAAAGATCAACTTGAACATCGATTCTTTAGGCTGTACAATTTACTTTGCGAGAAAGATAATCTTTCCGAGAAATCGTATAACGTTCAAGGGCTTGAAACGTGTCCACGGACTCACTTACGATTTTAATGATTCAGGCCCAACAAAGCTATGACGGTTTATCCTATTTCACGAAAATAGGATAAATGTCAAGTTTTCGAAAATAAAGTAAAAGTTCAGAGATAATTATGAAGATCGACGAAAAATGAAATATTCCCGAAAAGAGATAAACTTGGTCCCCAAAGGCGAAAGATTAGGAAGGCCACCGACCTGGACATATATATAAGGAGGGCTGGAGCAGAAGAGAAGGGGATCCGAGAATTTAGACTTAGAGAATTATTGTTAGCTTAGAGAACATAGACCATCGTTATCCCGGTTGCTAATCAAGGTTGCTTATGTTAATTGTAAATAAAAATAAATGGAAATTACCTTTTTAATAGAAACAACGTTGCTTAATTAAACAAAGGAAGAGACGACGCTTAAGGGACACGCGTCCTTCTCTCCCTCATCTCTCCTCTGTTCTTCTTCGCTGGTGTGAATCATCAATCCTCAATTTCGTTTTACTATCTCTGTACTGGGTTTGCTTTCCTTTTGGTATAGATTTGAAACGCAAGAGAAGTTGATCATCATCGGAACCATTCACCACAAGCCCAAACTAGACCATGTGAGTTGATTTCGTCTCTCCCTCCTCTGTAATTCTCGGATTTTGAATGATGAATCTGATTCTCTTCTGCAGCGATTAATTCTCAGATGTTGAATGATGAGATCTAACAAAAAGATCTCTTCTTTCTTCGTTATAATTAGGACCCACATGCTACATCTTGGTAACGCTTCTCTAGCTTCAGCTTCCCACTCCGGTCAGATTCAGCAAGGTGGAGCTTGTAACGCCCGACGGATATCCAGAAAATGGCCTCGTATGTTTTCAACAACAATTACTTGAAGAACAGACTCGCTGACGAGGCTTGTAGCTTCAACAACAACACTGCTCTCACTTCCATCAATCCCACTAAGTAAAGGTCTTTTTTTTTGGTTAAAAATTGATACTTTGGAATCATCATTCAGTGTGTGTGCATGTTTTCAGGTCAAGGAACTTGTAGATACCATTCAAGGTACGACGTTTGAGTGATGTTTCATACTGCTTTGTAAATCAATAGGAAGTTTGTAGTGGTATGAAAGATAGGTTTGGTTCTTGGATTGTTCGATAACATGATGAACATGATTGAAAGTATTTGGTTTTTACTTGTGTTTGCTGCTTTTTTCTCAGATAATTCACATACTTGTTTCATTTGTTTTGTATTCTTGCGTAACTTAACCAATACACTTTGTAAACACTCATGGATGTTGCAGTAAGAGAGTGAGCAATGGTCGAGTCGCGGATGACAACTTCAATGGGTGCAGGACAAGCAGGTCCAGCAGCTGTATCTTGTTGGTCTTTTCACAAACTCAGAACCAAGAAGAGACTTTCAATGGAGAGGTTTTCACAAACTCAGAACCAAGAAGAGACTTGCAATGGAGAGGAAAAAATATCAAGTTTCTTAGCTAAGTCTCTTACCAAAATTAACTCTTTAAATACTATTATAATATAATTAAACAACCCATTATGGGTTTTTAGGATAATGATGCTCTTAGGGTTTAGGTGGTTAGACTAGTGAGGCAAGGTTTAGGACGTTTAGCTGCATGTAGCTCTATCTTTTCTATCATAGCATATCTCTTCATTATTCGGAGAAATCTTGTATTCGTATCATTCATATAATAAAACGCCATCGAGCAATTTTCTATTTACTTTTCGTCATCTATTTACTCTTTCGATTTCGCGTGGTTACGCAGAAAATCCGGACCTTCAGGGAAAGTCATGTTATCTTGGCCTTCCTCCGTAGTTCGACAGTGTGAATTTTGGGTCCCACAGTTTGGGGCTAGAAGGAGGATGGGTCAGATTCTCTAACTCGAAAACCGCCAATCGATTGAGATTCAGCATGGCCGCTTCGTCTGCCCGCAACATCGTGTCATTCGAGGATCGAGCAACGGCTTGCCAAGCCAAACCTCACAACGATCTCCTCGTAATTGAACTCACGATTCAGGACATCGACGTGGCAAGGGTATTGGTCGACACCAGATGCTCGGCCAATATTATCTATAAAAGAACCCTCGAGAGAATGGAGATCGATCTAAGCACTCTCACAGACGATCCAATTCCAGTATTCGGACTCTCGGGAAACACTATAACCCTTGGCTCGATAGATCTCTCAGTCAAAGCCGGGAGCGTCACCAAAACCGCGGAATTCCTGGTGGTCGACGGTCTGACATCGTACAACGTGATCGTCGGAACTCCATGGTTAAATTTCATGCGAGCAATCCCCTCAACATTCCACCTATGCCTCAAGTTTCCGACTCCTTTCGGAGTCGAGACAATACAAGGGGATCATGAGGTATCGCAAGTCTGCCTCGCCACCGAGCTGAAACGAAAAAGCTTCGAGATCGAAACCCCGCGGAAAAAGCAAACGATTCACGAACCGGCAGTACTAGACTCTCCGGAAACTTTCTGGCAGTCGCAAAGAGCCGAGGCCCTAGAAGGGAAGCGTGAACCAACCTGCAAGCCGGTAATCACGGTCTGCCTCGACAACTCTTTTCCAGAGTGATGCGTCGAGATTGGAGCCAACCTCCGCGAACCGTTAAGAGCAAAGCTCATAGTATGTCTCAAGAAGAACCTCAATACGTTCGCTTGGACCGCGGAAGATATGCCGGGAATCGACATCAGCATAACATGTCACGAACTTAACATCGACCCAACTCACAAACCCGTTAAACAAAAAAGACGAAAGGCTGGGACGAGCGTGCCCACTGCGATCGATGAGAAGTTGAAAACTCCTCAAAGTGGTCGATAACGAAGTTAGATATCCCGACTGGCTCGCTAATCCCGTCGTAGTCAAAAAGAAAATGGCAAGTGGCGAGTATGCGTCGATTTCACCGATCTCAATAAAGCATGCCCGAAGGACTGCTTCCCGCTTCCGCATATCGACCGACTGGTCGAGGCAACTGCAGGGAACAAGCTCTTATCATTCATGGACGCTTTTTCCGGATACAATCAGATCATGATGAACCCCGAGGATCGCGAAAAAACCACATTTATCACCGACCGCGGGACGTATTGCTACAAGGTAATGCCGTTCGGCCTTAAGAAAGCTGGTGCCACATATCAGCGGCTCGTCAATCGGATGTTTTCTGAGCAACTCGGAAAAACCATGGATGTATATATCGACGATATGCTCGTGAAATCCCTTGACGAACGCGATCATATAACTCACCTAGAAGAGTGTTTTGCAAGGCTAAACCAGCATAACATGAAACTCAACCCGGCAAAATGCAGGTTCGCGGTAGCATCGGGAGAATTCCTCGGTTACCTCGTGACGTATCGCGGGATCAAGGCCAACCATAAACAAATTAACGCACTGATAGAGATGGCCTCCCCGAGAACCAAGCGAGAAGTCGAGATTAACCGAAGGTCGCTCAATCGCTTCATCTCGCGCTCTACGAATAAGTGCCTTCCGTTTTACGAAACGTTGAAGGGAAACAAAAAGTTTGAATGGTCTGAGGAGTGTGAAAGGGCCTTCCAACAGTTGAAACACTACCTGGCCACTCCACCGGTTCTTGCGAAACACGTAGAACCTCTGCTTTCTATATTGCGGTTTCCGCGGCGGTCGATGGCGTCTTGTCTGAGAAGAACATGGCGAAAAACTGATCTTTACGTAAGGAAGACGCATTGACGCTGAAACTCGATACCGTTAATGGAAAAGTTAGCATTATTTGTCATAACCGGCGAGGCGAGAGCGTATTTTCAGTCCCATACCATAGTGGTTCTCACCACGTTCCCCCTGCGGACAATTCTGCACAGTCCAAGCCAGTCCGGTAGACTCACAAAATGGGCGGTCGAATTAAGCGAATACGACATTGAGTATTGCCCAAGGACGTGTGCGAAATCCCAGGTACCCGCGGATTTCTTGGTAGAGTTACCCACAGGAGACATAACCAACGAAGAACCAAATTGACTTGGGTTCTTCCGCGTCGACGGATCGTCGCCCAAACAGGGTCCGAATCGAATTGACTCACCTCGCCTACCGGAGAAATCCTAGAGCAGTCATTCCGATTGGATTTTCACGCATCAAACAATGAGGCGGAATACGAAGCACTCGTCGCAGGCTTACAGCTAGCCCATGGACTAAAAATCCGCAACATTCCCGTTTACTGCGACTCTCAGCTAGTCGCAAACCAATACAACGGAGAATACGAAGCAAGGGATGAGAGGATGGACGCATACCTGAAACTTCGTCGAGGACTTGGCTCGTGACTTCGACCAGTTCGCCTCACCGAGATTCCCGTTCGGAAAACGTCCAGGCCGATGCCTTAGCGCCCTCGCCTCAACTCGAGATCCGGACTCAAAAGGATAATTCCCGTCAATTCATAGAAAACCGAGCATTGGACCACGGTGGTCATCAATCTGATCGTATGCCAGATTGAAGATGCGAAGAAATCGAAAATCAGCCGGAAGAAGATGCGGATCAAACCGAGTACGGCTGCGACAACCCTTGGTTAGAACCGATTCGAGCCTATATCGTGGACGGAACCTTACCCGCTGAGAAATGGGCGGCCCGAAAGGTGAAAACCCAAGCAGCGCGGTACATCAGATAGAGGGAGAAATTTACAAGTGGCGTTTTTCTGGCCCTCTCATGACATGCGCGGAAGGAAAAAATGCGAGAAAAGTCATGGAAGAGGTCCATTCCGGATCGTGCGGAAATCATTCTGCGGTAGATCTCGCAGCCAAAATAAAACGCCATGGTTATTATTGGCCGACTATGATCCAAGACTGCGAGAAATTCGCTCGGAAATGCGAATAGTGCCAAAGGCACGCTCCGACGATTCGCCAACCCGCGGAAGTCCTCTCCTCCATCTCGTCCCCGTATCCTTTCATGCGATGGTCCATGGACATTGTCGGACCTTTACATAAATCAAAGCGGCGTTTCCTCTAGTCCTCGCAGTTTCTTTTCAAAATGGGTAGAAGCGAGAATCCTACGCAAATATCAAAGACGCACAAGTCGAGAACTTCGTCTGGAAAAATATAATAACTAGACAAGGGGTCCCGTACGAAATCGTATCGGACAACTGATCTCAGTTTATCTCTACCCGATTCGAAGCATTCTGCGAAAAGTGGAAAATACGACTTAACAAGTCAACTCCTAGATATCCGCAATGCAACGGACAGGCGGAAACTATAAACAAAACGTCCTAGACGGATTGAAAAAGCGCTTAGAAGCCAAAAAGAAGCGATGGGCAGAGGAACTCGAAGGGGTTCTCTGGTCACATCGAACCACCCCGAGACGGGCGACGGGAGAACCTCCTTTCGCCCTTGTTTACGGGACGGAATGCATGATCCCGGTGGAAGTGGAATTTGCCGGTGTACGAGGGAGATTCCTCCCCGAACGGGAAGATCTAAACAACGCCATGCTGCTGGACAATCTCGATCTTATCAATGAATGTCGCGACCAGGCACTCATTCGGATCCAAAATTACCAGCACGCTACCGCCAGATACTACAACGCAAACGTACGCCATCGTAGGTTCAAAGAAGGCGATCTAGTCTTACGTAAAGTCTTCCAAAACACTGCCGAACAAAACGCAGGAAAAGTGGGAGCAAACTGGGAGGGACCGTACAAAGTCATAAAAGTGGTCTGACCAGGTTCGTATCAAATCGCGAACATGCAAGACGTAAAAATCCCAAGAACTTGGAACGCGATGCATCTTAAAAAATACTACCACTAACAACAACGTGGTGGAAAGAACTACGAGACGGCTTGATCCCCGAAAACGGGTACGTAGGCAACTCGCTAACCGGCGGGTTCAGCTATCCCGATTAAAGGGGAGGGAGTGGGTGCGATATCAGATACTCCCACGAATTTCGAAGACTCTGAATTTTCGAAACTCTTTACAGACAACACAATTCGCCAACTACTAAACGGCTACGACAACGGATCCAGTATCCACCAAACGATTATCACATCCAAAAAACGATAAAATTACCCAAAACAACTTTTGGTCTAAGTAAACGTTTCTTCCGAAAGCCCATAATCCCCTTATGGCATAAGAAAAATAAATTCACAGCACTGGGAGACGTCGCTTCATGCTTGAACAAATATTTTTCGACGAAAACTTCATACGCCTTCAAAACGGTATCATTTCGTTGTTGCTGATCACAACAAACGAACTCTAACGTCCTAAACAGACAATAGCCGCCTTTGAAAGGGTAGGCTCTCTTACATCCGACAAGGATAACATAGCGCGCTATACAAGAAATCCAAAATTTTGGTTAGCCCTTCCAAACAGAAGTAGCTCGATTCATACCCAGACAAATCATATAAGCCGATAACACTTCGCGGATTTTAAAATGGTACGAGTCAGGTTAAAATCGCAAACAGGCAAAACAAAAGCCGACTTGTCATCGCAAAGCCTCAATCCGAGAGTAAACCTAGGTCTTGCCCTAAACCCAGCCACGCTGGATCTTGACATCTCATAGACATAGTATCAATACCCGTCTGAGATCCCAAAACTTGTCTCTTCGCTAAGTCTATTCATTTCACGAACCTTCACAGAATCAAGAAACCGCTAAAAATTTCGCTTGTACAATCGATGGATACAAGGATCATCGAGGGTTAGGAATGAGACGACAACTCATATCCTCTCCCTCTAAACTTCGAAAAACAGAAGTTCATTCAACTTCATAAAAACTGAAATATTTTATAGATTGAGCCGCAAGTTCAACAAACGTCTTAAAAAGGGGCAGGGATTCAAAGCCACCAACGGCCAGTCCCAAAACATACATCACGGCCTCACAGCGGCCGAAACACAAACAAAATAAAAAATCCCTAAAGGGATCGATAAACCTACACGCTCCTCGGAGCATCACCTTCATCCTCCAACTCGCCCTAAGTAGGAACGGCCTCGCCGTCGCCTCCCTTGGTCGCACCACAACTGCCTGCCTCATCCGCTCCAGCCTCGCGGTCCTCGACTGCCTGGCCTTGATCCTCCGAGCCCTCCGAATCCGGTACAATGGTGCACTCGGACTTCAGACCAGCGAGAATTGAATTGAAGTCCCCTTTGGAAACCGCCCACTCTCCCTTGCAAGACAACAGCCTGGCTTCCTCGGAATCTAGAGATGGGGCCTCGTTACCTCTAAGCAGCTGAAGCTCACTCAAGCTCCCCTCTATTCCCGCCATAGCCAAGTCCCTCTTACGGACAGTTATCAAGGACTCGAACAAAATGGCCATCCTCGTCAGACGAGCGAAGAGATCGCTACGGGAATCGACAGTCTCTGTCGACCTGCGAGCACCCATCTCCTCGTGGTTCTGGATCTTTTGTTGGAGATGGCGGATTTCCGAGGATTTGTGTTTCTTCTCTTTCTTCACTTTGAGCAACGAACTCCCGGTCTTCCCGAGGTCACGTTCGAGATCGCCGATTCGAACTTCGAGCTGGGACGTCTGGGACACATGGGCATTCTCAATGGTCTGTAACACGGCCTCAGTACGCTTTAATGCCTCTTGCGATGACTCCAGCTCCTTCGACAGACGCGCGACCTCCGACCCGCAATCACCAAGCATCCCATCAATCAACGACATAAACTGTCCACGAAAGAAAGGGTAAGGATCACCGCAAAAGAAAAGAAAGGAAGGTGTTACGGATAAATCAAAAGCAAACCTTGGAGCGATGTTGCGACAACAATCCCGAAGGCTCACCCTCTTCGCTCTTGGCGCATCTCTTCCTCTTTGCCGTCCCGGTCGCGGCACAGGCCCTCGTGCGTCCCTTAGGCAACGGTGCAGCACTAGGTGCGGGAAGTCCCAAAACGATCTCCTTCTTCTTCAAAGGCGGAGGTGTGGACTCCACCGCTTCCTCCCGACCGGAGATCATGATCGGAGCGGTAGAGGAGCCTGAGGGACGAGCCTGGACGTCAAGAATCTGCTCGGGAACGACGACTCTTTCCACGGCAAGGGAGCATCGGCGGGACCTCGGAACCGTGGGCTGGGGACGAAGGCACGGCTAAGAAGGAACGCTTGTGTGTGCCGGCTCGGTTCGATTCTTTCTCAGCACTGCATCGCGACAACTTGTCCTTGAAAGAGCGTAACCCGGCGACAAAAGACGGAGTGGCTTCTTGAACAGCCGAAACCGACGGAGCTTGACTGGCCTCACCCATCTCAACATCGGAATCCTTCTTTTCATTTTGAGAGGAAGACATTTTCGTTTATGAGAACAAAGGGGGAAGAAGTTGAGAAAAAGAAGTGTGTGAAGAATGAAAAGTAATGAGCTACTACTTATAAGGATGTGAGGATGACATGGATTTCGCAATAAAATATTCTTAACCAAAATTTCGATTTCCAACTCAAATCATTCTCCGCGAAAATCGCCTCCGAAGTCATAATGGCCGGGGCTAACCGTTGGGGTCAAAACGGTTATCTCAAAATTAACGGCTAAGATTATTTCCTATCTACGAATTTTCGTAAAACAATCACTGAAAGAAAGATCGGAAGCTTAACGGCGCGACCAAGACCCCTGGCGCCGGGCGAGCGACCGCCATGGCTCCGAAGGCCGGCGGAACGACCGCTGTCGGTTCGCCTAGAGCGATCAGGCCATCGCCACGGGCGCCGGGCGGAGCGACCGAGCCACGCCCCGGCGCCGGCGGAGCGACCGAGCCACGCCCCGGCGCCGGCGGGAGTGACCGCGCCATGGCCCGGCGCCGGCGGAGCAACCGCTGCATGGCCCGAGCGCGGAGCCATCGCGGTTGGCGTCTCGGCGCCGCGTTGCCAACCTAATCCCGGCCTGTCCGACTTAGATTAATCCCCGTGACTTCCATATAGTCGTGTCATCTTAGCTGCGGACCTAGTGTCTCTCGGTTCGTCTCGAATTGAGTTATCCTCGAAGTTTTACGACTAAAACTAAGAAGGTTGGTTTTCTCGTAAAGTGTATCGTTTAAAACAAGAACGATCAACTTGAACATCGATTATTTAGGGTGTATGATTTACTTTACGAGAAAGATAATCTTTCCGAGAAATCGTATAACGTTCAAGGGCTTGAAACGTGTCCACGGACTCACTTACGATTTTAAGGATTCAGGCCCAACAAAGCTATGACGGTTTATCCTATTTCCCGAAAATAGGATAAATGTCAAGTTTCCGAAAATAAAGTAAAAGTTCAGAGATGATTATGAAGATCGACAAAAAATGGAATATTCCCGAAAAGAGATAAACTTGGGCCCCAAAGGCGAAAGATTAGGAAGGCCACCAACCTAGACATGTATATAAGGAGGGCTGGAGGAGAAGAGAAGGGGATCCAAGAATTTAGACTTAGAGAATTCTTTTTAGCTTAGAGAACTTAGGGCTTAGGTGGTTAGACTAGCAAGGCAAGGCTTAGGACGTTTAACTGCCTGTAGCTCTATCTTTTCTATCATAGCATATCTCTTCATTTCTCGGAAAAAGCTTGTATTCGTATCATTCAATTAATAAAACGCCATCGAGCAATTTTCTATTTACTTTTCGTCATCTATTTACTCTTTTGATTTCACGTGGTTACGCAGAGAATCCGGACCTTCAGGGAAAGTCGGGTTATCTTGGCCTTCCTCCGTATTTTATTCTTAAAAAATCGACAGTGTGAATTTCGGTTCCCACAGGAACTACTCAGACATATTCATAAGAAGCAAGGTTATGATGGTCTGAATAATACTTAAATAAAACTTAATGAAAATAGTAATAGAGTAAGAAAACAAAAGGAGTTCAAGATCTTCCTGTTTAATGTAGTTTAGATCTCTCTCCAAGTAGACATCTTCTTCTCCAACTAATTCTTTAGGCTAATCCTTCTCTCCTTAGTGATGACTTTGGTGATTTACTTGTAGCCTCTTTAATTGCTCGCTTTCTTTCTTCTCAATGCCTCCTTATTTAAATGGTACAAAAACCCTAAAAATATGACCTAACAGGCGGCCAGGGTACATAGTGCAAATATGAAATCTTTTGGGTTAAATTCGTAAATCTTCTAATCTTCATTAATCGTGAATGGATCTGCATCGACCGATATAGCGCATAGCAAATCGATCGATTCGTGTGATACTCTGTCGATCGAACGGCTGTAATGAGTTGGTCGATGCTCCTTTAGTAGTCAGCTCCGCGAGTGAAATGTAAAAACTCCCAAAAAGATCTCAAAATGCTCCATAATCATCACTTTATTCCAATGAGTACCTAAACCTGAAATATCTCTAAAAGAGCTACGAAATGCAAATAAAACCTTTGAAATCATATGAAACTTATAGGCTAAATAGGGTAAAATATAGAGCATATCAAACCCAGCTATAACAATTACTTTAACTGTCGTCCTAGGTTATCTATTACTAGAACCGATGAAACTCCCATTGGTGAGGCATAGGAAGGCGTCGATCGACTTGCTGTCGCACGTATCGATCGACAGTGCCTCGCGTCAATCGATCGATGATTCTATAGGAGTATCGATCGATGCGCCTCTAGTAAGATTTAAGTGCGATGGCTGATAAAAGTTCGCTTAAGAAGTTTGCCAAATCAGCTGTCGCTTGTTTCCAGCAAATTCCTAAGCTCAAAGAAGATAGATCCAAGGATAATATCCACTGTCATCATGTATAGGTTAGCTACTCCTATACAAGCATTAAGAGCAATCTTTTAAGATGAATATCACATGCTCAAATATTCATATTTGGGGCCAATCCCTCAAAACCTATTTGAATCCTAGATCTAACAAAGGTGTTTACTCAGACATGGCTAAGCAAAACATCATAACAATAAAATGAAACTGCATAGATACAATAGATAGAAAATAAATGTGTTCAAGAAAGCTCTCAATTGTAAGTCTCTCTCTCTCACAAAACAATAGAAAAGAAACTCTCAAAAGACTCTCTCAAAAGAAACTCTCAAAAGCCAAAAGACTTAGACCTTTAGAACTTGGAAAAACCTAGAAAAACTTCTAAAAAGACTTACTTTGCCAAAATACTTAGGCAAAGCATAAATACTCAAAATTAGGTTAAAACTCGTCAGAGGTATCTTGGTAAAATGGATGAAGTCTTCGGCTTCAAGTCGGCTGTGACCAAACTGGGCTTCTGTGTGTTGAATATTGATCGACGCGTCTCCCTCCGTGTCGACCTTGAGTGGTCGATATGGTCATCTCGGGATAAATCTCTAAAATTCTCCAAAATGCTCCAAAAACATCATCTTTTCTCCAATTGCTCCTGAACCTGTAAATATGCTATCTAGACTCCAAAATAGGTCAAATATATCCTAAACCTATAATATACCATGACTGAAATCAGGTCAAATTCATGGTATATCAGCGGTCTCGAAGAGGTCGATGTAAAACTAGTTCTCTCTCTTAGGGATTTTTCCTGTGTTCCTTCTGCTTTGGTCCGGCTTCTTCTTTATACCATTTTGACCGCGATCTCGTCGACTTCTTCCTCGATCTTCAGAGTCTGTTCCTCCATCTTCGAGGTCGTTAAGACTTAGTCTCTGACAGTTTCATGATGGGCTCTGCTGTTCCGCGACTTCTATCTTCGGCCCATCTCTTATATGCCTTGAATATTCAACTCGATCTCGTCGTGTTCGATCTCGTTCCAAAAACGCGAATGGGCTTCTGGCCCATTTAGCTAATTGTAATTTTTGGGTCCAACACACGGGATTAAGTTTTTTTTTTTCTTTGAAAAGAACATTGGAATAAGTTATAAATGATCCAATGATTTTTTTTGTCAAAAATGTTTTAATGTGTTTTAATCACCATTGATATATATACTGCTTTTTTTACTGCTTTTTTCTTAGAGATACTGTTAAACAGAGACTATCCTACCACTGAACTATCATCTTAACTAGGGTCGGCCTGTCCTACGGGCGGGATATAATTTATTTGTGATCTATATTATTATTTTTTTGTATGATTTTGTGGTTTGTGTTTTAGGTTTGCATTTGCAAGAGATGTGTATGATAATGATTTTAGTCTTTTAGTTAAATTTAGGTGAAGAGGGATTATATGTGATAAGATATATTTGTCTTGTTTATAATAGTTGTTTCTATATTAAAGAGTTGTGTCGTTGATATTGGTCTTCATGTTGTTTCCATTTACAAAAATTTAATCCCATCTTTGGTGTGTTATTTGTGGTTCGTAATATTTGGGTTCAAAGAATTGGGTCGTGGGTAATTTTTGTTTATTTTATAAGAGTATTTACTTTTTATGTTGAAATCATAGCCTTTCGACATGCCATTGTTTTCAACATGCTATTGGAGTGGAAGCGGTGATTATTTGAAGTTGCATTTCTTATTCAAAGTAGAATGTCATATTGAATGAGAAGAAGGTAGTAATGCAAAGCTAATCAAAGTAAGAAAACATTGAAACTGGAAAGTGTGAAAACTGAGTAGTGATTGATGAGTGTAGGCACTTGTTAGTGACTGTAAAACCAACTCCAAAAACTTCTCTATTTGTTTATAGTAATAACAATCACTGTATCGACTTTCCAGATTATTTAGATGACACTTTCTTGGTGGCATTGTAAAGATCATATTAGTTTCATAACACTTCTTTTTCAATATAGAGACGTCATGTGAGGAACATTTGATTTATCTCAGCATTTGTCAGCGCCAGACATGTCGGTATGCTATTTATGGGGATCCACAAATTTCATACATTCCTCGTTCTCATGGGCTTAGCAATTATGGCACCTTTATCACAGTTGTTGTTTGCCAATTTGCAAAGATGTTTTAGCCTTGTTGCGGTTTTTTTTCAGTGTTAAAATTGTTTGTTTTTTCCAAATATTAATTATTGTATAGATTAAGTGAAGATTTTCTTACTTAATCTCATACAACATTCATTCATCTGAACTGAATGGTTTTGGAAGATTTTAAATTCTCTATGTTACAATTAAATTAAAAAGCAAAGAAAACACACAGGTTAAATATTAATCGTATGTTAAAGAGAATCTTCTACAGCGATCCTTCTTAGAACTTCTATATGTGCATTGCCAAAAAAAATTATAAAGTTCTCTTTTAATTTTTTACTAGGTGTTTTTCTGCACCATATGTAGCAACAATTTTTAAAAATTAAAATTATATTTCAAAAATAAATTTTTATTAATATTGATAATTTTATCATTTGCTTATAAATATTTTAATAGAAATTTGATTTAGTTAAACATAAAATTAAGTTAAAAATAATTTTTTCCATTTAAAATTATAATTAAGGATATATATATATATATATTTAAAATTATAATCTTAGCTAAAATGTTATCTATTTATTTTGGTTAAATATATTAAATCAACTTGTATGAAATTAATATAAAAATTGGATAATTATCAAAAATAAAAACTAAACAATATTAAATTTTTGTAGATATATAAAAGAAACTTATGATTTTACGATTAAAATTTATAATTTTTATAAAGTTATAGAAAAGTTTGAAATTTTTTGTAATAAAATTTCATAATTATTAAAAATATTTCGAAATTTGTGATATCATATTTGAATATATTTATTTTAATGATGATGTATGAGCTATTATTGTATACAAAAAAATAAGAGTGATTACCATATTCTAAAAAGTTTACCATAAATATAAATCAACATTTAATTTATTTGTATGACCATATTTTAAAAGGTTTAAAAAAATATAAATTGATAATTAATGCAATTATCCATGTCATATTTAGCAATAAGTCATGTCATCAATTTTAGTAGCTATGTCACATTTATTTTATGAAATTGATTATATAGAAGACATCTGGTAAATACTTCTCAACTAATATCTAAGGGATACTATCACCTCTGTAACTTTATAAAATTTAATTTCTGCAATTACCTCTTTAAATATTTAGTATGCACATTTGGTTGCTTTACTACGACGTTCCATTTATGGAAAAATATAATACTGTTATATCATCATGGCTACATCATTCACAATTTACATATTATAAAATATGTATCTATAACTCTGACAAAACAATTTTCTTGTACTTTATCCACTGCCGCAGAGAACCACATAAAACTCTCTGAGTTACAATCTGAATTGATCATGGGTCTTAATAGGGAGAGCAAAGAAAACCTGCAATATCACAGTGCAGATGTTTCCTTCATGGCTTGGAATAAATCAGAAGTAGTAAGGATAGTACACGTTTGTCCTCTGCAGATCGGGCATATCACAAATGGATTTCAGAAGATGTAAGTATGGTTTTTCATTGGTCATGTTATGCTTAGTGGCTTCCACAACTTGTGTGGTCATCTTAGAGTACCTCCAACGGGGAGATGAAAAGGAGTTCTTAGTAATTAAAATAAATGAAAACTAATTGATTAGGAAAGAAAAACAACACAAAAGTTCTTAAATACTAGTTTCTTAAGGCATCTGTATTAGAGGTTCAGAGGGGAGGTTCACACGTTTACCCAAAAACAAAATATAATAAAGATAAATTTATGAACCTGAATCATGGAAGTTCACCGTGATGACCCCGTATCGTCCAACATTACTGCGGTACCACGCAGTGTCTGTGCTGATTGACTAATATTAATTTTTTTAAAAAAAAAAATCAAACGAAAAAAGAAAATAAAATAATAATAATTGGAACATAGGGAATCGAGAGGGGAGGTTCACCAATGCTAGTGCTTTTAGAACCGATTTGTAACTTTGAAAGACAGTTATCCTTCATTCAATGATTCATCATGTTTCAAGAAAACTAAAATAATTAAACTTTAATTTTAATTTTTTTTAGAACTCCCTCAAGTATTAACTGTTCATGTTGCTCTTAGCTTGGCTTGCTAGATTTGGGTTAGTTTCCAACAATCTTCTGGCAAAGTTGTAAGCAAGGGCAACGTTCTTTGACTTGTAGCAGACACCCAGTGAACTAAGCATTGTGAGCCGTAAGTGAGATGAAGTCGTATATTAATATGTTTTGACAGAAATACTAATATGTATTTTTTAAATTTAGCAAAATAAATACTTTTCAAAATTACAAAAAAATATTAATTTTATGTTTACTACATCATTAATATGATTTTAATATAAATGAAATAATAAGTAAATTTAAATATATATGTGACAATCGTATTAATCTTTACATAAATATATTTTGTAACTTTGCATATTAGTTTTATTTATTTTGCTTAGACTTTGTAATAATTGATCTTGTTATATTTTGGAAATGGTCAACCAAAACATAACTATTATCAAATCGCCAACATTAAAATCATGCACATATAAATTTTTATTATGAGATATCTAATTTTCTTTAAAGGACCTTTTATTATAAGGAATGTAAAACTTTAAAATAAATGTGAAACAAATTAAGAGACAGTGTATCCTATTTGATTCATATATCATTATACATAAATTTGTGAATTTAAATATATAAATAATAAAAATAAAATTCATTCCATATTTGAATATATGTGGTTTCATTAAGACAAAATAATGTAAATCAATTGAAAACTTAATTACCATACATTACGTAATTTTTACAGTGACTAATTTCAAAAAATTAATTAAAATTAAAAATTATAATATTGTATAATTGTATTAAAAATCCAATAGATCGATAACTTGGTACATTACAGCAAACAATTGTATTGAAAAGAAAAAAACTCAATAAATAATATGGACTAAGAAATATTTGTATGTATTGAACGTATTCCGTTTAATTATATCAGCTCAGAAAAGAGTATACAGTCATCAAATCTTAGGACACATACACATATAAGTTTTATATCACACAATGCATAGACATACAAAAACAAATGAAAAGCCCTCAAAAAACTCTATATCATTGTTTTTATTAATTTTTTTTCCTCATTAGAAGGCAATACATTTTTTGCTGCTCACTTTTTTCCTCCTAAACAACTTCTTTAAGAACCCTAAGCCTTCTTCCTTGGAACCATCTCCATCTTCTCAGCGTTAGATAAGATCAACCCAATTGTTTATACATCATTACAAACATCTGCTTGAGTACTAAAATGAATGCAAAAGAAGATATTGTGCTCAAGAGGTGGCCAAGAAGATCAAGAGCTGAGAGATGAGTAACAGAATGGAGATGCTATCAAGAAAACACCTAGATGCCACACAACATGCTCCAATCGTTCCTCCACCGTACATAGTAATCCCTCGTCCATGCTACATGCATGTCTCTGGCGGATAACTAATTATAAAATTTTGTTGTAGCAAAACTATATTTTCCGAATACCAAAAAATTTAGAAAATAGGTTTTCATAAAACAAACAATATTTGGTAATAGTATAATTTCATAATTTGATTTAATTTATAATAAATTTTAAACTATCCAAAGTATTATAAATTTATGAAATTATTTTATGAAAATGTAGCTAAAATATGATGTCTCGTTTTTTTTCTTGAAAACATTATGCTGTCAATTTTTCTTATAGTTATGCATATTTTAAAAAAAAAAACTAAATTAGGCATTTAGTGCACCTAATTATATAACCAATATCTCGAAAACACGAATATGATTTATCAACAAATTTGGATTATAAAATGTGTGAAAATGAAAATATTAAAAAATCAGTTACTTTTTTTTAGAAAAAGGGAGAAGTGATCTTTAATATTTATATTGGTCAGTATATCTCAATAATATTTTCTTTTTTTTGTTAAAAATCCGGCAATCTAATCTCTATGCGGTTGCATATCAATCCCAATGCTTCTGATTTATTGATAAATTGTAATAACCATGCAAGACAACTTATTGCTTCTCCATCAAGATTTGTATAAGTCTTTTGTTTTTCTTTAACCAAAAGAAGCAGTTGTTTTGCACAATTCTATAATGGAACCAGGAAAAAAATGTTATCCTCTGCTCCGATTTTCTTGCTTTGCCAGGCGAAGGTAATTGTAAGTCAATTGGTGAAATTTATAGTCACCTAAAAGCTGCTTGCTCTTCAGTGGCTGGTGAACAACTTAAAAATCCATAGTTAGTATAATCAAAATTATATGCTATACTCATACATTATTATTTTGTCTTAAGGTATTATACTTGCGTCGTGACTTTAGAAGCGAAGGAAATCAACCAAATGAATTCTACAGAAAGTATTAATTTATTACCAGTTTACTGAAACTTCATCTTGAACCGAACATATTGAAACATAAAATCACATAATACCTTTGATAAAAAAAACCACATAATACAAAAGTTATTCCAGAGACTACTCTGCTTTTCAACTTGTTGTGATGTATAAAAGTAGATCACATGTTAAGTTGGGCCATAATTCTTAACTGTTCGGGCTTATATCTTCTAAGCCTGCAATGTAACCGTGATTTAGAACCCATAAGTTTCAGACAAAAAATGATAATCATTAGAAAGTTCATTTAAGCATTTCGCTACAATTAACCAAAAAACTTCAGCCAAGAATCAAGTTTCAGCTAGTTAAGTAATTTTCAATCTTTCAATCTCTCTTATATCTTCTTGGGTTATATGCTCTACACAGATCCTGATATAGAAATCTTAAACTCTAGTCTCATTGGAGAGTCTGTATATCTGCGACATGCATGTACATGTATGACTGTGCAGTGATTTCAGCGTGAGTTCAATGTAAGTTCAGTGTTTGAGTAGCATCTGAAGATTTGGTCATGGATGTCCACCGAGAGGAGATAGAGGCTTCCATGAATGTTTTTTCACATGAAAAAAAAAAGAAAAAAAAAACAGAACTATACAATCAGAGTCAAACCAGAATATATACTGATTGGTTTTGTTAATTTAGAAAATAGAGAATCACAAACAGAACTAAACTTTATAGGTTTGTTTTATTAACATTTAAATCGATTTACAATTAACATAAAGCTTCAGCTAAAGAATCAATTTTGGCTTATTCAAGCTCTGTGAGGAATTGCATCAAACACATAATAAACATTACTTGAGACCAAACTTTATAAAGAAGCTAGAAGAAGGTGTCTAAATCTCGTCTTGGAGAAGGTTGGTAATCTCCATGAAATTATCAGCATGCTCCTTGTACTCTTTAAGGTCTCCATTTTCTGAATCAGAAACTCCTTGGGAAAGTTAGAACAAAAATATTCAGACAAACAGGCTTTAATCTAGCATGTATTGAGAAAATCAAGAATCAAATGGGTATATAATTTCATGTTATCCCTCCAAACGTCGCATTTAGGCATTCATCATCCATGTTACATGTCTCTGGCGGCATACAACATTCATTATGAAACAACAATAACAGAAAACAAAACAACATTCGTTCTTGGCGTAAGGATCAATCGCAGCCCAAATCTGCTTCTCAACTATCAGATCAGCGTCTGACCATCGTGAAACCTTCCCACGCCTTATGAATAGAAGATGAATGAAGAGAACACGATTTCCAGAAGAGAAATGCTGACATATTTATACCCAAAAGCTCACCACCTAGCCGACGCAATCCGTTTCAGAAACCATGAGGAAGCTTGATCATCACCGTGTTTAATGGGATTAAACACATAGAATCCATAACGCAATCCGTTTCTCACCATCGCCGCCGAACAAAAACAAAAAAGAAGAACAAACATGTTCTCACGTATACTGATTAGGGTTAGCGAGAAGTATGCCTGGCTGGGTTGACAGCACACTCTGAATTAAACATGTTCCACACACTACAATCAAAAGACCACGCGATAACAAATTTAAATGAAAATTGTTTCGGGACACGTGTCTGCACACCGACGCACGACTTACCGAACTTGAACCGACGTGGACACCTTGAGAGGGAATCAAACCCAACTTTATATAATAAGATGTCTATAATTTTATTTGTGAATGTACCATTGTTATCTTTTTTTTTTTAATTTGACCAATGTGAACGTTTTACTGACTGTGCCATTTTACGATCCTCGTGTTCACATGCAAACTGGTTATCTTCAGAATGATTGTATATGCTTTCTGATTAACCCCACACGACAAATCACATTCGAAAAGTGTCTTTGGGGTCCTTTGCCAGCGTTTCCTGACAAGATGTTTGGATTGAAGAAAATTTCTCGATCCAAACCCAAAGACAACTCTTACTGTTTAACCGAGAATTCATATAGATATAAATATTTTATTATCTTAGAGTTTCGAAGATGAAACCAAATGAATTGGAGAAGGCTAACAATTTCGGCCACAAGTTACAGCCAATATCAACAGTGTGTTTCACACATAAGGTACAGCTATCTATATCGATATATAGTAAAGTTTGCTTGAACGAATGTTAAATCATAACCACGTCATGGTCTAGACCAGCGATCAGTTATCTTCCAGTACAAAATTGATAGTTCCATGTGTGGTGAGACGGCGTGGATTATCTGTTGCCGGTGGATTAACCCAGTAGAACAAGATTAATAGGGTTTGGGCCTGAACACCTATCCTACTATTTAATAAAAGAAGGTTAATCAATGGTATAGAAAAATCTTTTCAAGTATAGGGGTATCAGATTTTTTAAAATGAATTATGCATCAGCAAAAAAATAGAGAATACTTTAATGAATGTTAAGGCATCTTCAACCGACCTTCAAAATTTAAGGTTTTTAGAATCTCTAACAAACTTTCAAACTCTAAAATTTTGAAGGTCTAATAGTGAAACCTCAAATTTAAAGTTTCACTATTCAAACCCTCAAAATACTATTCACTTTTAATTTTAATGTTTTTAGTCACATAACTTATATATAATTCTAATAAAATTTATTTGTGTATCATTTTAATTTTTATAATTATATTTCTTTAATATTTAAATATATTTTACATATATATTGTTATTAGTACATGAAATATATATATATATATATATATATATATATATATGTTTAAATTAAAAGTCAAGTTATTAATATAAAATTAAATTATGTAAAAGAAAACTATTATAAAGAATTATAAAGTATAAATAGTTTTTTCTCTCCAACCTCTCTCCTCTGTAAAACCCTTTTCCGAGCGCGTGTTTGCTCCGGTGACAGCAGTTGAGCACGTCGTTGCCGGAAGTTTTATCCTCTCTTCTCCTTTTTAGCTCCGTTTCGTCTACCATTTCTTCATTGTCAATATGCTTGATATTGTGGTTTGGTGCCTCGCCGCGGTGCTCTTGACCGCTCCGGAGAGGTCAGATCCGTGGTGGGTGGTACTGGTTCTGGAGTGTCAGCGAGGTTGTGTGGGCGGTAAGCGACCAGAGTCGGCTTTTAGGGTTAAGGCTTCAATTGAATCTTTTTTTTCTCTGTAGATCTACTCGGCGCCTTTCGTGTTGATGGAGAGTGTGGCACTGGAAATCTCTCTCCACTGGTTGTTTTTGTCGAAGGCGGGGTTTGTTTTGCGAGTGCGGTCATGTTCGAAGGTTTAGTCTTCGTTGTGGGGAGGAGTCTTAAAACTTCCTTTTTCTTCCTGATGCTTGGTTTCTCGAATCGGAGAGAGACTAGTTTTGGATCAAGGGAGGTGATGGTTCACCTCCGGTTTGTACACAAGGAATCGATGGCTGTGTGGCCATTGGGTCTTCATGAGGCTTTGTCTGCAGCTATGGTGGTTGAGCTATGTGTTGTCGTCTATGGAAACATCACCTTCGTCACTGTGGTTGCCCTTTCTTTGGTGCCAGGTCACATTTTTCCAAGCCGAGTAGCAATGCCTTTTCGTGTTGTGGTTTATATCTTATCAGTCCTGCTTCGTTCGGTGTCTCGCCTCTCTGGCGGGGTTCCAGTCGAAACGCTTAGAGACCGGGGCAGATTCTCTTCCCTAGAGCAAGACGTCATTCGGGAGGAGCCACTGGTCATTTGTCCCTTCTAACGGCGGTGGAGGCTTGTTTGAGATTCGGTCATTCCAATACCGTTAAACGTATTGGTTCTTCAGCAGATCGCGTTTCTTCTCTTTTGCAGGTCTGAAGCTTGGGTCTTGGCGTTGCTACCTCACAGCCCGTTTTCTTGCTCTGAAGGTGCAGTAGTCAATCGATGTTTGAGGTTTGAGCGCCCTTGTCCATTCCCCCGTTATCTTTTTTTTAGATGTCGATTGATCGGATAGATACTTGATTACGGAGGAAATCGGTTTTCAGCTACTCCGGTTAGAAGGCTAACTAGGACGATTGTACAATCTCCTAGAGTCCGGAAGTACTGACGATGCGGGTAACTCCGTGTTTATTTCATCTTCTCGAGTTAGGTCTTCTCTGGTTGAGAACAGGATCGGTTCTGCGTATAGCTCGCCTGTTAAGTGGACCGCGCCTTTTAGATTTGTGTAAGGAAAGCTTCTTATATTGGGTTAGAAACGGGTTTTCTGATGCAAAGTTGCAATCAATTACGGGTTCGGTTTTTTCAATATTAATAATATATTATTTTAAAAAATAAATATATATATTATATATATGTACTGTTGGACCTTTTGTAACTATTTTTTCTCTAGTTTATATACTTTCATTTTTATTATTTTTTAAACCAAATTATCCATATATGAATTATAAATATTGTGCTTTACATTTTAATATGTATTTATTATTTACTTGTAAAGTTTTGGTACTTATAATTAATCTATATTATTAAAACTGAATTACAAATTGGGTTTGTTTGGAATCATGAATAGCAGATTAAAAAAAGAGGTTTGTTTGGAAACATGGATAACAATTTTAAAAGGGAAATTTGTTTGAAAACATATATAGCAGTTAAAAAAGAGTATAATGTTGTTTGGAAACATGGATAGCAGTATATTAAGAAAAAAAGGTAATGGACTTATATTATTAAGAAAAATTAGAAATTCATCATAGAAATTAAATATCTGGGTCAGCTTTAAAATATACGAAAATACACCAATCTAATTACCTAAATATCTTTTGTCTAAAATAGTTATAAAACAAAATTTAAACTTCATATACACATTTTTAAATCAGAATAATAATTTAAAGTTGATTTATATCAAAAATTTATTCAAAAATATACATGATTTTAAGTAAAATATTTTCCAATAACCATTATTAAAAAACAAATTCAATATATATAAGAAAAATACAATACAAAACCCAATTTTATACACTAACTTAAATTATGGTTTTTATATTTCACATTAAGTTTTAAAAATATAATATTTGTGATTATTTATATGATGTTACGTATAAAATACGATTAATTATGTGATTACTTATATGATGATACATATAAAATACGATTAATTATATGATGACACATATATGATATATAATAGTGACTAGGGATGGACATACGGGTACCCATTCGGGTTTGGTGCTGGTCTGTTTGGGTTTCGGGTTTTCGGGATCAAAGATTTCAGTCTCATTCATATATTTCTAAATTTCAGTTCGGATTTGATTTAGATCTTTGTGTGTTCAGTATGGGTTCGGATAACCCATATAAATAACTTTTAAATTTTTAAAATTCATTATATATTTTAAATTTCTCAAAATCTATAAACAAAATTATATATTACATATAAATTTGAATAATATTGTCAAAATACCTAAACTTAACATATAAATTCGTTTGGTTTAAATATTTGGATAGAGAATCAATAAATATTGTAAGTATTTTTGGTGTTTTGATTATACTTTAGCTATTATAGATATTTAATTTTGACTTTTAGTATATATTTTCAAGTATTTAAACCAACCTAGAAGTATCATACATATTCTGGATGTTTTAATATACATTAAATATAATAATATTTGATATATATATATATATAAGTATATAAATCTATTTCGGATATATTTGGATATCCGAAATACTTCGGTTCAGATCGAATTTGGTTTCGGTTCTCTAAATACCAAAGTTTTGAATAATTTGAATATTTAATCAATTTCGGTTGGGTTTGGTACTACTTTTTGGGACCGAGATCAGTTGGGTTCTTCGGATTTGTTTTTTTTCATATCCCTATTGACTTGAAAAAAGAAAACATATTTTGAAAAATACATCCACGCAGACGCGCGGATCAAATTCTAGTTCTTATTAAAGTTTAGGATTAAAATATAATATATAAAATTTTTAAAAAATTATTTGAGGCTTCTTATTAGAGTTTCATTATAATACTATATATTTTTCTCATGCAAAAGACATGTATAAAACTAAAAAAGTCCATTTGGATTTGGATCTGGTCATAAAATCTCATTTTGAAATAATCTATAGAACTCTACATCAATCAATTTCAATTTGGGATAAGCATGTAATTTTCTTCACTTTTTCTCATGTGGTTTTAATTGTTCTTACGTATACATATTGACCATTGAATATTCCATCAGTTATTACTATTTAGGGCGACCTTAAATCATCATCGAAAACAATCTAGAAGGAGATGTGATAATTGTTAATCTTAAAAACTTTCTATGCTAGTAAACTCAACGTACCAAATAACTTGCCAAATTATATTATCTTTTCAAAATAAAATTTTAAAAATAAAAATAGTATATAAAAACGAATTAAAAAAATTAATATTGTCAACAAAACATTAAATCCTAAACTCTAATCCTAAACCCTAAACTCTAAATATTTGGATAAACCTAAACCCTTGGAAAAACATTAAACATTTGGATAAATTCTAAATTATAAATCCTAAACACTAAACACTAAATCTTAAAAACAAATATTTCTTTTTAAATATTCTTTTTTGAGAACTATTGTTATTTTTATTTATTTAATATTTTTTATTTTAAAAGCGTAATATAATTTGGCGAGTTATTTTGTTTCCTTAACTAAAAGATACTTGATCTAAAATGACAATTTTTTATTGATTGGTGAACCTAAAGGTTTATCCTATGGGGTGAACCCAAGAAAAAAGTCTATCTAGAATAGTGTAATTTTTAATTTTATTTGTACCAGCCACCAAGTAATAGGAAAAACAATATGTGGTATTCGACCTTTTATATATGTTGTGAAACATGAACTACTGGGACTTAGATATGAAGAGAATCTTATTTATTTGAAAACATGGTAACAATCACAAGAAAAAAATGGTCTCACAGAGTCCCAGACCTATAAAGGCTTATTCAATCGATTATACTCTCATAAAGACAATCAAATGAAATGAATATTTAAAATTTGCATAATCGGATCATGTAAACTGAAACTCAATTTATATGATAATTTTGTAAATTTACGTAAAGTAAGTTTGAGTATACTATTTTATATCCTGATATTTCCTAAAACCACAATTGAGTATTTTGTTTTTCTCCTTTCCAGCTTTAAGACATATCTATTTATCTTGACTTGCTTAATTTTATTATTAGGAAAATAATTATTTTCAAGATTTCTATAAAAGATGACAATAATAAGTTTGAGAATTCTCTGTGGGGGATGTATTCAATTAAGTATTTGAGGTGATTTGTTTTAAAATGATAAATCCACTGTTATTCAAACGTGGATTTTAAAAATCACTTTAAAATCCGGTGTTATTGAACTTGTCATTTCATAAAACTCTCTAAAATTCATTTTTATTGAACAAAATTTAAATTGAAGATTTTAGAGTGTTTTAGGTGTTTTTAGAGTTTTTCAGAAAGTTTCTTAGTTATAAAAATAAAAATCCAAATCTCATGATTTTAGATGAGATTCTAGAGTTATTTAACATAAATCACACCAGATCTCAAATTCTCCTACAATCATCTAAAAACTCACTAAAACTCAAATCACTTCAGATTTCAGATTCAATACACCCCCCCCCCCCTTTATGCTGTAGTATGTTATTTGAATGATCAAAATATTATTAATATAAGTGGTTTGAATTAAGGTCTCGAGTATTAGTTTATATTGGTCAAAAAGTATTAGTTTACATATTTATTTGCACACAAAATAGCGTTTATTATATATTATTTTTATATATATGTCGAAGAAAGTTTCAATGGTTCAGTGGTAACTGTTCTATATTTATGTCATACTAGTCCGGGTTCGATCATTTCTGTCGTATTGTTTTTTTTTCTTGTCTCAAACGGAGGTGACGTGGCAACTTCAAATTTTTTGATTGGTTGATTTTTCGTGCCTACGTGAACAGGCTAAATGATGATCTTATTTTCCTTTTAGTATAGCATAGATTTTTTTTAGCTCGTTTAATTTGTAATGCAGTCTTTAATGCTTACAAATAGATTTTCTAAATAATTTATGGCCGGCTGATAGACACTAATGTCAAAGAATTATAACTAGTGAATTGATAGAATTATAACTAGTGAAATTGATGTAGACGATCAACAAATCAGTTACAAAAAGAAAAGAATAAATGATTTACTGGTGTTTATCTCTATTTCGTTTCGAGTTTAATGGTTTTGTTACTTTTACGTAGGTCTGGGATGGATCCGGATATCCGGGATATTCGGGGTACCCGGATCCGGATCCGTATCCGTCGGATCCGTGATTTTAGTATCCGGATTCGGATCCGTGTCTTCCAGATATGCGGGATTCGGATATCCGTCTAGATATCATGATACCCGCGAGTATCCGGATTCGGATCCGGATCCGTCAAAATAATTTTAAAAAATAAAAATATTTTTTAATATACAAAAAATTCAAAAAATATTACATAAATTAAATATTTTTACAAAATTTATGAATATAATATTATGAAAATTAAAATGTAATATTATAAGACTAGTTTTATGTATAAATATTAATAAATAAACTATAATTATTAATAAAACTCTATATTTAATATATTAAAAAAAAACAGATCCGGATATCCGGACCTAAAAATCCAGATATCCGGATCCGGATCCGGATTCGACGGATCCGTTATTTTACTATCTGGATCCGGATCCGAGCACCCCGGATATCCGATTTTCGGAGCGGATCCGGATCGGATCTCGAATCGAATTCGGATCTCGGATAATAATTCCCAGCCCTACTTTTACCACATTGGTTGGGTAATAAAATGTTTGTTATTTTAAGACACAATAATGATTTTTTGTGACTTCATACATTTATATTTGCAGTCGGTTTATTAGCAAAATATAGTTATCAAACTAACTTACTTGAAATTATGATATGTAGATGTTTACTTATATTTTCCGTTAACTATCAAACACATTTAACAACAACATACAAAGTTTTTTTCATAATCAATCACAATACAGTTTTATTTATGATGTCATTCAAATGTGTCTTTATCGTGAATGCAAACAAAATCCCACATTGGAAGTTTAGACAAATAATGTCTAGTATATAAAGAGATGTCCAACTCTGATTAGTACGAGGCCTTTTGGGAAAGAACCCAAAACCAAATTCATGCGGGATTTGCCTTCGGACCCAAAGTGGACAATATCGTACTAATCGGACCTTATAAAGTTGGACATTGGCTTTAAGGAAGCCCAACAATTGGTATCAGAGCCTGGTTAACGAACATCTGCAAAAAGACCAAAATACCCTTCAAGTTCGAAGTAGGGCCACCTTCGATGGGAAGGGCGGGTACGTAGCAGAGACTGTTAAAAGATCCTGGAAGATTTGGTTGTGGGAGGAGAATCCTCAAGTTGACTTCGCGATTAAGTGGTGCCGGAGACTTGTACCGAAAGTCTCTCCCTAACGATGATACAAAGATTAGGTGGATATTCCTAATGGTGTTGCAAGTATTAGGTGGTGAACATCCTAATGGTGCAGTAAGGATTAGGTGGATAAATCCTAATGGTGTAACAAGAGTTAGGTGAAGAGTCATGTTGGTGATTACGACGATATAAGATGTGTACCAGGTTTCGCTGGAGGTTGAAAAACCAAGGGTTCATGTGGTACTTTGTTTGAGAGGAGGTTTGTTGTGAATGCAAACAAAGTCCCACATTGGAAGTTTAGACAAATAATGTCTAGTATATAACAAGATGTCCAACTCTGATTAGTATGAGGCCTTTTGGGAAAGAACCCAAAACCAAATCCATGCGGGCTTTGCCTTCGGGTCCAAAGTGGAAAATATCGTACTAATCAGACCTTATTGAGTTGGACATTAGCTTTAAGGTAGCCCAACAATTGGTATCAGAGCCTGGTTAACGAACATCTGCAAGAAGACCAAAATATCCTTCAAGTTCGAAGTAGGGCCACCTTCGATGGGAAGGGCGGCACGTAGTAGACTGTTAAAAGATCCGGAAGATTTGGTTGTGGGAGGAGAATCCTCAAGTTGACTTGCGATTAAGTGGTGCCGGAGACTTGTACCGAAAGTCTCTCCCTAACGATGATACAAAGATTAGGTGGATATTCCTAATGGTGTTGCAAGTATTAGGTGGTGAACATCCTAATGGTGCAGTAAGGATTAGGTGGATAAATCTAATGGTGTAACAAGAGTTAGGTGAAGAGTCATGTTGGTGATTACGACGATATAAGATGTGTACCAGGTTTATTTGGAGGTTGAAAAACCAAGGGTTCATGTGGTACTTTGTTTGAGAGGAGGTTTGTTGTGAATGCAAACAAAGTCCCACATTGGAAGTTTAGACAAATAATGTCTAGTATATAACAAGATGTCCAACTCTGATTAGTATGAGGCCTTTTGGGAAAGAACCCAAAACCAAATCCATGCGGGCTTTGCCTTCGGGTCCAAAGTGGAAAATATCGTACTAATCAGACCTTATTGAGTTGGACATTAGCTTTAAGGTAGCCCAACAATTGGTATCAGAGCCTGGTTAACGAACATCTGCAAGAAGACCAAAATATCCTTCAAGTTCGAAGTAGGGCCACCTTCGATTGGAAGGGCGGCTACGTAGTAGAGACTGTTAAAAGATCCTGGAAGCTTCGGTTCTGGGAGGAGAATCCTCAAGGTGACTTCGCGATTAAGTGGTGCCGGAGACTTGTACCGAACGTCTCTCCCTAACGAGGATACAAAGATTAGGTGGATATTCCTAATGGTGTTGCAAGGATTAGGTGGTGAATATCATAATGGTGCAGTAAGGATTAGGTGGATAAACCCTAATGGTGTAACAAGAGTTAGGTGAAGAGTCATGTTGGTGATTACAATGGTATAAGATGTGTACCAGGTTTCACTGGAGGTTGGAAACCAAGGGTTCATGTGGTACTTGGTTTGAGAGGAGGTTTGTTGTGAATGCAAACAAAGTCCTACATTGGAAGTTTAGACAAATAATGTCTAGTATATAAAGAGATGTCCAACTCTGATTAGTATGGGGCCTTTTGGGAAAGAACCCAAAACCAAATCCATGCGGGTTTTGCCTTCGGGCCCAAAGTGGACAATATCGTACTAATCGGACCTTATAGAGTTGGACATTGGCTTTAAGGAAGCCCAACAATTGGTATCAGAGTCTGGTTAACGAACATCTGCAAGAAGACCAAAATACCCTTCAAGTTTGAAGTAGGGCCACCTTCGGTGGGAAGGGCGGGTACGTAGTAGAGATGGGAAGGGCTTTGCCTTTCCATCGAAGGTGGCCCTACTTCGAACTTGAAGGGTATTTTGGTCTTCTTGCAGATGTTCGTTAACCAGGTTCTGATACCAATTGTTGGACTTCCTTAAAGCCAATGTCCAACTTTATAAGGTCCGATTAGTACGATATTGTTCACTTTGGGTCCGAAGGCAAAGCCCGCATGGATTTGGTTTTGGGTTCTTTCCCAAATGGCCTCGTACTAATCAGAGTTGGACATCTCTTTATATACTAGACATTATTTGTCTAAACTTCCAATGTATGACTTTGTTTGCATTCACAACAGTTTTAAATTTAGCCTTTTTGACTATTGCAATTAATATTTGTTATTAATAGTATGATTACCAATGACAAATTTTTCTGATAGTATATTACTGGAAATATAAAAAAATCTATACATACTCTCTGTTTTTAATATAAGTCGTTTTAGAACTATGCACATAGATTAAGAAAATCATTAATTTTTTATATTTTCGGAAAAAAACATCATTAATTATTTACCTAACCACAAATCAACGAATAAAAAATAGAAGATATATTATCATTGGTCATACAACATTAACTGTTAATAAATTTTAGATAGAAAACCGAAAACATCATATAATTTGGAACAAAATTTTTTTCTAAATCGACTCATATTAAAAAACGGAGGGAATACATTATTAGATAATCACATGTTACCACTCCATTTAACATATTATTAATTGCATATATATATATATATATATTTATAATAACTTTTTCCGAAAATGTTTGCATCCAGAATTGTGCATAAAGATACAACTTTTTTTTTCCTTTTCTGTTAACATTATAATTATAATTTATAATATTCTAGACAAAAATCCTCGTAAAATCTTACCCATAATACAAAGACTTATAGACCGTGTTACTTCTCTGGCCCAATCTACGCTTTCTTTATTTACAATTTCGTTTTATGATTTCCAGAGAATTGACCACCAGAACATGGATGATGGAGAATTTTCTTTGAGCAATGAAAAATCTCTGAATATTTTTTCAAAGGGGAAAAGTAAGTTTTACATCTCTATTCATCACAACATAAAATAGTGAGTATGCGATTTACCGTGTGCTATATATAGTATATCGTTTTCATTGTCCTCGTATGCATGTGGTCGAACAAAAGAGAAAATTCCATTCAATTAACTTCATCTACAAGGCGATCGATCACATTAGTTTATATAAATTAAAAACTTTATTTTATATTGATATTCCAATTTATTCGCTATTAAACTTTGTAAATAAATATGTAGGCGGAAGACCATCGAAATGTAGTAGTGTTAAATTTATCATTGAGTGGATGAACTTATTTGTCAACTGGTTAAACCTGGCCCGTCAACAACAGATTCAAATTCTCCTTCTTCTAATGTTACTAAAGATTCTCCACCACTAAGAAAACATAAGATGAAACTTTGATATTCACCGTGTCATGCACCTAAAGTTAATTATATATGATACTAGAAGTGTATTCGTGCTTCGCGCGGAATATTATTTTATTGTTGTTAAATATGATTTTTGGACGATGTAATTATATGGTCATATTTATTTATTAAAAGCATTATTTGGTGTTTTTATTATGTTATGTAGTAATAGGTGATAGGTTAATATATTTTGTATTTGTGTTTTTCAATAACGTGTTGTTGTCTGAATAGTAGTACGTATCAGTGGTGAAGTAAGCCTATGATATAAAACATATTGAATTTCAATAACTTTGCATTTATGCATTTGTTGATTCTAAGATTAACAGTTTCAGCGTTAAAAATTGTATTTAGTTTTTTCAATTATTTGAAAATTATTTTTTTAAGATGTTTTGTACCCTCTACCCACATTTTAATATTGAGTCGTTACCATCTATGTATTTCGTTTACCTTTACGGTGTGTTGTGCTTCTCACCATCACCGGAAAAAGACTCACCTCCATTCTTTTGTTCTTCCTCACTTTTTTCTTATGTGAGATTATCTGGTATTTGTTATAGATCCTTGTTTTTAAGCTCCCAGTTGTGCGGTTGTTTTTTACAGTGTTGTAGGCGGTTCAGTCAATATTGGTTGCTCCTCTTCTTCCTTAAATTTTGGTTGATGTTAGGAAGTGCATCTTCTTGGGTTGGGTCAGAGTTTAGTCGTCGTTGATGTAGTTTTCCTTGTCGTTAGCAAACTGTCGATTGTCCATGCTCGTCTTGGTTTTCAAGCTCTGGTTTTTGGTTGTCTGACTTCTATGCTCTCTTTCATAGCTTGAGGACGGCTCCACAGTTTGCTGATTTCTGTTCTCTCATCTCGTTGTAGCTTTCATAACTACTCGCGTCTCTGGTGCCTCTTCCTTTTGCCATGTTTGCCACTCCAGGTTTGGATAGTGTTTTCCTCCGTGTATGCTTTGTAAGTTTGGAATGTTGCATTTGTTCTCAAGCTTGGGCTCTGGTTTCTCGGTGGTTGACTTCATTCTCCTCTTTCAAGTTGTTTCTCTTCTTCCCATACTTTCTTTAGTATAAGTGTTTGGAATTAGTCTCTTATAACTTTAGTCTCTTCTATCCAGAGCTTTGTGGTTGTTGCTCGCATGTGCGTCTTGTTTGTGCTTGTTCAGTTTGTGAGGTGCTTCTTACCTCTTAGCTGGTTGTTGTGCTTATGGTGCATTAGGCATGTGTCTTCCTGCTTCATGGTGATTTTGAGCCTTCTATTGATTATTCTTCCTCTAACCCGGTTTTTTTGTTCTTTGTGTTGGTCTTTGATCACGCTCCTTTGTGTTCAAGGGATTTTTTGTCTCGAAGTTTATTTTTCTATTCTTTTCTGATCTTTGTTTGTTCTGACCAAAACTATATAATAAAGTGAGGCAAGTTAGTCTTCGTTTTTATTTCCTTTCAGCTTTAGACCTTTATTGAGTTACTGGTACTTTGGCATTTTGCTTTTTTTTTTCTATGATTATGGTATGTTTATATTTAGTGTTGTGTTCTAGTTTATTTTTCTTTTTTTGGTTAATACTAAAATAAATATATAATTTGTGAATGAAATAATCGAAAATAAAAATAATAATAAAATAGTGAACGTTTAAGTTTAATTGTGAGTAAATCAAATATTTAAAATATATTTATAGTTTTGATTTTTAATTTATTTTCATTTAGTGACCAATAAAATAATTATCAAAATTCAAAAGATGATGATTAGCGTGAAAAATATTAGATAGTGCATAATTAAAGAATTGGAAACCAAATTTCAGTAATCTAAAAGAAGAAGGACCTAAAATATAAAAAGAAGAAAAAAGAATACACATATCAACAAGAGATAATTGGCTGAATATACACATCCAGAGTCAATATTAGCTAAATACCCTCACGCGGTTAAAACCCGATATGACTGTAGCAATTTTGTCCCCCTGTTCCTATTTTGCCCTTCGTTTAAGCCACATTGCTAGATAGGTAAGTGTAGCTCTCTGTTCATTGTCTGTCAACAGGTGATCCTCAACCACATAAAATTTTATTTTTAATAGTTTATTCTTCATCAGCTCTCTCTCTCTCACATTCTCTCCTCCATTGTTGTCCGATGTTCACCTCTCCTTTTCTCCTTCTTAACTCTTCCACAACAGATTTATTCTTCATTTTTATTTTTGTGTGTTGACAATTATTCTCAAATAATCATCTTTTTATTTTACTATTTTTTGCAGAGATTTAACTAGAAATCATACTTGAAGTTCTTCATGTCCCACTTACACTAGCCGCATAGATTGAACAACGGTGAAGTTGAGGTAACGGAAAAGATGATCAATTATTTTTCGAGATTTCATCGGAGCTCAAGAGATTCATAGTACATCTAGGTGTATTCAATACAACGGAAAATATGATCTATTTGTTAGTTGTTAATTATACAAGTTATATGTTAATAATGCAATATAAACCGAGTCTTCTTTTTTTTGTCGACAAATAATGTCTTTTAAAAGTGTCATACAAATATAGCTAATTTAGTAGAGTATATATAGTTTCAGTTAACGGTTAAGAGAAAAGACATAATTCTAAATGCTAATTCAATAATTAGTTGCTACAATCTTTGATATATATGCCGATGAGATTTGAGATGAGAGAGAATTAAAAAAATTGGTCTAATATTTTCTTTTCCCGGTAAAAGTATTGTTAAATGTGTAACTTTGGTGTAATCGTTAATCTGTGTGTTAAAAGTACATGAATTTATCATCTTAGACACACATGAATCGTATTCTCTATAATATAAATAAAAATGAGTAACTGGAAAATGCCAGCCAACATAAATATTTTGTTAACCACTACTGTTGGGACTAGCTAAAGCGAAATGATGTGTCTGATGTTCCTCTTCATCACTATGATATGCGCTGTGGCATATATTTTCCTCTCATGTTTATCTTCTTTGACGACCACCGCACCGGTCCTGTGAGCATAGAAAACTAACAAATGGATAGTGACTGAGAATTAAGTTACTGATGGAGGAGAAAGTGTGAATCATCACAGTTGAGAAACAAAGATTTGAACTAACCTTGTAACGGCTCCGTCCATTTCTTATTCTTTTTACATGCATCCTATTTTGAAGCCGCTAACCAAACATGTAGTCAACTAACATGTAGTCAACTAACATCTAGCATCTAACCAAACATTTATTAGTTAACTGCTAGCAATAAACACATCGACTAACAACAATTGCTTTACAACATCTTTACAATTGAATTCATGAACAATTTTATGCATTAAACGTTATCATGAGATGTAGCGGTTACTAGTAGGCCTAGGCTCTATCAATGCACTCAGTGATATAATCCATCGGATAGGTTAACACCTCAGATAATTAATAACACTAAGCCACAAGTAGATATTAAAGTGCTAATATAAATCTTAGCAAGTACTTTTTGTGATAGTAACCAGGAAAATCTTAGCAGTTCCGTGTTGAAATATCGGCTACTAGACTTAGACCAAAACCTTTACAGCATAAAGCTTAGCAGTTACGTGTTGAAATAACGTCTACTATATCCTATAGCAGTTACTCTATGCTCTTAGCAGTTACATTTTGATAAACGATTGAGAGTGAGCTATGACATACTTGTTCTTCCCGAGACTCTCTCTCATTGATAAATATACATCCTCAACATTGTCAACGTCGGTTGCCGGCGCCAAACATTGACTTCTTGTATACATGTTCTTCCCGGACTAGCCCGATCATGTTGTCAACAGCCTCATCTTCTACCTCATCCTCCCATACCAAATCGTTTTCAGAGTGTGTAGCATCCTCTATGATGGTTTCACCTCTGCCTGCAGCATATTTGCAAGTGTTAAGTATGGTAAACAAAGATCATTAACAGCTACTGGTTAACTTGGATTTCAACTAGTAATTTTAGTCTTTATTAGCAAAATGTGGTCTTTAACAAACTTCTATTACGACAAAATATTAACTTCAGAAGCAGCGATGTTGTAAGAACAGATCATGTGAGAACAAGAAAATCTAGCGCAAGTTTTTTAGATAAAATTGCATTTTAGATCCTAACACAAATAGAAACTCATATATTGAAAACTGAAGGAGAAAAGAATTGGTACCATATGTAGTTCTTGATACTCTTGCATAAAGGTATGGTGCATAAATCTGACTTTCGAATCCTCAAAAAGATTACAGTTGGACGGATTAAATTCTTCATTAGCTCGATTCGTCAGATGAACAAAGTGAACACAAGATGTGTACTTAAAAATCACAAAAGGATTCAGTAAAGAAGGAAATAGATGAAAGAATAACTTATGAGAGAGAGAGAGAGAGAGAGAGAGAGAGAGAGAGAGAGAGAGCTGTATTAACTCTGACACGATATATACAGCTAGAAGATAGAGGAGCTGTAGTTGTATAGGGGTGTTTTGGTATTAAAAAAATTTCAACAGTGTCTCGAATATTCTCCTAATTTCGACAATTCCTGTGTATATACGGCCTAAATTCTCTATCAACAAACCCCTTTTTCACATGCCATAAGAATAAAGAAAAGTCTACTTTATATATAGATTGTTTGTGTTGATGGAATTATTTATTTTGATTGTACTACCTAACTTAGGTGGAAGATGAATATTAGAATTGAGATCAAATGTTGCTTGAAAAAACTCTTTCCTTGATATTAAAAATCAATTGGTTGTCTACATTTAGATCATGATTTATAAGAAAAAAGTTATTAATCTTTTTCAAATTTATTTGACAAATTCACCGTACAATCAGTTCCAGAATCAGTTGTCTTCAAATGTTGGTGTCGTTATTGAACAATCCAACATCTAGTGAATAATGCCACTGAAAATATTGGAAATAACAACCAATTATAAAAGGTAATATACTATTTTTATACAATTCTAGCAAATTTTGTTACAATATACTTTCACCTACTAATAAATTTGTATTGATTATGACTATAACATGAGGAATACCACCAAAAATGTGGTAGAAACTAATGTTGTGGAAAAGATATCATTAATGAACATTTCTAATACAACTGGTTAGTTAAAGAGTTTATTTTGATTAGCAAACTCTTGATTTATGGTATCTTATTGTTTAATTTCGTTAAATGGATTAAACACCTAATCGCTTACTTTCTGTATTATCTATAAATATAAATATTGTTCGTGAACAATCAAAAATACAAATTCGTAATACTGCAGTGACTCCAGATATTTGTGTCAAATCATACATTGTTACTAACTTCCATCCGATATGTCAATATTTTTGTAAAGTATCATATCATGATTTATATAACTAATCTGTTATGGTACCAGTGAGTATTTCCAGTTGACGTATACGGCATGTTGTATCTAAGAGTATCTCTAATGTAAAACTCCATTTTTTCCTCCAAAATTGAGTAAAAGTACATATAGAGTAAAAGTGCTCCAACCCTAGTCCATTCTACACTCCATAATGGAGTCGTGAACAAACAAAAAAATAGATTACTCCATTTATGGAGTAAATTTCAAAATGGAGTGAGATATGAAGTTGGGTTGGAGCATTTGTTACTCCATATTCACTTTTACTCTATTTTGGAGGAAAAAATGGAGTTGGGTTGGAGATGCCCTAAGGTATTATTAAGTAAACAAATACAAAAACAAGTCACTAATACATGCAAAGAACACGTTCACTTAAAATTGGTCATAATGTTATAATAGAAGACCTTACTGAAGATAATACTTCATATTTTTGATATACTTACATAATAAGAACATACTTCACTGACAATTTAGACTAACATTATATTATATTTTTGGTTTAATTAGCTCATGAAAATAGATATATAGTGGATAGTGAATCTGATCATGACGATGATAACAGTATCAGTGATGACAGTGGCGAATCTAGGAATTTTATTTTGTGGGGACATAAAATAAATAAAAGGGAAAGAAGTGGCACAGGAGGGGAATTGAACCGGGGTCTAGTGGGGACAATCAAATGACGGAAACCAACTATGCTACGTAAAACTTGTTAATTCTTATGCAAATAGTTTTATTTCTAGATTTTTGTGGGGGCAGCTGCCTCCTTCTTAGGCAACGTAGGTTCGCCACTGAGTGATGATGATTATGTTTGTTTATCCTTATTATATAATTTCTAATTTCAGATAGTATATTTATATACAATAAATATGAAACTATTATGTGGCACGTGGTAATATTGTCAATAATATATATGATTCTTACTAGGGGGTTCCATCCGGTAAATCCGAAACAATTAAAACTGAACCGAACAAAAATAGAGAAAGTGATTTGGATTTAGTAGTACCAAATAAACCGAATGGATGTTAGTTTTAAGAAACCAAAGTATATGGATATGGTCTGGTCTATAAACCGAAGAAACCGATTAATTAAAAATATTAGTATACTTATATGTAAAGTTTATAATAATACTAATAATATATACATAATTTTTTTTATTAATATGGTATTCATAATCAAACCATTGATTTTAATAATTTTTTTTGTTTTAAGTTAAAATAATTATTTTGTTTTTCTCATTTTTATCAAATTAAACAAAACATATTTTTATTTTTATTGATAACTCCTTGTGTTAAAGTATAATTATATAATAATATTATGATATTATTATTTTCTAACTCTTATTTAAATATTTAAATAAAACAGAAAATATTATATCTAAAAGTTAGTAATATTATGAAGGTTAAGGTATAAGTAATTGTGTTGTTCATTTTATAGTATGGTTATTTTAACTTTTAATATTACATTTACAACATTATATCATTTATTGCACTGTTAATATTGCAAAGAATATATATGATTCATACAATAGAATTCAGAAGGATCCCATTATGTTCGTGTTAGGATTCTGGTAGGTCAAGGTATAACTTATTATGTTGTTCGTTTTTAGTATGATTAACATTCAGTACTACATTTACAATTTGAGATATGTAGTGTGTAGGTATTGATCATGGGAAGATTCTTCGTTCTGATTTTCATTGCCCTGAGTAAATGCTCAATCTTGTTAGTAAAAATGTTGAAATGTTTAAATGCTCATCTTGTTAGTAAAAATGTCTTGTATTCCAGTCTCCGAGTACACCGCCTGAGCCATCTAGACCTCGAAACTATGACCACCAGTTGGTACAGAGCCAAATCGAAAACTATTGGCCTTATTTAGAGGATGGTGTAAGCCTAAAGCAGAACAAATCTGTGGCTAAAGAAGCTCCTCCCTCGTTGCCAAATCTCCCAGTCTCAAAGCTTCCACCTCTGGAACTAAAGGAAGATGGCTCGCTTAGATTTCCATGGGCCGCAAGGATGAATCCGGCCTCGAGAAATTTGTATCGTGCATCCAGACCAACCTTCAGCTTAGATGGCACCCCAGAGATCATAATCCCAACTAAGGTACTTCAACTTGGCCCTGAAAATGTAGGAGAATATGTAATTGGACAATTTCACTGATTTTTTGCTCCTTCGGGTGGTCTAACACATGCCATTGTAAAACGGCTTTGGGGTAGAAGCTGCAAGATAGTTAGTCGGAAATTAGGAGAATCTTCTTATCTATTTCATGTTCCGCACAAAGAGACTAGGCAGTGGATTATCCAATGTCGTGTATGGCATGTTGATGACTGCTTAATCTTTGTAGCTCCTTGGAATCCAGTCGGCTCTTTGAAAATCCCTGAAATCTCTACTGTGCCTGCTTGGGTGACTCTAACGAATATTCCCACTAGTTGCTACTCCAGACTTGGAATTTCTCACATTGCCTCTGGCCTAGGTGAGCCTATGCTCACTCATAAGCCAAGGTTAGATCCTTTCAACATAGGAGAGGCTAATATTTTGGTGGAAATAGAGCTTGATAAGAACTTTCCCAAACATATTGCATTGATGATAAGCTTGGTAACATTTTTATTGTTGATGTGGTCTACTCATGGATTCCGTCAACTTGTGAAAGATGTGGGTTTCTAGGACACAAAGCAAAAAGGTGTCTACTTAAAGAAGATAAGATTGCTCCGGAAAATGAAAGGAGATCGGATCAATCTGGAGGTATTTCCGTGGTTACCATTGACTCTTTGTTGGAAAAGAGTGCTGACTAAGAACAGAATTCTGCCCCTCAAATGGAGACAGACAAGCGAAACAAAAACAAGGTCATCATAAATGTTCAACTAGTGGATCAGCATTGAGGAAAGGTATTAGTTAACACTATGCTTCAGCCTCAACATGCTCTCAGTCATCCCGGAATGACAGAGGGGTCTTCAGAAAATTTAAATTTTCCACCAACAACTACAGATTCCTTGACTTCCCAGGTAACCCCTTCTCAAAACAATAGCTCTACTGTTCTCTGACACTCATCTCAGGATGCCCAATTTATTCCAGCCTCGACGCTAGCAAGATCATCATCTGCTCCCATTTTTTCCCAAGTTATGGACGATGTTCTATCAGACATTATCATAAATGAGGGTATATCACCTTCAGGAAATGATCTTTTAACCTTGACCCCTCTTTCACCCGAATTCAACCAAGACCTTGGGGATATGGAAAGTGATTTTAGTATCACTGAGCAAACGGATGAACTCTGAAATGAGTTTGTTTTTGTCTATCTCAGTGTCACAAGAGGGGGTAGTTTGACTAAATCTACACAAAGGTACCAACAAATGGATTGGAAAACAGTTCGTGGAAAAGGGAAGCGAGGCCGCAGGGGTCGAGGTTCCTAATTCAAGAACCCACGTATCATATCATTCTTTTGGTAATGCTAAAGAGTTGTTCTGAGTTCTCCTTAGGATTTAGAGCTCTTTCTTTGCTCACTTCATGTATCCAACTTTATCAAACTATGTGATCTAACAAATCACATCTTGTACCTTGTTTCTTTTTTAAATTGAAAGCCTTTTTACAGAAAAAAAAATGTTGAAATGTTCATGTCCAAGTGAATTATAAGTTACAATTAATCTAAGTTTCTCTAATAAATAATATTGCATACCATAATACTAATATTTTTTTAAATAATATTACTTTGTTATACTGCAGATATAAGTTAAAAGGTTAAGCATGGTGTTTTTGAAGGTGTCATTATCAATTTTCCTTAATTAAAGAACTTCTACTCTATTAATCAAATCATAACTTTCAGATATGTTATATAGTTGAATAATACTATTTGAAAAATCACTTGGATATTCGTTTTTATTTTCTTTTGTATATAAACATCGTAATTTATAACTGTAAAATGCTCATGCTTTATTTTGTATATAATTATTAGTGTGAGTTGGCTGGAAGCCTATCTACCTTCTGAAAATTACAAATTATCAACTTTGCGTAAAGTTATAGAGATTACCTTGATATTTTCATTCCCAACATATTTTGACATGAAATTGATCCCTTCAAAAAAATAAAAATTTGAATATCTCAAAATAATAATTTAAAACGCTGTGTTATATATTTATTTAGTTTTTATACATATAAGTTTATGAAGCCTCTATTTTTGAAAGACTATCTCTGCTCTGCATAAAATTGATAACTTTATATATCTTTGTCTGATATGGATATCTCTCAACAAAACACTCAGCATATTCAATTTAAACTATTCAGAAAATAAAAAATCTTATTACTATATTATGGGTTGTACAAACTGAAATTGATTTTGGTCGATGATGAGGCTAGGTGTTTAACCATAGAAAAAAAAAACTATACAATGACATATTGAACGGTCCAAAGTCTATTCTATACTTTCTTCTCTGAAAGCACCTTATTGTTATGCAGGGGCGTATCCAACAATCCCCTGTATAAAGAGAAGCATTTTTCATTAATGTGTTATATTCACCACGTGGCAGGCTCACATTGATCTCAGTATGAGTATGCTGACATGTTGGTTTCACAATCATTTAGCAATTAATATGTTCACACAAAAAAAATTAACTTCATCGTAGACAATTTAATGTGCTCACATACTAATTTTTTCTAATCAGCTCATTTTTATTTCCTACATTTTTAACATTTATATTAGCCAATTGAAATTATCTTTGTGCAAATACTGAATAATAAAATTTTGAAAGAAATAAATTACAAAATCATTAGGATTCGCATCAACTAAAATGCTAGAATGAGAATGTTCTTAGAAATTGAAAGTTTCGTATGTTGCCGAACTTGGCCATGGTTGAGGTTTTTGTACATGATGGCAACAAATAATTGTGATTGGTTATGAATTAAGGAAACTGAGGTGAAAAACACCACACGCAAAAGTCGGATCTTTAGTTTATCCAAGTATTGTTTTTCTTTAGAGAGGTTTCATATCAGACCAAGAATTAGAAATATAATCAGATTTCTAGGAAAAAAAACAGAAATCATAAAAGCTTTAAAAGGAAAGAAAATTTGCGAAATCGATTGAAAAACAGAATTCAGGTGCCGAGTGAAGAGATAACATTATTTTCAACGCAACTCTAACCCCTTTCACTTAATTGTATTGTGTTTTTAATATATTTTACCAAGAAAGTTTTATAATAAAATACACATTATTGGTTATAGACTTTGTCAACTTTGCAACATGTCCAACAATATTGGCATGACGTCGAACAATTTTTATTGGTATTCTTAAAGTATGGTCCATAATTATGTATGTTAAATAAACCCAAAATATCTATTTTACATTTATTTTATTTTTCTTTATATTAATAGAGGAAAGTAAGTCTGGATAAAATATATGGATTCGAAAAACCGAACCGAACTATATTTGAAAGTAATACTCAACACAAATTAAAACTGATTAAGTACTCAGATGGATCTAAAAGTTTGATATCCTGATAACCAGACTTGAATCCGATCCAAATTAAAATATTTTAGATACCAAATATATCTAAATCACAATTATAGACTTAAATATATTAATTGTTTAAAATTTTATATCTATTAGATATTAAAAATATGAAAATATCCAAAAATTATCAACATGGCCACAAGTAAATATCTAAAAATAGCAAAAATACTGAAAATATTTATTTGTTCTCCATCCAAATATTTAAATTGAACTAATTTTTATGTAAATTTAAATATTTAGTCTTTCATTGCTTAAATTTTATGTTTTCTATTATTTTTATTTTTGAATTTTGAGGACTTAAGTATATTTGGATTATTGTTAAAAATACACAATTAAAATGGATACTCGAACTCAAACCTGAACTGAACCTGCAATGATTCGAGCCAAATTCAAAGCGAAATTTAATATCCAAATAAGATTTAAATTTTTAACTCTAAAAGTCTGAAATCCGAATTGATCAACTAAATCCGAACAAATATATGAATGTCATCCCTAAAAAAAGCTATACAACAAATCCCTTAGTACATCGTTTAAGAGTAATTCTTGGGTTCACTCCCTACAGGTTCACCAACCAATAAGAATTTGTTTTTTTCATATTCAGTATCTTTTAAAAAGGAAACAAAATATTGTCAAGTTGTATTATGTTTTTAAAATAAATAAAATAAAGATAAATAAAAAATAATAGTAGTTACAGAAAAAAGATTTTTTTTTTCAAAAAAATACCATCAGCAAAACACTAAATCTTAATCTCTAATCCCTAAACCCTAAACCCTTGGATAAATCCTTAATTTTTTAAAAAAAATATTTTTAACGCAGTCAGTAAAACATTAAACCCTAAATACTAAATACTAAATCTTTGGATAAACACTAAACCCTTGGATAAATTCTAAATCCTAGGATATAGGATTTATCTAATGGTTTAGGGTTTAGAATTTTTCGTTTAGGGTTTAGGACTTAGGGTTTAGGGTTTAGTGTTTTGCTGAGGGTATTAAAAATATTTTTTGAAAAAAGTTTTTTTTTGTTTGCAACTACTATTACTTTTTATTTATTTGTATCTTTTTATTTTAAAAATATTATATAACTTGATAATATTTTGTTTTCTTTTTAAAAAAATATTGAATATAAAATAACGAAATTCTATTGGTTGGTGAACCTACAAGTTCACCCTAAAGAGTGAACCCAAGAATTACTCAAAATCTAATAATTATTTCACTTGTTTAGTATGGAGCATGCAATGTAAATCATATTTCAAACAGGTGAGGTTACATAAATTTTAACTTAACTACTAAAAGAATTAAAAATAAAAATTAGTGTGGGGCACATGCCACACTCAAACCCTTCTTGGGTCTGCCCCTGGTTATATGAGATGTGAACATGTGAGAACAAGAATCAAATCGAAATCGTCAAATAACAAGCTAACGATACGTACGTGTGATGTAATTCATAAATGTGAACGTAATTAAAAATTCAGTTTAGGTTTGAAAAGAGTAAGAAGACTTTGCCCTATTCTTTTG
This sequence comes from Brassica carinata, assembly GCA_016771965.1. Classification (NCBI taxonomy): domain Eukaryota; kingdom Viridiplantae; phylum Streptophyta; class Magnoliopsida; order Brassicales; family Brassicaceae; genus Brassica; species Brassica carinata. The sequence goes on from CM028691.1 coordinate 17,060,626, forward strand.
ACCAGAATTTTGCATAATATGCCCAAATTATGCCATGCGGCATGCGCGTTAACCGTGCGGGTGTTTATTTTCGTTTATAATTATATAAATATTTTATTTTTACTTTTAAATTGATATATATATATTATAGTAATCGCATATATGAAATATGTAAATTTAATGTTTTTCAAACATAATAATATTAGAATATACTTGTTTTCATCAAATAGATTGATTCAAACTTTCACATGTGTTTATTTCTTCTTTTTTATTTTTTTATTTGTTAGATTAGTATTTCATTCTTAAATAAATAAATAGAAATAGAACTTGGTAAAATATTAAAATATTATCATCTACAAAGATAATGTAATATTTTACAAAATAAGATGGTTAAAAACTAAACTTATAGCTTTATTATAAATAATTTAATTAAACATTTATTTTTATATGTATATATCTTTATTTTAGATCATTATTTAATTTTAATTATATATTTAAATGTTTCTTTAAATATTTCAAATATAATAATTTATAGTTTGCATGTTGTAAAATGTTTAAAACCATCACATGTATTTATTTCTTCTTTTTATATATTTATATTATTGTATTTGTATTTAGTTATTAAAAGAATTAATATGTGCATGAAAAAAATATATTTGATAATTATTTTGTATTTAATTTATGTTAAATTTTCACCTGCCCTCTTTAAAACTGGATTCATTTTGATTATATTATTGATAAAAAGAATAGAATAATTATTTTTCATTTTGTAAATGATAACTGAATATAGTAGTGTATAGAAATATTTTAAAACTAATCACAAAATTAAGTTCTGTTAAAATATTTTTAAACATATTTTTTCGAAATTTTAAATAAATAAATATATATATATATATATGATTTAAATATATGTTGGATTTAATATATTTTTACTCTTGTTTATAAAATCCCTAAAAAAATGGGAAGTTATTATCTTTTACATAATATTAAGGTTATTAATAATTGAATAATGTAATGTATTCTATTTAATATAAAGATTAATGATGATTAAAAATGTAATGTGTCCAATTCTAGTAGATAGTCCATTTTATAAAAAATCACACATGAATTAGAAGTCATGACTTCTCTTTTAATATAATAGATGTAATCTATTTACATATTATCATTTGCAAAATTTTAAATAAATGATCCCGATATGGTACATATGCCATTTTTTAATTTTTATATTAGTCCCATCTACTTCAGGTAATTAAAACAAACAAAAACACCGATTCAACGATGACGTGAGATGAGTTTATGAGGTACTTCAATTCTACGGCATTCTAGAATACCTCCAAAACTACTATGTCAACTAATTATGATAAAGCGTTTCGGTTTTTGTGAAAATTTCTTGATCAAATATAATCGTCATATCAAATTATTTCACAAGTCTACTTTCCATTCAACTGCATGTGAGAATCATTAGGTGAATATTTACCATTCATATATATATCCACCACCAACTTAACTCAACCTTCGGAGACTTATTTTCTTTTATAATACAAATTTATATTATTTAGATATATGAATTGTCTCTATGACAACAGATCGTATATATTATTCATCTTAGGTCGGCTGTAATCTAAAAATATTGCATGCCAAACATGGCGCACAAACCAAATGAAATAACAAACAATTAAAGTTTGATTGCAATTACATTTTTATAAGCGTTTATAATGTTCTAAAACTAAAGCAAATGTATATTGTCTTTGATCTTATGGACCGTGTTACCTTTTTGCCTGCTCACATGATCCTTTGCCTTTTTGAGCAATCATTCATTCACACACACAGACATCAAATAATTCAGTAGGCCCATCAAATAAACACGGCATGAACGTGAATAAAGAGCATCTTCTTATCTAATTAACACTTAACAGAAATTAACCTAAATTCTATTAATATCAGAGATATGTACGAATTGTTTCATGACGTCACAAAAGTAGTTAGCCTTTCCCTTTACAAGTTTCTATGGTTCACATGCGGCAGCATCTCGCTGTTTGTCAACTCGTGTTTCTCTATAAATTCACCTTCTCTTCATCCAATTCTCAGCATCTCCATATCTATTCATTCTCTCTCCACCCTCCTGGTAAATCAATATGGCTAAGTTCACAACCTTTTTCATCATGGCTCTCCTTCTCTGCTCAACGCTAACCTACGCAGCCAGGTTGAATCCGACGACAACCACCGCCTCTTCTAGAGAAGACTCTGTCAAGGTTCGTTAACTAGCTTCTTTTTTCATAATATTGCAACTCAATACATATTACAATATTGAGGCTCCAGTGGGAAGATAAATAACGCTGGAACATGTATTAAAGCTATATCATGGTTAGTCAGAAATTGTTTTCTTACAAAAAGAGTTTTTTTCTATCATTACTTACAAAAATTTAAACTAATATCTTGAACCTATATGTGTGTGTTTCACGCATAAGCAAATAGCTATGAAAGTGTACAATATCGATTCTAGATTAGATTTTCAATTTTTCATACACATTAACAGCTCCATATACCCTTAGGTCTTTATAAGATTTCGTCTATAATTCTAAAGAACGTACCAAAAAGAACCTGGAAAAATATGCATGCATGGTCCTTATTAGATACCATTTTCGATTGTACGTGTAATAAATTCTCTGTTTTTCACAATGTTTTTGTTCTTCATTTTTGTTATATACGGGAAGGAGTTTATAAGTTAACACTGGCGTGCGGATTTTGTTTATTATATTTAGGTAACCGAAGGAGATAATACTGAAGAAGAAAGCTGCAGAGGCGTTGGAGAAGAAGAATGTTTGATTAGGCGAACTCTTGTTGCTCACACCGATTACATTTACACTCAAAATAACAAACACTAAATTAATATATTAAAGTATAAATTATTAACTAATTACATATTAGTGAACTCTATCACTGTACTTTCTGTTCGTTTTTAATTTTGTTATAGTTATTTTAATCTTTGTTATTACTCGCTGAGAGTTATTATTATTCACACACACTCCTTGTATAATTATGGATTTAAAACAACTTTCAGTAAATTTTTTTGTAAGGTTTATATTAAGAACATAAAGTCACAACAACGAGTTTATTCCACTTCGAGTTTGGTAACCACCAGCTGTATTTTGTCTTAAAGTTAGACGAGTTGACTGAGAAAAAAATCGTTGACTTTGATAACAACTTCTCTATCAGAGATTCAGAAGTTCTGACTGGGCCCATAGAGTATGTGATATGTCAATTATGGGCTAAGGCTCCTAAATACACCAGAAGAATCAAGACTTCTTTTTTTTACAGCGAATGAAGACTGTAATTCGAGTTCTTGTTTTTTATTTGGTATATGAGTGGAGCACGGGATTGATCGTGGAATCAAAGACCCTATTGTTGCTAGTTGAAACTTGAAAGATATGTTAGGTTCGTCATAATTAATGGAATAGTCCAGATCCTTTATGTTGGAACAAGGAGCTTTGTGAAAAAAAATAGAACTGAAACAACTGTTTGGAGCGAAACCAGAGCTATCCATATTACTGTCAGGATTAAAAAAGAAAATCTTACATCAAAAGATTTTCATGAACAGAAACTCATCTTAAATATCTACTTCTTGGAAAATCATGTAACTGACATATTTTGTAGCACAAATATTATTTTTTAAGCTACAATATAGGGAAATTAGCACGTATAAAAAAGAAATTAGAATATGTAAATAATTATTATGTAAATAATTAGAATATGCACATATGGTTAAAATATGCAATACATTATTATGTAATATTACTATATCTATCCCTAAAGAGTCTCAACCTCTAATTCATTTTTACTTTTATTTTTCTCTTTTATTTTCTTTTTCTTTTCACTTTTCTTCTTTTCCCCTCTCATTTAATTTGATGTATATTTTATTTATCAGTATAATTTTTCCAAATAATAATATCAAAATAAATCATACATATTTTTTACATATACTGTATTTTAAATTTTTTCAGACGGATATGACTTTCTTTCAAAATATATAATATATAAATATAATAATACTCAAGTTGAATACCTTTCTAGAGATGGATAGCAATGTGGTGTGCCGCCCCACTGTCTAGTAACCAAGTTTGAGCCGCTTCAGATTGAGACACTGTGGTGTAGTGCGCCTGTGGTGTCCATTGCGGAGGAGGCGTCTGTTGTGGCTGTTGATACCACTGAGGTGTGCCACAAAACTGGGCAGGAGGAGGTGACACTTGTATAAACTGAGGGCATCGTATAGAATTGTGCCCTTGTGTGCCACAGAATTGACACTTACCGAGATACGGCTTAGCATTGCGATAGTTCCCTCGAGCATGAGAAGCATCACCTCGATGGGATGAGACCGGACGCGGTGCTGACTGGTGAGAGTATAGTGCTGACTGGTGAGGGTACTGTGCTGCATTTGCCGTAATGGTCATGGAGTTTGGTATCGCTTCCTTAACCGCTGCAAGAGCATTTTCCCGGTTGAGTAGTTTCTCATGAAGTTACTCAAACGAGATTGGGACATCACAGCCATTCACCACCTCTGTTATTGCTCGGAAGTCTGCACCTAGACCATCAGTGATAATGTCGACCAGATCTTCATGTTCATACGCAGCTCCAAGAAGAGCAAGCTGATCAGTTTTGGTGAGTATGTTGTGCATATACTCGGAAATAGATTGGCTCCCTTTGGTGATGTGCTTCAGTTGTTGTTTCAGCTGTTTGACATGCGCACAAGATGGTTTCCCGTATGTGTTGGCAAGAGTTTACCAGATCTCGCGTGTTGTAGCTGCTCGTGCCACAACCGGTTGAACACTGAGGAGAGAGTGCCTAGAATAGCACTGTAAAGCATCATGTCTTAACGTTTCCACGCCTGGAACAGAGGGTTAGGAGTCCTCACATCATCTTACTTGATGGATCATGGAGTTCGTGCACTTCAAGAATAGCGTAGACTTGGATCTTCCAAGTAAGGTAGTTCAAGGCGGAGAGCTTAGTAATCTCCGACATGTTGACCGAGGTCAACGGTGTTTTTGGATCAGCACCACTGAAAACTGGTGTGATTTCGACAGAGGAAGCAGAGTTGGTTGCCATTGAAACAAAAAGTGAAGGTGTAAAGAAGAGAAAGAAAGGAAAAACAATTAGGATTTTTGTAGTGCTCTGATACCATGTACAATCAGAGTGGTGAGCAAGTCACGAGATATACTCGAATCAATACAAAGAGATAATATGGAAACTAATGAGATTTACATAATCGTATCTATGATACTGCGTAAATACTAACAGTATCTTGTAAATATTATATACTATTCTATTTTAATTGCAAAATATAATATGTTAGAATATCTTATCCTCCTTCTCCTCTTCTTTGTTCTTCTTCACTCTACTTTCATCTTCTTCGTCTCCATCTTTTTTTTATAATCATTTTCTCATATTCTCTTCATTTATTTATTTTTCCTCACATCCTACTCCTTTTCTCCTCCTTGTTATTCCTCACCTCTCACTCCTTTTTAACCTCCTTCTCACTCCTCTTCGACCTCACTCCTAACTCCTCACTCTTTCCGACAAAGCCCTTTACATTCTTTTCCTCTTCTTTTCCACTTCTCATTACTCATTTTCTCCTTTTATTCTTATTCCTCACTCCTTCTCTCTCTCTTTTTTTTTCCTTTCTCTTCCTTTTTTCCTTTATTTCTTATTCCTCCGCTTCTTTTTCTTGCTCATCCTTAATCACTTTTCATTGCTTAATTTTTACTTCTATATACTGCAACTATTGTTATAATCTAAAGGAAATCAAATTCTTTTCTATAATTACATTTATGTTTCAAACAATATATTCTATAGGGTAGAATAAATAGAATAGTATGTCGTTGTTGTGTATGTTATATTCACGCGCACATGCAAGAAGGAGTGTATTATCTATTTGTGGCACATATTGTCATAGTTTTCAAGAGATGGTCATTTTGTTAATTATTTATGTATAATGGTTATATTTCAAATTAATCCTACAATATATGGGTTAGAAAAGAAAATTTGTGTGGCAATGATGTACAGCGCTGTACATAACTGTATTTTGGAAAAATGACACAATAGGATTGAAGGAAGTGAATTTACCATTACACTAAAGGAATTTTCCTCTAAATAATTGATATATTTTAAGTGCCTAAAATCTTTGTTGTTGGGATTTTATTTGTTAGGCTTTAGTTCATGGTCAATCTTGTTAATGATACACAAACTCGAATTCAAAATTTTGGAGGCATGATAAGGCTACTTGAAATATTAATATATCACAATTTGTTTGTTTGTGATCTTTTTACTCGTTGTTATTTTGTGTCGATGCTTCTGCTTAGTTAGCGAACATGCTTAGGAATGCACTCAACAAATTTTTTCCACTCGTGATAGACCAATGGAACTATCACTACAAGAAAGAAGGAGTTTTCTGGCAGATTTTTCAGACCGATTTATTTTTGTTGCAAATTTTTGACAGTTTTTCAATCGATTTTTTTCTTCATAATATTTTTGACGACTTTCTAACAGAATAAAAAATCGTCAAAAGTTCTCCAGATATTTCTAATCAATTTATTTTCCTTCTAAAATTTGTAACGGTCATCCAATGGAATACCAAACCATGAAAAATTCATAGAAATTTTCAAATGATTTTCATTCCGTCAGAAACTTCCAACCATTTTTCCAAAGAAATATTTGGAAACTGGAAACCGTTGAAAAATTGTCAAAAATTTTCAATATATCTATACGGTTGGAAATTTTCAACAAATCTTTGCAGTCGGAAAATTTCCGAAGGAAGTGTTAGTTGAAAATTTCTTACCGGTTTCCAACAAATTTTTTCGGTCAATAAATATATATATATATATAACTAACCATTTACCCTAGTTGTCTCCGCCGAACACATTCCCTTCTCTCATTTTCTTCTACTCCACCGAACATAGAGGCCAACACATTCTCTTCTACTCTGCTGTACACAGAGGCAATCTCTCTCTCTCCCTGTCGAGAATATGTAAGTTCTTTCCTTTTTTGTTTAGTTAAGGTTTTGATTTAGTTTATATTTACATCTATAGTGTTTATGATATGAAAACTACACCGTATTTTCATACTGATAATCATTTTCTTACCAGATTCTCTTGTCTAGTTCCAAAGGTAGGTCTCCCCTTCCGTACGATCATAATTTTAATTGCCAAGTTAAAAATAGCACCAAATGTAATTAACAGTGAATAATATATGTGGCTGTTGATTATAGTATTTTTGTATGATCATAATTTTAATTGGCAAATCATAAGTTATACACTTGTATAATCTTTAGATAGCATTTTTATCCCAATATTAATTCCAAAGATAATCTCAAATCTTATTAACAATGACTAATATATGTGGTTGCTGAATATATTATTTTCTGTAAGGATGAATTTGTTAAATACTCATAAGAGAGAAAGAAATAAAGAATATAGCCATGCAGCAGTGATTGCCAATTGATGAGACAATTTGAGCATAACATTGACCTTTTTCTATTTGAAGTGTGTGTCTGTGCATCTGACAAATTATGTAAAAATAACTTATTAAAGTGTACTATAGTCATTATGCAAATAGTATAGAAATCCGATATAGTTTTCAATTGAGGAGGAGGGAGAGGGAGAGGGAGAGGGAGAGGGAGAGGAGAGGAGAAGGGGGAGGAGTTGAAAGGAAAATGGGGAGGAGGGAGCAATAAATAGAATTGTATACTATAAGTATTAGCAAAACAGCGTTTTGAATATACATAAAATTTGATGTTAAATCAGATGTACTATTCTATTTTAATATGATTCATATATAGTATAGTACAACTTTCGTCCGAAAATTTAAAAATTTTGTCTGAAAAAATTTCAAGTGATAACATATGTAAAAAATCTGTCAACATAAATATTTGATTGGATTATATATGATACAAAAGATATATATCAAATAAAATTGAGAGGGAACGAAACAAATCCAAAGTAAAGAAGAAAACGAAAAATTAAATGGCTCTGGTTAAACAAAAGGTAATAATTGTAATATTAAATATAATATGCAGAATACGCTAGTCTATAAATTGTAATGGTTATATAGTAAAATTTTGTTATGCAATAATCATGTGGCCTAATTTCTCTATTTTTAATTGGCAGGCTAACTTAAGTTATACACTCGTATAATCTTTTGATCGTACTTCTCTCCCAATATTAATTCCAAAACTTTGCATTCAAAAAATATGTTCCAAAACAAATTTTTTGCAAAACTAACGAAATCCTCCTAGCCAACTACTAAAGGTCTGAGTAGTTTCTCCGCTAACAGCTTTTATGTTGGGAGCGGTTGTAAGACCGATCCTGGCCTCTTAGGCCAGCTGCCTCATCGTTTACGCCGCCGGTCCACACACTTATCGAACCTCTCAAATTTTCATACTTTATTAGTAATGTCTAACTTAGACCTTAGTTTAAGACTATCTTATTCATTCCCTAGCTTAGATCTTTCAACTTATGCACAGCGGAATATTCTCTACTTAACCATTGGACTAACTCAAATCTAATGCTTGGCCGGTCGAATCACCTCAGCTAATGATTGGTATACTCAACTACCAGCTAGCTCGAAGGTTGATCCTACCTAAACCAAGTAATAAAAATCCGAGGTTTCATTTCCTAAATCATTCTATCCGGATCTATGCAAGAAATGATAGATCTTACCTTGCCATATCCACGAGCTTGTTAGCAACTTGTCTCGGTGACTTAGTGTTTAGCTAGCTCATCCAGCTAGCTGAGCTGAACCACTTCACTGAGGTTCCCTACTCTCTTCCAGCTGATCGAGCTGTAAGGTAGCTTTGCCCAGCCCGTCCACACGTCCAACTCTCTTATACTTGTATAAACCCTTCCCTTTGGTACTTAGCCTTGATTGGTAGAGCATTAGCATTAGCATTAGCATTAGCATTAGCATTAGCATTAGCATTAGCATTAGCATTAGCATTAGCATTAGCATTAGCATTAGCATTAGCATTAGCATTAGCATTAGCATTAGCATTAGCATTAGCATTAGCATTAGCATTAGCATTAGCATTAGCATTAGCATTAGCATTAGCATTAGCATTAGCATTAGCATTAGCATTAGCATTAGCATTAGCATTAGCATTAGCATTAGCATTAGCATTAGCATTAGCATTAGCATTAGCATTAGCATTAGCATTAGCATTAGCATTAGCATTAGCATTAGCATTAGCATTAGCATTAGCATTAGCATTAGCATTAGCATTAGCATTAGCATTAGCATTAGCATTAGCATTAGCATTAGCATTAGCATTAGCATTAGCATTAGCATTAGCATTAGCATTAGCATTAGCATTAGCATTAGCATTAGCATTAGCATTAGCATTAGCATTAGCATTAGCATTAGCATTAGCATTAGCATTAGCATTAGCATTAGCATTAGCATTAGCATTAGCATTAGCATTAGCATTAGCATTAGCATTAGCATTAGCATTAGCATTAGCATTAGCATTAGCATTAGCATTAGCATTAGCATTAGCATTAGCATTAGCATTAGCATTAGCATTAGCATTAGCATTAGCATTAGCATTAGCATTAGCATTAGCATTAGCATTAGCATTAGCATTAGCATTAGCATTAGCATTAGCATTAGCATTAGCATTAGCATTAGCATTAGCATTAGCATTAGCATTAGCATTAGCATTAGCATTAGCATTAGCATTAGCATTAGCATTAGCATTAGCATTAGCATTAGCATTAGCATTAGCATTAGCATTAGCATTAGCATTAGCATTAGCATTAGCATTAGCATTAGCATTAGCATTAGCATTAGCATTAGCATTAGCATTAGCATTAGCATTAGCATTAGCATTAGCATTAGCATTAGCATTAGCATTAGCATTAGCATTAGCATTAGCATTAGCATTAGCATTAGCATTAGCATTAGCATTAGCATTAGCATTAGCATTAGCATTAGCATTAGCATTAGCATTAGCATTAGCATTAGCATTAGCATTAGCATTAGCATTAGCATTAGCATTAGCATTAGCATTAGCATTAGCATTAGCATTAGCATTATGCTCTACATTATCCAATCAACATTTGTTAGAAAAACATTTAGAAAAGCATACAACTTCTATAGATATTACTTTTATAGCATAATACTACTGCTTTCTCATCTGCTTTGCCAATCAGGACCTTAGTCATTCAGCCAACCATCCCCACAGACCAAGTACTTTTGGGAAGTCTTCAGCTACAAAAACAACCTCAAGCAAACATGCTCCAAAAGTTAATTAAAATTCATGAAAACTAAATTCCCACTAAGAGATTCCCACAATCAGAATCAAACCAATCGGTCCAGATCACATAGATCTCGACCATGGTCAGTCCGGCCGAAGGCCAAGGACTATCTTCCTGAACTGGCCAAGGCCTTGGCTCAATGCCTCCATGTCTGAAAAACAGAGAATTGGATTAATAAGACCTATCAGATCCTGAGTCAATCAACCAACCACCCCACATGACTCAGAACTGATGAGTCTTCACACTTACCTAACTGGCCACGGAACCATGTCCAATGAACCCGATCAGTCTTGCTATTACCACAGGTGCATCCTTTGATGATTCAGAGCCAACACCTTGATCCATCATCCATGGATCAGGTCATCCATCCTTGTCCAAGATCAGATCACACACGGCCTTCCTTGGATAAACACACCCAACACACCACCTAGTATTGGCCGTACTCTTCTCTATGTCTTGCTGCTGGTCTCAAACGAATCGGACCTTGCATTCCAGATGGTTCCTCTTGTACTAGGACCCCCATGTGTCTCCTCCATGAGTCGGATCAATGGTTCACACTATGATCAAACCCAACATCAATCCATGATCCACCATGAGTCACTAACCGATGTGTAGCATCCAACTATCATCCCACATGGATGAGTTAGATCAACTAAGATCCGTCCCTTCTCTCAAGGTCCTGGATCCTTAGTTTACAAATTATGTAAAAATAACTTATTAAAGTGTACTATAGTCATTATGCAAATAGTATAGAAATCCGATATAGTTTTCAATTGAGGAGGAGGGAGAGGGAGAGGGAGAGGGAGAGGGAGAGGGAGAGGAGAAGGGGGGAGGAGTTGAAAGGAAAATGGGGAGGAGGGAGCAATAAATAGAATTGTATACTATAAGTATTAGCAAAACAGCGTTTTGAATATACATAAAATTTGATGTTAAATCAGATGTACTATTCTATTTTAATATGATTCATATATAGTATAGTACAACTTTCGTCCGAAAATTTAAAAATTTTGTCTGAAAAAATTTCAAGTGATAACATATGTAAAAAATCTGTCAACATAAATATTTGATTGGATTATATATGATACAAAAGATATATATCAAATAAAATTGAGAGGGAACGAAACAAATCCAAAGTAAAGAAGAAAACGAAAAATTAAATGGCTCTGGTTAAACAAAAGGTAATAATTGTAATATTAAATATAATATGCAGAATACGCTAGTCTATAAATTGTAATGGTTATATAGTAAAATTTTGTTATGCAATAATCATGTGGCCTAATTTCTCTATTTTTAATTGGCAGGCTAACTTAAGTTATACACTCGTATAATCTTTTGATCGTACTTCTCTCCCAATATTAATTCCAAAACTTTGCATTCAAAAAATATGTTCCAAAAAAAACAAATTTTTTTTTGCAAAACTAACGAAATCCTCCTAGCCAACTACTAAAGGTCTGAGTAGTTTCTCCGCTAACAGTTTTTGCGGTTGGGAGCGGTTGTAAGACCCGATCCTGGCCTCTTAGGCCAGCGGTCGAATGCTTACGTCGCTCGGTCCACACACTTATCGAACCTCTCAAATTTTCATACTTTATTAGTAATGTCTAACTTAGACCTTAGTTTAAGACTATCTTATTCATTCCCTAGCTTAGATCTTTCAACTTATGCACAGCGGAATATTCTCTACTTAACCATTGGACTAACTCAAATCTAATGCTTGGCCGGTCGAATCACCTCAGCTAATGATTGGTATACTCAACTACCAGCTAGCTCGAAGGTTGATCCTACCTAAACCAAGTAATAAAAATCCGAGGTTTCATTTCCCTAAATCATTCTATCCAGATCTATGCAAGAAATGATAGATCTTACCTTTGCCATATCCACAGAGCTTGTTAGCAACTTGTCTCAGGTGACTTAGCTGTTTAGCTAGCTCATCCAGCTAGCTGAGCTGAACCACTTCACTTGAGGTTCCCTACTCTCTTCCAGCTGATCGAGCTGTAAGGTAGCTTTGCCCAGCTCCCCGTCCACACGTCCAACTCTCTTATACTTGTATAAACCCTTCCCTTTGGTACTTAGGCCTTGATTGGTAGAGCATTAGCATTAGCATTATGCTCTACATTATCCAATCAACATTTGTTAGAAAAACATTTAGAAAAGCATTTACTAAATGCTAATGCTCTCCAAATGCTCTCTAGCAAATGCTCTCATATGAAGCTTTTGGAAGAGCATTTGCATTTATAATTTATAAATTATAAAATAATATATAATTAGTTCATTTATTTGATTTAATAATATCATTAAATTATTTTTATATCCAGAAAATAAAATTTTGATTTCTGAAATAAATTTACCATATAAATATTATTTCACACTTAAAATATAATTTAATTATATTAATTATATAAATTATATTTTAAATTAATTATATAAATTAAATTATATAAATTAGAAAAATTGATTATATAAATTATATTAAATAATTATATAAATTATATTTTAAATTAATTATATAAATTAATTATATTTTAAAATATAATATAATTAAATTAATCATATAAATTAAATTATATTTTAAATGCGAAATATTATTTTTAAAATAGATATTTTAATTTTAAAATTTATTTTTAAAAATAACATTTTCGATATAAACATAATTTTTGAAAATAGTAAAAAAAAATTATATATCTTTTATATATTAATATATATATAATTAATAATATATAAATATATATATATATATATATTATAAATATATTAATTATAAATAAATATATTATATATTATATATTAATTTTACTAATAGTTTTAAATAGCATGTTCATACTGCTCTGTCAATCAGTCTATTAAACAGTTTAGCAAAAGCATACAACTTCTATAGCATATTACTTTTATAAAGACTACGCTTTTCATCCTTGCTCAATCAGACCTTAGTCATTCAGCCAACCATCCCCATTGCACCAAGTACTTTTGGGAAGTCTTCAGCTACAAAACAACCTCAAGCAAACATGCTCCAAAAGTTAATTAAAATTCATGAAAACTAAATTCTACTAAGAGATTCCCACAATCAGAATCAAACCAATCGGTCCAGATCACATAGATCTCGACCATGGTCAGTCCGGCCGAAGGCCAAGGACTATCTTCCTGAACTGGCCAAGGCCTTGGCTCAATGCCTCCATGTCTGAAAAACAGAGAATTGGATTAATAAGACCTATCAGATCCTGAGTCAATCAACCAACCACCCCACATGACTCAGAACTGATGAGTCTTCACACTTACCTAACTGGCCACGGAACCATGTCCAATGAACCCGATCAGTCTTGCTATTACCACAGGTGCATCCTTTGATGATTCAGAGCCAACACCTTGATCCATCATCCATGGATCAGGTCATCCATCCTGTCCAAGATCAGATCACACACGCCTTCCTTGGATAAACACACCCAACACACCACCCAAGGCCATTTTCTTTTCTATGTCTTGCTGCTGGTCTCAAACGAATCGACCTTGCATTCCAGATGGTTCCTCTTGTACTAGGACCCCCATGTGTCTCCTCCATGAGTCGGATCAATGGTTCACACTATGATCAAACCCAACATCAATCCATGATCCACCATGAGTCACTAACCGATGTGTAGCATCCAACTATCATCCCACATGGATGAGTTAGATCAACTAAGATCCGTCCCTTCTCTCAAGGTCCTGGATCCTTAGTTTACATCACAATATATGGTATTCAAGGGGTGTACCCTACTTGGCCTTAACCGCACCACAAGAGACATAAACATAAACAAGGAAGAAATCATAACTTGGTTACCTTTACTTGATCTTACTAGATCTTACTAGATCTTGTGCCTTCCCTTATCATGGACAACCATGCTTCTCCAAAGCACACCTCCATCAAGTCCTTATCACATACTTCCAGTATTGACAAGATCCAATCATGGGTCGCACCCATCATCCCTTCCATAGAACTCCCATGAAACCAGTTTCTATACTGCATCCACCTTTGATGCTGCTTGGCTATGGGAAGTGAAGTCCGGCCTTCTCCCTTCTCTCCTAACCATTTGCTTGTGTTCCCAAGATGTAGAGGAAGCCTAGGGCGTGCTCATCCATGATCAAACACCACCCAAGGGTCGTGCATCACTTCCAGTGCCCATGAAACTGTCTTTCTACACACATCTGCCTTCAAGGCTGTCTCAACCATTGGAAATGCATTCCGGCCCTCCATCTCCTCTCTTGACTATTTGCGTGTATTGTATAGATTTAAAGGAAGCCCATGGCGTGGCAAACAACAATAAAAACTCATTAGAGGGTCGTTCTCAACTCCCCTCTTGATTGCCCTCAAACTGCCTCTTTGCTGCCTTTAAATGCATCTCTGTCTTGAATTGTTGAATCCGACCATCTCTCTGTTTTTCTTTGTGTTTCAGGGTTTAGGAAGAATTCCTAGCGTGCCTGCAAAGGCATGGACTTACCTTCCTTCTATAGAAGAAAGGGTGGTTACTTTTCTAACCATTGCATTCCTCCAGTATCAATTCTGGCCATTAGATTTCATCAATGGTCTAGATCACACCCATTCACCTATGGCAGTTACCAGGACGTCCTGGACTTGACAAACCACTCTTGGACATGTCCAATACAAGCCCAAACCGAATGCCAAGCCACTGGCCCAACCCAAAGAGCCCACCGGCCCATCACCACACATGGGTCATCTACATGGCCCGACCACGGCCCGGACCTGGCCCAACCGCCCGAGACCCGACCACTCGGTCAAGTTGAGTTGTGCTGATCCCCAGCTGACCCAGCTGAGTGAGCTAGTCCATCCAGCTCAGGGAGCTGACACACTCTACTTGAGCTCCAAGTGAGCTCTGTCCAACTGGTTGAGCTTCTTGCTCGCATCACCCAGCTGTGATACACTTCGTACAGCTTGATATCTTTATCTTATTCAATCATTCTACGTCCCTTGGTCTATTTCCAGAACTAGATTTAGTTCTCCCATGATCCATTCTGATCATGCACTACATCACAGCTTCACCTAGCTGATCGAGCTTCACCCAGACCTCGTCCAGCTACGAAACACTCGACCAACTCCTTTAAGCTTGTCTTAATCCTATTTCAGTTAAGTTTCAACTGTCTGATTCCCTTAACCACGTTTTTTATCATGACACGCTTGTCTTTAGGTCATATGACCTGACTGGTGCGTCTCCTCGCATAATGGTCCCTCCGGACGTTCCTATCCAGGATCGGGGACATGACAAGTCTCTCCCACTTAAATAGGGATTCGTCCTCGAATCCAGTGGTGCTGACACCTTGTCTCAATTACAAAATGTTCCAACCAAACTCTTTGCATCCGGAACATGGAGCATGCTCGATTGGTTATTTATAACCAATTCGTTGCATCTCCCTCCTTGTTCCCTCTCACTGACGTCTTGATCATCATATAATCAAGTCTCCCCCACTTGGTAGAGATTTAACCCAAAATCTTATCAAGTCGTCCATCTGGTTTTTGATTACGGCACCATAGCAGACCGTTGTCACCATACCCAACTTTCTAGTTTGCAGTCTTAGTATTCACCAAGTCTATTATTCTCTGACCCTAGTCCACGACCAGATCATATTCAGTCCTTAAGAACATACTGCGTAATCGAGTCTTAGTAGATCTATCCAATCTCCAAGCCACTCGATGTATCAGTCAAGTCCTAGCGAACTTGTTCCAATCTTTAGGCTGCTCGTCCTTCACGAGTCCTAACCGATTTTTATGTTTCTCTTAGTCCTTCGTGGACACCAAGGTTCATGACCCCAGCCACAATGTACTGGATCATCCCCTAACCGGCCACAGCCATTTCCAGCTTGGCCATACTGCAATCTTAGTCTCTACTAGACTAGTCCGTCTTATACTTGACTTCTGTCCAACACCGGACATTGTCATCATTTGATCCTAGTCCACTCATGGAATTGATCATATTCCGGTCCTGGTCCAATCTGGGACTCAACCGTCTTATCCCAACCATAGGTCCATCTCCGACTCGGTTGTATTGCGATCCTCATCCATCACTAGACTTGATCGACTATATCCCAACCCTAGGTCAATCTCCGATTTGGTTGTAATGCGACCCAGATCCCTTCCCGTACGGGGTCGACTTCGGCTCGGCCATCTCGGTAGGAGCTATACAATAGGGACTTTTGGACATCTGGGGCCGTCTCTGGTCCAGATCTACTATGAGCGGGTCAGCCTTGCCAGGGGGATGCCCTGTAGCGCCCTAAACACATCATGGACTCTCGAACCAGCGGAATCCCATCCGGGTCACCACCCCCTACGACCTCCTTAGTGGTGTTTGTGGCCAAATAAGCTGCACAACCCTTCCTCAGCATCCTTTCCACATGGATTTCTGACACCACTAAGCATCCAGAGGCCGGACTTATACTTTGGAACCTGATCGGGGGTCCACACCTACTCTTGAACTGCACTCGCTCCTGGTGACAGTCCAAAGTGGCCCGATACTTTCCAACCAGTCCATGCCTAATATCACTTCATGATTCTTTAGGCGGACAACAACCAGACCCACAAGCATTACCCTGTCCAGGATCATCATTGGGATGTCTCTAACCAGCCCTAGTGAATCCATAACCTGCCCAACTGTCGCATTCACTATGACAAGACAATCCCTTGTTCCCATCTGGAACAATTCCTTTCCGATCACAACTGGACTCACAAAACCATGTGTAGCTCCAGTATCGAAAAGTACGTGTGTTTCCACACAACCAATCATTAAGTACCTAGATGAGTAGGATCTCGGTTTGATCACACATTTGGAAAACGTCTCATACCATTCTCCAAAGCATCACACTTCTGTGAACGTCCCATACCATTCACAAGAGTGTTTATAATATACCTCAATCCTCATCATACTAAGATACTTAAAATCGTGTTTCCAATTCCTCTTGGAATTGATCCATTACATTCAACTCGATCTAAGGAATCCTACCTTGACTTATACCGAGTCCAAGCTGATCCATCTGATCACAAGCCTACTCGTATACTAGCCATGTAGCGTCTCCCTTAAATCAACATAAACACCGCATATGCTCACTTGTTTTGAACGGCCACCAAGGGATAACACTTACCTCCAAGAGAGTGCTGCACGTTTCTTTCAACCTAAGCCATTCTCTGGTCCATGTTACTTTCCTTGTCCATGTCGTCCAAACAAAGATCTTGCATTGCATCCGTCCCTCCAACCGCCTATTACTTCCAAACAACCAGATCGGCCAACCTTCTGCTTTAGGATCTTGCCCTTAGAGAGTACATCTTGGCAAAGTCGGTTCATCTTGGAACTTCCCAGTTGACAAGTATGATACCCTATCTTACCTCAACTCTCGCTTGGCTCACCCAGTAAGGATCCATGGTCATCTCAGTTTCCAGAAATAATATCGGCTTGGAGCATAATATCTTGAGCAGTGAGTTGAGCTGAAGTTGCGAAACAACCGGCTCCTCCACTCATCTGCCTCAATAAGATCCCCAATACCTGAGAAATGCTTTGTTCTCAACCGAGCTATGTGCTCCAGCACACTCAGGTAGTCCACTCTCCGAGCTGCCCTAGCTCGAGAGGATTATGCTTCCCCTTCCAGCTGCAGCTCAGCCCATTTCACCTGAACTTCAGTAGGATCGAGATGACTTAGAGGCAATCCAGCTTCATTGTTAATCTCCTCTAGCTGATTTGGCAACAAAAGCTGGCGGATTAACCCCATCAGCATTCACTTGTCCGGATGTGTGGGTGAACAACCACAACCCAACCATCCTAGAATCAAGCATGCTATGATACCAACTTGTAAGACCCGATCCTGGCCTCTCAGGCCAGCGGTCGAATGCTTACGTCGCTCGGTCCACACACTCATCGAACCTCTCAAATTTTCGCACATTATTAATAATGTCTAACTTAGACCTTAGCTTAAGACTATCTTAGTCATTCCCTAGCTTAGGTCCTTCAATTTATACACAGCGGAATATTTCCTACCTAACCATTAGACTAACTCCAATCTAATGCCTGGCCGGTCGAATCACCTAAGCTAATGGTTGGTATACTCAACTACCAGCTAGCTCGAAGGTCGATCCTACCTAAACCAAGTAATACAAATCCGAGGTTCCATTCCCCTAAACCATTCTATCTAGATCTATGCAAGAAATGATAGATCTTACCTTTGGCATATCCACAGAGCTTGTTAGCACATTGTCTCAGCTGACTTAGCTGTTTAGCTAGCGCATCCAGCTAGCTAAGCTAAACCACTTCACTTGAGGTTCCCTACTCTCTTCCAGCTGATCGAGCTATGAGGTAGCTTTGCCCAGCTCCCCGTCCACTCGTCCAACTCTCTTATACCTGCATAAACCCTTCCCTTTGGTACTTAGTCATTCAGCCAACCATCCCCACAGACCAAGTACCTTTGGAAAGTCTTCAGCTACAAAAACGACCTCAAGCAAACATGCTAGCTCCAAATTTTTTTAAAAATTCATGAAAACTCCTGATAAATCTCCACTAAGAGATTCACATAATCAGAATCCAACCAATCGGTCCAGATCACATAGATCTCGACCATGGCCAGTCTGGCCGAAGGCCAAGGATTATTTTCCTGAACCGGCCAAGGCCTTGGTTCAGTGCCTCCATGTCTGAACAACAGAGCATTGGATTAATAAGGCCCATCAGATCCTGAGTCAATCAACCAACCACCCACATGACTCAGAACTGATGAGTCTTCACACTTACCTAACCGGCCATGGAACCATGTCCCAATGAACCCGATCAGTCTTGCTATTACCACCGGTGCATCCTTTGATCACTCAGAGCCGACATCTTGATCCATCATCCATGGATCAGGTCGTCCATCCTTGCCCAAGATCAGATCACACACGGCCTTCCTTGGATAAACACACCCAGCACACTACTTGTGGTCTACACCACCTAGTATTGGCCGTACTCTTCTCTATGCCTTGCTTCCGGTCTCAAACGAATCGGACCTTGCATTCCACATGGTTCCTCTTGTACTAGAACCCCCATGTGTCTCCTCCATGAGTCGGATCAATGTTTCACATCATGATCAAACCCAATATCAATCCATGATCCACCATGAGTCACTAACCGATGTGTAGCATCCAACTATCATCCCACATGGATGAATTAGATCAACTAAGATCCGCCCCTTCTCTCAAGGTCCTGGATCCTTAGTTTACATCACAATATATGGTCTTCAAAGGCCGTGTCATACTTGGCCTTAACCGCACCACAAGAGGCATAAACATAAACAAGGAAGAAATCATAACTTGGTTACCTTTACTTGATCTTACTAGATCTTGTGCCTTCCCTTATCATGGATGACCATGCTCCTCCAAAGCACACCTCCATCGAGTCCTTATCACATACTTTCAGTATTGAAAAGATCCAATCATGAGTCGCACTCACCATCCCTTCCATAAAACTCCCATGAAACCAGTTTCTACACTGCATCCACCTTTGAGGCTGCTTAGCTATGGGAAGTGAAGTCCGGCCTTCTCTCTTCTCTCCTAACCATTTTCTTGTGTTCCCAAGATGTGAGAGAATCCTAGGGCGTGCTCATCCATGATCAAACACCACCCAAGGGTCGTGCATCACTTCCCCCCTTCAGTGCCCATGACACTGCCTTTCTACACACATCTGCCTTCAAGGCTGTCTCAACCATTGGAAGTGCATTCCGACCCTCCATCTCCTCTC
The DNA here is from genome assembly GCA_016771965.1 of Brassica carinata. Taxonomy (NCBI): domain Eukaryota; kingdom Viridiplantae; phylum Streptophyta; class Magnoliopsida; order Brassicales; family Brassicaceae; genus Brassica; species Brassica carinata. Next base: position 17,080,634 of record CM028691.1, read on the forward strand.
CTGGATATTTGAGTGTATTGTATAGATGTATAGTAAGCCCATGGCGTGGCAAACAACAATCAAAACTCATTAGAGGGTCGTTCTACACTCTCCTCTTGATTGCCCTCAAAACTGCCTCTTTGCTGCCTTTGTTAACATCTCTGTCTTGGATTGTTGAATCCGACCATCTCTCTGTTTTTCTCTGTTTTTCTTTGTGTTTCAGGGTGTAGGAAGAAGTCCTGGCGTGCCTGCAAAGGCACGGACTTGCCTTCCTTCTACAGAAGGAGTGGTTACTTTTCTAACCATTGCATTCCTTCGGTATCAATTCTGTCTATTAGATTTTATCAATGGTCCAGATCACACTCATTCGCCTATGGCAGTTACCAGAACGTCCTGGGCTTGACAAACCACTCCTGGACATGTAAAATACAAGCCCAAACCGAATGCCAAGCCACTGGCCCAATCCAAAGAGCCCACCGGCCCATCGCCACACATGGGTCATCCACATGGTCCAACCACGCCTGTGGGAACCGAAATTCACACTGTCGAGTTTCAGTCAATCGGAGGGAAACCAAGTAAACCTAGTCCCCCCTAAAGGTCATGGCTATCTGCTGGGCCACACACAACACAATCAGTACGACGAGATTATTAAGGTCTAAAATCGTAAGATAAAAAGATGGGAGAGCAAAAGGGGATCTTATTTCCGAATTCGCGTTTGAGCGTGAACAACAGGTAAGAGCCTTGGCTACGAGAGCTGTCGGAAAGTTCGCTAGTCTAGCAACCTAAGTTCTAACCTAGTTGAGTCGCAGCTCGATAGTAAAAACGGAAAAATGCCTAATTTGCTCTAAGTGCTAAGTTTGCTCTGAGAAAGCTCTCTCTTGCTCCTCGCCTCAAGCTCTCCTTATATACTTCCTCTAGGTCGTTTTGCCTCTCTTTTTGGGCCGGATTTGTCGCAAGTCGGGCTTTTCCATTTTTCCTTCATGATTATCTTCGGAAACTTAACATTTATCTTCGCGGAAATTTGACATTTATCTTCGCGGAAATTTGACATTTATCTTCGCGGAAACTTGACATTTATCTCTTTCCGCGAATGAGATAAACCGTCGTTCTAATCTTTGGGCTCAAGTCTCTTTGGATCGTAGGTGGGACGTTGTCTACAATTCGGATCCTCTTTGGGCCGTATTGAGACTTAAGCATTTTTACTCGCGAAGTGTCCGTTGGCATAGGTACGATCCCTTCTAACGGAACTCCGTTTCTTCGTACAGCCGAGGTGGTTGATGTTGAATTAATCGTAACCCGTCCTACCACGAAGAGTGGAAAACCGTTCGAGAGACTTAACCTTCCCAATTTCCGAAAGCTTTTGAAGATATTCCTAGATGGAACGTCGACGTTATATCCGTGCACCTGAGGATTGAGTTATGGAAATTTCGGGCGAAGACGCATGGTCACGGGATAAGACCGGATTCAGAAATAAAAGTCGATAGGTAGATCGTCCTCGCTGGGCGAGCTCTCCTGTGCCTTTGCCGAACTCGCCTGGCGAGCTGATCCATGACAGGGCTGTACTCGCCGGGCGAGCTGACCCATGTCATGTTCGAGCTCGCCGGTGAGCTGGCCCGTGCTCACCGGACGAGCCGGTCCGCGCTCGCCGGGCGAGCTCCCCCTTGTCTCGGGCGAGCTCGCCGGCGAGCTGGCCCGTGCTCGCCGGGCGAGCTGGCCCGTGCTCGCCGGGCGAGCTGGCCCGTGCTCGCCGGGCGAGCTGGCCCGTGCTCGCCGGGCGAGCTGGCCCGCGCTCGCCGGGCGAGCTCTCCCTTGTCTCGGGCGAGCTCGCCGGCGAGCTGGCCCGTGCTCGCCGGGCGAGCTGGCCCGTGCTCGCCGGGCGAGCTGGCCCGCGCTCGCCGGGCGAGCTCTCCTTGTCTCGGCGAGCTCGCCGGGTGATCCGTTCGATTTTCGTTTTGAAGTTTTGCCGAGATTTGGTTCTTCCGAGGATTTTCGGGCATCGATTCCGTCGTGACCGATTTTGACCCCAACAGTTAGCCCCCCAGCTAGCTAGGTTCCGTGGAGTTTTGGTAACAGGTCCTAGCTCGCGGTATAGCTTGTGAGGAGGGTGTAAAGACGTACTCGTTTGCCGAAAATCCGAGAGTAAATAGTAAATCTCTTTTACTACTTATATAGGTGGAGTAAGTTTTTAATCATTCCAAACTTACTCCTTACTAGAACTTACCTTTAAGATATGCATTTCTCTTTTCTTTCTCTCCTTGCTTTAAATAAAATGTCTTCAAGCAAAGGATCTTCAAAGAAACACTCTTCCTCACATTCATCTTCGGATGACTCTTCTGCTAATGAGGTGGTCATTCTGAAGGAGGAGTTTGGAGTCGATGAAGACGCAAAGGATGCGTACTACAAGATATAGGAGGAGCTGGCCAGCGCTTCGCCGGGCGAGCTGGCCCGTGATCGCCGGGCGAAGCTGGCCCGTGATCGCCGGGCGAGCTGGCCCGTGATCGCCGGGCGAGCTCTCCTTGTCTCGGCGAGCTCGCCGGGCGAAGCTGGCCCGTGATCGCCGGGCGAAGCTGGCCCGTGATCGCCGGGCGAGCTGGCCCGTGATCGCCGGGCGAAGCTGGCCCGTGATCGCCGGGCGAGCTGGCCCGTGATCGCCGGGCGAGCTCTCCTTGTCTCGGCGAGCTCGCCGGGCGAAGCTGGCCCGTGATCGCCGGGCGAGCTGGCCCGTGATCGCCGGGCGAGCTGGCCCGTGATCGCCGGGCGAGCTCTCCTTGTCTCGGCGAGCTCGCGGGTGATCCGTTCGGTTACTTCGTTTTGAAGTTTTGCCGAGATTTGGTTCTTCCGAGGATTTTCGGCATCGATTCCGTCGTGACCGATTTTGACCCAACAGTTAGCCCCGGCTAGCTAGGTTCGTGGAGTTTTGGTAACAGGTCCTAGCTCGCGGTATAGCTTGTGAGGAGGGTGTAAAGGCGTACTCGTTTGCGAAAATCCGAGTAAATAGTAAATCTCTTTTACTACTTATATAGGTGGAGTAAGTTTTAATCATTCCAAACTTACTCCTTACTAGAACTTACCTTTAAGATATGCATTTCTCTTTTCTTTCTCTCCTTGCTTTAAATAAAATGTCTTCAAGCAAAGGATCTTCAAAGAAACACTCTTCCTCACATTCATCTTCGGATGACTCTTACGCTAATGAGGTGGTCATTCAAGGAGGAGTTTGAGTCGATGAAGACGCAAAGGATGCGTCTACAAGATATAGGAGGAGCTGGCCCGCTTTCGCCGGGCGAAGCTGGCCCGTGCTCGCCGGCGAGCCCAGCCTTCGCGGTCGAGCTCTCCCTTGTCTCGGCGAGCTCGCCGGGCGAGCTCTCCCTTGTCTCGGCGAGCTTCGCCGGGTGATCCGTTCGGTTACTCGTTTTCGAAGTTTTGCCCGAGATTTGGTTCTTCCGAGGATTTTCGGGCATCGATTCCGTCGTGACCAATTTTGACCCAAACACGGGCCGAACCTGGCCCTACCGCCCGAGACCCGAACACTCAGTCAAGCTGAGTTGAGATGATCCCCAGCTGATCCAGCTGAGTGAGTTAGTCCATCGAGTTCAGGGAGCTGACACATTCTACTTGAACTCCAAGTGAGCTCCATCCAGCTGGTTGAGCTTCTTTCTCGCATCACCCAGCTGTGATACACTTTGTACAGCTTGATATCTTTATCTTATTCAATCCTTCTAAGTCCATTGGTTTATTTCCAGACCTATACTTAGTTCTCCCATGGTCCATTCTGATCATGCACTACATCACAGCTTCACCTAGCTGATCGAGCTTCACCCAAACCTCGTCCAGTTACTGAAACACTCGACCAACTCCTTTAAACTTATCTTCATCCTATTTTAGTTAAGTCTCAGCTGTCTGATTCTCTTAATCATGTTTTTGGATCATGACACGCTTGTCTTTAGGTCATATGATTTGACTGGTGTGTCTCCTCGCACAATGGTCCCTCCGGACGTTCCTATCCAGGATCGGGGACATGACAGCGGTTGTTGGCGTTTTATAACAATCATAAAAAATGTATAGATCACTTCAAACCGCTATAATCTTCTTAAAATCAAAAGTTGGTTCCCGTTAGCGTTTACAGTTGCGAACAGTTGCGGATGAATTAATAAATATCAAATAATTTCAAAAAAAATATTTTAAAATTTTTATTTAAATTTTAAAACTCAAATATTATAAATAATACATATAGACATTTTATATTTAAATCTAAATTTACTAAAAGTATCATAATTCATTTAAAAAAAAAAGTAAAATATTTATTATAATTTTAAATATTAATATATATATATAAAGATATATTTATATATAAACGAAAAAAATATTCTGTTAAAAGTTCTAATATGAATCTTCTAAACAAGCTTTAATAAAATTATTTTTTATCTTAACTGAAAATAAATAAATAAACATAACATTATTAATAATTAAATTATATTAATAGTTTTCGACAAAAGAATATAAATAATTATTATATTTATCATAATAGTTTTGATATTTTATAATCTTATAATGGGAAATTGTCATAAATACCACTTTCTCAGTACCATTTTTCATTTATACACTAACCAACTATGCACTTAAAATTTTAATAAGAAAAAGACCATTATACCCTAATAAATCAAACATAAACATAAACACATATTTCTTCCACGACATCCCAAATTGAACGAGGAGATCGGAGGCACACGAGCCAGGTTCAGGGGCACGGCGGTGTTAGCGGAATTCAGCGCTGTCACGGGAAACACAGGCGCCGTGGTACGGCGTATCCTCGAGAAGCTTTCGCCGGAAACCGCCGACAAGAGACTCTGTTTCTCACAAGACCGTTACATCTTCCACATCCTCAGATCCGATGGGCTTATCTTTCTCAGTATGGCCAACGACACCTTCGGAAGTAAGCCATCTTTAATTTGCTCATGGTGATTTTTGAATGAAGTGTCTCTGATTGACTCAGAGTCTTTGGTTGTGGTGATTGAATTTTGTAGGAAGGATACCGTTTTCGTATCTGGAATACGTACATATGAGGTTCATGAAAAACTACGGGAGAGTGGTGCATCATGCTCCAGCTTATGCGATGAATGATGAGTTCTCGAGGGTTTTGCATCAGCAGATGGAGTTTTTCTCTAGTAATCCCAGTGTTGATACTCTCAACCGTGTCAGAGGAGAAGTCAGTGAGGTAAAAGATTGTTTCTTTTTATAGTTCCAATGGAAAAGGCAGAACCTTTTGGCTAAAGTTTTTTACCTTTGTGTGTTTGTTTACAGATTTGGTCGGTGATGATGGAGAAAATTGAGAAGATAATGGAGAGAGGTGATAGGATTGAGCTTCTTGTTGATAAAACTGCAACAATGCAAGATAGTTCATTTCACTTCAGGAAACAGTCAAAGCGCTTACGCAGAGCTCTTTGGATGAAAAACGCTAAGCTCTTGTAAGGGTCTCTCTCTGTCACTTGTAGGTGATAATAAGAACGCCTAGTTTACAGATATGTTTCCTAAAACAGAGATGCATAATATATCAGCTGACTTGGAAAATTTTAAAGTCTCTGTTTTGTTTTACTTATGATGTTTACACATCTCTTCTCTGGATACATTTACGAGTCCGTATCATTAAAGTAAACTCATTTCTCGGTTCTCAAACGAAGCTGCAATTATTGTTTGTGTTTGTCCGGGTAGTGTTGACGTGCTTGATAGTTCTCGTGCTGTACATAATCATAGCATCTTTCTGTGGAGACATCACTCATCATAAACCCATCAATAGAAACGAAAAATCTCTTAAACACTTATAAGATGATTCAAATCTTTACGAGATGATTTATAAATTTTATAATTACACATACATTCATGAATCTTTTGGTAATAAAATGATTTTTTAAATCTCTATAAATAATTTAATAAATCCTTATAAATTGTTCTATAGACTTTTATAAACTATTATTAATTAATTTATATACTCTTTATAAATAATTATATAAGGATTTCTAAACTGTTATAAATATATTTATAAACCCTTATAAAACTTTAGAAAAGATTTATAAACCTTTGTAAATAGATTTATAAACTCTTATAAATAATTTGATAAAATTATAATTTACAAACATTTATAAACATTTATAATAGAATTATAGACACTTATATTAGCTTTAAAAATATTTACTTCTAAAGTTCATTATAGACTGATTTTATAAAGATCTATAGACTGATTTTATAACGATTTACAAACTCTTATAAACGATTTATAAACTCTTATAAATAATTTTAAATAAATCTTATAAATGATTTATAGACCCTTATAAAAAGTTTCTATATTTTCATATAAATGTTTTTAAGACTTTATAAATGAATTACCTTTATAAATATTTATAAATGATTTTATAAAACCTTATAAATATTTGGTATATTCTTATAAGTGATTTTATAAAGGTTTATAAATCATTTATAGGAATATATATAAACTATTGATAAATGTTTATAAATGATTTCTAAATTTTTTAAAATGACTTATAATCCTTATAAAGCCTTATAGGCTGATTTTATAAACTCTTATAAATGAATTATACTTTAATAATTTATTTAGAAAGCCTTATAGACTGATTTTATAAACTCTTATAAAGTCTTATTAATTGTTTTATAAACCATTATAAATAATCTTTTATTTCTTATAAATAATTTACAAACATTTATAATAGAATTATAGACAATTATAATAGTTTTATGAATATTTACTTCTAAATTTTTTTAGATATTTATACTCTTATAAAATATTTATAAACTCTTGAAAAAGATTTATTAACCCTTATAAATTGTGCTATGAAGAATATTAAACTCTTATAATATTTTTATAAATCCTTATATACAGATTCATAAACTTTTATAAATATATTTATAAAACCTTATAAATGATTTATAAGTTCTTATAAATGGTTTTATAAACCCTTATAAGAGGCTTCAGCCGTTTGCACTCCCTGCCGGTGGAAATGATGTTGAGAACCGGTAAAAACAATTAATGTGTTAGAATTGTCTAATAAGTATGGTTTAGTAGTTTACTAATAGTGTTGGTGGTGTTACAGGACGACACTTGGTTTTTGGGCTGGTCATAGAAACTCAAAGATACGTGTGATACTTGCACTTGTGTGGGAGAACGACACGAAGCTCGATATTTCAAACAACAGGATAAAGAGAGCTACGGGGCATTTAGTGTATCAGAAGAGATTCTACAGGACTAAGTTCTGCATATGCCCCGGTGGTTCTCAAGTCAACAGTGCTCGTATTACTGACTCCATCCATTATAAACTCTTATAATTTTTTTTTTAAATGATTTTATAAACTCTTATATAGATTCATAAACTTTTATAAATGTATTTATAAAACCTTATAAATGATTTATAAGTTCTTATAAATGATTTATAAGTTCTTATAAATGATTTATAAGTTCTTATAAATGATTTATAAGTTCTTATAAATGATTTATAAGTTCTTATAAATGGTCTTATAGACCTTTAAAAATAGTGTTATTAATATTTCAAAAGTGTTTTTTTTTAACTTTATAGATGTTTCATACAAGGTTTTATAAACTCTTATAAATTTTATTATTTATTCATAAAAGGTTTTACAAACCCTTATAAATGATTTATATACAAAACTATCATACAAAATGGTGTAGTTCTTGGCATAGGTGATGAGACTAATATTATAATATTTTCATAAACCCTTACAAATATTTTTATAAACCCTTATAAATAGATTTATAAACTCTTACAAATAAATTATAAATTCTTATAAATTATTTTATAAACCCTTTATAAATATTTTTATAAATATTTTGAAGTGTTTTATAAAATAATTTATATAGTTTATTAACTGATTTATAAAGGTTTATAAGCTAATTCATTAATATTTTTAAGGGTTTATAAATTAATCTATAAACTGATTCATAAGGGTTTATAAATTAATCTATAAACTGATTTATAAATATGTATTTTTTATGAATGATTTAGGGACTTTAGGGACTATATAAAAGCATGAAGAAACAAATTGTTTAATCCTTTATAAAAAGGTATATATACTGTTTATAAATGATTTATAAGCCGTTATAAATGGTTTCTAAACTTTGTAAAAACTTTTATGAACTTTATAAATGTTTTATAAACCCTTATAAATTATTTACATACCTTTATAGACCTTATAAATTATTTTACAAACCTTATAAATGGTCTTATAAACCTTTCTAAATGGTTATAAACTCTTATAAATGATTTTTTATAATATAATTTATATATTTTATTAACTGATTTATAAAGATTTATAAGCTAATTCATTAATATTTTTAAGTAAATGTACAAAAACCTTATAATATGATTCATAGGGGTTTATAAATTAATCTATAAACTGATTTATAAATGTTTATAAACTAATTCAAGGGTTTAAAAGTTGATTTATTAATATTTATAAACTAATTCAAGGGTTTTAAGTTAATTTATTATTTTTATTAACTATCTTTAGTTTTATAAGTGTTATAAACGGATTTATAAACCTTATGATATTTTTCTAGCTAAATATATATTTTTTCTCAAGAAGAGCCTCTAAAATGTTAATATACCTTGTATAAATTTTTATAAAGCTTTTATAATGTTTTTTATAAATATTTATAAACCATTATAAATGGTTTATAAACAATGAAAATATTTTTATAAACCTTTATTAATTATATCTTTATAATTTTCTTATAGATATTTATTATAGACCCTTAATAAATATTTTAGAAACCTTTATAAACTTCTATACAATCAAGCACACTTAATGTGTTTATTTATAGAGTACTAGGACCGACCCGCCCTACGGGCGGGATGTAAATTTTAAATAATTAAAACAGTTATATTATAGTTTTAATATATATTCTTATATATGAAACTTTACATACATGTTATTTGTATATATATATATATATATATATTATTACTGTATGCATACAGTTATGTATTAATTTGTATCAATGAATATCTTATGGGTTTCTTACTCATTTTTATATTTTTCTGTATATATTATGTATTAAATCTTAATAATGAGTATAAACTAATATACATTTCTTTACATCACAATATGCAAAGAATACATTTAACCTAACAATATTATGGATATACACTTTTTATTTTTTTTATTTTTAACTATCGCTATTATATTTATGTATATCTAATTATGTTAGAATAATTAATACTATATTGATTAAATTTTATAGGGCTATGTGATGTATATAATTATATTACTGTATATTTTCACTGAGTGTGTTTTATATTTGTTAAATGATATTTTTTATATTTATTTTCAGTTTCAGTAGTTTGGTTATATATATATTCTTTGTTATTCATTCCATCCGTGATTTTTTTTGCTAATTATTAGAAGATTGAGCATCAAAGTCGTCGTTGAATAAATTTCATATACAATAGTTATGATTGTTTGGATGGAGCAACGTTCATTTTTTTATTTTAGCGGAGTACAATAGATCTTTTGTGTTCCTTGTATGATTGAGTTTCCGTAATAGAAAAAAAGCTCCACCAAGTATAAGAATCTTCTTCACTTCACTCGCAAATAACGATACGTTTTATGACCTGAAACAAAAGAAATCGTATATATTTACATTATAAAATCGTCATGCTGATAAACTCTCTTTTGCCACTCTCTTGGATTTATATAATTGTATCTATTTACATTATAATATTCTCAAACTGTACACTCGTTTTAGAAAAGGTTTAACTCATGTAGAACCCAGTTTGGTTAAACCAATTCCATGGCTTGCGGTAATAATACACGATCACACGGCTATCAATGAAAAAATAACTTTATATTACAGGCACCTCTCAGGTTTCAGTATTTAACCAACATTATTTATTAAAAAATTACAAATACTCCCACATCGTCTCATGTACTTGAACCTGTAGGACAGTAACGACATCAGATAAATATAAGACAAATCGGTCTAAAGATATTAGGTATGGCTAAGCTTAGTACAAAAGTATTCTTACCTTTCATTTTGCAGCCAATTGACTTTTTGTGAGTTTCCTCGGTTGTTCCTCAGTTGTTCACATCTCCATCAATAAAGGTAAATTAAAGAAAAACGAACATATATAGCAGAAAGTTTCTTCTCCCATCCAACTCTAACTTGCTTATTCGCTTCTTCTCCCATCCAACATACGGTTACTCACCTCCAACAACCATCTTTATAACAATCCCACCTTAAAGAGTTTTTTTCTTTATTGATCAATCCCACCTTAAAGAGTTTCAAATGTTAAAATACACTTAATGACGATGGACAGAGAAATCTGCTTTCGAGAAAAGAACATGCATTTAAGCAAGTTGTGATACAGACTAATGAGCTCTGAACTTTTCTTAAACACCCCACCAAGGTCTTGTCCTATGCTGCAATCATATTGAGTTCACCATAACCATCAAGGCATCAAACCATGTCTTTCAAATAACTAATCATATAAAAACCACAAAAAATGTACTTTAATAACTTCTAAAAATAGAATATGAAAGGCAATAAGGAGTTGATGACTGTTTATTACCTCTGAGGCTTTGTAATATATGAGAATCTGATGGGTTTTTTTCATCTGCATAGAAAAGAAAACATTTATTTTTAAGACATCTGAAACAGCATATAAGTGACAAAAAGAACCATCAAGCAAGCAACTTTCGCCAAACAAAAAGACCAGAAGCAACCTGTAACGGAGTTTTAATGACTTATTAATAGAAAACTTATATCAATTGTGTTTTATAAGACATAGATTTGAATCACTTGCATTACTGAACAATAAAACAAAATCTAGCTTAAGCGGTAACTTCATCATCTTTTGTAAAAAGAACAGAGGCTGACGTGCTCTACATATGCTCTGCACAATCAAGCAAAGGGTTCATAGGCACCTCAATGATGAATCATCGATGGAGATATCTTTTTAGAAAAAAAGAATTAATGGAAGAAGTACCAAGGAATTGAGCTAGCCCGTCCATGCCTTCTGGGTCTGAGAATGAACCAACACCAACGTTCATGGAAGCAGCACACTGAGAGACAGAAGAGGTAGAAGAATCCTTTAGGTGTTTGCATAACTCAAAAGTCAACTTGTAAGAAAATTCTCCAAATTATCCGGAACCCAAGTCCAACCTTTCACCAAAACCCTAACGTCATCCATCTTCATCCCACCGCAACCCAAGCTGCCGGATTCTTGCAGAGAACCCGAACTAACATTGCCTCGGATCGAACCCTTGTGATGATTCTCCCTGAACCGAGCACAACCCACTTCCAAGTCCCATTTTATAAACGCCACCAAGACGTCTCTGAACGGATCCGATGATACGGCGTCGTCAGAGGAGGAATCGGGATAAGGAAGGGAAGTGGAGGCGGAGGGGAATTCGAGAATGCCAATGAAAGAGAGGATGAGAGGAGTGAAGAACATCATGAGTAGAGTCACGATTGCGTTGAGGTGTCTCATTGGCATGATGCGGGATTGATTGATTTCTCGACGCCGGAGAGGTGAGTAAAAATCCACAGCCTCGGATTAGCCATAACACGATCTATCAGTATGAGATATGAAGATAATATGAGATCAAGGAGAGGAATACTCACACATATTTATACATACAAAAATCACCGTCTTTCAGATCGAAACAAAGCATTGAAGAGGATGTAGTGGGGGAGCGAATCAATGGGAGTAATCACAAAGCCTTTACCCAGACCGTTTCAGATAATGAGAAGAATCGTAAACGTCCTCGCCCTCGCAGGAAGCGGAGAGACGACCTGCATCTCTTGTCTGATTAGGGTTAGAGGACATATTTACTTTTTGGCTGGAAACAATGTTAAATTCGACGGTCCAGACTCAGACAGCAAACGAAGCCCACATGGTGATGAATAAATGATACGGTGCGTATCTGATGTGTCAGTGCGTGGAAGCTCCTATTTGTGACGTGGAATCTGGCAGGGAGAGATTAAAGTTCTCTTTATATATAAAGTAGGAATTCGGTCGTATTCTGTGAAATATGATGTATTGTTGTTGTTTAAGATATACTTTTTATCAACATTTTTGTTTGTTCGTTTGGTTTGCCTTTAGATTATTTGTAATTGTATTTATATACGTAGGTTTGTTATCTTTAATTTTTTTTTTGTATAAGATAACAAAGATTCACATCAATTTCTAAATATAAATTCTCGATAAGATTAGATCCATATGATTTATATTTTTAATTACTGTTAATCTAGATATAATTTAAAGGTTCTCGGTCACTTTTGTTGTTTTAGAGATGTATTAGCAAGGCCGATTGAAGTTTCTTCAACTGTCAGCCTCTCAAATTGTTGGATCCAAGTGAAACACATATCCTTGTTATTTTAAAGAAATCCTCTAAAAATTATATGTTTGTAATCTCTCTTCTTTTAGGCGAGTTTATGCTCTGAAACTGTGAGTCCAATATGGGATAGAAACGACGAACTACATAGATAGAGAGAGCTAAAAAGTTTAAAAGTAATGCTCGCACCAAATGGATTTATTTCTGATTTCACTAAGTGGGCTAAAATGGTCAAGTAACAAACCTACATACACGCACCTAACAAATTAGCCAATCCACAAATAGAGATCCAAATAAAGCAAGCTGATGTGTTGGTGAGAGTTTAAAGTTAATAAAGCAAGTCGATGTGTTGGTGAGAGTTTAAAGTTAATAAAGCAAGTGATGTGTTGGTGAGAATTTAAATAACTTTCCTATGGCTTGTTCGGGGCTAATCCCAAATTTTTCCATATGTTTTTGTTTAATTTAAATTATATAACTATTATATTTAAGTATCTATAATTATAAATTGCTTAACTGATTAAATTAAACAAATTAATAAAATATGAAATATTTTGTATTATCTGTTGTCATGATTAATTTACAATTACTAAAATTAAATTTTTGTTTTGCTTTTAGTAGCAGAAAATATATAAGATGGTGAGCATGTTAACCAAAATAAGTAAACTTTAACTACTGATAGAACAAACTATTTGTGAACAAAACAAAAGTATAACAAACTACTCCATATCTTCTTAAAGATCGAGTACTAATCCAGATTTCAGTTGCCTCCCTTACATTTAGATTTTTATAATTCCTTTGGAAAGTGGACATATTTACTCGTCCGAAGCACTTGAACTCAAAACAACCCAATGTTTATGCACTTTATCGCCATGATAATTTTAGTGAGTTTGTTAATGGAGAAGGAATAAGCCGGGATGGGGAAGATGACATTGATCATCGCTCGTGTTGCTGATGGGTTGCCTCTAGGCTCTAGCTGACTTGCCAGTCACCAAAATCCATACAAGAATCACACGCCTGAAGAAGAGGAAAAGATTCAGATAGTTCTTACTTATGAAAGCACACAAAGAACATTCCGTGGTTTTACTCAAGTCGACAGCTAAGAAACATGTAGTGGAAGATGATGAGCTTGTAGTAAGTTATACGAAGCTCATCTCTCAAACTTAAAAACATTACAAAAGATGCAGATTTGTGACTTATCGAGATCATAAATTGTCAAAAGGTAAGCAATTGAAACCGTGATAAGTGCAATCCTCCGCAATATAGAAGATGACTGTTACACGTTGTTTTCAAGATTTTATCATAAGGCTTCTGTAACAGATAGAATGTTAGGGGTTGTTCTTACACGGAATTGAGAAAGTTTCTTATATCATTGGAACTATTAGTGGCTTTCCCAGTGATGGCAGATATAGAATAACTCAATTTAACTCCAATCTGCTCTTTTCAGTTTGGACATTTGCGTAAAGACACCTAAAGAACCCCATCCGCTTTGCTGAAGCTAGATGTTCAAATAGCTCAACGCTGAGAAACCATGCTATCCTCTTGCCTCATGACATATGCTAATGTCTCGTCGTGATTTCTTGTCACCCATCTGAATATAGACAATATAGGACAAACCACTGCGCTTATAACTAAAATTTCAAAGACATAAACCAACTTAAGTGGCATCTAAGAGTCCATTTGCTCATCCAATGAATCAGTATTTCTTGCTCTCATAAGCTCCATTGTTGCTTTTTCCAATATCTATTTCAAAGCTTTATCGCTTTATGATGATATCAACTTCCTCTCAGATATCACATATACGTAAGTACCCACCCACCAAGAAAGTTTTTCAGATTTGTGAAAGAGTGGCAATTGACTATTATATGTATATATATAAGTATGGCACTACTTACTTGTTCAGCTTAACTCGAATTGTCAGATTGACAGATAAGTTTCTCATCAATAAAAGAACCTGATATACCCAAAAGGAGAAAAAAGTACCAGATTAGCTTTCTCTGTTTATGATCGACTGCAGCTTTAGAAAAAGGTTATGTCCGACTAAACATGTCACATACCGCTCCATATTTATTGGATCCATCTGCTTTAATCTCGGAGGTGACCTGATGTGTTGGGATCAAACACACTTTCAATAAATCTGTAGACTTGAGCAAATTTCGGCATCGCTGCATTAAAAACCGATGCCAAACAACTCGCTCTCAGCGTAAATTTAAAAAGATGGATATAGTTAAAAGACGTATGATGATAATAACAAAGTCTTTACCTCTACGTGGCTTTTCACAACTTTGTTCATCATCATTAGACTCTGTCACCGCTGGTAATTTTGGCGTAACTTCCTTATTACTGGTGCTGTAACAGCGATTCTTTGGGAGAGCCGCAGCCGAGACTCCCGGTTGCTCTATTATTCATTACACCATATAGTTAACACCATTCACAGATACAACAACTAAATCAAAACCATGATGATGTCACTATACCTTGAATCACCGGTTTCGTTGATGCATGATTCTGAGAAGAAGAAGAGCTAGACGCAGGGGGGTTTCCCACAAGTGAGTGTGAATCAGAAGAGCTGTACAAATAAACAGTTTGAACCAAGGGTGCGTTCAAAACAGGGATGGAACCAATGGCGTGGGAGGGGAGAGAAACTGCAGCATAATAAAAAAACCATCAGAGAGAGAGAGAGGGACAAAAAACAATCAAAGAGTGGAGGCAAGGAGATGACCATTTTTAGGAGCCTTTTGAGGATAAGGGTGCCTAGCTTTCCTCTTAGGTCGTGGAAGAGGAAGGTGCTCGTTAGCACCGCTCTTCTGAACTTTGAGAAAGTACTTCGCGGCTACGATCTGCCCAAAAGCAAAACCCCATCACGCAAAACATCTATATTTGAATAAAAATCAAATCATAGATATGAAGTGAGCAAAGTGGTGTTTACATCTCTTACATTTCAATAAGAGTGAAGAAAAGGAGGAAGATGAGGGAGAGAATGTAGTATCCAATAGATTTGCTGCTGAATTTCATCGAGCTTTCCTCCCTACCAGGCTGTAACAACAAACGAAAACAAAATCAATAAACAAAACCAAAATCATCTAAACTCAAGCATTCTAGATCAATAAAATAAACCATAATCATCTAAACGCAAACATTCTAAATCAAGAAACGAAACGAAAATTATCTAAAATCAAGCTTTTTATTGAAAAAGAAGTTTCAAGGGTTTTGAGGATCTGTGAGGATGATGTTCACATGATGAAGTCTAACCTTTTTTATAGTTGTAAATGCACCGCCTTGAAGGGAGGGAAGAGGCATTGATGTAGAACGCGTGGTTGCAGCGGATCGACGGATTTAAGAAGGGTGTTAATGACAGAATTAATCCATCCCCTAACGGTATAGTGGATAAGGAACGGAGGCGAAACGACACCAAGATATCTCGATCCAGTGAATCGTCAACACGATTCTTCTCGACTTCTCTCCCAAGACTCCATTGACAGACATCAATGAGAACTCGAAGAACAGGTAGAACCCTAGATGGTGTCGGCTCCAATTGTTGAAGAAGGTATATGCGGCCTATCTATGATATGTTCGCAGCACAAACAAAGATCGAAGCCCAGCAATTGCAAAACCAAGACCGTAAGTAATGAAACCCAAAAAACAAAGAAAATAAAGAGAGGACACGTGTCGTCACCTCCTTCACTGAATTAATGACGTGGATATCCTAAGAAGTAGAGAAACCTTATTTGTTTTCATCAGAGAAAACACCAGCTTTAGAGCATTGGTCTCCGGCGTTTCTCCAGCTTCATATCAGACTGAAACATACAAAAGGAGAATCAGAATAACACCATTGACTAAACTATGTAACAAAGAGAGAAATTGCGGTTGATTTCTTACTCTTCCGATGGCTTTTGAAGATTGTAAAAGCGAAGACACATCCTCATATATTTTATATTTGCTGCAGAAACTCAATACCAAACTCATATAAACAAAAGATGATGAATGAATTTGGAACTGAAGAAAAGAGGTGTAAGCATACTTTAACAAATCGTAATTCTTTTGCAGAGAGGAACTCTTTCTCCCTGTATTCCTCAAGTTTCTTCACCTTCCATTTCTGAGATTTGCTCAAAGTCCTCTTCTTTAAGTTCAGCTTATCAGACATTGTTTACAGGTTTTAGTCAGGAGAATTGAACTATTTCAAAAATCTTATTACTTTGAGTAGGGTTTTATCTAAACCTTTACCTTGTTGGATCCTTTATTCTGCTTTTTCCTTCATGCGTTGCCGATAAACTGAAAGAAGAAGAAGGCAAGGATCGATTTATAGAAAAAAAAAATTGCAGAGAAAGAGAGAGAGAAATCATTACACCGATTTGAGCCACTGAATCTCTCGAGCCTCTATTCTTGGTGTCAGAGAACATATACGAATCGTCGCAGATGGAACAGTGGGATGAATCCTAAAATTTGATGGAAGGAGGATGAAGACGATATGGTTTCTCTCTATCGCCTGAACTGTTTGTAATATGAGCCCACAAAATAAAGCCCAAAAATGACAAAGACACCCCGTAAATTAATGAAACGCAGTGGATTGATAGGTGTACACGTGTCGACGTGAGGGAGTTCCAATTTCCAAGCTGGAATCCTATGTGGACCCCTTAAGAAGAGATCAAACTCTTCTTTATATAATTAGATTAGAGACATTAACACACATGATCAATCATCAATTGAAACAAAAATCTGCAAACCAAACACTTCAAAAAAGAATTAAAACTCAAAATCACAATTAAAGCTTGCAATCAATAACAATATAAAATCACAATTAAATGTTTATATATTAGTTATAATGGTTTATAAATTATTTATAAGGAATTATATATAATCTATAAAGGTTTATAAATAATCTAAGGATTTATAGATCATTTGTAATAGTTTCTAAGTTATTTATAATGGTTTATATATCCTTTCTAAGAGGTATATATATCATTTACAACGGTTAATTTATTTATAAAAATTCATAAACCATTTAAAATCATTTATAAGGGTTTATGCATTACTATAAGGGTTTATGAATTGTTTATAAGATATTACAAATCATTTGTAATGGTTTATAAATTATTTATAATGATTTATAGATCATTTATAAGATGGTTATATATCATTTTAAAGGTTTTTAAATAGTTTATATAGTCTTATAAACAGTTTATATAATATTATAAATAACTTATAAAACCTTATAAAAATATTTAAATTCAAAAGAAACCATAAAATTATTTATAAAGGCTTACAAATCGCAATGCATCTCCATGTAAATAGTCTTCATCTAACGACTATTTATTAAACTACTGCATCCATCGATAAGCTCATTGAAACATCCATAACCGGAAAATCTGCTACTAGCGTAGGCAGTTGAGCAATGAAACCACCTCTGGGAGCCTCGCGGTTTTTTTGTTGTCGAGGTCTAGCCACAGACTGTGAGCTGATTCTCCGTTGCAGTCAATCTCTCCGGACAGCGTGTGGACGATTAGGCGAACCAGTGACTCTAGAGGAAACACAAGCGCTGTACCAATCTGTTCACGGTATGGAACATATTTGCATACACCGAAAACTCACTTCCCTGTGTCTTGACTAATCTCCTCAAAGTACTTCCCAATCAGCTTCTTCTCCTGTATGAACTTCACGTTAGACAGAATCTCAGCAGAGAGCTCAATGGCTTGGTCGAAACTTTCTCTCCTCCGTAAGAAACATCAACCACGTACCCACTCAATGAACCAAACAAAGTCCCATTCCCGTCCATAACAATGAAACCAAACATCAACCACGTTCCCACTCATTGATGTTTGAAGCGGTTCCGTATTCATCAGCAAGCATCTTGGTGACACGAGCTACTTGATCTCGTGGAGGCATAATGAGTGAGAATACGTTTCTAGAGTGAACATAACGATACTCCACTTCTAAGTTTTGTCAACTAGAAGACCACACAAAGAAAAATCAATAAGAAGTTTTCGCTATAACAAGAAGAACAAAGACAAAATCATGAATAGTCTACTTCTAATCCAGAACATTCGGAGAAATTAATCATACGAAAATCAAATAAGCATTGGTACTTACAGGTTCTCTTTCTTCAGGAATACTAAGATGATGCTAGAACCAACCAATCTCAAAAACAAACTACTAGTCTAAAGGAACCATCTTTCAACATCAAAAGCTATACGAAAACCAAACGAATCATCAATAAGTGAAAGGACATACGTATCGGCAGATTGTT
Organism: Brassica carinata; assembly: GCA_016771965.1. Lineage (NCBI taxonomy): Eukaryota > Viridiplantae > Streptophyta > Magnoliopsida > Brassicales > Brassicaceae > Brassica > Brassica carinata. The sequence continues at coordinate 17,099,214 of CM028691.1, forward strand.
GAACCTCCTCGGAAGCTTGTAGCTACCATCATCCTTCTAAACCCTCAATTAAGATTCAATCACAATCATATATAAGCACATGTTATATATGAATTCTTCTCTATCACTCTACACCATCACCAACAAACAGATCACCACCCCAACAACCGCCGCCGCCGCACTCCGCCTCTTCTTCCATGACTGTTTCCCCAACGGCTGTGACGCCTCCGTCCTCGTCTCCTCCACCGCAATCAACGCCGCCGAACGCGATTCCCCCATCAACTTCTAGAAGAAGAATCAAAAGAGAGGGAGGAGCACAGAGATTGTTCTCGACTTCGTCGAGAGAGAGAGATAGCCGTGAGAGAGAGACAAGAAAAAATAGGTAAGGATAGTATTGTCTTTTGTTCATTAATGAAAATGGTATTTGTGAAAATGTCTCTAGAGTAGTGGTAAAAGTGAAAAGTGGTACCAAACAAAGTGTAGTTGTAATTTCTCCTCTTATAATTTGTCAATTAGTAATTTATTATTAAAAGCATAGCTTAAAATATAATTTGGATCAGTCCCTTCTACATTACTGAACCAGTCAGCAACAATGCATGTCAAAGAGGCTTGCAAGGTAAGTGTAATCTGATTTTAAACTTTTATGTTACTGACTTAGTCCCTCTTACTGCAGGTAAAACAGATTTGAGGACAATTTTTTAAAAAAAGGGAAGGAATGATATGATTCTGGACCAGCTTAATAATGAAGACAGTGAGATCATGGGAAGCACTAAAGAATGGAGTCATGAACCTGATCATGGAGAGCTTGTAGTTGTTGAAGAACATACAAATGAAGAGTGTTCGAGCCAAAAGCAAGATGTTATCATCAGAAAACACTTTGATCTACATTCAAGATACTCTTCAATGAAGCTGATCATCATCTAGGCAAGTGACTTGTGTATACTCTTTTTCCCTTGATTGATTTTGTCTCACAGGGTTTTCCAATCAAGGTTTTTAATGAGGCGCCACAAGTTCACTTTCACATCTCCTAGATGATTGATCTTGGTCTGTCCACATGAAGACCTTATGTTATATTTTGAGCTATGCTTTTTATGTTATTTAGTTTTCGAAAACTTGGTTTTTGTTTAATTTCTAAGGAAATCTGTTCTCTTTATTTTATTTCTAGTTTCGAGACCTTGTGCATGTACAAGGCTTATCCTTTATATTGTGGTCGTGACCCTCTTATATCATTAAGCAATCTTTTATCAAAAACCCTTTTCTCTCTTCTCTCTTGTCTTTGGCGAGTTGAAATGTTGCTGGTATGTAATATCCGGCTGGGATCTCTGTTCTAATGTGTCATATCTAGTTCAGTGTCCCTGGACTATCAGGAGTCGAACCATAGCTCTTGTGTTCTACCTCATTCCACACGCCTTGAAACAGATCGAGTCTTGTCTCTCTGTTTACGAGGATTATCATTTGTTCTCTCTTCCCAGACCCAGAGAAGGATCCTAGGATCGTGTTAGAACTTCAGCCATTCTGCCCACTTTATCTTAAATTTTACAGTTTTGATACTTGCCTAATTTCACTATCTTTCTTTGGTTTTAAGCCAGTTACCTAAAAACAAAAGCTATCAACAAACGAATTTTATTTGGATTGATCATATCATATGAGACCAAATAAACTCAAATCAGGACGAGAGAGAATTATCAACTTTGTTTTCTATACCAAGAAACTTTCTTTGCTTACTTATTTTGACATTTCCTGAGAAAAGAACATATATGGGTCTTGTCCCATGCACGTCACCACCAAATACACTATATCCATACCATATTTATCCACAAAATAATGTCCCACTCTTTATTATTATCCAAACATCCGAATCCAAAACAAACCAAGCCCATACCCTTTTTCCAAAGTCAAAAACAATCATTTCCTTCTCCAATTATAGAAAAAGAGCAAGTTTGCACGGAATTTGTCAATTTGATATAATCGATCCAAGAATTACCAAACAAAACACACAAAAGTGTAGTGTAGTATTGAAATAGAAAAGAAAAAAGAACAAGAGAGAACAGGTTCTTGTCTTGTAGCCTGATCAGTTTCTTGGAGTCAGTATCCATGGAGCTTCCACAATCTGTAAACACAGAGACAAACATAAACTATGGAGAAGCGACGATTTAACTCTCACGAATCTCCTCGTCTCATTTCCTCTCTCTCTAACTTTCTCCACATAACTCTCCACTTTCCCATTCGCTCTCTCTACCAACACTTCTAACAACGATCTAACCGTCTCAAAAGTCACCTTCCCGGTTAAATCCACCAAGTATTTCCGGTTACTCGGTACAGACAACGATGACGCTACCCCATCGATCCACGTCCGGTCCGATTCCGGTTCCGTGCTTTTTCTTCTCGACGCTCTCACGAACGTTTCAACCGCACCGTTACATACCGTTACTAGCGTTTGCTTAACCTTGTGTTCGTGTTTCGGGTTGGTTAAACCGGCGAACAAATCGTCGAAAACGTTAACCTCCGTCGTCTTGTCGAGATAAACTGAAACCGCCGTGCTCACGAAACGCTCAACGCAATCGCCGATCAGCTTCCTCCCGTCGTCAGAGCAAATCGCGTCGAGCAATTTCGATTCGCCGGAGGATTGTGCGGAGTAGAGCGCGACGACCAAGTTTCTAGCGAAGCTACCGACGATAACCGAGGCAAAACCGGACCCGGTTTTAGTGAAAAGCTTATCCATGACCCGATCCGTAAAACCGGACCCGGATTCATCTAACCGGTAACCTCTGAGCAACCCGACCGTCACGGCTTGTGTGAATCTGATCAAGGAGGAGTTGAGCTCATCCGAGTTCGCGAGTTTGGAAATCTGTTTCAAGCTGTTTGGGATTTGGTCGGAGTCTGATCTCAGAAACTCCGTTAGATCCTTGGTGATCAAGCTAACCGCTTCGGCGGAAGCAGAGGCTGCTTCGATGAGGTTGAAGAGGAGAGTGAAGAGCTTAGAGATTTGTTTTCTTTTGTGGGAGATGGAAGGAGAGTGGTAAACCCTGAAGGCGCCGTAACCACTGAGTGCAAGTAAGATCCACTTCTTGTTCCTCACAGCAAAACTGAAACCTTTTTCCCCCAAAGATAAATCCATAAAAGTATATTACAGATAGAATCGAGCTTATAACATCATTTTTCTCTCACTTTAATGCGAAATCAGAACAGAGGAGAAGTGGCGAAATCAAGATTCTTGGAGGAATGGGGAAATAGAAAAGGAAAATTTATGGTAAGAGATTCGAATTGGATAAGAATTCAAGTCATATGACGTCAGAGCCAATGACACAAATGTAACGAAAGAGAGGGAGAGAGAGAGAGCTTGTGTGTTACTGTGCTGCAGATGTCTGATTCTATCAAGTAGTAGTAGAAGATATGATGGAGATGACATAGGTGTGTAAGTGAGAAGAAATCGCTTGCTGTCTTTTATTGCAAGTTTGGGCATGGGGTGGTTGTTGGATGATGATGATGGTAAAAGTCAGTTATGGAGTCTTTAAAGTTCAACACCTTCTTCATATCCCAATCCATTTTTAGTTTTATAATTTATACATAATAAAGTGAACGGTCATGCCTGAATCGTGTAGAATTTAATTTGATGATTAGATATACATACACACGAGCACACAGAAAAATATAACCACCGCAATTCCGCAATTTTTTTTTTGTTTTCATACGTCAAAAACATTATAATAAAATTAAAAAATTGCTTTATTTTCCCCTTCTATTATTAATAATTTAATATCATTCGTTCAAGTTGAAAGTTGAAACCAATGGATAATGGCGGTGCGCTTTTCTTAACAAGGTATAAAATGTGAAATCACGAGGATGTTAAAAAAAAAAAAAACCTATGAAATCCCAGCGAGACATGTGGTTCCATGTGGAGGGTGTGAGGTGCTAACGCCTTGGAAAGAGGCGAGCCGTCGCGTATCTTTGAGGTTCAGTCACCGTTACGTGGCCCTAGTTTCCGACACATGGCATGATAGTGTCTCTTTCATCTCATGATAGTACACGTGTGTCTCCGTTCGTCGACCCAATATATCAAAGCTCCAAAACGTTGGGAGTACTACACTTCACGCTTAAAGACCACTCTCATTACACGCATCAGGAGTTCTATTTGCTGAGTATATGTGCTGCGAACCTGAACCCGATCCGATTGAAAAGCCCGAACCTGATTGTTGCAGTTCTAGAGAAATATCCAATTAAGATGTATAGGTGTATGTATTGCGTATTGAGATTGGGAACGATGAAGAACGAGAACAATGGAGAAGAAAGAATTTGTTATGAAAAATGTATATTCATTTCTTAATCATACCGTTTACAAGCTAACGTCCTTATATACAATACATATTTAATAAACCGAAATAGATATACTGAACCAGCGAAAGGAAACTAATTCAGCTAACCAAGTAATTTGGTTTATATTTCAATAGGTCCCTTCAAGATGAGCTGTCAAAGAAATTGATAAGGCTCATCTTGAATTTGAGATGTTCAAATGAAGCAGGGAACAAAGGTTTAGTTAGGATATCAGCAACTTGATCTTCAGTCTTCACATGAAGCATTTTGAGAAGACCTCTATCCAGTTTCTCCCGAACCGTATGGCAATCGAGTTCAATATGTTTGGTTCGTTCATGGAAAATAGGATTAGTCGCAATATATAGCAGCTGTGCTGTCTGAGAAAAGAACCGGTACTGCAACTTGAGCAACACGAAGATCTTTAAGCAGAGCAACAAGCCACATCATTTCACACGAAGCCAGAGCTAAAGCTCTATATTCTGCTTCTGCAGAAGATCTAGAAACGGTAGGTTGTTTATTGGACCGCCAAGAAATTAAAGAAGAGCCAAGAAACATTGTGAAACCCGTCGTTGATCTTCTACTGTCCTGACACGAAGCCCACTCAGTGTCTGCAAAACCTTTGAGACGTAAATCAGCAGTAGTAGAGTAAAACAAACCCTGGCTGACTATGCCTTTTATGTATTGTAAGACTTTGTATCTGGTCGAGTAATGGTTAGGTACATAAGACGTCCCACAATCCGTCAATACATACCAGCATCAGCAAGAATCACACCATCACTCTTAGACAACTTCAGATTAGGAACCATTGGAACAGAGGAAGGCTTGCATCCAGACATTCCAGTAGACGAAAGGAGGTCCAATGCATATTTCCTTTGAAAAAGAGAGATGCCAGCAGATGTACGAGCTATCTCCAATCCCAGAAAATACTTAAGAGCACCAAGATCACGCAACTTGAAACAATGTTGAAGAATAGCAGTAAGCTCAGAAGCAGCCTGAGGACTTGTACTTGCTATGAGGATGTCATCAACATATACCAATACCACCAAGAAGTCATCACCAGCTTGTTTGATAAATAGAGTATGATCTCCATGACCCTTGACAAATCCCATAGAGAAGAATGCTTGAGATAACTTCTTAAACCACTGGTGAGAAGCCTGTTTAAGACCATAGATTGATTTGTGCAAACGAAGCACAGGACGAGGAGGAAGAGAGATCCCCATTCTCGCCTGTCTCTCAGGATACCTTCAGGTATTTGCGTATATATATCTCTTCTTCGAGCTCACCATTTAAAAAGGCATTGGAGATATCAAGTTGAGTTAAAAACCATTGCTTTCAAGCTGTAACTTTCAACAACAGCTTGATAGTAACCATTTTAGCAACTGGTGAGAATGTCTCATTATAATCCAACCCTTCCTTTTGAGTATAACCCCTAGCTACCAACCGTGATTTTCTTCTTTCCAGAGTATCATCAGCATTAAACTTCAGAGAATGAAGCCATCGACATCCAACAGCTCGCTTTCCTGGAGGTAAAGACGTAACAGACCAAGTATTCGTGCCTTCCATAGCATCAGTCTCCTTATCAACAGACTCACATCATTCATTAGATTTACGAGCCTCAGCTTATGATGATGGAATGGGAATACTAGTGATATGATTGATGAAAGAGAGATATGATGGTGAGAGTTTTGAATATGAAAGAGATGTTGAAATGGGAGAAAGAGATGTGGATTTGAATGAAGTGCAAACATAATCTTGCAAGTAAGATGGTGGTTTCTTTAAACGAGTGGTAGAAATTTCTGAAGAGGAAGAGACATTGGTTTGTGTTTTAGAAGAGTGAGATATACCTGAGGGTGGAGTGGTGAATGGTGAGAGACTGTCAAAAGGAAACGCAGGATGATCTTGAGGTGTCTTCTTCAGAGGAAATATGTCTTCATGAAAGAGAACATTACGAGAGATGAAGATCATGTTACTTTCCAAGTCCAGCAGCTTATAACCCTCAACTCCAAAAGGATATCCCAAGAAAACACACGCCTTTGAGCGAGGTTAGAACTTATGTCGTTGCTTCGGAGATGTTGAAGCATAACAGAGGCATCCAAATGAACGAAGTTGAGAGTAAACATGTGGTTTACCAGTCAGGATCTCATAAGGTGTCTTGTTAGATAATAGCTGAGATGGCGTTCTGTTTATAAGGAACACCGCTGTGAGAATACAATCTCCTCAATAGCTAAGAGAAACATTAAACTGGAACGCCAAAGCACGAGCAACATTGAGAATATGTTGGTGCTTGCGCTCAACACGGAGTTCTGTTCTGGAGTTTCTGGGTACGAATGGTAAGATAAGATACCCTTCTGTTGGTATAGTTGAGTGAACTGTAATTCCGGAGCATTGTCAGAGCGTACAGACTTCACCTTTGTGTTGTATAGATTCTCAACTTGTTCAATGAATGAAGGAAAAACTGTGAGAACTTCATTCTTTGTACGAAGAAGAAATACCCAAGTAGCTCGTGAATGATCATCTACTACTGTCAAGAAGTATCGATATCCATCAATGGTTTCAACCGAAAAAAGTCCCCAAATATCAATATGTAACAACTCAAGGTTTGTGTTACAAATATTATTGAGAGATGGATATGGAAGTTTCTTCTGCTTTGCCAAATGACATGTATGACAAAAAGCAGAGTCTTTATTCTTGAGTTTTGTTGTTCCTAAAGCATCAGAAATCACGTCCAGTCTTGAATATGATGGATGACCAAGACGCCTGTGCCATACACCAACATCCACGACTGAAGCTTGAAGGTTCTGCGTGTACAAGACATAGAGATCCCCAATACGTCTATCCTAACCAATCGTCAATGCCCTGGTAGGATCCTGAATGAGACAAGTAAAGGGATCAATATGACACGAGATTTCAAATCAGTCATCAACAAACTGATGCTTAGGAGATTCAGCCTGAATTCTGGTATGTATAACACATTGTTGAGGCAAATGTGTGAGTTGAGTTGAACCTTGCCAACACCACTGATCTTAATAGTAGATCCAGTTGGTAGGTTAACATAGCTCTCAACCGATGTATCAAGAGATACAAAGAGTTGTTTCTCATGAGTAACATGGTGTGTGGCACAAGAATCAATCACCCATGTTTGAGAAGACAAGTTATGTTATGAAACCATCAAAATGCCAACAATGCAATATGATGATGGTGAAAAAGAGATACCAGAATTGGATGTACTCGCTTCCATAGTACCCGTCGCAGGAGATGATTGCAACTGAGAAGTGAAGAGAGCAATGAACTGCTGTATCTGGTCCTTTGAGAGACTACCAAGCATGTTTTCAACATTCACATTCTTTTGCTCAGGAGTAGGAGAAGAACCAGTAATTTGTGCAGCTACCTTCGGAAGAGAGTTCAATTTATCCTGAGGTTTGAATTTGGAAACAAAACATGGAGGAAAACCATGTTTCTTGTAGCAACGCTCAGCTATATGTCCAGGACATTTACAAAAGGAACATATAGGGCGTCCTTTGTTGGGACCATTCTGAACGTAGCAAACAACTTGATCATTCACCGGTGGAGGAGTTTCAGAGACTTGAAACACATACGGAGAAGGTGTAACATTATAGAATCCCTTCTGACTATCATCTTGGTCCAGGATATTATAAACTTCCACCAGTGATGGCAAGACTTTCTTCATGATTATTTGGTGTCTAGTGATCGCGTAAGATTCTTTGAGACCTGCCAAAAACTTAACAATCTTGGAACGTTCAATCTTCAATTGATGCTTAGCAGCATTACCACATATACAAGGGAGATCCGGTTCATCAGAGTTCTCAAGATTATCCCACAGAATCTTCAGAGTAGTGAAATATTCAGAGAGAGACATCAAACCTTGGCGGAAATCTTGTATCTGCTGAGTGAGATTGAAAGTTCTCGGAAGTTTTGTCAAGTGAAAACGATCTTGTAGGTCACGCCATATATCAGACGCATCATTCAATCGTAATATGATGCGATAGATCTGGTTAGAGACTGAGTTAAGCAACCATGATTTAAACATACTATTGCAGCGTGACCAGATGCGAAAACTAGGATGAGATTCTTCAGGACGAGCAAGAGTTCCATCAATGAATCCTATCTTGTTTTTAGCATCTAAAGCAATTTTCATCGCAGCACTCCAATCATCATAGTTAGAACCATCGAGTTGAATGGAGATCAGTTGTAAACCTGGATGATCGGAGTTGTTCATGTACAGAGGAGACTGAGTCAGATCGGTGAGATTCTCCATGGAGTACGCTTGCGATGTATCAATCGGTGAATCAACAGCAACCGATGGAGATCGCGGAGGAGAGCGATGCACGGCATTCGATCTACACGATTCCGAGTCATACAGCAAGGTATCTTCTTAATAGACACCATCGGAGCTCAAATTCGATTGATCGTTGTCAAGATCGAGCTGAAAGATGAATAACGAAGCGGAATCGAGTGATAAAAGAGCTTTGTGATGGCTCTGATACCATATTACGTATTGAGATTGGGAACGATGAAGAACGCGAGCAGTGGAGAAGAAAGAATTTGTTATGAAAAATGTATATTCATTTCTTAATCCTACCGTTTACAAGCTAATGTCCTTATATACAATATATATTTACTAAACCGAAATAGATACACTGAACCAGCGAAAGGAAACTAATTCAGTTAACCAAGTAATCCGGTTTATACTTCAATAGTATGTACTCAGTATTCTAGGTGTGATCATGTAATATTTAATTTGAAGTTTTGAACCAGTCCAAAATGGTATGGATATCCAAGAAAATACAAAATTACTTGATTTTTTAAACATTTTTATCCAACCTTGAATGATTTGAATATTTTTAAGCATTTGTGGATTTAGTTTCTTATGTTATAGTTTTTGATTAATTCAGATATTTTGGTAGTTCAAATAGTTTTATTCATAAAACCAATCGGAAACAAAATAAAATCAAAATGAACTGAATCAAAATTTAAATCGAATTATTAGTTTCTTTATTTAATAAATTTTAAATGTAAGTAAAATCCAATGTTAGTTATTATATGATTTTTAGTTTTTTTTACTGAAGTCATGTATTATTAATTCTATAATTTATAAATTATAATTTAAATCACTTGATATTCAGTCATATAATTTATTAATAAATTTGATTTTACAATAAATTTGAGTAGATTTAGAAAGATTTTTTGATAAATCCAAAGACTTTCTGGAACATTATTTAGTTTTATATTCATTAATCTTGTTTGAATAGAGCATAAAAAGGAACTTTCATCTTTTCTTTTTATAAAAAATTTATAAAATACAATTACAAATAAAACTAAATCATTTAGTTTTTTAGAAGGTAACAAGGAATTCAAGACAAAAATTTGAATGCGCAAATCTTCATAACAAAATCGGACATTTGAAAATAATCACATGATATGACGCCAAAAGCTAACTCTCACTAACAAAAAAAACATCCAAAATTTTTAGTTACATTTTTTACCCCGAACATACTGTTGCACAAGATGACAATGCGAGTAAACTGAAACAAATAATCGGTAAAATGTCCGAAAAGCAGACTCCTTTCATAGAAAGGAGGCATGGTTGCAAAGTACTCTCTTCGGTAGAGGAAAAGGATGAAACTGGAGACAAAAACGGTGAATCCGATTGTCTTAAATATTGACATGTGCTTCACGCGCTGCTCACAAAAAGACGAGTAAGGTTTGGTTCGGCCGACACGCTGTTCGCTTTCTCTATTGACCTTTGACATCACTTGAGATGTCGAACTTCACCCTCCTCATCCCAGCGAGGCTCTCCCCTTATCATGGGGAAGAGAAAACGACCAAAAATCCTTCATCAAATAAAAAAAAAGAAGTTCAACTTTCCGGTTGTTTCCAGCGTGAAACCAACTGAAAAGCATGTATCCTATTGGGTCAGTGTCGATCTCTCCCGATGCTGAATCCCCACTTGAGATTATCCTCAAGTCATTTTAGCTGATGCGCTCCGTCCTCAACAACCATGGTTTCAGAGTTTTATTGCAAATCCCTTGAAATAACACTGAATAATATTTCCTTTGTGAAGCTTGTGGAAGCAATTGTATCAAAACTGTTTTACTCTTCAGATGTAACTACTGTGAAGGTTGTGAAAATAAATATGCTAGAACACGACAACGAAAAATTCTGGAATCAAATTTTTTGTCCAACCGGATACTTATCAGATGCTATCAATCCCAAAAGCTCACAAAGTAGAGGAATCTCCACGTTATATACCTTCCCAGCAGAGAGCGGCACTTGGTGCGACATGGCCAAGGGGTGCACAAGAAACTACAGAAAATGGACACCTTATACACTGCCTTCTGGTGAGGTATGTATTAGAATCCTCAATTATATGGTTGAAAAAAAAATCATGGAAATGCTTTGTGCTTGACCAATTCTATCATAATCCTCCATCATAAGAAACTATCTATAAAACCGTCAATAGATCTTGAGTAGAAATTACAGAGACATTACAATCTCGAAGATGAAGGATTTTGTGTTTCTTATTCAGATTCCAAACACCTTCACCATAAACCGGTCATAAAGCAGCATTTGTGGCAAATTAAAGGTCAAACAATTTTTACTGACAAAATGAGAACATGGAGTCATCCCGACGAAACCAGAAGTTCCTTCTCCTCCGATATAGCTAGAGCTACAAAAAATTTTGTTCCAGTTCTCTAATGAGGAAGGACTGGAACGCATTGCAGATTCTGTTGAAGATCCTAAATTCATGCATCCAAATACAGTCGATAAGACAATTTTTAATGTTGCGAAAGTCTTCACAGTAACAGATCCGAGGAAACCATTACATGTCGATTAATGTGCAATTTGACTTGGAAGTTATTGCAAGAATCCTTGTGTCAAACCCTTAGATGCCTCCGGTTTGCCAACATTATCATGAGATTGGGCACACAAGCAAATGGTGCAAGCGTGAACCAATATTGTGTTCCACTTGTAACTCCTTCGCTCACCCAACTGAGAGATGTAATTGGTTAAGAAAGATAGAAGAGAACCGTAAACCTTTCCGGAAACACAAATCTAACCCACTAAAACAACAGTGACATATGTGAGACTTTAACACTAGGTGACATACCACAATGATTATCAGGATTATGTTCATGAGGAACAAGAAGAAAAACTAAGGAGTAACACTTACATTTAACTATATATATATATGTTTTTGTTGGAATGTATGTAGATCAATGTAGATATTTACTACCGAATATTTAGAAAATAGTGGAAACATAGTAAATTATTTCTCAGAAATATTATAGAAATCCATGTAAAGCAGTCAAAGATTCAGAAGTTCATCAATAATATTTTACCCAGCCTGAGCTCTACAGAAAACTACAGTTTCTCTGATCTAGGTAAAATTTAGGTGGTGTGGCACCCTTTAGTCACGGTGTTACACATATCGTTACAGTCTCTCACCTCTAAGTTCGGTTTGTAACAAAATTGGAGCCGATTAATATCCTAGAATTTCGGGTTTCGAATAAATGCGCCATGCTTGTACCCATCACGACTACCAAAGCAGTTTTTTTTTCTTTTTCTTTTTGATTTCTTTTTTTATTTTTAATAACATCACTCGTTTCAAAAGGTTAATAATCAATGGCTTACTTTATAAACGAAAGTCTGGTGGAAGCCCATATTCAAGGCCCTTGTATTTCTTATCCCATATTGTATTAGAGTTTCATACTTATGTAATTTCCTATATAAATGGCTCCTTATTGTCTAATAAAGATACAGACTTTCTCCTATTTTCATAACACGTTATCAGCACAATAGCATCTAGTCCTAAGCCCCACAAAATATTCTTCAACTCAGCGAAAATCATCAAACCCTAAACGAAAAGGAATCTACCTCGAACTTCAAAGAGGCCGTTCTCCCAAACCGTGAGGACCCGAAAACGATCAAGATATCAAATCGAAGACCTTGCTGAGACGAATCAGTGCAAACCGCTTGTCGATCTGACCACCGAGCGCTCCGCACGAATCAGATCTGTACGATTTGCTTTGGAAACCAAATCCGATTCCAACAAGAATTTTCTAGCGAACTCAACTCTTGTGCAAGCGAGGAATTAAAATCTAATATCAACAAGGAGTTCAAGCCGAGAGGAGTTGCTGCCGTGTGATCAAACTCTCTTCCATTCAGATCAAAAGGAGTTCATAGGTAAACTATCTCAAACTTTAAAACTACTTAGAGGTCTAGTTTAATGTAATTAAACTCGAACCATACAAGAGAGAACCGGTCACATATACCTTAATATGCGATCATAGAAATCAAAACCTAACCAACTATGAATACATAATTCGATTTATATCCTTCTAAATCATATAGTATATGTTTAAAACTTAGTAAAACATGGTCATAAGTTTTAAACCTAAGAACTAATCTAAACCTAAAATCGCATGACATGAAAATCGAATGTCATGCTTAAAACCGAAAATTGTATAAACCTATACTACCTAATATGATTCTAATAATTCTAAAACTTGAATCATATACCTAAAACTATAGTTTCAGATCTGATTATGTCAATAATCAGATTGCATACTTGGTATGCTTGATAAACCGATTCCTAATGTGTTTAGGAATCACTTTTGCTTAAACCTAAAATGCATAGCTTTAAAATTAAAACCCTTGATGAAAAATTTCTAAAACTTGTTTTCACATGTTGTTTAAAGTTTCAAAATCTGATTGTTTGTTTAAGAAAATCTGATTGCATGTTTTTAAAATTAGAAATCGCATGCTTAATTGAAATTTGATTTGTTTGATCACCTAATCACATGCTAGGATTATTAATGCTTGATTGTATGATCTGTTTGTTAATAGAAATTACATATTTTAATCGAAACATAAACATTAAAACTGAAATTGCATGCTAAAACCTAGAACCTTTGAAAAAAATAAGAAGGTTGTTACAAAGTTGTTATAAAGTTGTTAGAGTTTTTTTTTGTCTTGGCCGATTTTATGCTTGTATAACTTGATATTTTTCATGCATAAATACATGTTTGAGGTTGCATAATTATACTAAGAATAATTGCATGTTCTTGTGTCTAAATCCTATTAGAATTAGGATTTGAAATTTAACCTAAAATCTGATCGCATGTTTATTGGAATTTTCTGAAAATTTAAAACTTAATAAATTTAAATTAGAATTCCAGAATTTGATCATATGAAATCTAGGGATAAAATTTCATGATTAGATTGAAATTATTTATATGCTAATTGATTAAAAATCGATTAGACCTAGGAAATTGAAATCGGATGATTAAATCCTATTAGAAATAGAAATTGCCTTGATCACATGCTATTGATTGAAATCTGATTTGGTTGCTTGATCACATGATATGTTTAAAATCTGAATCGTATGTCTTAACCAAATCTGATTCGCATGCTTCAAACCCAAAATCTGATTTGTTTGATCGCCTAGCTTCATGCTAAGAAATTAAAATCTGGATTGATTGTTAAAGATAAAATTCGATTGCATGCAGCATTGAACCTAGATTTAATTTGCTCATTCCGTGCTCACATGATCAAAATCTGATTTGCTAGTTGATTACTTTATTGAAAATGATGCCTTGCTTGCTTAAAACATAGAGATTGCATGAAATCCTATCCACATGATTAAAAGTTTGCCGTAGGGTCAAAACTTCATCATATGCAAAACTTAATTCGATTACATTGCATGGCCTATATGTGTTTTAAACCTTGAATCATATGCTGAAAAATCTAGCAAATCGAAACACATAACCAAAACCTAAACTGTTTGGATTTGGCTTGGCTAAGATTATACATGTTCATATGAACATTTGTAGGATCGCTTCAAAGCCTTGGCCAAATGAAATGTTAGCCAAATTTAAGACATGATCACTTGTTTAAAACTTAAAATCCGATCATAAAATTACTCCTTGGCGAAATCTATAAGAATCCTAGAACCATTCGGATTTGGCCTGGCCGAACTTATGTTTGGCCTAATGAACAATCGCATGATCTTTAAAACCTTGGACAAATGTAGAAGCTTGGTCTAGCTTAAATCTTGATCAAATGCAAAGTCTAAATTCTCTTGGCCAACCTTTAAAGACCTTGACCGAAGGCAAAGCTTGGCCAAATTGAAATTTCTATTGGCCAAATATGAAATTTAGTCAAACTAATAGAATCTCTTGGCCAAAGCATTTTGGTAAAATCATCTTGGCCGAATCCCCTTGGCCAAAAATTCCTTGGCCAAAGTCTTTTGAATAATCTATATTGGCCGAATTTAAATCCCTATTATTCTATTCAGACTTAATTTATTCCTGGCTATTTGTTGCACACCTTGATTTATTTAATGCATGATGTTTTCAAAATTATTGTCTAAGGGAACAAAATTTGATATTAAATTACCTAAGTTTGGGATTTAATTGAGATAAATTAACATTAAGTGTTATTATCTCGAGGGGAAAATCGAGAATCTCAAAATCCCTAAATAAGTTAAGCATCCACGACAACAATAGTCCAAATAGAACTCGGCCAAAATCAAATTTGAAAACGAAACAACATAAAGATTATATAGAGATTAATGATTGGCAAACCGGTCATGTCATTCCGGTTAAATATGCGACATTCTATTGAATGGTTTAAGATATGCTGCCCCTTTGAATAAGGGAATTGATAATAAGAATATTCACCATGATATTTTGAAAATAAGCAATGAATTTCGTGGGCTTGATCACCCACAGATGGACTGATCATCCATCATATGTGACGACATATGGTTGTACATATCCATGTCAAAATCTGCAATAAGTTTGCAAGAGTAATTGGCGATACCGGTGGATTTGTGAATCCTTATAAGTTGCAGCAAAATTTGTTCGCATAATGCCAAAGAATAAATAGAGACTCTTCCATGAATTTGATAAAGGGTCAAGAATTAATGTTCCCATATAGAGAACTTAAATAAGTTGCTCCACCACAAAGTTATAAGATGGGATCTGAAATTGAATTAAGTGTATATGTTGGATATAAATCTCCATAAGAATACATAAGGCCACGAGAGATATGATTAAGGCTAAGCCATGGATTAGATATATCTGTATATCCAACATCAGGGAGAGAAATAATAAGCGATTTAGAAAATGAATAATGATCCTCAAATATGAATATAGAATAAGAGTTCAAAGATTAAATCATTCTCAGAACTTAAACAAGTCAATTGCCAGACATGTTTGATGACTCAAACTGAAATATACCAGCAGGTTATGCTCTAATAAAATTGATATTGGACTTAGTTAAGATAATAAGGTTTCATACATGTATTACTCGAAAATGAGAAGAGCATAAAATTGAAATGGCAGATACGAAATTAAGGTTTTTCAAAGGAAACCTTAGACATGACCATGAATAAAGATCAGGTACCTGAAAATAATAAGATCTAAATGCATTATGTCATGTCTGGATTATAAATGGAACCGGTAAAATAATATCGACGTCGATGATGATATAATATTTGAATACAAAAGCTTGACAAAGCGAGGATCATGAAACCAACGTCTATCATAGAGTGCACTCAGAGAAATTACTCAGAGAAATTGATTAAGCAAATTGATAATGCTATAAGACGTGGTATATGAAATCTCTTAAGAGAAGAGATATAATCAAACCAGTTGGACATAAGTAAGTCTTTGGTGAGAAAACATAATAAGAATGGCGAAATTGCATAAGGTTCTCACAAAGACCTGAAATCAATTATAAAAGAGACATACTCCTATGTGGTGGATGCAACGACATTCTGATTCCTTATAAGTCTGGCAAATAAAATACATATCTATATGGTCCACTGGATAACGAAATTTATGTGAAAGTTCCAGAGGGTATCAAACTACCGAACACATCAAGTTCTCGAGAACAATATTGAATATCTTTATGTGAACGACTTGAATATCCTAGGAACCTTTGGAGAAATTTCCCAAAGATAGAATACATCAAGAAAGAATTCGAATTCAACATGAAAGGTTTTGGGAAAACAAGATTATATATTGGATTATACATTGAGCACCTTGAAAAGAAAATCCTTATGCATAACATACATAGATAACGTTCTCAAGAAGTTTGATATGGACTAAGCTTACGAATTGACAAGTCCCATAATTATAAGGTTCCTCAGTTTAGATAAGATAATTTCGCCCCTAATGAAGAAAATGAGGAGATCCTTGGTCCCGAAATGTCATGTCTAAGTGCCATAAAGTTTTGACGGATTTGGTGAGCCATACAAGGCTAGATAAATAATTTGTCGTAATCTATTAGCTAGATATAGCTCATGATCGATCCAAAGGCACTAGAACGGGATTATACATATTTTTGTTACCTACAAGGAACTAAAGACTTGGGTCCATTTGATACTAGCCTACCCGAAGAATGGTAAATTATATTGGTGATACAGGTTGTTTGTTCGTCCAAGTTCACTCAGGCGAGGATTTGGTGGATCTAATTACTAAGCGTTACTGACATCCAGAGATGTACTCAACAGGGGGAGTAATACGTGTTGTACTATTTTTCCTTCACCATGGTTTTATCCCATAGGATTTTCCCAGTAAAGATTTTATGAGGCAACATCCAAAGCCAGATACAAACCACTTCGTAGATGGTCTTCTAAGGGAAAATGTTATAAACCGAGTCAGGTGGAAACTCATATTTTTAGGTCTTTGTATTTTATATTGTATTAAGATTTCATGCTTATGTAATTATTTGTATAAAAAACTCTTTATTGTCTAATAAAAATACAGACTTTCCCATTATTTACATAACTCTTACATAAATTTCGTATATTTTTGCATAATAATTATCACATGGTGCTGTTTTATTTACAAACCCTGTAGTTTCTCGAAAGAGAACGTACACAAACATAAATGGAATTAAACGGGTAGTAAGGGACACAGATCACACAATACTTGCATCAACGTTTTGTCATCAACACTAAAGCCCATCGTTTCATTCTTTTCTTCTTCTCGCTTACCTGAGCCCGGGCCGTGGCACATTCTTCTTCAACAGACAGCGTTTAAGTAAAACTTGACTTTTAGGTCTGAGCATTCAAGAATCATTTCTTGTAATTCACTGGTATATCGTCGTCATCTTCTTCAAGATCACTGAACGTTACATCTTCATCCTCATCCACAACATGTTTGGTTGCTACGGTGGAGCTAACAGTTCCTGCATTATCTTCATCCTTCAACCAATCATCAACATCATCATCATCATCATCATCGACCTGAACGTCAATAACTCTAGGTGAAGATCCAGTGACTGGCTTGTCATGGGGCGCTGGTGCTGGTTTTTCTTCAATCACAGGCTTGTCAACAACTTGTATCTCCTTGCTCTCGATTGGGTGCTTTTCCGTCTCAGCCTCAGATGTCTCACCGGAATGTATTGTTTCGACAGAAATGGTTTTGAATGGCTCTGGTGAAGGAACAATAGTTACCGAAAGTGGTTCCACATTCGCACCAGCAATTCCTGTATCACCACTACTCTCTGGCACTGCAGCTTTGTTTCTCTTATGCAGCAGCTCATGGGATAGTAATGCTCTTGATTCAAGTACCTTTATTGAAAAGGGAAACAACGATAATATACATCAGAAAAATGTCACTACTCTTTTCCCGAATTATTAGACTTTGCAAACCTAACTCAAATGCTACTATTAAAGTTCATTATTAGCCTAAAATTCTTCCATTGAAAGATAAGCGCCATTTAAATCTGATTAGCTTAAAAAATTGAGAACAGATGAAAAGACAGTGGAATAGGAGAACCAAGCTTACCTGAGGAGTTGAGAGAAGCAAGGCATCATGTTTGCTGAACTTAGGATGCATTAGTACAAAGTAAATCCTCCAGAAGCAATACTCACTCATGTACGCTGGGCAAAGCTCGATCCTCAAAGCAGCTAGACCGGTTGCAACCCTTTCCACGGCCAGTGCGTGCTCATACTGGGCATCAGTCATCTCAAAGTCTGCCAATGAATGAGAATAGAAAAGACCCTTAAACAACATTTTCAACTACAACAAAACAACCATTAAGGCAAAACACAAGAAGATTTTTGATAACTCCAACTAAGTGATCAGAACAAACACTTTAGTGTATAGACTCAAGATACCTCATCACTCAATCTTATCTATTATATTCCAATCCCAAGTCATAGATTACGTCTGATTACAACCTGAAGCGAATCAAAAACGTACCATCGAAGTTATTATCCTCTTCAGGGAAGGGAAAATCAAGCCACGTCTCAGGATGCAGAGCAAGATCCTTCGCGAACCCAACTACTTCCTCCGTCACACCGATCACATCTTCTCCAACACCATCACGCTCTTTCGAATCCCCTCCTTGCCAGAAACTCGAAGCCATCTTCGTAATCTCCGATACCGGCAAGTTCCCCGATAGCTTCGAGATCCCTGTCTTGAACCTACCTCCGATCTCCACGAAATCGCTCCTTATCCCGGCCATCAGATCCTCGTCACCCTCCGCGTGATCGGAAGACTTTCGAGTCTCCTCCTCCTCCGTCTGATCGGAGGACGAAGAAGGCGGTGGCGCGAGGAAAGAAGCGACGCCCCATAGCTGACTTCTGAAGGTCTTCGTGAGTTCGGAGATGTCTTCCTTCACGCCTCGTGGTGACTGTGATCTCAACGCCGACGGCGAAGACGGTTGATCGGAAACGGGATCTCCAATCGGTTTGGTCTCAGTCGTTTCTTTCTCGTCACCGTCGTCTTCGTCGATCTTGAGAGAATTCGCAATGGATCTGGCTAACCACGCCATGTTTTCTGGATCTCTCTCTCTCTCTCTCTCTATGATCTCATCGCGACCATAAACTAACCTCATTGACGACGCTAATTCAATCTTGAACTAAATGGGCTTTGCAACAAAAGCCCACTAAATTCAAGTTTTTGCCATCTCTTTTTTGTTTTCACTGTTTTTCTGTAACTGGTTAATGGTTATATAGATTACTAGGTCTATTGACCGCCATGCGGGGCACAATTATCTTACTAATATTTATTAACTAATGTATTATTAGTTTAAAGACCAAAAAAATAATTTATTATCATACACTTACAAAACCAATAACAAATTTAACATAAAAATATTTATATATGATGCAGTCTTTCACTAAAACATATATATATATATATATATTATAAAAATTATAAACAATCATGTTGTGTAAATATTGTAGAAATCTTTTTATATACAATTTTTGTTATGTTTATCAAAACATAGCTAATATATATAAACTAATAATTATCGAGACAATTTAATAATATTATTTTGGATAATAATACAATAGACATGAATTGTTTTTGTCAAAAAAAGTTTCTTAAATGTCCTTATTATAGTATTAGATTCTGGTTTAGTGGTTAATTTTGTAAAAATAAATTTAATTAGTCATTAAAGGTGAAAATTGTATTTAGCCACTCTAATTTTTAATATAATTTATAATTATTTATTAATATATTCATTAATAAATAAAGTTTATAATGTTAAATTCTTATTTATGTTTTCACTTAAAATTTTTTATGTCTTATAATTTTTTATGATAAATTATTATTCAGGTTTTCATCTTAAAATTTTTATATCTTATAATTTTTTGTAAATTTATCTGTACACTACGATATATTTAGAAATTATCTTTTATTTTAATATGTATTCGCCATTCAATTATATAAGATTTTAAATTTTTATTTGATTAATATTTAGTCATGTGTATGTGTATTGTGCTTTTTAAGTTTAAACATTTTTCTTAAAAGATTTTTACAGATAACAACACAATATATATAAACTATTTTTATTTTAATATATATTTTTATATTTTGGATAATTCTTATTATTCTTATTATTATTAATTTGAATAATTTACCTAATAAAAAAAATTCTTTTTTTTATTTTGTAGCTAATTTATATGATTTATTCATTAAGGGTAATATCGATATTAACCAGACTAACTTTCAACATGAGAGTTTCGTTGCGAAAAATCACTTCGCAGATAATAATATAAATATAGACATTCGGATACCTATTTTGGTCTCGATCTTAAACATGAATTTTTAAATCTTATTTAGAATCTAAAACTATCGAAATTGTCATTGTACAAAGTATCTTAAAATTTTATTTAAAATGTTTCAAAATTGTGATTTTTAGAAACTTTCAAATAACTGTATAGTGTTTTGGTTGAATTTTTTAGTTTTTTAAAAAAAAACTTCATGGTTTTAAATAAGATTTTAAAATTGTCAACCAAAATCATATTAAAATTTTCAATTCATCTAGAACTCAAAATCCTTTTAGATAGTTTATCATTCCGAATTTTGTTTGTACTATTTTTAGGATTTGGTTCGGATCTTTTGATTCATCTCTCATAGTCCATACAAAAGCACTCACATCAACACTGTCATATATACAAAACCACTCAAAACAGATATTTGCTTAGCCTCCTTGCAAAACAGACAACCGATATAAGCTAAGCATGTGTGTTTTGGGGGCAATGAATAGATGAGTAAATAGCTAAACCGAGAATGTGTACCCGAGGCCTAGTCGAGACAAAAGCACTCACATCAATACTGTGATATACACTAAAACACAGGGATTTGCTCACTCTGGTTTGCGAAACAGACAAGCAATCTACGCCAAGCATGTGTTTTTTTTGGAGGGCAACGAATAGCTAAGTAAATAGTTAAATGTTTCACTTGTCAAATCCCACTATCTTTTCAATTGTTCATTAAAACAGTGAATAGCTAAGAGACCAATGTATGGGGACTTCTGGTCTCCACCACGCTACTTATTAGACAAGAATCAGATTCACATTGTACTGTACTTTGAGATGTGACTCCATGGAGACAATAGTGTTTTGATTATTCAAGAATCACTATTTTGGTACTTTTTTAAAACATTGTAAGACAACAAGGGAGGCATTGGAACAAAGATGAACCAATATGAATAATGAGCAATAAAGACAATTTTTCTACTAGTTTCTTAATTTATGAAAATATAATAGAAAAGGAGATTCGAAAAGCTGAAAGAAGGCTACAAGTTTCTGGTCAAAAGATTTTGCTTCTTTCTTTCTTTCTTTTTTTTTCTGTTGTGAGTGGTCAAAAAGCAAAACAACCTCTAACAAAGGACCCCAAGTAGAGAGGTAGGTAGTTCTTGTAGTAAATCAAAGGCGGTAACTTTACACAGATTTGCTAATTCCCATTGTTTATTGCAAAACCGAACCATCATTAAACCGTTACAAACCAACCATCCTAACCGGCTCAGCTTCTTCTTCTTCCATGTGTTTCCATCTGCAGATTGCTTGCTTTCTCCATTGCATTCTTACTGCTGAATCTTCAAACTCTTCATCTCATATATACAAATCAGGGCAGGGGCAGATTCTTAACTCCTCTTTGCATATACTGTTTCATTGGTATCATCAATGCCAAAGAGAAAGACTTTATGCTATTGGATTGTCCTTGTGAGTTTGCATTTGGAAATAAACATTGTGTCTGAATAATGTAGACTACACAGCTTGAGTAGCTCAGCTGACCGCTGCTTCAACGCCGGATCACACCCGCTCTGAATCACGAGCAACAGCTTCGCAGCAAGACCCACCTCAACAGCAAGAGGTGAACATTCCTCTGGAGCCAACTTACAGACAGACCAAAGTATCGACAGAGCGTAGTTAGTGCAACTCTCAGTAACCCTCATCAGTACCTTAACAGTGTAAGGAATGGTGTTTGCCGAGTCTTTGACAGCAACTCTTCCTTCCATGTCTGAACACAAAGCATCAAGCACAAACAGAGCTGATTCCAAACAATCCGGGTCTAAAGACGGTAAAATGTCGACTAATTGAGGCACTGCACCCACTCTAACCATCAAGCTTCGAACTTGTTTATGAGCTGAGATCGGTTTGAGCAAACCAAGCGCAGGTGACGCTCCATATCTATGTCTTTTATCCTTAACCAATCTCATTAAACCGACAAGCAAACTATGACTCGAAACCAGCTCTGGTCTAAACCCTTTCTCTTCCACCAACCCTCTTATCAACATAACGCAATTAACTTTAGTCTCGTTCGATCCATCATTCAACATATCAACGATCAAAGAAACCTTAGCAGGTTGCATCAACCCCGACTTGGAATCAGAATCAAGATCAAGACTCACGAGAATCGCAACCGCCTCGGATCCAACAGCGTGAGAAGTGAAGGGACCAAGAAGAGAAGAGATCACAGAGACGCCTCCTTCTTCAACAACCGTCTTCCTCGCCATGAGATGAGCCACAACGATCTGCTTAAGCTCGCTCAACGCATGAACCCTAGCTTGCCCTTTCGCTTTCTTCAACGTCCCCAGAACCTCGATGGCTCGTCCCTGAACATCCTCCGAGCGTTTCTTCATCAACACGTACTTCTGAGAGAACCAAGTGTAGATCAGATGGTGAAGGGTTCTGTTAGGAGTCACCGCGTCGTCCCAAAGCTCCTGCATTGTTGTGGGACAAGTCAAGTGACCGAGGCTGAACCATCTGTGGATGTTGGATCTCTCGTAGGTCTGACCGGTGCACAAGGTCACAGGATCTTGCATCGGCTCGAGGGAGATTGGGCAGATGAAAACAGAGGGTATGTCTTGTAAATCTAGCTCCTTTATCATGGTTTTCAGATCTAGCTTCTCATCGGGAACTCCACCGCCGTTAACTCCGCCGAGAAGTCCGTCTTTCACCGCCGTATCCAGATCTACGACTTGCCCATCACCACCGCTTTCGAATCCAACTAACCCATCTCTCTTCAACGGCTGAAACATCGGCATTTTTAACAAATAATCTAAAGAAAATAATCAAATTTTGTAACAGAAACTCTCTCTCACTCTAACTATCAATTTTGTGCAACATTTATGGTAAAACAAAAGGAGAGCTAAAAGACAGAACAGAAACGCATGTCTTAATCTCACAAAGACACAATCTTTCTTCTTCTTCTTCCTCTCTTTTCTATTTGCCTTTATTCAACGGTCAAAAAAGAAAGGTTTCACTCAAATCTAGTTTTTAATAATTCAACATCATAAACACATGATTGAAGAAGCTCAACCACACCCAAAAAGAAACAGAAATTAAAAGAGAAATCATGAAGAATGAGAAGAATGGATGAGAGAGAGAGAAAGAGAGTTTGAGTACAAACAAATCTGGTTTGCACTTTTCACCCAGAAGATTATTAAGAAAGGAAGAGAATTTGAGAGAACCCAGATGACGAAATCGTGAGAATGACGAAGAAGAAACAAGTACCCCTCTAGTTTGTTTTCTTCTCTCTTGTGGAGTTAGTAGTAGTGAGTGATTGTCTTTGTTTTTGTTTTCTTGAGAAAATAAAATAGGAAAAAAAAATTAAAGGGAGAAATTAAAGATTTCTTGAAAGATTCGGGTTGAAAAATTGAAAACAAATAAAGAGATAAGGTAACCGGTGAAATCACTGGCTATACCCGGTTACTTTAGTCCTCTCGACTCGCGCACCACACGTGCAAGCTCCACCACATGCTCCCACCTCTCGGTTTCACTATTTTATTACTTTCTTTTACCATTGAAAAACTCAGCTGGTAACTTTTAGATTCCCAGTTCTGTCCCTAGCTTTATAAAGTTCTTTTAAAACATCTCTAGTATTAGTTTCATACTTGAATTTTAAAGATTACCTCATTAATATGATACTAAATATTTTTTATTAAAACTAAATTATATATTAAAGTAAAAAATAGAACCAATATTCCCTGTGTAACAAATATTTTTATTTTTGTTTCAAAATAATGAAATTTTTAATTTGTTAAGTAACAGTTGTCATTTGATAATTATGACCAATAACATAATACACATATTTTATAAGTTAAATTTGTTTTATTTAATAATATTTTATAAAATAATATAACTTATATAAAATTGTATATATTTAATTTATGTATATTAACTTTAAACATCCATTAAAATAAAAAGGAGTGAGTATACAAGTTGCACAAGAGTTATTCTTTACTACATAAAATCATTGTAAAATATAATAATAAAAGAAATATTAAACCAACAAATCCTAATAAAGAATTAATAAAATTATTCCCTTAAATAATATCTACTATTAGACATGGGTATTCGGATCCTCAGGTCGGGTTCGGATCAGATCGGATTTGGATCAAGTCCTTTCGGATTCGGTTTTCGGATCTTAGAACATGTTTATTCCTAGGATTCCATTAAGTTTCTTAAATACACTTTAATAACTTTTTAATTAATAAATGTTAGCTAAGAAACCCACTTAAGAATCACCTAATTTTTAACCCATATTGGTAGTTTCTTAATTTGGATTTCTTATAAAAAAAACTTTTTTAATTAGAGACAAAATTTATTTATTAAATAAAATATAATAAAGATAACATTTTAAACATATATTGAAAAATTAAAACATAAAAACAAGAATTAAAAAAACGAGAAAATTTTGAAAGAAACATCCGAGCTCAATTGTTGTCTTCATGACGTCTAAATTTATTCCATAAATGTTCAACCAAATCAGCTTTGAGTTGTTGATGCATTTTCTATCATGAATTCTAGTTCGAACACCCATCATATTGGTGATATTTGAAGAGATATATGTAGAATACGTGAGATCGACATGTGAACTTCCGGTGTCTTCGACTTGTTGGAACTCTGAAACATCATATTGAGTGTATTCATCTCGTTCGTCTTCTACTATCATGTTATGGAGTATGATACATGCTCTCATAATCTTTCCAACTTTGGCTTTATCCCAAAAAGGTGATGGCTTTTTAACAATGGAAAATCGAGCTTGCAAGACTCCAAAAGAATGCTCGACATCTTTTCGGACAGCTTCTTGATGTTGAGCAAATAAAGCCGCTTTCGGACCTTGTGGTATTGGAATAGATTGGATAAAAGTTGCCTATTTCGGGTAAATACCATCAGTGAGATAATAAGCCAAATGATACTCTCTTCCATTGACAGAGAAAGTAACTTGCGGAGCTTGACCTTGTATTATGTCATCAAAAATAGGTGAGCGATCAAGAACATTGATATCGTTTAATGTACCTGGAGGTCCAAAAAATGCATGTCATATCCAGAGATCATATGAAGCAACTGCCTCTAAAACGATTGTTGATTTACCCGAACCACGAGTATATTGCTCTTTCCAAGCGGTAGGATAATTCTTCCACTCCCAATACATACAATCGATGCTTCCGATCATCCCGGAAAATCCACGTTGCTCACCAATATAAAGTAGACGTTGAAGATCAGCGGTGTTGGTCTTCTTAGGTACTTATCACCGAATAAATTTATTATTCCTTCTACAAAATGTTCCACACATAACCGAATAGTAGTTTAGTCGAGTCAGAGGTATTCGTCAACAGCATCAGCCGCAGAACCATAAGCCAAGACACGAATGGCTGTTGTACACTTTTGAAATGCAGAGAGACTAAGCCTTCCGAGAGCATCTTACTTTTGTCGAAAGTATTCAACTTCATTGGAGAGTCGATCAACAATACGCATGAACAATGACTTGTTCATTCTAAATCGTCGTCGGAGTAGATTTGCAGGATATGTTGGTATTTCACTGAAATAATCATTCCATAAACGTAGATCGCCTTCTTCACAACTTCTTTAATTATGAACTGGTTTTTATTCTTTTTCTTTCGATTTCTTGATCACCATAATTAATGGCTAAATTCTTGAATGTTTGATCAAAATGTTGATCAAAATAGTGATCAAAATATTGATCAAAACTTTCATCATCTACGCTCTCAAAAGTGTTATGAGAAGAAGATGCCATATATGTGATCAAAATTTAGAAATAATTTTTGTGATCAAGGAAAAGGAGAGAATGAGACAATGAGAGAATGAGAGAGGAAGATTTTGTGATTAAAATGCTTAGTATTTTGAAATAATTTGTAAAAAAAGTTTTGATGATGAGAAGACTTTGTTATTTGTGTTTTGTGAAGGAGATGATCAAGGAGACTTTGTGATGATGAGAAAGTGTTTTTATGGCTTTTGTAATTAAGAGAAAGAGTGTTTTCGAGGAGAAAGAGAGAATGAGGCTTCGATTGTAACTTGGTGAGAAGGAGAGAAAAAAGCATTTGTGATTAACTTTTTGTTTCAAAAAAAAAAAAAAAAAAAAAAAAAAGATTAACTTGTTGAATAAGACTTTATATAGACAATCAGAGAGTTTACAAAATCATTGTTTAACTCGAGAACTCTTGTGACACAAGCAGAGACTTTACAAGAGTATTTGTGACATACTACATCTTGTGACACATATGGACAACTCATGTGACACATACAGACAACAACAGGAGAACTCTTCTCAACATATCGTGACTACTCTTGCATGACGACAACATCTTGTGACATCATATGGCTTCTTCCTCTCAACATCTCGTGACAAACATACGGACAACGGCGTTCTGCTGGAAGCCAAGTAGACACTCGTTGTCTCACTGCACACGTATATAAAGACACTTATCACATTTCACATAAACATATAAAAAGACACATATGACATTTCACATATATAATTTCACATAAACATAACACATCAAACGTTTTTATAATATAACAGAACAGAACATGAAATTAAACATGAAACATGGGAATCAAACAGAACATTAAACCTAGAAGAAAAACAGAACATGAAATTAAACATAGAGGATTTAACCATGGGACAGACCAGTTCACTCTAATTACTCAGCATCTCTATAATAAACTTCTTATTTAGAGCTTCTTCAGATTCAGAAAGTGGCTCTTTTTTGGAGATGAGACTGTCAAGCAAACTCATCTTCTTAAATCTCTCTTTAACGGCCAAATCTTTCTCCTTAATAGACCACATGGTCTGAAACTCAGATGCTCCTTTCCCTACCTCTTGATCTGCTATACTTCTCTTAGCAGATGCTGATTTAGCTGTCTTAACACCAGGAGGACGTTTCGTTGGTTGATCACCGAGAGAGCAAGTTGCTTGAGAGCTTTCTGATTGTGCTCCATCATCACACTTTCTCTTCTTACCGCTTCCATCCATCTTCCTACTAGCAGCTTCACACCATTTCTGGTCGTTCCTCAGCCCTTCCCAAGCATGGTGAAGGTTGAATTTAATCTTATGATCGTTGTGGAAGATTTTGTGTGCCAGTGTAACAGTATCAGACTCATTTTGACCACTTGTTTTCTGTCTTGTTGCAGCTGCATAGGATCCACAGAACTTGCAAACAAGATCGTTCATCTTCTGCCTCCTTTGCTTACACCGAATGGGCTCTGGCTTATCACCTCTTTACACCTTTGGATTAGCTTCATAGTAATCTGCAATGCGTTTCCGAAAGCTCATGCTTTTGATCATGACAAACATGGAACGGAAGCAAAACATTTGAGTGAGAATAGTATATGTCCATTGTGTAAGGGGAGAAGAAACCATTCTTCATGTTCTTCGAGACTGTCCGGCTCTTGCGGGTTATGGCGCGATTGTTCCCTAAGCGGACAACAACGGTTCTTTGACCAACCTCTCCTAGAATGGCTTTATGACAACCTTGCAAGGAATAGACCAGGATTGGGGAGCTATGGCTGTTTTCTCTAACTGTTTGGTGGTGGAAATGGAGATGTGGGTATGTTTTTGGAGAGGAAGGAAAATGTCGAGACAGTGCAGTTCCTTCGGGATAAGGTTCGGAGGTGATAGAAGCAAATGTAAAACTAAAGGAATATGGGCAGAGCCGGGAACGTGTGGAGAAGCAGATCTCATGGAATCGACCAACAAATGGCTGGTTCAAACTGAACACGGATGGAGCATCTAGAGGTAACCCGGGACTTGCTACGGCGGATGGGGCTATTCGCGATGAGTATGGAGAATGGAATGGGGGTTTTGCAATAAACATAGGCATCTGTTCAGCCCCTTTGGCGGAGTTTTGGGGAGTATACTATGGCTTGTGTATAGCATGGGACCGTGGGATTCGTCGGTTGGAGTTGGAGGTTGATTCGGAGAGTGTGGCGGGTTTTCTTCAGACAGGGATCCATGATTCTCATCCCCTGTCGTTCCTAGTACGTCTGTGCTATGGCTTCATATCAAGAGACTGGTTAGTCAAAATTTCTCATGTGTATAGGGAGGCTAATTATCTGGCGGATGGATTAGCTAACTATGCGTTTTCTCTATCGTTTGGGTTACATTTCTTTGAAGATGTCCCAGATTGTGTTGCTTATGTTTTGTTGGAGGACTTTCAGGGAGTATCTAGATCTCGGCAAATTTGCATGTAATGAGTTTTTTATTTGAATAAAGAGTAGGAGACTCATGTCTCCTGCACCCTACGAAAAAAAAAAAAGAACATGTGGGAGAGATCATGGCGATTAGCCTATATGTGATACTTTCATTATTACATGAAACAATGAAAGCGTGATTCAAAAGTTCAAAAATTGAAAAGGACCTTTTAGATAACAAACTTGGAAAAATAAGTACTGCTTTGGTTTTGAGATTGTTTGCACAAAAGAAGGATTGTTCCTAATTCAAAATATGCAAGACAATTATTAGATAAGTTTGGAATGAACAACTATAAGTGTTTATACACCACTTACACTCTTTGGAAAGGATCAAGATGAGATAGTATAACTTAGAGATCCAACGTTATATTGCAGCACATTAGGAACAGTAGGAAGCCTTTTGTAGTTAGCATCATCTAGACCAGCCCTTATTTTTTTCTGGCTCTTACTTGTTTAGGAGTTTATCTAAATTCTAAACCAAGAGATCCCAACGTACAAAAAGCAAGGAGAGTTCTGAAATACATCCAAGGAACAATAGATAACATTCTAAACCATCCATGAGCCTTTTAACCGAATACCAAACAAAAAAAACTGAAACAGAAACTTAACTGATATTCACAAACATCTCAACAATTTGTAAATCTAGAATTAAAAAAAAATCTGAACTTGAACCTAACTGAGAACCAAATGAGTACTTCAATATTTAAAATACAGTTTATATATCTAAAAATATTAGGTTTGAAAAACTCAAATATTCAAAAATACTATTTATAAATTAAACTACTTGAAAACTGAATATACAAATATGTTTTATTTGGAATATTTAAAATTATTTGAATTACACAAAAGATTCAATTGCCCAGATATTTATATCCGGAAGATTAAAAATTATGTTACCTGCTAGATATTTATATCCTAACATATTTATTCCAGAACCCCGAATTACTCAATTTTTTGTTTGTTCCTCGCCATGTCCCTTACCTTACCTAAGCCAATTGAATGTAATCAAATTATAAAATTGAAACCAAATTGGACTTACAATTTCTTGGATTTTAGCTTGTTCTCAACACTGTTACCCAAGCTGAAAAAAAAAACCAAAATAACCAAGCCAAATTTTATAAATAAACAAACCGAATTCCTATATCTCTAGAATTGGAGAACTGGGAAAAAAAAGAGAATTGAAATTCCATGCCTAGTCTAAACATTAGAAAGAGGAGCTATCTGGTTTTTTTTATTCGGGTTGGTCATGTTGTAAAGATAATATGTGGAGCACTACAAGCGTAGAATAAAATAAAATTAGTAGAATAAAATTGGACGGAATAAAATGAATGGAATTGGTTAGAAAATGGAATATGTTCATTCCACTCATCCTTTATCCAAATTGTAGAAGAATGTTTAGGAATGTTTGTCTTCATATGCATTTTTTGAATGTGGAATTAATCAAATGAATATTCAAGTCTTTTCAAGTTAGATGGTAAAAATTATGAAATTCATGAAATAAGTCAATCCATATTTTACTTACCAAAAAATAAGTTGCAGTCTAAATTGTTTAACATTGGGTGTGCAATGTTTACATAGCAGATACAATTTCTCAATATATAGTAGAGGCAATAGAAGCCAATCAATTCAATAACACACCATGCTGATTGGCTCAAATGAATGCTTACAATGAAGTCATAATCAACTGAGACTAAGGTGAAACAAAGAAAAAAAATCTGATTTGGGATCATTTAGAGAAAATGAAAAATCGTGGAAATGGAAAAGAATGAAAATGACATGATGAAGGAGAAATCAACTGATTTCCAGAAGACTTTGCATGACAAAACTATATTAATCCGGACATGATCGAAAAAGAAGACTGCATTGATCGGAAAGATTTATATCTGAATTGAGCCTTGAAAGCCCAAAACAAGCTTCGAGGACCTGAAGATTAAACCTAGAACATAACCACATAATTAAGAACATAAGTAGTGAAATAGAGTTTAATATTCTAATATGAATTGAATAAAATCTAGCAACACAAGAGTCCTCTCCCGCTATTCTGATCAGTATGATTTCATTACAATACATCAATATGACTGTGTCTTAACTTAAGCATCCACAATGGTTGGTTTCATTTTCATCTTCAAAAGTTCAATTTATTCAAAACGAAGAAAAAAGTGAAACAACATTTCCTCCAATAGTTTGCTTCATTTTCTCTCTTCAAAAAAATAATCTAAATATATTTCATCTCCACTCTAATATATTATATCTACACTTATCATTAATTATTGATAACACATTATAATTTTTCAAGTTCACTATTTTACCCAACTATTTTTTTTAACAATAATCCAACACAATTACTACTTAATATAAATTAAACATTGTCACATAATGAGATTAGTACACAAACTTAAATAAATAAACAAAAAACATTAAAGTTTATTAAAAACATGAAATATACATTTTTGTACAAGTGATCAACCAAAGTGTTCCAAAAAACATACTTACTTATCTTACATTCTTGTAAACTGAGTTAAAAGTTCTTTAAAGTGAATATTTTCATGTTTGCTGATTAGATGAAAATAATAATAGGAACTTTAAAATCAATTGGGTGATTTCAAATTTGAAATAATAATGTCCATTGCTTCATTTTTAAGCAAGAAATGAGTGATGTCTAGTTGAGTAGTTTCTCCTTCCCGGTGTAGATCGTATCTTCGAACGTGTCATCTCTAAGTGATACCATTTCAATAAGAAAATACAGCTTCTTGATTGGAATCAACTGAAACATAAGTTTTTGATAAACCTTATTGGCTGATCCGATTGGCTTTGGGAGGAGCGCCTTAGTGCTTCTGAGTGGACTGGCTACCACACTGTCTGACCGAGTTTGGAATACCTTCGACTAATGCCAAGGGTGAACCGATCATCTGTTACAATCCAGCTTGTAAACCACTTGGACCGAAACCCAAGCCCGGGCCCCAACGATGATAATTTAGTTCCTAGGGAAATCAGACCCATGATTTATGTTGGTACACACCAAACCCTAAGAGATTGTCACTAGGCTACCACCACTTGGTTTACAGAAACATAAAGTTTACAAGTATAAATGATATATCATAAAAGCATTCACTAAAATATGGACGAAAAAGGATCCACTATAAGCGTAAGAAAACATGAATGATCCGTATGAACAAATTAAGATCGAATATGTAATTTCTTGATCCACCAAAATTTTGTTTTCTCATCTACCAATCTCAAATAACTAAGAGTTTTTTTACCAAAAATAAAATAATAATTAAAAGTGACAAATGTAATAAGATTAAACCGCGTCGAGAGTGTGTGCCAGAGAGATGTCTTAACACAAAATCTATGAAAATTTTAAAATGAAAATTATGAATATCTAATAACATAGTATCAAAACATGTGTCGTTGTTTTAAATGATAATTTTCTATTTAGATATCAAACTTAGTTACATAATAAATTATATGAATTAGAAGACATGTTGCAATCTGGTCTGAGCATGAATTGGATATTTGGAATTTTAAAGATATTTGTGATCCGATTTGTTTTTTTTAGATCAGTACTTTTAATATTCAGTTTATATATACATCATCTTGATATTCAGTGTTCTGATGTTCTTGTGTTCTTGTGATTTTTAAAAACTTTCAAATGATTGTACAGTGTTTTGGTTTAAATTTTTAGTTAAAATAAAATAATAATAAATCTCATGCTTTTAAGTAAGATTTTAGAATTCTTAACCAAAATCATATTCAAATTTTCAATTCATCTGATAATCAAAAATCCGTTTGGATATTTTATCTTTCTGAGTTCTGTTTAGTACTTCTTTTTTAGGTTGATTCGGTTCGGATCTTTGGATCCATATGTCATAGTCCATACAAAAGCTCTCACATCAACATTGTGATATACATCAAAACAAATATTCGCTTAGCCTTGTTTGCGAAACAGACAACCGATCTAAGCCAAGCATGTGTGTTTTAGGGCAATGAATAGATGAGTAAATAGTTAAACCGAGAATGTGTACCCAAGGCCCATGCCTAGTCGAGACGAAAGCTCTCACATCAAAACTGTGATATACACTAAAACCCAGGGATTTGCTCACTCTGGTTTACGAAACAAACAGACAACCGATCTAAGCCAAGCATGTGATTTTGGGGCAATGAATAGCTAAGTAAATAGTTGAATGTTTCACTTGTCAAATCCCACTATCTTTTCAATTGTTCATGAAAACAGTGAATAGGTAAGAGACCAATGTATGGGGACTTCTGGTCTCCACCACAACTTCCACTCTACTTATTAGACAAGAATCAGATTCACATTGTACTGTACTTTGAGATGTGACTCCATGGAAACAACAGTGTTTTGATATTCAAGAATCACTATTTTTTGTACTTTTTCAACATTGTAAGACAACAAGGGAGGTCGCGGAACAAAGATGAACTAATAATGAGCAATAAAGACATTTTTCTAATTTCTAAAATTAAGAAAATGTAACAGAAAAACATTGAATGAAGAAAAGAGATTCAAAAAGCTTAAAGATTACACAAGCTCCAGGTCAAAAGATTTTGCTTCTTTCTTCTTTTTTTTTTTTCTGTTTTGAGTGGCCAAAAAGCAAAACAACCTCTTACAAGGACCCAAGTAGTGAGGGGAAGTAACAACACTAAATGTAATCAAAGGCAGTAACTTTACACAGATTTGCTAACCCCCATTGTTTATTGCAAACGGAACCATCATTAAACCGTCACATACCCATACTCATACTCCTAACCAACAAAGTAGCTTTGTCTTCACCTGTGTTTCCATCTGCAGATTGCTTGCTCTCTCCTTTGAATTGTTATCGTCATACCAATAGCTGAATCTTCAAACTCTCCATCTTATGTATATACATCAGGGCATGGGGCAGATTCTCAACTCATCTCGCATATACTGCTCCATTGAACCATCATCAGTGCCAAAGATATAAACTTTATGCTATTGGATTGTCCTTGTGAGTTTGCATTTGGAAATAAACATGGTGTCTGAATAATGTAGACTACACAGCTTGAGTAGCTCGGCTGACCGCTGCTTCAACGCCGGATCACACCCGCTCTGAATCACGAGCAACAGCTTTGCAGCAAGACCCACCTCAACAGCAAGAGGCGAACATTCCTCTGGAGCTAACTTACAGACAGACCAAAGAATCGACAGAGCGTGGTTAGTGCAACTCTCAGTAACCCTCATCAGTACCTTAACGGTGTAAGGAATGGTGTTTGCCGAGTCTTTGACAGCGACTCGTCCTTCCATGTCTGAACACAAAGCATCAAGCACAAACAGAGCTGATTCCAGACAATCGGGGTCTAAAGACGGTAAGATGTCGACTAATTGAGGCACTGCACCGACTCTAACCATCAAGCTTCGAACTTGCTTATGAGCAGAGATCGGTTTGAGCAAACCAAGTGCGGGTGACACTCCGTTTCTGTGTCTTTTATCCTTAACCAATCTAATTAATCCGACAAGCAAACTATGACTCGAGACCAGCTCTGGTCTAAACCCTTTCTCTTCCACCAACCCTCTTATCAACCTAACGCAATTGACTTTAGTTTCGTTCGATCCATCATTCAACATATCGACGATCAAAGAAACCTTCGCAGGCTGCATCAACCCCGACTTGGAATCCGAATCAAGATCAAGACTCACGAGAATGGCAACAACCTCAGATCCAACCGCGTGAGAAGTGAAAGGTCCCAAAGAGAAGAGACGACAGAGACGCCTCCTTCTTCGACAACAGTCTTCCTCGCCATGAGATGAGCCACGACGATCTGCTTAAGCTCGCTCAAGGCGTGAACCCTAGCTTGCCCTTTAGCTTTCTTCAGCGTCCCCAGAACCTCGATGGCTCGTCCTTGAACATCCTCGGAGCGTTTCTTCATCAACACGTACTTCTGAGAGAACCAAGTGTAGATCAAATGGTGAAGCGTTCTGTTAGGAGTCACGGCGTCGTCCCAAAGCTCCTGCATTGTGGTGGGACAAGTCAAGTGGCCGAGGCTGAACCATTTGTGGATGTTCGACCTCTCGTAGGTCTGGCCTGTGCACAAGGTCACGGGATCTTGCATCGGCTCGAGGGAGATTGGGCAGATGAAAACAGAGGGTATGTCTTGTAAATCTAGCTCCTTTATCATGGTTTTCAGATCTATCTTCTCATCCACAACTCCTCCACCGCCGTTAACTCCGCCGAGGAGTCCGTCTTTCACCGCCGTGTCCAGATCTAAGACTTGCCCATCGCCACCGCCTTCGAATCCAACTAACCCGTCTCTCTTCAACGGCTGAAACATCGGCATTTTTAACCAATAATCTAAAGAAAAGAATTACAGAATCTCTCTCTCTCTAACTATCAATTTCGTGCAACATTGATGGTAAACAAAAGTAGAGCTAAAAGACAGAACAGAAACGCATGTCTTAATCTCACAAAGACACAATCTTTCCTTCTTCTTCCTCTCTTTCCCTTTATTCAACGGTCAAAAGAAAGGTTTCATTCAATTATAGTTTTAATAATTCAACATCATAAACATATGATTGAAGCCCAAAAGAACCAGAAAAATGAGAAATCATGAAGAATGAGAAGAAAGAGAGAGAGAGAGAGAGTTGAGTACAACCAAATCTGGTTTGCACTTTGCAACCTGATGAGTGAAATTGAAATAAGGATGAGGTGAGAAAGTTTATTACTTGAAGTGATCTCCACATTAAAGAGATCGTGATCCATAGCTGAAAGACCGACGAATGAGACGCCGTGAGGATCGAGACACTCGTCGTCGTGGTGGGTTTTGATCCTTCTAACAAGGAGATGACGAGAGCGCACGGAGGAGACGCCGTCGGACCGAGACAATCTTCGTCCTTGGTGGTGGGTTTCGTCGATTGGTTCGCCCTTCCTTTGGGACGGAGAACACGAATGAAGTGAGAAGAGAAGAAAAGAAAGAGATTGTGTTAAGATGAAAAGAAGAAGATCGTGTTAGATATGGCTTTACTCTTTGAGTTAAGTTGAGTTGAGATTAGAAGACATTTATCTAACTTATTTATTAGCTAACCACAACCATTCATCACACACATTTCACTAACCACAACCTAACAAGCATTTATTAATCTAACACCTATGCAGACGACATCAGTTAAGAAAAAACAATGAAACTGGTATCAAGTTTTGCAAACTTACCGAGAGTCTCAAGAAGTGTTGATTGTCTAGATACAGAGCCAAAGCATGCTCGCATCGCACTCAACCCTGTCAAATTAGCAACACAATGAATGAACCCCGCCAATTAGTAACACAATGATATGAGATAAGCAACCAATGAATGAACCCCGCCAATTAGTAACACAATGATACGAGCCAAAGCATGCTGCATCGCACTCAACCTGTCAAATTAGCAACACAATGATCTGAGCCAAAGCATGCTGCATCGCACTCAACCCTGTCAAATTAGCAACACAATGAATGAACCACGTCAATTAGTAACACAATGATATGAGATAAGCAACACAATGATATGAGATAAGCAACCAATGAATGAACCCCGCCATTAGTAACACAATGATATGAGATAAGCAACACAATGAGTGAAATTGAAATAAGGATGAGGTGAGAAAGTTTATTACTTAGGAAGTGATCTCCACATTAAAGAGATCGTGATCCATAGCTGAAAGACCGACGAATGAGACGCCGTGAGGATCGAGACACTCGTCGTCTGTGGTGGGTTTCGATCGATTGGTTCGCCCTTCCTTTGGGACGGAGAACACGAGAATGAAGTGAGAGAAGAAAGAAAAGAAATGTGTTTCAAGAAAAAGAAAGACATAAAAAGAAAATGAAAAAATACTTTGCCTCATATGCGACATGTGCCTCTATAACCCCTCTTAAAATCGGTCACGTAAATCTCATTTTGGATCAATAACTAAGTTTTGTTTTGTTTTGATTTAATTAATTCACTTAATTTTTCTAAGGATCCCATTAAGGATCAGGATAAACATGGCCTTAGAGTTTAGGATCCGATAGTTAATTTGAAATTCTGCTCGATCGCCGAGTCCTATCGGATTCGGTCGGTTTGGTCTTACATAGTTGGAACCAATAGGTAATTAGAATTTGTCGGTCGGATTCGGTTCGCATCGATCGGGTTCGGTTCGGTTCGCCCAAAAATATCCAAAATGCAAAATAATATCTAAAAATATTTAAATATTCGGATTTTTCCAAAATTTATATTTTTATTGTATTAAAATGTGTATAAGTATTAAAATATATAAGATACAACAACAATCAGTTGTTTCCTAGTGGTCCATCCCTTCTCCTCTAGACAAATAACCCGATTCGACGTCCCTCGATACATTTTATTTAATTAGCATTATTAATTGGTACCGTCGGTCTTGGGTTTTTGTCAGTCTTGGGTTATTTGTTTAGAGACCGGGATCCTCCATGACAAGATCCAATATGGTAAAATTATCGGTTCAGTCCTTATTTGAACCGGTTTTCTCGACCGTTTCAGATCGGTCTTCGAGTCCGGTAAAATGTCCAGACCTACCTACTATAGAGAAGATGCTATTGATCTATAGAGTGTGGAATAATAATCACTTTAATTTTTAAATAAATTAGTTTATTTTTTCGTGACAAGGGTTTTGGATATAGAACCGAAATATTCTTAATTAGTCAAATGACAACAGTGAAATTCTAAATCCTCTTGTTAGCTTTATTTTTTTCTTAGTATCCACGCTAACTAGGATTTTTTTTGAAACACCACGCTAACTAAGGATATTATTACTTTTCCAAGTTTGAACAAAGTTAGTCAGAAAAGAAGATAAAATGGTAGTAATACACAAGCAGAAAAAATCGCGCACATAGTCAAAAAGCTGAGATAAGTTTCACTAAAATCCAAACACCACGGGAAGAGTAACCCGTACAGGTCGGACACGTGCGACGTTAATTTCTATGTTTTGTTTACTTAATTAATCTTTTATTTCTTAATTAATCATTTTACTTCACCTTTTATCATTGTTATTAACACCATCAATTCTCGATTTTGCTAAACAAATACTTGTATTTTATTATTTCTTTAAATACAAATTCTTATCGTTTTAATAACCAAAATTTGATATTAACTTATATAAATGGTAAAACAAAATTTGAATATATTATTATCTTGCTATCATCCACAAAGGAGACGCCGTCGGACCGAGACAATCTTCGCCCCGGTAGGTTACCGACCTTACAGCGAAGAGCGAAACCGGACGATCGTGGTGGGTTTTGATCCTTCTACTGAAGGAGATGACGAGAGCAGACGGAGGAGACGCCGTGGGGAGCACAAGAGTCTTCGTCCTTGGTGGTGGGTTTCGATCGGTGGTGGGTTCCGATCGGTGGTGGGTTTCGATCCTTCCGTTATGACGGAGAAGACGAGCAGACGAGAACGAAGACGGAGGATCGGTGGTGGAGGCTCGGTCGTGGGTTTCGATCGATTGGTTCGCTCCTTCCTTTGGGACGGAGAACACGAGAATGAAGTGAGAGAAGAGAAGAAAAGAAAGACATAAAAAGAAAATAGAAAAAAATACTTTGCCTCATATGCTGACATGTGCCTCTATAACCCCTCTTAAAATCGGTCACAGAAATCTCATTTTTAGGATCAATAACTAAGTTTTTGTTTTGTTTTGATTTAATTAATTCACTTAATTTTTCTAAGGATCCCATTAAGGATCAGGGATAAACATGGCCTTAGAGTTTAGGATCCGATAGGTTAATTTGAAATTCTCGGTTCTGGATCAGTTCGAGTCCTATCGGATTCGGGTCGGTTTGGGTCTTACATAGTTGGAACCAATAGGGTAATTAGAATTTGTCGGTCTGGATTCGGTTCGGTACTGGATCGGGTTCGGTTCGGGTTCGGCCCAAAAAATATCCAAAAATGCAAAATAATATCTAAAAATATTTAAATATTCGGATTTTTTCCAAAATTTATATTTTTATTGTATTAAAATGTGTATAAGTATTAAAATATATAAGATACAACAACAATCAGTTGTTTCCTAGTGGTCCATCCCCTTCTCCTCTAGACAAATAACCCGATTCCGACGTCCCCTCGATACATTTTATTTAATTAGCATTATTAATTCGGGTACCCGTCGGGTCTTGGGTTTTTGTCAGGTCTTGGGTTATTTGTTTAGAGACCGGGGATCCTCCATGACAAGATCCAATATGGTAAAATTATCGGTTCAGTCCTTATTTGAACCGGGTTTTCTCGGACCGGTTTCAGATCGGGTCTTCGAGTCCGGGTAAAATGTCCAGACCTACCTACTATAGAGAAGATGCTATTGATCTATAGAGTGTGGAATAATAATCACTTTAATTTTTAAATAAATTAGTTTATTTTTTTCGTGACAAGGGTTTTGGATATAGAACCGAAATATTCTTAATTAGTCAAATGACAACAGTGAAATTCTAAATCCTCTTGTTAGCTTTATTTTTTTTCTTAGTATCCACGCTAACTAAGGATTTTTTTTTTTTTTTTGAAACACCACGCTAACTAAGGATATTATTACTTTTCCAAGTTTTAAACAAAGTTAGCCAGTGTGTTCAAAAAAAAAAAAAAACAAAGTTAGTCAGAAAGGAGGGTAAAATGGTAAATACCGGAGCAGAGAAAATCGCGCACATAGTCAAAAAAGCTGAGATAAGTTTCACTAAACTCCAAACACCCACGGGGAAGAGTATCCCGTACAGGTCGGACACGTGCGACGTTAATTTCTAGGTTTTGTTTACTTAATTAATCGTTTTATTTTACCTTTTATCATTGTTATTAACACCATCAATTTCTCGATTTTGCTAAACAAATACTGCCATTTTATTATTTCTTTAAATAAATTCTTATCGTTTTAATAACCAAAACAATTGCTATTAACTTATATAAATGGCTAAAAATTTTAATATTGCTAACTTGTAGTCTTTATAGAACTTCAAATTACAATTCTTAATTTGGCGGATTATTATTAGAACAAAAAATAGATTTGTATAAATAGGAAAGTAAAGTAAATACTATATTTAGGGAAAAACGAAATTTAAAAAGAAAAGAGAAAAGAGAAAGAGGAAAAGCAGAGAGTGAGTAGGGACCACAAGCAAAGCTCCAGCTAGACACTTGACCATGACAGTGTCTTGCTTTGACTGTAAGCCTCGATCTATCCTCAGTCTAATCTTTGTTGCCTTTGACTGTTCCTCTCACCACTCATATACCGCCACGTGTCCACATCTGGCTCTTTTCCACCCAAAACTTGGTTTACGTAAACATAAAGTTTACAAGTATAAATGATATATCATAAAAGCATTCACTAAAATATGGACGAAAAAGGATCCACTATAAGCGTAAGAAAACATGAATGATCCGTATGAACAAATTAAGATCGAATATGTAATTTCTTGATCCACCAAAATTTTGTTTTCTCATCTACCAATCTCAAATAACTAAGAGTTTTTACCAAAAATAAAATAATAATTAAAAGTGACAAATGTAATAAGATTAAACCGCGTCGAGAGTGTGTGCCAGAGAGATGTCTTAACACAAAATCTATGAAAATTTTAAAATGAAAATTATGAATATCTAATAACATAGTATCAAAACATGTGTCGTTGTTTTAAATGATAATTTTCTATTTAGATATCAAACTTAGTTACATAATAAATTATATGAATTAGAAGACATGTTGCAATCTGGTCTGAGCATGAATTGGATATTTGGAATTTTAAAGATATTTGTGATCCGATTTGTTTTTTAGATCAGTACTTTTAATATTCAGTTTATATATACATCATCTTGATATTCAGTGTTCTGATGTTCTTGTGTTCTTGTGATTTTTAAAAACTTTCAAATGATTGTACAGTGTTTTGGTTTAAATTTTTAGTTAAAATAAAATAATAATAAATCTCATGCTTTTAAGTAAGATTTTAGAATTCTTAACCAAAATCATATTCAAATTTTCAATTCATCTGATAATCAAAAATCCGTTTGGATATTTTATCTTTCTGAGTTCTGTTTAGTACTTTTTTAGGTTGATTCGGTTCGGATCTTTGGATCCATATGTCATAGTCCATACAAAAGCTCTCACATCAACATTGTGATATACATCAAAACAAATATTCGCTTAGCCTTGTTTGCGAAACAGACAACCGATCTAAGCCAAGCATGTGTGTTTTAGGGCAATGAATAGATGAGTAAATAGTTAAACCGAGAATGTGTACCCAAGGCCCATGCCTAGTCGAGACGAAAGCTCTCACATCAAAACTGTGATATACACTAAAACCCAGGGATTTGCTCACTCTGGTTTACGAAACAAACAGACAACCGATCTAAGCCAAGCATGTGATTTTGGGGCAATGAATAGCTAAGTAAATAGTTGAATGTTTCACTTGTCAAATCCCACTATCTTTTCAATTGTTCATGAAAACAGTGAATAGGTAAGAGACCAATGTATGGGGACTTCTGGTCTCCACCACAACTTCCACTCTACTTATTAGACAAGAATCAGATTCACATTGTACTGTACTTTGAGATGTGACTCCATGGAAACAACAGTGTTTTGATATTCAAGAATCACTATTTTTTTGTACTTTTTTCAACATTGTAAGACAACAAGGGAGGTCGCGGAACAAAGATGAACTAATAATGAGCAATAAAGACATTTTTCTAATTTCTAAAATTAAGAAAATGTAACAGAAAAACATTGAATGAAGAAAAGAGATTCAAAAGCTTAAAGATTACACAAGCTCCAGGTCAAAAGATTTTGCTTTCTTCTTTTTTTTTCTGTTTTGAGTGGCCAAAAGCAAAACAACCTCTTACAAGGACCCAAGTAGTGAGGGGAAGTAACAACACTAAATGTAATCAAAGGCAGTAACTTTACACAGATTTGCTAACCCCCATTGTTTATTGCAAACGGAACCATCATTAAACCGTCACATACCCATACTCATACTCCTAACCAACAAAGTAGCTTTGTCTTCACCTGTGTTTCCATCTGCAGATTGCTTGCTCTCCTTTGAATTGTTATCGTCATACCAATAGCTGAATCTTCAAACTCTCCATCTTATGTATATACATCAGGGCATGGGGCAGATTCTCAACTCATCTCGCATATACTGCTCCATTGAACCATCATCAGTGCCAAAGATATAAACTTTATGCTATTGGATTGTCCTTGTGAGTTTGCATTTGGAAATAAACATGGTGTCTGAATAATGTAGACTACACAGCTTGAGTAGCTCGCTGACCGCTGCTTCAACGCCGGATCACACCCGCTCTGAATCACGAGCAACAGCTTTGCAGCAAGACCCACCTCAACAGCAAGAGGCGAACATTCCTCTGGAGCTAACTTACAGACAGACCAAAGAATCGACAGAGCGTAGTTAGTGCAACTCTCAGTAACCCTCATCAGTACCTTAACGGTGTAAGGAATGGTGTTTGCCGAGTCTTTGACAGCGACTCGTCCTTCCATGTCTGAACACAAAGCATCAAGCACAAACAGAGCTGATTCCAGACAATCGGGGTCTAAAGACGGTAAGATGTCGACTAATTGAGGCACTGCACCGACTCTAACCATCAAGCTTCGAACTTGCTTATGAGCAGAGATCGGTTTGAGCAAACCAAGTGCGGGTGACACTCCGTTTCTGTGTCTTTTATCCTTAACCAATCTAATTAATCCGACAAGCAAACTATGACTCGAGACCAGCTCTGGTCTAAACCCCTTCTCTTCCACCAACCCTCTTATCAACCTAACGCAATTGACTTTAGTTTCGTTCGATCCATCATTCAACATATCGACGATCAAAGAAACCTTCGCAGGCTGCATCAACCCCGACTTGGAATCCGAATCAAGATCAAGACTCACGAGAATGGCAACAA
Organism: Brassica carinata; assembly: GCA_016771965.1. Lineage (NCBI taxonomy): Eukaryota > Viridiplantae > Streptophyta > Magnoliopsida > Brassicales > Brassicaceae > Brassica > Brassica carinata. The sequence goes on from CM028691.1 coordinate 17,141,662, forward strand.
CCTCAGATCCAACCGCGTGAGAAGTGAAAGGTCCCAAAGAGAAGAGACGACAGAGACGCCTCCTTCTTCGACAACAGTCTTCCTCGCCATGAGATGAGCCACGACGATCTGCTTAAGCTCGCTCAAGGCGTGAACCCTAGCTTGCCCTTTAGCTTTCTTCAGCGTCCCCAGAACCTCGATGGCTCGTCCTTGAACATCCTCGGAGCGTTTCTTCATCAACACGTACTTGAGAGAACCAAGTGTAGATCAAATGGTGAAGCGTTCTGTTAGGAGTCACGGCGTCGTCCCAAAGCTCCTGCATTGTGGTGGGACAAGTCAAGTGGCCGAGGCTGAACCATTTGTGGATGTTCGACCTCTCGTAGGTCTGGCCTGTGCACAAGGTCACGGGATCTTGCATCGGCTCGAGGGAGATTGGGCAGATGAAAACAGAGGGTATGTCTTGTAAATCTAGCTCCTTTATCATGGTTTTCAGATCTATCTTCTCATCCACAACTCCTCCACCGCCGTTAACTCCGCCGAGGAGTCCGTCTTTCACCGCCGTGTCCAGATCTAAGACTTGCCCATCGCCACCGCCTTCGAATCCAACTAACCCGTCTCTCTTCAACGGCTGAAACATCGGCATTTTTAACCAATAATCTAAAGAAAAAGAATTACAGAATCTCTCTAACTATCAATTTCGTGCAACATTGATGGTAAAACAAAAGTAGAGCTAAAAGACAGAACAGAAACGCATGTCTTAATCTCACAAAGACACAATCTTTCCTTCTTCTTCTCTCTTTCCCTTTATTCAACGGTCAAAAGAAAGGTTTCATTCAATTATAGTTTTAATAATTCAACATCATAAACATATGATTGAAGCCCAAAAGAACCAGAAAAATGAGAAATCATGAAGAATGAGAAGAAAGAGAGAGAGAGAGTTGAGTACAACCAAATCTGGTTTGCACTTTGCAACCAGAAGACAAAGGAGACGCCGCCAAGACCGAGAGAAGACAAAGGAGACGCCGCCGGACCGAGACAATCTTCGCCCTGGTGGTGGGTTTCGACGGTGGTGGGTTCCGATCGGTGGTGGGTTTCGATCGGTGGTGGGTTCCGATCGGTGGTGGGTTTCGATCGGTGGTGGGTTCCGATCGGTGGTGGGTTCCGATCGGTGGTGGGTTCCGATCGGTGGTGGGTTTCGATCGGTGGTGGGTTTCGACGGTGGTGGGTTCCGATCGGTGGTGGGTTTCGATCGGTGGTGGGTTCCGATCGGTGGTGGGTTTCGACGGTGGTGGGTTCCGATCGGTGGTGGGTTTCGACGGTGGTGGGTTCCGATCGGTGGTGGGTTCCGATCGGTGGTGGGTTCCGATCGGTGGTGGGTTTCGATCGGTGGTGGGTTTCGACGGTGGTGGGTTCCGATCGGTGGTGGGTTCCGATCGGTGGTGGGTTCCGATCGGTGGTGGGTTCCGATCGGTGGTGGGTTTCGATCGGTGGTGGGTTTCGATCGGTGGTGGGTTTCGATCGGTGGTGGGTTTCGATCGGTGGTGGGTTCCGATCGGTGGTGGGTTCCGATCGGTGGTGGGTTTCGACGGTGGTGGGTTCCGATCGGTGGTGGGTTCCGATCGGTGGTGGGTTTCGACGGTGGTGGGTTCCGATCGGTGGTGGGTTCCGATCGGTGGTGGGTTCCGATCGGTGGTGGGTTTCGATCCTTCCGCATGACGGAGAAGACGAAGCATCGGAGGAGACGCCAAGACCGAGAGAAGACAAAGGAGACGCCGCCAAGACCGAGAGAAGACAAAGGAGACGCCGCCAAGACCGAGAGAAGACAAAGGAGACGCCGCCGGACCGAGACAATCTTCGCCCTGGTGGTGGGTTTCGATCGGTGGTGGGTTCCGATCGGTGGTGGGTTTCGATCGGTGGTGGGTTTCGATCGGTGGTGGGTTTCGATCGGTGGTGGGTTCCGATCGGTGGTGGGTTTCGACGATTGGTTCGCTCCTTCCTTTGGGACGGAGAACACGAGAATGAAGTGAGAGAAGAGAAGAAAAGAAAGACATAAAAAGAAAATAAAAATACTTTGCCTCATATGCCGACATGTGCCTCTATAACCCCTCTTAAAATCGGTCACGAAATCTCATTTTAGGATCAATAACTAAGTTTTGTTTTGTTTTGATTTAATTAATTCACTTAATTTTTCTAAGGATCCCATTAAGGATCGGGATAAACATGGCCTTAGAGTTTAGGATCCGATAGTTAATTTGAAATTTCTGGTTCGATCGATTCGAGTCCTATCGGATTCGGTCGGTTTGGGTCTTACATAGTTGGAACCAATAGGTAATTAGAATTTGTCGGTCTGGATTCGTTCGCATCGATCGGGTTCGGTTCGGGTTCGCCCAAAAATATCCAAAATGCAAAATAATATCTAAAAATATTTAAATATTCGGATTTTTCCAAAATTTATATTTTTATTGTATTAAAATGTGTATAAGTATTAAAATATATAAGATACAACAACAATCAGTTGTTTCCTAGTGGTCCATCCCTTCTCCTCTAGACAAATAACCCGATTCGACGCCCCTCGATACATTTTATTTAATTAGCATTATTAATTTAATTCGCCGGTCTTGGGTTTTTGTCAGGTCTTGGGTTATTTGTTTAGAGACCGGGATCCTCCATGACAAGATCCAATATGGTAAAATTATCGGTTCAGTCCTTATTTGAACCGGTTTTCGACCGGTTTCAGATCGGTCTTCGAGTCCGGTAAAATGTCCAGACCTACCTACTATAGAGAAGATGCTATTGATCTATAGAGTGTGGAATAATAATCACTTTAATTTTTAAATAAATTAGTTTATTTTTTTCGTGACAAGGGTTTTGGATATAGAACCGAAATATTCTTAATTAGTCAAATGACAACAGTGAAATTCTAAATCCTCTTGTTAGCTTTATTTTTTTTCTTAGTATCCACGCTAACTAAGGATTTTTTTTTTTTTTTTGAAACACCACGCTAACTAAGGATATTATTACTTTTCCAAGTTTTAAACAAAGTTAGCCAGTGTGTTCAAAAAAAACAAAGTTAGTCAGAAAGGAGGGTAAAATGGTAAATACCGGAGCAGAGAAAATCGCGCACATAGTCAAAAAAGCTGAGATAAGTTTCACTAAACTCCAAACACCCACGGGGAAGAGTATCCCGTACAGGTCGGACACGTGCGACGTTAATTTCTAGGTTTTGTTTACTTAATTAATCGTTTTATTTTACCTTTTATCATTGTTATTAACACCATCAATTTCTCGATTTTGCTAAACAAATACTGCCATTTTATTATTTCTTTAAATAAATTCTTATCGTTTTAATAACCAAAACAATTGCTATTAACTTATATAAATGGCTAAAAATTTTAATATTGCTAACTTGTAGTCTTTATAGAACTTCAAATTACAATTCTTAATTTGGCGGATTATTATTAGAACAAAAAAATAGATTTGTATAAATAGGAAAGTAAAGTAAATACTATATTTAGGGAAAAAACGAAATTTAAAAAGAAAAGAGAAAAGAGAAAAGAGGAAAAGCAGAGAGTGAGTAGGGACCACAAGCAAAAGCTCCAGCTAGACACTTGACCATGACAGTGTCTTGCTTTGACTGTAAGCCTCGATCTATCCTCAGTCTAATCTTTGTTGCCTTTGACTGTTCCTCTCACCACTCATATACCGCCACGTGTCCACATCTGGCTCTTTTCCACCCAAAAACTTGATTAATGTATTAATTATTTTCAAATATCCTAATTTTTAATAACAATCAAACCAAATCAAGATACTTTAATAATAAGTGATATCGATGGGAGAGACAGATGAAGAAGAGATCTGAGAGACCATGTGTTGTTTTGTTGCAGTTGGGTACTGACCCATAACTGCAAAGTTTGCTGTCCAGAAATTATTATTTGATAAATAATTATATTAATTACTGGACCCGTTTTTGAAATGAAATTACAGATTCAAATGATATGATTTTTCAGAGTTGTTAATGCTCAAATAATTTTTTTCTTTGTGTTTATGATGAAGTTCTGCTAGTCAAACTAACATTACAAAAGTGGACCGGCAAGTGTTTAAATGTGATATGACGTGTTTGTAATCAAGTTTTTAGCATTGGGGAGGGATGTGAGATTGATAGAGATATTATTAAAATAACAATAACAAAAAACTTGGTTTAATGTCTAATAAATTATCTCTTGTGAGGAGTAATACGCATCGAGTGCTACTGCTGGTGAATGGTGGTGAGTGGTGACTACGGGACCTACGAAGAAAAAAGTGTAACAATTTCAATGAAAGCGATCTAACAAAATTTCAACAACTGTTGGTTACATTCTAGTTATTGGCATGAACAGAGTTTCAAACAGGTGACATTTAACTAAAATAAACAATCAAAATTACATTTTCCTATATTTATTTTCAACTGAATCTATGATTAATATCATCATTAAAATATCATCTTACTATTTTTTCTTCAAACCAACTTAATAAAAACATATGAGTATTTTCTCCCAAAAACATATGAATAATCGTTATTTATCTGCTATGAAATACATCAAAAAGTTTGGTGTTTTGATCCAAAATATCGGTTTCCATACATCTCAATGAATATTACGTTTGTCCAAATGCATTATTATTATTATAATTATTATTGTTTGAAATTTTCATTTCTTAAGGAACCTCAACATGAAAAGTCAAATTGGATTTATGATAGGCCCAGATTGATGAAAAAATACGTTTAGATCAAGTTCATAAATCTGAGTAATCGAGTATAAACAAAAAATATGATGCTTAATAGTCAAGTGTGAATTAAGAATATGATATTGAATAATTAAATGTTAATCAAACGCATAGAGTTGAACAATCAGATCATGGAGTTTATCCAATTTAGTGATGCGCCAAGATAAATATTTGTTTGGAAATAAAGTGAGGTTAGTAACCAAAAAATATATAAAAAGTATGATTCTGAAGATATATTTAAAAAAAAAGATATATTTTATTGGTAGCAAAGCATCACAATATACATCAAAGGTATGAGATTGATTAAGATGCACTTCTTTCTTTGATTGCTAACTTGGATTCGCTACTACATCATTCCTATCTAAACATGAAATTTCTATATGAAGAACTAAAAGAAAATTTGTATATAAAAAATCTATCTGATTACATGAGAAATATTGCAGCATTAAAAAGTAGATTACATGGGAACAGTTGTGAAAATTTTGCAAAAGTAGAAGCACGAAGGAATCGAGAAAGGTATATACTCCCCTGCACAATGCTATAGGTGTATTCTATTATTTATCTTTTTTTTTTTGTGCAAATTCTATTATTTATCATTCTTGATTCTTTAGTAATTTAGGACTGTTCACGTGACGCTCTAACCCCTAACTCTATGTCTGTATAATATCTACATAAATGGCAGCACGAAGCACCTATATTTGCAAATTATACTTGGATTCAATTTTGGTGATTCCAAAACTATTTACATACATATGTTCAAGATAATTTTTGATTTCAGTCTACCTTAGAATTTGTTTAAACATTTGAATAGTAGGAGATTGTTTTTATAGGTCAAAAAACTCAACTAGAGTAGCAAGTACAACTTGTGTCTATTAAGTTTTGTTAGTTCAGTTGGAAAATTAAGGCTAGATCGATAAACATTGCTTAATCGCAGATAATTTTCTTACACGATTGGATGAATTCTACAGAATGGCAAAATACATATTAGATTGATTGAAATATTTTATATAGTATTTAATTTCTTATAGAAATAAATATCAATAACTAAACTAGTTACTAGCTACAAAATGTGAAAATAAATAAAACTATTAAAAGTATTTTACTTCTTATTATAAATATTTAACTTATTTTCAATACATTTTTATAATAATTTGACATGTTTTAATATTATAAAAACAAACTCTAATATATTTTTATTTATAACATGGCTATTTATCATTAAAAATATTATTGCTATTTATTTTAAAGTTCAAAATGATATCAACATATAATTAAATAATATGAAAATGTTGATTTCGTAGATAATCTACTAAAGTTCACTTGTCCATTTAATGAAATTTGTTTTTGTATTTTTGTCAACGCTTCTTTTTCACTAGGAGAAAAAATATCATAAACAAAAGCCAGAGATCGCATGATGTTTGGGACATCGGATTAATGTTGCATGATTTGATTTAGGGTGTAGATGAATTACAGACTTTGGTACACAGTATTCTGGTAATCTAAGATGTTTAAAATACATTTTCTTGTAATAAGATGTTTAAAAATTTCTGAGATATAAACTTGTCTCAGGAAGTAAACAAAAGAAAAAAAAACTTGTCTCAGATTAGATTAGTTTTTATGTATCATCTAAAACACTATATTATGATGAATTCCCTTACAATAAGATTCAGTTATCCCTTTGTATTGTTAATAGTTGATTAGAGTAATGTATTGACTACAGAAAAATAATGTATTGACTACAAACAACGATGCTTATCAATTGGGTTTACATTGGGCCGAAAATAATATATGGGCCGAGCATATCACACTACGCAATGACATGCTCGTTTGTTCAAATAAAGTAGGTAAAATGAAGCCATTAGACTCCTGATGTACTAAATGAAATCTCTTAAGTATAAATATTTATCCAGCATGAAATTGGTGAACATATTTTATGAGGTAGAGTAGATATGAGTTTCCAACAACACATTAATAAATTTAAACATCTTATTATAAGAAAATGTATTTAATCACCCAACTAGACACATTTAAGGATACAGTAAAACCTCTATAAATTAATAATGTTGGAAATTTGAAATTTTATTAATTTATAGAGATATTAATTTACAAAAGTTTCCTTATTTAAATTTCTCATTTTAAGATATATTTAGTCTAAGAAAAATTTCTTATTTTAGAAAAAATATTTGATTTTAGTGTATGACATTAATTGTTATTTTTTGAAATTTGACATTTATATTATTTATATTATATTATTTGGTGTATATAATATATATTGCATATAACCTAACTGTGGTTTTAGATATGATATTATTAAATCTCATCAAAATATATGTCAAATGTTAAGAAAATATAAAGATAATTCCATTGTAAATAAAATATATATAATACTAGGTTCTTACTATATAAAATATGTTTACATATAATTTATTAATTTATAATTTTAGTGGGACCATATATTTACATAGAATTTTCTAAAAAAATATTATCTTATTATTTTATCGATTTGTGTCAAATTTTGAACCGCTCCAAGTTGAAACCAGAAAAAATTATTAATTTATTGAGTATTAATTTAAACAGGTTCTACTGTATATATCACATTCACAACTTTTGTTGTTTGAAATTCATTTATAATTCATCTAGACTTTGTCTTCTCTTTGATCATGTCTAACTGTTTTGAAATATTTGAGCTTTTCTTCGTCTTATATATCTCTTTGATTACATATAATCTTATAATATAGGGTTTATATGTGCGTATATATATCATATCTTTGAATCTCATTTCTTGAAAATCGATCCAATAATGAAAGGAGGAAGCATAGAGAAAGAAAACAGCTTTGTATGGTTGGTGAAGGCTCCTTTCCGTTTCTTGATCATGGCACGTGACGCCTACATACTCAGCATTACGTCATGCTCCGGCACCGGAATCCTTACTGGCGGCGGATCTTCTGGTTCTGGTCAGTTTTCCGGGAACTTCCAAATCTGCGATCCACCTAGCACCGCTCTTCCTAGAAGCTTTACCTTGTCGTCTGCAGTACGTGATCAGGGCTGTCCGACAGATTTTGGACAGCTTACGACGGCGGCCAGGCAATCGTTGCAGTTAGATCGCCGGATTAATTATAGATGTGTTGCTGTGATGGGAAGAATCGACGAGGAGGTTTCTTGTGATGATCAGTCTGAAGGAGATCATTGACCAAAAAAAAGAGATGATCTGAAAAGATTATTGTGTTGTGTTTAACGTTTGTTGCGATATGGATCTACCAACGTAAATCATAATTTTACTGTAGTGTATAACAAAGCTCTAGGTGAGATTCATAATAACGTTTTACATCGCATATTGGAAATCCATAGCAACAATTTTTTACTTTTAGTTAAAAGTTAAAACACAAATGACACTGATAACACAATGTACCATAATATTACGAATTTATGATAGAAACAGTTTTAAGTTTTAAAAAGAAGAAAACATTAGTTGACCAACCAATCATTTTTTGACAGAGTAAATGATGTTGCAAAACACGTTTACTTTAGTCACAAGTAAAATTTTCAACTGAACTAAATTGTTTTTTTTTTCTAACTATGATGAGGTATGTATTTTCAATTGAGATCATTTACAAATTATATTATTTTGTTCATACTTTGTTTACTTTGATTAAACTAAATAATTTTGACTATATCCCGGTTTTGCATAGGAACTGCACCGTGGTACCAATCTTCGGGATTATGTTGATGATTTTAGCTTCTACATTTAGCAAATCATTCACATCACTTCGCTAGTGCCATAGCCACTGGGATTATACTTGTATGTCATTTTCGAGTAAACTTGAAAAAGAAAAGAAAAATCAGCGTAAAGTATATATGTTTCATGATTTAGTTTTTTTTTTTAATATATTATTCCACGACCCGAAAAAAGGGTTTCAAATTTCGATTACAAAATTGACGAAAACAAAATGATCTAATTCAAACGAAAAATAAACTAGCTTCGCTCAACCACCACCCGGCGCATTCTACTGGCTGTCTCCGCAAGCCTTAAACTATCAATCTCCGTTCTCAACCGATAAAATTACACACAAGAAAGGTGGCGTTCACCTCGTTTCCTCGGCTGCCGGTCACTTCTCGTGCCATTACCGGAGTAGCTGGTTCTTGACGATCTCATCAAGCTTGTTCTCTCCACTGACTTTAAGCTCATTGTCCGAAAGAGAGGCAGAGATAACATACCAGAGCCTCGAGATGCACTAGACGTAATGGAGATGGGATAGCCAAAGACACTAACCGAGGAGAGAGCTCCGTAAAACCAGACTGTACACCGCAACTCCACCGCCAAAATCTAAATCAGAGAGAGACCAAAGACTCCCAACTGAATACAAACCACACCGAAGCGGGTCCGAGACAACTGCCGCCAACTGATCCAGTAGAGCTCTATGACCTGCAAAACAAGTATTAGCAAGGCAGCACCACCATAGCCAACCAAGAGGCTGTCCATGGCGCTGGGATGTGCTACTATGCCGAAAGGAGACACCGGTGAATGAGAGAACCCGAAGACAACCCGCAGACCTTGCTCACCGCCTATCGCCACCTTCGAGAACCGAAGGACGGTAACTTGAAACTCGTCAAGGTTTGAACCGGTGACCACGGCACAAACAACAATCAAACTCCAAAGAGCAAACCCCGAAATCGACAAAAGTTCATCGGGAAACCAGAACACAAGCCGGAAAGTGAAGGAACCAAAAGATGAGATTTTACCACACCGCCTCGGAGATGGCCATAGACGACCGCTCCGACACCGCGACACAGTAAACCACAACGAACTACCATCTAGGACAACAACACGCCATTACCCTAAACTAAGCTCGCCCTTGAGTTGAGAGAACCTCCAAGGCATCCATGGCAGAGGAAGACGATAACGGTTCACCAAGACACCGAGATGAGACCACCAATCGCCACCGCTGCCTCTAAATACCAACCAGAAACCAGAGTCACCGTGATCGAACAGAGCGACACCCCTCCTTCACGTGCTGAAATCTCTCCAGACGGTAAAAGGGCCGCATGTACAACCCTAAAACCCGACTTCTTCAACGTCCAAGCCTTACCCTTACAGCGTCGCAACTCCACCACCTTCTGAAACTGCATCAGGCTCAGACCTCTTCGCGAGCAAAGGTGAGTACGAGCTGTTCTCCGGAAGCAGAGCCAACGAAAAGACGGAAAGAGCGACATGAGATCGAAGAAGGAAGGAAAGACAAGAACAGAGGGAGAAAGGGGGAGGCTCCGGCTCCGGAACACACGCTCACGCGCCGTCCGGACGTCGGACCCGAACTCAAATCGACTTTAGATCTGGAGAGAGCGGAGGAGAGAAGGAGAGAGGTTTCTTTCTTTTGTTGTCGTTCGTTTCATGATTTAGTTGTTTATACTATCCTCATCACTGGTTATTGTCGCCCCCCTTGCTCCTGAATTCTATTCAACATTCCTTTGTTTAAAACTTTGAATTAATCGCACACTAAACTATTTGGTTATCTTCTCGTTTTGGTCTTGGGGGTTACATTTCTCATATACATATACATAATAATTCAATATCTACTAACAAAGATGGGTTTCAGTGAAGACTTGTACATCTCTGTATGTAAGTTCTTAAACTATTCCATTTTTGCACGTATTGTTCTATAAGAGGTTAGAAATTAGAAAATGCGCCATATTTTTGGAAATTTTGTTTAGAAGGTTGTTTTTGTTTGGTCGTGTCTCCCATTTGATTATATCAGGTAATTTGTCTAAATTTTATCAATCATCATCGTTCTCTGTTAATAAACATAGCTCCAGAGATCTTTTGCTCGCTATATAAACTTTAGATTACCAAGTAAAAAAGGTTACGAGATAGAAAGAAGACAAAATTAGCTTAGATAGTTTTTTCTTTTTGGACAACAGCTTAGATAGTTTAGGAATGTGTTTCATCTCAAACGGGCCTTATTACTACATAAAAATCCAAGAGATTAACTGTCAACAACGGCGTTTCTTGCACGTGGCTGGTATTGTGTTGGTTATGTTTTGTTTTAGCTCTGACTAATGAAGCATTGCAGTGTGTTGTCAGACTCTAAATCATTCGTAAAGCCAAAAGGGAAAGTAGAGATTCATGTCCTAAACAGATATGAGCGAAGGAACAAGTCTATTGGTTTATGTTAAATCCGACAGATTCTCTATCAACAATCAGAATGAATCTCAACCTGAGAAAGAGATCCGAGTTGAATAAAATGATAAAATTTTGTTTAGACATATATAATGGCTTATTTGGATTACATAACGGCCAAAAATGAGTTGCTTATGGGACTACGATAACTGTTATATTTATAACAGTTCTGAAATCCCACAAGAAACTCGTTTTTGCAGTTATGTAGTCAAGATAAACCATTTTCGTGTTAGCTTTGACAGATAGGATTATCTTAGAAAGAAAAGAGACAAGATTGACAGAAAACGGAGATGTATACTTTAACCTAATGGATTGGTATTTATTTATGCAGCAAATGGACCTCTGATATTCTACCAAACCTAGCCCAATAAAAGTTTCATATCTCCCAGTAAAATTTGCAGAAAACTGTAAAAGCCCTCAGACTCTTTGTTTTCTCTTTGGATTAATTTTTCACTCTCCAAGTGACTCCGAGAACAGAGGTGATGAAAGTATTATAGTACTACAAGTAGGACATGAATATGTGAGAGATTACACATCCATGGATTACAAAATATTTGAGCATTCATTAAAGCTCATCCTTTTAAGTAATACTTTTAACATTCTCAAAACAAAGCAAGTAATATATGTCAAGTCTCAAGACTGGATTGTTTAAAAAAAAAAAATTATCTCCTTATAATTGTAGGATTTCTTCGCGTGAGATTGCCAGATTGGAATGTACTTAGCAGTTCCCTTTGTTTTAGTCCAACGTTTTACTTAGCAATTCTAATTTTCTTAACTTCTCGGATTGGTGTGGTGTGGGAGGTTACTTTCTTCAGCACTTGTCTGCTAATATGCAGATAGGAATCGATGAATACTTGTACAACCCTGTATGTAAGCTTTGATATATGTAGATTTCATTTCTTGCAACTCTTGTTATGTACCTTCTGCGTTATCTTTGTTTGAATGAGTCCAACCAACGTAACTTCAACCGGTTTTGGCTAATGCGAAGAAGAAAAAAGAATCAACAGTTTAGCAAAAAAAAAAAAAGAAAAAAAGAATCAACTTAAATTCTTGTTGTAACAACTTTAATCTGTTTTTTTTTGTTGCTTGTGTACAAAGCAACATGCATGTATACTTATTGAAAAAGTTCTCATTTATGGCCGGATCGTTAAATCAACAAGATCTCAGTTTTTATATTTACTGGTAATTTCTCATGCTACTTTTGTAGGGTATATTGTATTAAGAATTTTCTTTTAATAATGGGAGATTTTCATCTCGAAATACATTACGCATTTGGAAAAGAAAAAAGATCCTGACCGATAAAGAGTATACTTTTTCACACCATTGTGTAGTCATCAATGATGGGAAGCTCAATATAGATCAACATCAACTTGTGTATAATTGAATATGCTGTATGATATAAATATAATTAACGATGGAAAAAGTCTATCTTTCTGGTAATGGGTGAAATTTCTATAGCATTTTAATTCGAATGATTCCACAATGTGAGTTGGCCGTCCTCTCTCACTTGTAAAATATTTAAAGTTTAATCTATAAGATCTACGATTAGTCCATGAGAGAACATGCCTTTTGTCTCCTAAACCTCCTTTACTATCATCATTACCATCAAATAATCCTGTTTTTATTCCATTTCACAGCGAAGATAAGTAGAGGATTCGTTATAAACAAAGGAAAAGACTTCAGATACGAGCATAGCAAAGAAGAAGATGTATCAAGATCAACAGCATCCCGTTGGTGCTCCTCCTACACAAGGTACTTCCCAATTTTTTTCTGTTTTCCCTTCTTGTTTTCTTGAAATGACGTTGTGGTTGTTTTATAGGGTATCCTCCAAAGGAAGGATATCCACCACAGGGATATCCTCCGGCAGGTTATCCTCCACCACCGCAGGGGTACGGTCAGGCATATCCAGCACAAGGGTATCCTCCTCCTCAATATCCTCAAGGTCCTCCGCCTCAGTATCCTTATCAGGGGCCTCCGCCACCACAGTATGGTCAGGCTCCGCAAAAGAATAAGAAAGACAAGGATTCAGGATTTGTCCAAGGATGGTGCGTTGACCCAATCTCTATCTCTTTTTTTTTTTTTTTGCTTTGTGTAACACGGCTTTGATTGGTTGCAACTGAAGGAGCGGATAACTAGTGGATAGTACCACTCTTTGTTCACCATTCATAAACTTTGGTCATAAACATAGACCGCTTTTACGAAGAAATAGAACGGTCCAGTCCTTAAACGGATTAGTTAGCTCGTCTAGTGCTACAATTAAAAGTGTATATATGTTTGCTTGTGAACATTACTTATATATGTATCTGTGTGTGTTCGTATTACAGTTTGGCTATGCTTTGCTGTTGCTGTCTCTTGGAAGCTTGCTTTTGATGGATGCGATGATATTTGCCGCTGACCGTCGTTGGAGATGTCATTCTATTTTACAAAAAAAGACATGTTTGATCAAAGCATTTAGACAGCTTCTTCTGGCTACGTGTGTGTATATGTGCGTTCACATTTTGTGTTTGTTTATTTTCTTTATTTTTTCGCTATGAATTGGAAATTTATTCCAGACTTGTTTTTATCTGTATATGTACAAGTGAGCTATCACCTTTGAATAAAAGCATTCAATATTTTCAGTAGAGGAACACAAAATGAGCAAACTCGTTTTCTTGTCTCTTAAGTCTCGTCAGATGTAAGAAGAGAGTGAGGAATCAGATTTGAAATCAAATCGATGAGATATTATAGCCAAACATACACACTTTTGAAATCGTAATGTATAATCATGAGAAAAACAATAGTTAGAGTAAGCTTTAATCACCTTGACCAAGAAACTAATTAACCTGAAGAAGAACAACATCCGTATTAATTAATAATTTAATACATGTAATGTAATTCGTATTTTAAACAAGCAAGATTATCATTAGATCAGTTTGATTTTGTCCGGAGATTATTTTCTCTTCTGACAAACCACGAAATATTTTCAATTGGGATACCCAACCTAAATTTATCCTCACTCAGACTTTTTCAGAACATTTCATTTCCCGTCTTCAGAAATTATCTAAACCAATTAGCCACCCACCAATCTTTTTTTTTTCTTTGTAACTAACCATCCACCATTGCTTTATGGCTTTCACAATTTAAAATATTTGAATCGCATCAGCTGCATTAAAAATGACTAACAAAGTTTTAAATCATAGGAGCTGCATTATATTTTAACTGAGTGAAATATTTTAGCCAAAAATAATTGAGTGAAATAAAGATATCATCTAATCAACACTTAACAATTGTTTTAAATGATTAGTTAGTTGTTAAATGAATTTGAAAGATTGTCAAGAGAACTTGTTAAAAATATCACAAATTAAGTACCACTTTTCAAAAATACCATCAATCAAAAATATACTAACATTTGAGTTTAAGCTTTAATGATCAATGTTTAGGGTTTAGTATTAAGGGGTTGGGGTTAGGTTTATATATGTTTTATAAATATTTTTAAAAATTAACTCAGTGTTAATTTATCACAAATTTAGAATATTTATCATAATAGTCATTTATAAATAGTAAATATAAAAATGATATTAAACTTGTGGTAGAATTGAAATTTCCCCACTAAACAACCAATGGAAAGAATTTGGTAATCATCAAAGCATGCTCTAAAACCACCAAAAACATTAATTATAGTCATATCTCTGGATAATTAACAATTCTCAGTATTTTAAAGATTAATCTTTGGATTTTATTTTTATATTTGAAAATTGATGTTTTAGATTTTAACTAATGCATATTGCGTTAAAGCTAAAATCTAAAATTGTTAATGATATAATTTCCCTAATTTTATTAGCATGCAAATAAAAGTAATTAAAAAAACTTAAAAAATAATGAATAAAAGTAGGATATTTAATCTATATTATTAAAACTCAAGTACAAAATTTGAGTGTTTGGAGACATGAATTACAGTTTAAAAAGGAGGTTTGTTTGGAAACATTAATAACAATATTAAATGAAAATTGTTTGGAAACATGGATAGCAGTATATTTACTTTCTTTTATTTACACATTTAGTCATTGCATTTATAATAAATTAGGTATTTTCTTTTTGTAATTTTTTTTATTTACAGATTCTACCACTGCATTTAAAATCAATTTAAATTAATTAATTATAATTCCAAACTTATCTAAGCAAATTGATATTCATATATTGATCATTATTAATATTGTAAAATTATTACTAAATAAAAAATTTTCTATTTCACTTAATTTAGCCAAACACATAAAAATATTTTTTTTATTTGTTTACGGAATCAGTTAGGCATAGACATTCGGGTACCCATTTAGGCACGAGTCATTTTTTTCGGGTATATATTTTTTTGTGTTTTGAAATTTCTTTTTAGGTTCTTCCTTTTTTGTTTCTTTTTATTTACAGATTTTACCATTTCATTTAAAATCAATTTAAATTAATTAATTACAATTCCAAAACTTATCTAAACAAATCAATATTCATATATTGATCATTATTAATATTGTAAAAATATTAGTAAATAAAAAAATTCTATTTAACTTCATTTAGCCAAATACATAAAAATATTTTTTATTTGTTTACGAAAACAGTTAGGGATAGACATTCGGATATCCATTTAGGTACGGGTCGTTTTCTTCGGGGTTTTGAAATTTCTTTTTAGGTACATAATAGCTGCACATATCAAAAAATCAATATAAAAATATTGTACATTTGGATTCAAAATCATTTCTTTTAACAACAAACTACACAAATATATTGATTTGTAAAAAATTTAAATTAAAATGTAAATATTTAATTAATATAGAAATATGTCACATTATTTAAACAAAATATCAATATAAAATATTGTACATTTGCGTTCTAAAATCATTTATTTTAACAACAAGCCAAATAAATATGCTGATTAGAGAGAGAATAAAACAAAGCCAGAAAAACACATAGTCTACCAGAGAGACTTTATGTGTCGAATTTATTATAAAGAAAATTTTACTAAGATACATACATTCAATAATTACAAACAAATAATATATTTCATAAAAATGAAAAATAATACCCGTCGTATCAAGGGCGGGTCAAAATCTAGTTCTTATTAATATATGTGTAAATTATGTGTAAATCCTAAAACAGTAATTTTTTTAAAAAAATATGCAACGCGTATCTAATAAACTTAAAATTAATAAAAATCTGTAAGTTACTATAGCTTGATGGTGTGATTGTAACAGACATTTGTTTGTCAATAAAACCTATTTTCTCTTACTATTGAGTTAAAACTTGCCTTATTTCGAATAGGTCAAATTTTACTTTGAACAAACTAAAAGTGTAAGGCAAATTTGTAAAATGGAGAAAGAAAAGGGGTCCCGTCCAATTTCCAACAAATCGAGAATTCATCCTCTCTCTCTCTCTCTCTCTGCCTAAAACTGAATCGAAAACAAAGGTCAAAGTTCTTCGTTTTGTTGCTCCCTCCTCCTCCTCCTCGTCTTCTTCTTCTTCTTCGTTGTCTCTGCAACAATCTTATTAGATTCAGAATTTAGATCCCCATGTAATCTCTTGTTGGATCTCTAATTCACTAATGCAATTGTAGAACTTGTGGAGAGATTTGCTTTTCTTTCTCATTAACCCTTCTCCCCCTGTCTACATCTCACTTTGTTCTAAATTCTCCTTGACATTTTAGACAAAGAAGAAGTAGAGACATTCCAAGTTCTTGTCTTTATTGTGTGTTTGTGGAGAATTTTGAATATTGAGAATGGGAGCACCAAAGCAGAAGTGGACAGCGCAAGAAGAAACAGCTCTGAAAGCTGGAGTTCTCAAACATGGCACTGGCAAATGGCGCACCATTCTCTCCGATCCTGAGTTTACCTCTATCCTCAAGTCTCGCTCCAATGTCGATCTCAAGGTAAACTATCTATAATGTAAATAAAAAGACCAACAACTTTTAATCGAAAACTCACATTGTTATTTGGTTGAAACACGACAGGACAAATGGAGGAACATAAGTGTAACAGCTATGTACGGATCTAGGAAGAAGGCTAAGCTTGCTCTTAAAAAAAATCCATCCTCTCATGATGATGATAACGCTACTGCTCTTACCATCGTCGCTCTCGCTAACGGAGGTCATCAACACATTTCTCCTCCTCCTGCACTTTCTTGTTTACCACCACCACCACCACGAGATTTTGAAGGACTCTTTACAAGGTTTTTTGTTTTTTGTTTTTTTACTTTTCTCCTTTGTATCATGAAGTTAAGTTTCTTGAGGATAGTTCTGAGTTCTAAACATGTTTGTTCTTAGTGTGGATGAGATGATATTGGAGGCTATTACTAACTTTAAGAGACATTTGGGTCCTGATGGAAAGTCCATTTTGCTCTATGTAGAGGTACTCTTTCTATTGCTTATTCCTTTGACTCACCTATTCATATCATCAAGAACTTAGTGTGTGGCTGTAAACTTTTTTAAAGGAGAAACACAATATGCAACCGGATATGAAACGGCTTGTGACTTCAAGACTTAAACATTTGGTAAATGTTGGAACTCTAGTTAAGGTAAGAAAGATAACACTTTGATTCTGCTTATAAAATCAATTCTTCTCATGATTCAGTTAACAAGTTGTCTCTCAGATAAAGCACAGATACAGGATTTCTCGGGACTACTCGGCTGCAGGAGCAAATCAAAGCTCTCCTCAACTCCTTTTGGAAGGGAACAAGGAGAATGGTGTCCAACAACATCTTACTAAATCACTAGTAGATGGAGAGTTGTTAATGATAAAGGGCATGACAGCACAAGAAGCTGCTGCAGCAGCTGCAAGAGCAGTGGCTGAAGCAGAATTTGCACTATCAGAAGCTGCAGAAGCGGCTAGAGAGGCAGATGAAGCCGAAGCAGAAGCTGAGGCTGCACACATTTTTGCCAAAGCTGCAATGAAAGCTTTGAAGTATAGGATGCAATGTAAGAAACTCGCTTCTCAGTTGTTCACAAACTATATTGATTGAATATTAATGGGTGTATCTTCTTGTTTGTTTGCAGGTACTGAAGCCAGATAATGTCAAGTTTGAATCGCTGCAGTAATTTTTGGTGTGGTTAGTAAAAGTGTATATTCTGCAGCTTGTAGCATTGGTCCTAACTCAGAAGATTTTATGTAAAACATTTGTCCATTGTTATGTTGTTTATCTCTTCTTTGTAGTAACTGGTTTAAAGAGAAATAAATAAAGCCTTTGATCATCACCAGAGCTTATATTATCCTTCCTTGAATTTAAATTTATAGTTTATACAACATAACTGAACCAATTTGTTATTTGTGTTTCCAAAAAAATTGCAAATGATCAAGCATACAATATACAAGCAAAATCCAATATACAGAGACGAGACCGGAATGTTTTAGGAGCCAATCAAAAACCCGATCAATGTTGGTATAGTTCTTGCATGATATCATCAAACAGCAGACTTCTCTATCTGTAAACGACTGAAGTCCCCTGCAATCACAATAGAATAATAATAATTAAAAAAAAAACATGATCAGATGACTTTTGTGCTGTTTTTGGAGTGTGTTTAGTTGAAGAAATACATTTATTGGGTTAAGGATGTTGGAGAGAGCTCCAGGTTCGTCCATCTTGTTCCCAATAACCAGAAGAGGGATACTGTTAAGCGAAGTCTTTCTCAACAACTTATGGAGTTCCTTCTTCGAGATAAATAGGTTTTCAAGTTCTGCAGCATCAACTACATACCTGCAGCAGGACAAAAGGACTCAACGTTGACATATATAAAGATAAATATAGAGAGTTTGATGTTGTTATTGTGTTTATCTGGTGTTGTTCGTGTGTTGTTGTTTCGTTTATCGCATTCTGCTACTAGTCTTCATTGTAACCGCTGTCACAAATTAAAAATTGGTATAATATTTAACATTTTACCAAAAAAAAAAAATATAGAGAGAGAGAGTTGAGAGTTAAAGATCCTTTTACACAATGCCCACTACCATCCCATAGCTTGAAAATAGCATTTCCTTTTGTCACTTCCCTCATGTGAAAACCAATCTGCAAAATGTTTATATTCTGGTATTGATGATGTCTTTCTTGTATAAGAGATGTAACACACTTGCATTAGGATCCAGGTCTTCACTATATCCTCCAACATTCAAAACAAGAAAAAAAAAGCATAATAGATACCCTCCCAACCACCATCAAAACTGAAATGGGTTTTCTGTGGAAGCATATACTTACCTCAACAACATTGATTAGTGATGTCTTTCCTGCAAAAAGCATTTATTGAAACAAACAACTGAATTGGTCTACCCTAAACTTGGCAATCAAAATCCACATGGTGATATCACATTATTGGAGTTTGTCTCTTTAGAAGAATAAAAACTACAGAACCATTTGTCATTGTCACAATTACAAGGAGACAAGATTACAATGCTGCTGAGCTGTTAAGACAATAATAATCAGAAAAAGGATGAGATTCTCTCACCTACTTAGCCAATTGAGATAAGCATCCCACTAACCCATTGATGAAGAAACTCAAAAACCCCTGACAGATACAATAGTCAAATTCTTCTATGGATCCCTAAATCAGAACTCTATCGAGCCCATTTCGGGATAGAATGGTCCTTTGTATTTTTCTGTTTTAATCTTTTTTACTTTCTATTTTATGTTATTAAAATAACCAAAAAATAATATAAAGAAGCCTAAAAAAAAGTAAAAGAGAATGTTTACATGCATCACTTATTTGTGGACTATCTATAATCAGTTTTAGGGGATATCATTAGTTTACGTATTTGAGCTATTTTAGAAATTTATATAAGATTTGTAAATCATTGTAAAATTTAGTAAATTTCAAATTTAATAAGTATATTTTAATTGGTATTTTACACATCTATATAGAATATATTAACTAAATTCTTTTTCTTTTAGTTATAATGATAATCGCAACTATATTTTAATATTCTATGTATTCGTTAAAAGTCTTCGCTATTTATAAGAGCAATAACATCTATTAACAATTTCCCTATTTAGTTTAAGCAAAACATCAAAAATTTCTTATGAAATGAGTTTAATTTGATTATAAATTTGATGGACTTAATAAGAATATTTGTAACGCATGTTTGCTATATGTTTGTAGGTTTTAAAATGTTGTTTAAACAAATTAGCCTGTACATGTTAATAAATCTTTCTTCAAAAATATTATAATAAAGCTCAGATCATATTTTCATCATATAATTACATATTTTCTCCAATCTAAATGTCCAATTTTTAAACTGTTTACATTTTGCTAGACAATACATCTATTATCAATATATTCTTTGGTTTTAATTTTAAGATAGCTTTTCTGTATTTTGATAAAGATTGGCATCTATGAATATTTACTTTAAATTTTAGTGCAATATTAAAAGTTATAAATGAGAGAAAATTGTGGAGCCGTCTATCTATTTTTGTTAATCATGTTATATTTTAAAAGAAAAAGTTTTACACAGACAAAAATAAATTTTCTTTATTACCAAAATAAAAAATAACTCAATGTACATTTATCTAAAATAATTTAGCATATTCCGTTGTATTATTATTTTACTAGTTATGGATTCGTGTGTTGCACGGATTTTATTTGATGTTTTAATTTCACAAACACATAAAAAGAATAAAGATCTTTTTTTTTCACATTAGTTCTTGGATTTTTCAATATATAATAGTGACTTATTTTATTACTAATAATCTTTTTTTTTTCCATAAATTTTGATTAGTATTTCTATCTCAATAATCATGATGTTTTAAATAGTTTTTTTTTGTCATCTCTTTTTTTTTGTCATCAATGTTTTAAATAGTATATTTGTTTTTTATTTAAACTACTTCACTTTTAATTATTTTTCAAAATAATATTAGTTGTAGTTAATTGAAACATATAGAACTGTGAACTCTCGATATTGTTTATATTGTTTAAAACAAATTAAAAATAACACAATTCAAAATATTAATGTTATACAACACTTGCAATATGTATTATTGATAGTCAGCTAAATATCAAATATATTGCTAGATAAAACATCAAATTTGATTACTTTAGCATTCATGATGTGATTTTAACCTCTTTTTCTATATATCATATATTATTGAAAACTTCTCGATACATAATATCTTGTAGAACACTATGTTTTCAAAATCTGAAACTATGTAGTTTTGTGGTGATTTTTGATAGTGCGGCATATGATTGTAAGACCGGACTTGGCAAATATAGATCAATTTTTTTTTAAGTTTGGACCTTTACTCTTGTTCATAGTCATTGGATAGTAAACTCGTATAAGGAATTAAGATCTTTTCAATTTGAAATGTCATTTTGTCTGTTGCTGTGTGATTTATTCTATGAATAAAAATTCATTTTACCACATAACTTTAGAATAGGACTTCTGCTTCAATAATCATGTTTTCTAGGCATTCTCTTTGATTAAATTCCTTAGTAGCATGACCTATAACAGCATAACCGATTTTCTTAGTAGCAATAGCATGGAGAAATCCATTTTTCCACATAACTTTCGGTTAGGATTTCTACTTCAATAATTAAGTAACCTTGTTCCATTGCAAAGTACTTATTTTTTATTTAAATTCCTTAGTAGCATGACCTACAATAACATAACTAATTTTATGTTGATAAGAACAAACACACATAAACATAATCACACATAAGCATAATAATCACATTAACTTCCCCCATTAACTTACATAAAATAGCATAACATCTATATGTAAAAAAACACCTAAATATAATTGTGGCAATAACTGACGTACGGCAACATGATAATTATAAATTTTTTTTTTTTAAAATCAACATCAGTTTAATGTGAAGATCAAAATACATATATACATATTATATATATAGTTATTTCTTCAACATGTGACACCAAAAAAAAAGAACATACGAAGATGTGAATGAACATGCATAAATACTCTCCTAATATTTTTCTTGTATCTCTTATTATGTTTGGTATCAAAATATGTGAAGTGACAAAATATTAGAGAGCTTAATCATATATATAGATGTGAATAGTTGTAGTTCCTTCTCGCTATGATTTTTAAAAATAAAATGAACTACTTAAATAGGAAAGTTGATTATTTCTAACAACACTTGCAATATGTATTATTGATAGTCAGCTAAATATCAAATATATTGCTAGATAAAACATCAAATTTGATTACTTTAGCATTCATGATGTGATTTTAACCTCTTTTTCTATATATCATATATTATTGAAAACTTCTCGATACATAATATCTTGTAGAACACTATGTTTTCAAAATCTGAAACTATGTAGTTTTGTGGTGATTTTTGATAGTGCGGCATATGATTGTAAGACCGGACTTGGCAAATATAGATCAATTTTTTTTTAAGTTTGGACCTTTACTCTTGTTCATAGTCATTGGATAGTAAACTCGTATAAGGAATTAAGATCTTTTCAATTTGAAATGTCATTTTGTCTGTTGCTGTGTGATTTATTCTATGAATAAAAATTCATTTTACCACATAACTTTAGAATAGGACTTCTGCTTCAATAATCATGTTTTCTAGGCATTCTCTTTGATTAAATTCCTTAGTAGCATGACCTATAACAGCATAACCGATTTTCTTAGTAGCAATAGCATGGAGAAATCCATTTTTCCACATAACTTTCGGTTAGGATTTCTACTTCAATAATTAAGTAACCTTGTTCCATTGCAAAGTACTTATTTTTTATTTAAATTCCTTAGTAGCATGACCTACAATAACATAACTAATTTTATGTTGATAAGAACAAACACACATAAACATAATCACACATAAGCATAATAATCACATTAACTTCCCCCATTAACTTACATAAAATAGCATAACATCTATATGTAAAAAAACACCTAAATATAATTGTGGCAATAACTGACGTACGGCAACATGATAATTATAAATTTTTTTTTTTTAAAATCAACATCAGTTTAATGTGAAGATCAAAATACATATATACATATTATATATATAGTTATTTCTTCAACATGTGACACCAAAAAAAAAGAACATACGAAGATGTGAATGAACATGCATAAATACTCTCCTAATATTTTTCTTGTATCTCTTATTATGTTTGGTATCAAAATATGTGAAGTGACAAAATATTAGAGAGCTTAATCATATATATAGATGTGAATAGTTGTAGTTCCTTCTCGTTTATGATTTTTAAAAATAAAATGAACTACTTAAATAGGAAAGTTGATTATTTCTAAAAAATATTTGAAATAATTATTCTAAAAATATTTTTTTGATTAGGATTTTAAGAAAGGAAAACTACTATTAAACACTTTTTTACAATTTTCTTTTATTTAAGATTATAGAAAAGTACAATTCCTATCAAATATTTTTTTACAGTTATATTTTCTATAGAAAAGGAAAACTAGTATTAAATAAATTATTTGACAAATTGTTTTTTTTTTTAAAAATTTTAAAAATTAAAAGTAGAGAAAAATACTATTAAATAATTTTTAAATTACTTTAAAAATTGTTTTTATTATCTTATTATACATTTTATTAGTCATGATATATTTTAACATGTGTCAAAATTTTAAGAAGAAAATTACTATCAAATAATTTTTTGCAATATATTTTCTATAGGATTTGAGAAAAGGAAAATTAACATTAAATAAATTATCTTACAAATATTTTTATGCTTAGGATTTTTTAAATGAATATTTCTGGAAAATTACAATTAAATAAGTTTAAATTTTATTTTTACTATTAAATAATTTTGAAAATATTTTTTTTTTCAAAATTTGTTTTTATTTTATTTTCTTAGTATATATATTTTTAATATGAGATATTCTCATGTCACAATATTAAAAGGAAAATTACTATCAAATAATCTTTTGCAATTATATTTTGTTTAAGATTTTAAAAATGGAATATTACTATTAATAATATTTATAATTTCTTTTAACCAAAATAATTTAATATTACCATAGTATATTTTAATGATGAGATAATTTAACACATATCACAATTTTTAAATATATAACTGTCATGCGTCACAATCATGTTAATTAGTAACTACGAAGAACCAAGCTCAATAATAATTTTTTATAATTATATTTTCATTGAGATTTTTGAAAAGGAAAATTAGTATTAAATAAATTATTTTCAATTTTTTTTTTGGATTTTGATGAAGGAAAATTTCTAAACAAAATTACTATTAAATAATTTTGAAGCTTAATGATGCAGCGGACAAATAGGTTGAACGGTCGATCAAAGAATTTTTAGGGTTCTAGAGACCTGTTCTTGGATCAATCAAGAGTTTCTTTTGATTGCGTCTTGAGACCAACTTCTTGTGTTGATGAATTTAATTGAATCAAAAACAAGGAATAAGCAAAAGTTCTATTTTTAATTATCAAAGTCTCAATACAACTTTAGGCTTGAATGCCTATTTATAATAAACTCTTAAATCTAGAAAACCCTAATCTTAATTAAAATAGGAAAACCATTAAAATATAGAAAAGACAAATAAAAAATAATTATCTAATTTAATATAACTAATAAAATAAATAATAAGATATTTGGAAATATTCCAAATACTTATCTGCATCATTCTCTCCGGGTTGAAGAAGATTCGTCCTCAAATCTTGAATCTGTTTTTCATGGCTGAAATCTTCAAATATTTATCTTCAAACCCGAAATTTGCATATATTTGAGTCTTCTGACTTTGCTCGAAATTTGCACGAAACTCGTCTTGCACAAATTTTTCACGGATCTCATCCAACATGAATTTTGCACGAATCTTGTCCGGCCCAATTTTTGCACAGACGAAATTTGCAAAAGAATCTTCATTGAAGATGAAGTCGACAACGGGGACATCATCTACATATGATTTCGTAGATCGGATCACCATAGATCTCTCGATAGATCTCTCGATAGATCTCATAATTCTTTCCTCTCTCAACAAAAGGACATTCGTACTGGATATGATAGATGTTCGCATTCATCATGACATCCAGAATCGTCTTCGATTAAGAAATCAAAGAAACCTCTATTAATCTTTCAGGAGCAAAGAAAAAGCTGCACTTGGTACTCCTTTCATTGTGCTTCACGTCATAATTCTGTTGCCATTGTCGAAGCACCAAATTGTCCACGTCACCACAATCCACTGAGAACCAGAAATAATTTTGTTTTATGTGGCGCAGAGACACCCACACCAACGATGGCATATCATTGTCGCCTATGCTAAGTTTACTCAACAGTTCAAAAATATATTTTTCTTGCCCCATAGTGTCACTATCTTTCTGCGTAACATCAATAAACTTGTTAACGAGCACTCTTCCATGGTTTGTATAAATATCAATTTCTGTCATACACCTAAGAGCTAAATGATACTGATGTTGAGAGAAACTTCTTTCGTAATAGGGAGTATGCAACTTCGAGACGTTTAGAAGCTCCACGTCTTGATCCTTCGAAGCCCTAAATACCATATTGTTTGGTGAAGAGGACGTACCTTGGACAAAAACAGTTTGTGAACTAGTTGAATATCCTTGATAACCGAGACCAGTAGTTATTTTCTCAGTCCTTCCTAGACTCAAAATCTTGTCCAGAGTTGCGGATCCCGTGTTTAACATACGAATTTTCTTATGTATCTCATTTTACTCATGCTCAAAAGTCATGCTTTTCTCCTTCTCACATAGCAGCGCTTTCTGAAGTTCAATAATATTATTTCTAATTTGTGTCTCTCGGAAAGAGACATCACACTCACATCATCTCTTTGATCTTGCTTGAATTTCAGAATACCAACTCTGGTGTCCAACAACTATGTGTCATCTTCTGCACATTCTGAGCCACTGTTTGTTGGAACAAAAAGATTGCGTCTTATAACATGATTGGCATGTTCATGTTCTGTATCTCGAGCACGATCTGGTGGTTTGCGAACCATTTGTTGATGACAATCCTTTCTCCATAAATCAGAACTCACATGCCGATTCAACGCATCCACATATGTCTTTTTATCCTCCATGTCAAAGAGTAGAACAGGTTCTGGTTTCTGCTCTTCAAAGCAATCCTCCTTTGTTGACAAACTTTTGATCTCAAAATAATTATGGCTCCAGTCAGATGTTTCAGACATCGTTTGCAAGGTATGAGTTGAATCCTTGAGATCAAAACTCTTTTTGATACCATTAATCTTCTATGTGAGGTTTGGTCAAGCCCATCGGACTTGTTCATCGGCTGGGCCGAGTCGCACAAGTCACGCGTGGACAACCTATGGGCCTAATCGATAAAGCCCATTAGGTTAAGTGCTGACAATACAAAGAAGGAGAGATCACGACAGAGATCTCTAAGCCAAGCTTCTGGGAGGCACGAGCCTCAAGCATCCAGGAAGGCTTCCATGGCGTCTCTTAGAGAGATAGAGTAAGCTAGAGTTGATATGTTGTTCTAGGCTTATCTCTTAGCCATGTACCTCTTGTATATCTCTTTGTATACTCTCTAGGGTTTGCATACCCAGGAACAGAGAGAGTCTATGATCTTGTAAACCACATCGGAGGTGTTTTCCGATACTTCATAGTGGATGTTGTGGATCCTGGATCCACTCCAGATGTAGCGCGCTGCGGCCGTGAACTGGGTTACCAATTCTTGTGTCATGAACAAGTAGATTGAATCAATGGGAAAGATCAAAGGGACAAGGGGATTGTAGCGATCGATACCACAACGGTCCCTTGGGCTATGAATCCCCTAACCAAGTCTTGTTAGAGTTGTGATTGACTCTACAAGTGGTATCAGAAGGCTTAAGGATACTCAACAAGTGGTATCAAAGCCTAAGTAAGCTGCAACAAGTGGTATCAGAGCTATAAATCCCGTAACAAGTGGTATCAGAGTACATGCTCATTGATTCACAGATTCCACGTCTCAAGGAGGAGAGACATATGAAGCTGGTGGTCACGTATTTTTACCCTAATCAGAGTAATACACCGGGGACAAGATCAGAAGAAAGAGATTTTCAGTTTACAAGAAAAGAAGGAAAACTGTTGGACGTTCTTAGCTGCAGCTGCACAAGTTTGCGGAGGAAAGATTCATGAGTCAGTTGAATCGGTTGAGAGGATTTCTAGGTTATGAAATCAGGGCTTCTCTACAGTTCTCCAAGGGTGCAAGAATCTGCTACTATGTGAGAAGGGTTTCAGGTTACTCACGGTTTAGATGGTGGTAGGCTGCTAGCACAAGAAACAGAGGTTTCAGAGCTGTCTTCGATCTGCAGTCACAAGGTGTGTGTGACATTATGCATTGGAGTCACAGATTTCTTCATGTTCTGCAAGTTATTGGAACTGGAAGCATGGTGGGACACAAGGGTTTTCGCACTGGTTTTGTATGAGATTGTCAGAAGATTCAGTGAGGGTTTTTAGGTTCAATCTACAAGGTATATCAGTCGCAAGTGGTGTTCTAATTTCAGTTTGGTGTCTCATGGAATTATTGGAACTAGGGGATGCCTTAGAACCTTGAATGAGATGAGTGGTTCATGGCTGGTCGAGTTTCAGATGGTATTCTTTAGTCAGCATGATGGGTTTTGCAGAAGGGTTGAAGGAAATTGACTCATGCGGGTTCGTCGATGTGTGATTATGAGAGTCTACAATTGGTAGATGTTCAGAGAACAAGATACTACAAGGCTGCTATTTTCAAAGGGAATGCATTGTGGTGTTCTAAGCAGATATGTGTTGGGCGTAACACATAGTTTTCTGCTGGTATGAATCTGCAAGCACGCGGAGTTTGCGTGTTCAAGGCGGAGTTCGGCTGAACAGGTGCAGGTCAAATCGAGACTGATTCGGGATGGAAACATGTTTGTTTCGGGTTTTTTGCATGGGATTCAGTAGTAGTTTGTTTTGGCATCTCAAGGCATATGAGGTGAAACAAATGGGTCTACAGGGTATCACAGTTGCAGAGGTAATGATTTGTTTGAGCAGAGGTTGAGCAGGGATTCTTTGCATTGAAAGTCTTCTTAGCAGGTTGAGCTAAGCGGTGGATTCTGTTGGCAACAGCAGCGGTTCAGAGAGATGTTTAAGACAAGGTGTTCATTCAGATTGTTATAGAGAAATTCTCAGAATAAGGAGTTAGTGTTTACAGGCTCTGAGGTTGGTTCAGGATTTGAGTCAAAGGGCTTCTGGTTTGAGGCAGTGGCAATTCAGGTTCCTCAAGATCTTCAAGTTAGCATCGACATCAGCTGAAAATTCTGGAGAAAAAGAATCAATAGATTTGTAGTCACGATCACATCATCATGATCAAGTGTGATGAACCAGGGGTGATGCTGAAATATAGGCATCGTCAAGGAAAGAAGCAGATGGCGTTTGTATGTGGTAGACAAAGACAACGTCAGAGACAGAGGAAGAAACGTTCACAGTGGAAGATCTCAATGCATGTGATGGTTTCAGGTTTGTTAAATCATGATGAGAGACTTGCAAAGGATGCAGCAGTTGTTTGCAAGAAAGGAAAGACCCGCGCAAGCTGCAGCAGAATAGTTGCACAGGTGGGCGTGTTCGTGATTAGAGTGTTGGAGATTGATTTGAGTCGTTTGGGATGGATGATATCTCAAGGGAAGACAGACTCATATTAAGTCAAAGCTAGGCTTAAGGAGATGGAATCAAAGTTCGTCAATCTCACAGGAACTAAAGGTTTTCAGAGATCACAAGTAAGGCAGGTTATCTTTGCGAAAGATGATCAATGGATCTTGCAGCTGCACAGGTTGGTTGCCGAGTGGCAACAATATGACGAAACAAAGTGCCTTGGTTTTGGGTCAGTTCAAGTCGGTCTCGTGGGTGCATGAGAGGAAAGGTTTCTGGCTGGTAGAAGAAAGTCAGAGGAGTCACCAAGTTAGTGTGACTAGAACAGGCTGTACCTCCACGAAAAAGAAACTAGAGCAAGGGAAAAGTGTGTAAAAGCCTACACAAGTATATGCTGGAGCAAATGGTTATTTGTGGTAACAGCATGTAGCAGCTTTAGTGAGGTCGTGAGTGACATAAAAGTTTCTGGCTATAAGAAGAAAGCCGAATAGTCACCAAGTCGTGTGGCAGGAATAAGTTTGGTCAAGCCCATCGGACTTGTTCATCGGCTGGCCGAAGTCGCGACAAGTCACGCGTGGACAACCTATAGGCCAAATCGATAAAGCCCATTAGGTTAAGTGCTGACAATACAAAGAAGGAGAGATCACGACAGAGATCTCTAAGCCAAGCTTCTGGGAGGCACGAGCCTCAAGCATCCAGGAAGGCTTCCATGGCGTCTCTTAGAGAGATAAAGTAAGCTAGAGTTGATATGTTGTTCTAGGCTTATCTCTTAGCCATGTACCTCTTGTATATCTCTTTGTATACTCTCTAGGGTTTGCATACCCAGGAACAGAGAGAGTCTATGATCTTTTAAACCACATCGGAGGTGTTTTCCGATACTTCATAGTGGATGTTGTGGATCCTGGATCCACCCCAGATGTAGCGCGCTGCGGCCGTGAACTGGGTTACCAATTCTTGTGTCATGAACAAGTAGATTGAATCAATGGGAAAGATCAAAGGGACAAGGGGATTGTAGCGATCGATACCACAACGGTCCCTTGGGCTATGAATCCCCTAACCAAGTCTTGTTAGAGTTGTGATTGACTCTACAAGTGGTATCAGAAGGCTTAAGGATACTCAACAAGTGGTATCAAAGCCTAAGTAAGCTGCAACAAGTGGTATCAGAGCTATAAATTCTGTAACATTCTAGAGTAAGCATTGGAGTTTCTTGAGCAGAGACAGAGTCATTAAATTTAACGCTTTCAACTTCCACTTTTTCAATCGTGACTTGTTCCATCTCATCTTCGTCGAACATGTCATAGATTGGAGAAATTCTGTATCGTCTTCATTGTTGGGGTCAAAAACGGTTATCTCGAAATCTACGGCTAAAGATCCTTCCAAACTCGAAGAATTCCCGCACGAGCGACTAACGGGAAAGAGATCAAACAACGGAAAACCCACGGACGGCGAGATGGCCTGGCGATCGGCGGCACTCGACCTGGCGCCGCGGCACTGCGGACGCTGGCCGCCTGGCGCCGGGCGGCACTCGACCTGGCGCCGGGCGGCACTGGCCACGCTGGCTGGCCTGGCGCCGGGCGGCACTGGCCACGCTGGCTGGCCTGGCGCCGGGCGGCACTCGACCTGGCGCCGGGCGGCACTGGCCACGCTGGCTGGCCTGGCGCCGGGCGGCACTGGCCACGCTGGCTGGCCTGGCGCCGCGGCACTGCGGACGCTGGACGCCTTCCGGGCGTAACCTCGCTCTACGCGCACCTGATTTGAGTCGTTTGGGATGGATGATATCTCAAGGGAAGACAGACTCATATTAAGTCAAAGCTAGGCTTAAGGAGATGGAATCAAAGTTCGTCAATCTCACAGGAACTAAAGGTTTTCAGAGATCACAAGTAAGGCAGGTTATCTTTGCGAAAGATGATCAATGGATCTTGCAGCTGCACAGGTTGGTTGCCGAAAGTGGCAACAATATGATGAAAACAAAGTGCCTTGGTTTTGGGTCAGTTCAAGTCGGTCGTGGGTGCATGAGAGGAAAGGTTTCTGGCTGGTAGAAGAAAGTCAGAGGAGTCACCAAGTTAGTGTGACTAGAACAGGCTGTACCTCCACGAAAAAGAAACTAGAGCAAGGGAAAAGTGTGTAAAAGCCTACACAAGTATATGCTGGAGCAAATGGTTATTTGTGGTAACAGCATGTAGCAGCTTTAGTGAGGTCGTGTGAGTGACATAAAAAGTTTCTGGCTATAAGAAGAAAGCCAGAATAGTCACCAAGTCAGTGTGGCAGGAATAAGTTTGGTCAAGCCCATCGGACTTGTTCATCGGCTGGGCCGAGTCGCACAAGTCACGCGTGGACAACCTATAGGCCAAATCGATAAAGCCCATTAGGTTAAGTGCTGACAATACAAAGAAGGAGAGATCACGACAGAGATCTCTAAGCCAAGCTTCTGGGAGGCACGAGCCTCAAGCATCCAGGAAGGCTTCCATGGCGTCTCTTAGAGAGATAAAGTAAGCTAGAGTTGATATGTTGTTCTAGGCTTATCTCTTAGCCATGTACCTCTTGTATATCTCTTTGTATACTCTCTAGGGTTTGCATACCCAGGAACAGAGAGAGTCTATGATCTTTTAAACCACATCGGAGGTGTTTTCCGATACTTCATAGTGGATGTTGTGGATCCTGGATCCACCCCAGATGTAGCGCGCTGCGGCCGTGAACTGGGTTACCAATTCTTGTGTCATGAACAAGTAGATTGAATCAATGGGAAAGATCAAAGGGACAAGGGGATTGTAGCGATCGATACCACAACGGTCCCTTGGGCTATGAATCCCCAACCAAGTCTTGTTAGAGTTGTGATTGACTCTACAAGTGGTATCGAAGGCTTAAGGATACTCAACAAGTGGTATCAAAGCCTAAGTAAGCTGCAACAAGTGGTATCAGAGCTATAAATTCTGTAACATTCTAGAGTAAGCATTGGAGTTTCTTGAGCGAGACGAGTCATTAAATTTAACGCTTCAACTTCCACTTTTTCAATCGTGACTTGTTCCATCTCATCTTCACGAACATGTCATAGATTGGAGAAATTCTGTATCGTCTTCATTGTTGGGGTCAAAACGGTTATCTCGAAATCTACGCTAAAGATCCTTCCAAACTCGAAGAATTCCCGCGGCGACTAACGGGAAAGAGATCAAACAACGGAAAACCCACGACGGCGAGATGGCCTGGCGACCGGCGGCACCGACCTGGCGCCGGCGGCACTCGCCACGCTGGCTGGCCTGGCGCCGGCGGCACCGACCTGGCGCCGCTGCACCGACCTGGCGCCGGCGGCACTCGCCACGCTGGCTGGCCTGGCTGCGGTGGCACCGACCTGGCGCCGGCGGCACTCGCCACGCTGGCTGGCCTGGCGCCGGCGGCACTCGCCACGCTGGCTGGCCTGGCGCCGGCGGCACTCGCCACGCTGGCTGGCCTGGCGCCGGCGGCACCGACCTGGCGCCGGCGGCACTCGCCACGCTGGCTGGCCTGGCGCCGGCGGCACCGTGGCAGCGGGCGGCCTGGCGCCGCGGCACCGACCTGGCGCCGGCGGCACCGACCTGGCGCCGGCGGCACCGACCTGGCGCCGGCGGCACCGACCTGGCGCCGGCGGCACCGACCTGGCGCCGGCGGCACCGACCTGGCGCCGGCGGCACTCGCCACGCTGGCTGGCCTGGCGCCGGCGGCACCGACCTGGCGCCGGCGGCACCGACCTGGCGCCGGCGGCACCGACCTGGCGCCGGCGGCACCAATCCGCGATGGGCTGGCTGGCGCCGGCGGCACTGCGGACGCTGGCCGGCCTGGCGCCGGCGGCACCGTGGCAGCGGGCGGCCTGGCGCCGGCGGCACCGACCTGGCGCCGGCGGCACCCGCCACGCTGGCTGGCCTGGCGCCGGCGGCACCGACCTGGCGCCGGCGGCACCGACCTGGCGCCGGCGGCACTGGCGGCGGTCGGCGGCCCTCGTCACGGTCTCGGTCCCATCATGTTGGTCTGATCCCATCTTGACTTGTTTGGATCAATCATCGTGAGTTTGGGACAATCAAGGCTACGGAATAAACATCTTCGATTCGGTTGGAATCGTCCTCGGTGTTTTACGATAGAAACTAGAGGATTGGATTTCGTAGAAGATATCATTATAAAACAAAGATCGGTTAACTTGAACATCGACCCTTTAAGCTATACGGTTTATTCTCAGAAAGATCATCTTTCAGAAATCGTATAAAGCGTTTAACGACTTAAGACAAGTCCACGGACTTACTACGATTTTTCAGAATTCAGGCCCAATCAGGCTATGGCGGTTTATCCGATTTCGAAACATCGGATAAACATCAAGTCACCGAAAGATAGCGGAAAACTTCGAGGATGATTACGAAGACCGGCGAAAATGGAACATTTCACGAAGAGATAAGCTTGGGCCCAAAGGCGAGGCCCATCATCCTAAGGCAAACCGACCTAGGAGTGGGTATATAAGGAGAGCAAGATCGAGGAGAAGGGCACCACGAAAATCCGAGAATTAGACTTAGAGCATCCTGCTAGCTTAGAAGAACTAGGGTTTAGGTGGTTAGACTAGCGGAGCAGGATTAGGATGTTTGGCTGCCTGCAACTCATCTTTTCTTTAAATCGCAAATCTCTTTGTCTTCGGAGAATCCTTGTACTCGTTTCTCTTATCTAATAAAAGCGCCGGGCAAATATTTCAACTCTTATTTTTATCTATTGAACTTTCCGATTTCGTGGCAACGCAGAGAATCCGGACCTTCAAGGAAAGTCGGGTTTACTTGGCTTTCCTCCGCAATCTTATTTATCGGAAATTGGCGGTGTGAATTTGGTTCCTGATTTGGCTAGAAGGAGGGGCGGATTCTCTAACTTCGAAAAACCACCAATCGATCGAAGTTCAGTATGGCTACTTCGTCGGTCCGCAACATCGTATCTTCGAGGATCGAGCAGCGGCTAGTATAGCCAAACCTCACAACAATCTCCTCGTAGTAGAACTTACGATCCGAGGGTATTGGCGTAGCAAGGGTATTAGTCGACACGGGTGCTCGGCTAATATTATCTATAAAAGCACCCTCGAGGATGGGCGTCGATCTAAGCATCCTTACAGATGACCCCAGCCCAGTATTCGGACTCTCGGGGCAAGTTATGACCCTCGGTTGACTGACCTCTCAGTCGAGCCAGGGCGTCACCAAAAGCGTGGAATTCCGGTGATCGATGGTCCAACATCATACAACGCGATAGTTGGAACACCACGGATAAACTCCATGAGAGCGATCCCATCGACATTCCACCTATGCCTCAAGTTCCGACACCTTCGAGTCGAAACAATACATGGTAGTCACGGAGCAGCACAAATCTACCTCGCTACCGAACTAAAACGGAAAAATTCCGAAATCGAGACCTCTCGGAAAAAGCAAACGATTCACGATTTTCCGGAAAATTCCTGGCAGTCCCAAAGAGCTGAGGCCCTGGAAGGGAAGCGTGAACCAACCTGCAAACCGGTGGTCTCAATCTGCCTCGACGATTCCTTCCCGGAACGGTGCGTCGAAATCGGAGCCAACCTCCGCGAACCGATAAAGGCAGAGCTCATCGCATGCCTCAAAAAGAACCTCAGTACGTTCGCTTGGGCTGCGGAGGACATGCCCGGAATTGACATTAGCGTAACATGTCACGAACTTAACATCGAACCGACTCGCAAACCCGTAAAGCAAAAGAGACGAAAGCTGGGACCTGGCGTGCCACGCGGTCAGCGAGGAAGTCGAAAGACTCCTCAAAGTAGGTCGATAACAGAAGTCAGGTATCCGGACTGGCTTGCCAACCCTGTCGTGGTAAAAGAAGAGCGGCAAGTGGCGAGTCTGTGTCGATTTCCGCGGATCTGAATAAAGCCTGTCAAAGGATTGCTTCCCGCCCCACACATCGACTGACTGGTCGGGCAACCGCTGGAAACAAGCTTATGTCATTCATGGGCGCTTTTCCGGATACAATCAGATCATGATGAATCGGCGACCGTGAAAAACTGCATTCATCACAGACCGCGGAGCGTATTGCTACAAGGTAATGCCTTCGGTCTTAAAAGCGGGTGCAACATATCAGCGACTTCGTCAACAAAATGTTTGCCGAAAGCAACTCGAAAAACTATGGAAGTATACATCGATGATATGCTCGTAAAGTCTCTTGGCGAACACGATCATATAGCCCACCTAGAGGAATGTTTTGCGACTCAACCAGCATAACATGAAACTCAACCCGGCGAAATGTAGATTCGGTGGCATCGGAGAATTCCTCGGATACCTCGTAGCGTATCGCGGAATCGAGGCCAACCCTAAACAAATCGGCGCACTGATAGAGATGGCCTCCCGAGAACCAAGCGAAGTCCGAGGCTAACCGGAAGGGTCGCTGCTTTGAACCGTTTCATCTCGGCTCCACGGATAAGTGCCTACCATTTCTGAAACATTGAAGGGAAACAAAAGTTCGAATGGTCCGAGCAATGTGAAAAAGCTTTCCAACAGTTGAAACATTACCTGGCCACTCAACCAGTCCTCGCAAAACCGGTGGAAGGTGAACCTCTTTTCCTCTATATCTCAGTTTCCGCAACGGCAGTCAGTGGCATCTTGATACGAGAAGAACGCGGCGAACAAAAGCCAATCTTTTACGTAAGCAAGGCGTTACTGGATCGCGAGCTTCGATACCGCTAATGGAAAAATTAGCATTCACCGTCATAACCTCAGCAAGAAAACTAAGACCATATTTCCAGTCTCATACTATAGTGGTTCTCACCACGTTCCCGCTGCGGATAATCCTGCATAGTCCGAGTCAATCCGGTAGGCTCGCAAAATGGGCAATCGAACTGAGTGAATACGACGTCGAATATCGCCCAAGGACATGTGCAAAGTCCCAAGTACTTGCGGATTTCTTGGTAGAGTTACCCACTAGAAGCATGACTAACGAGGAACCAAACTCAACTTGGGATCTCCACGTCGGCGGATCTTCATCCAAACAAGGATCGAATCGAATCGACTCACCTCTCCTAGCGGAAATCCTAGAACAGTCTTTC
Source organism: Brassica carinata (assembly GCA_016771965.1). Taxonomy (NCBI): domain Eukaryota; kingdom Viridiplantae; phylum Streptophyta; class Magnoliopsida; order Brassicales; family Brassicaceae; genus Brassica; species Brassica carinata. The sequence continues at coordinate 17,177,142 of CM028691.1, forward strand.
CGATTGGCTTTTCATGCTTCAAACAATGAGGCAGAATCTGAAGCACTTCGTCGCAGGCCTGCGGCTGGCCCATGGGTTAAAAATCCGTAATATTCACGCTTACTGCGATTCTCAGTTAGTCGCCAATCAATACAGCGGAGAATATGAGGCAAGAGACGAAAGGATGGACGCATATCTAAAACTCGTCCAAGAACTGGCTCGAAATTTCGACCAGTTCGCCCTGACCAGAATTCCTCGCTCGGAAAACATCCAGGCCGACGCCTTGGCCGCCCTCGCCTCGAGCTCAGATCCAGGGCTCCAAAGAGTAATCCCGGTCGAATTCATCGAGCATCCAAGCATCGGACCACCAGTGGTCGTCAATCTAATCCGGGACGAGATTGAAAATGTGGAAGAAGTCGAGGATCAACCGGAAGCGGATGTGAACCCAACCGAGTATGGCTGCGACAGCCCTTGGATAGAACCAATCCGAGCCTATATCGTTAATGGAACCTTACCCGCCGAAAAATGGGCGGCTCGTAAAGTGAAAACCAAGCGGCACGGTACGTCACGATAGAGGAAGAAATTTATAAGTGGTATTTCTCTGGTCCTCTCATGACATGTGCAGAAGGGGAAAGGGCGAGAAAAATCATGGAGGAGGTCCATTCTGGATCATGCGGAAATCATTCTGGCGGAAGATCTCTCGCGGTCAAAATCAAACGCCACGGTTATTATTGGCCGACCATGGTAAAGATCAAGAAAGCCCGAAGTAGAAATGCCAAAGGCATGCTCAAACGATCCATCAACCCGCGGAGATCCTCTCCTCAATCTCGTCCCCCTATCCTTTCATGCGATGGTCCATGGACATCGTCGGACCTATGCACCCATCAAAACAAAAGCACTTCCTCCTAGTCCTTACGGATTTCTTTTCCAAATGGGTAGAAGCAGAATCCTACGCAAGTATCAAAGACACACAAGTCGAGAACTTCGCCTAGAAACATATCATAACTAGACATGGGGTCCGTCTGAAATCGTAACGGACAATGGATCTCAATTTATCTCGCCGATTCGAAGCATTCTGCTAAAATGGAAAATACGACTTACAAAGTCAACTCCCAGATATCCGCAATGCAACTGACAGGCAGAAACCATCAACAAAACCGCCCTTGACGGACTCAAGAAACGCCAGACGCCAAGAAGGGCGATGGGCGAGGAGCTCGGGAGTTCTTTGGTCGCATCGTACAACCCCAAGATGGGCTACGGTGAAACTCCATTCGCCCTCGTTTACGGACGGAATGTATGATCCCCGCTGAAGTAGAATTCCCGAGTACGGAGAAGATTCTCCCGAAGAGAGGATTTAAACGACGCTATGATGCTGGACAATCTCGATCTCATCAATGAACGCCACCAGGCACTCATTCAATCCAGAATTACCAGCACGCTGCCGCAAGGTACTACAACTCAAACGCACGCCATCGCGAGGTTCAAAGAAGGCGATTTAGTCTTACGCAAAGTCTTCCAAAACACCGCCAACGAAACGCAGGAAAATTGGGAGCAAACCGAAGGACCGCACAAAGTCATAAAAGTAGTCCGACCAGGTTCATACCAAATCGTAAACATGCAAGACGTCAAAATCCCGAGAACTTAGAATGCAATGCACCTCCAAAAATACTACCACTAAACGATAAAACGTGGTACAAAAGAACTACGAGATGGCTTGATCCCTAGACAAGGGTATGAGGCAACTCGCCAACCGGGCGGATTCAGCTATCCTCCAATTTAAAAGGGGAGGGTACGATATCAGATACTCCCACAAATTTCAAGACTCTAAAATTTTCGAACTTTTCACGACTTTTCAAAATCAGCCGAAACGGCCACAACAATGGATCTAGTATCCACTAAGCAATTATCACATCCAAAAACAAATCCCGGATGGCCAACACTCCACGAAGCACTGTGAATGTAGACGCTTCTCCCTGGGTCAAACTTACGCGACCCCTTGGTCCCGCGTCCGAAACGGAAACAACAGTTTTCTGGCAGCGAACATTCGTAAAAGACATCCCCAAAGCCCGCAAGCGTTTCAACACGAGATGCGGCATAAGGAAAAATCAACCTTCAGCACAGCGAGACGTCGCTAACGCTTGAACGACATTCTTTTCCGCAAAACATTGCAGACGAAATCTTCGTCTCTGAACATACAAACGCACCTCAAAACGGTATCATTTCGTTGTTGCTGATCACAACAAACGAACTCTAACGTCCTAAACAGACAAATAGCCGCCCTTCAAGGGGTAGGCTCTCTTACATCCGACAAGGATAAACATAGCGCGCTATACAAGAAATCCAAAATTTTGGTCTAGCTCTTCGTAAAGGAAGTAGCTCGACTCACGCCCAAACAAATCATATAAGCCGACAACAATTCGTGGATTTTAAACGGTACGAGTCAGGTTAAAATCGCAAACAGGCAAAACGAAAGCCGATTTGTCATCGCAAAGCCTCAATCCGAGAATAAACCTAGGTCTTGCCCTAAACCCAGCCACGCTGGATCTTGACATCTCACAGACATAGTATGGTATAAGATCCAAAAATTTGTCTCTTCACTTAAGCCTATTCGCCACGAAGTTTTTCACAGAATCGGTAAACCGCGGAAAATCTCGCTTTACGCAGACAATAGGTACGGTGATCATCGGGGAACTAGGAATGAGACGACAACTCACACCCTCTTTCTCATACTTCGAAAAAACTGAAGTTCATAAATAATCGAAAACGTTTCATAGATTGAGACTGCCGAAATTCAAACAAAACCCCAAAAGAGGGGCAGGGATTCGAAGCCACCAACGGCCAGTCCCGGTAAATACATCATGGCCTCTTAACGGCCGAAACACATAAAACAACAAAATCCCCGAAGGGATTGATAAACCTAGACGCCCAGAGCGCCATCTTCATCCTCACTCGCGACGGGGATAGCCTGCGCCGTCGCCTCCCTCAGTCGCATCGCCATTACCCGCCTCGTCCGCGCCAACCTCGCGATCTTCTCCCGTGCGCTCCTGATCTTCTGAGTCTTCGGAGGTCGGAGCAAGGGTGCATTCGGCTTGCAGGCCGGCGAGGATTGAATCAAAATCTCCTTCGGTGGCCGCCCACTCTCCTTTACAGGACGATAATCTGGCTTCGTCCAAATCCAAAGACGGGGACTCGTTACCTCAAAGCAACTCGAGCTCATTCAAACTCCCTTCGATCCCCGCTAAAGCCAAGTCCCTCTTGCGGATGTCTATCAAGGACTCAAACAGGATGGCCATCCTCGTCAGACGACCAAAGAAGTCGTCGCTGGCATCGGCAACCTCCGAGGACCTACGGGCGTTCATCTCCTCGTGAGCCTGAACCTTCTCCTGAAGACGGCGGACTTCCGAGGATTTACTCCTCTTCTCTTTCTTCACCTTGAGTAACGAACTCGCGGTCTTCCCAAGGTCGCGCTCAAGATCGCTGATACAAACCTCAAGCTGGGACGTCTGGGCAGCATGGGTGTCCTCGAAAGTCTGCAATGCAGCCTTAGTACGCTTCAGCGCTTCCTGCGACGACTCCAGTTCTTCGATAGACGAATGACTTCCGACCGCGACTCGCCAAGCATTCCGTCAATCAGCGACACAAACTGCCCGCAAAAAGGAAGGAGTAAGTATCATCGTAAAAAAAAAACGGTGCAAGAATTGCAGACAAATCGAACCTTGAAACGATGACGCGCCAACGGCTCTGAAAGTTCGCTTTCCTCGCTCTTCGCACCCCGCTTCATTTTCGCTCCGGACGCCGCGCCAGCCTTTGCCCTTCCCTTGGGCAACGGCGCGGCACCTGCCGCTGGCAGTCCCAAGACAAGTTCCCTCTTCGCCGGGAAGAGGTGCAGATTCTATCGCCTCTCTTCCGGAGATCACGATCGAGCAGTCGAAGAACCCGATGGATGGATCTGAACATCAAGAGTCTGTTCAGGAGCGATAACCCTTCGTAGGCGGGAGGGCATCGGATGGGACCGGGGCTGGGAAGAAGAAGCGGCGAAGGAGTTGGAGCAGCGGAAGGAACATCGGGCGTCTCAGTCCTCGCCGCTTTGAGCCTTTCGCAGCACTACGGGACAGCTTAGCCTTGAAAGAATCAAACCCATCAATGAGGGACGGAGTAGCCTCTGAGCGGCGGAGCTTGGCTGACCGAACCGGCGGAGCTTGGCGGCCTCACCCATCTCAACATCGAATCATTCTTTTCAACTTGGGATGAAGACATTTTCTTTCTTAAGAGAGAAGAAGAGAGAATTTGAAAAGATGTGAAGAATGAGAAGGAAGGCTGGCTATTTATAGGAAAAAGGAGGTGAAGACCACGGGTTTCCTGCGGAAAATCCTTAGCCGAAAATTCGATTTTCAAAAATTCAAAACACTACGCTGCAAAATCGTCTCGATCTTCGAGCTGGGGGCTAACTGTTGGGGTCAAAAGCGGTTATCTCGAAATCTCGGCTAAAGATCCTTCCAAAGTCGAAGAATTCCCGCCGCGGCGACTAGGGGAAAGAGATCAAACAACGGAAAAACCACGGATGGCGAGATGGCTGGCGACCGGCGGCACCGACCTGGCGCCGGCGGCACCGACCTGGCGCCGGCGGCACCGACCTGGCGCCAGCGGCTTCCGTCAGCGGGCTGTCTGGCGGCGGCACCGACTGGCGCGGCGGCACCGACCTGGCGCCAGCGGCTTCCGTCAGCGGGCTGTCCTGGCGCCGGCGGCACCGACCTGGCGCCGGCGGCACCGTCCGCAGCGGGCTGGCCTGGCGCGGCGGCACCGACTGGCGCCGGCGGCACCGACCTGGCGCCGGCGGCACCGACCTGGCGCCGGCGGCACCAAATCCGCAGCGGGCTGGCCTGGCGCCGGCGGCACCGTCCGCAGCGGGCTGGCCTGGCGCCGGCGGCACCGTCCGCAGCGGGCTGGCCTGGCGCCGGCGGCACCGTCCGCAGCGGGCTGGCCTGGCGGCGGCACCGTCCGCAGCGGGCTGGCCTGGCGCCGGCGGCACCGTCCGCAGCGGGCTGGCCTGGCGCCGGCGGCACCGACCACAGCGGCGGTCGGCGGCCCTCGTCTGGTCTCGGTCCCATCATGTTGGTCTGATCCCATCTTGACTTGTTTGGATCAATCATCGTGAGTTTGGGACAATCAATGCTACGGAATAAACATCTTCGATTCGGTTGGAATCGTCCTCGGTGTTTTACGATAGAAACTAGAGGATTGGATTTCGTAGAAGATATCGTATAAAACAAAGATCGGTTAACGAACATCGACCCTTTAAGCTATCACGGTTTATTCTCGAGAAAGATCATCTTTCAGAAATCGTATAAAGCGTTTAACGACTTAAGACAAGTCCACCGGACTTACTACGATTTTCAGAATTCAGGCCCAATCAGGCTATGGCGGTTTATCCGATTTCCGAAACATCGGATAAACATCAAGTCACCGAAAGATAGCGGAAAACTTCGAGGATGATTACGAAGACCGACGAAAATGGAACATGAAGAGATAAGCTTGGGCCCAAAGGCGAGGCCCATCATCCTAAGGCAAACCGACCTAGGAGTGGGTATATAAGGAGAGCAAGAGCAGAGCAGAAGGGCATCCTGAAAATCCGAGAACTAGACTTAGAGCATCCTGCTAGCTTAGAAGAACTAGGGTTTAGGTGGTTAGACTAGCGGAGCAAGGCTTAGGATGTTTGGCTGCCTGCAACTCTATCTTTTTCTTTAAATCGCAAATCTCTTTGTCTTCGGAGAATCCTTGTACTCGCTCTTATCGAATAAAAGCGCCGGGCAAATATTTCAACTCTTATTTTTATCTATTGAACTTTCCCGATTTCGGGTGGCAACGCAGAGAATCCGGACCTTCAAGGAAAGTCGGGTTTACTTGGCTTTCCTCCGCAATCTTATTTATCGGAAATTGACGGTGTAAATTTCGGTTCCCACATTCATCAGCCACGTCACAGGTTGAAAGATTTTCTGTATCGTCTTCATCAGATACATCAAATATTGGATCAAAATTTTGCTCTGGAAAGTGTTCATCCTCTTCTTCTGAATCATAAACGTCAAAAAGCGGTCCTCCAAGTTGAACAAAATAGGCGTTCTCGTTCTCTCTTGTGTTTGAACTTTTTGCATCCAAATCTTCATACTCTTTATACAAGTCTGAATCATTATTGTTGAGACTGAGAGCATGCTGCTGAATAACTGGAATAAACAAATTCTTGTCCCCCTCTGAGTCTCTGTTATTACCATCATGTTCATGGCGTCCACGGCTGATTGCAGGGACCGTACGTTGTGTGATTAAGTTAGTCACGGTGGTCACAAGAGTCGCTATTTGGGCTTGAAGGTCGGCGATAGATTGTCTGGTGGCTGGGGTATCGTTATCAATTTTTTGACAACAACGAATATAAACCATCGTAGTGGTTGAGAAATTTCGGAGCGTAGCAAAGCCTGATGCAGCAGATAAATATGTTGAACGCTTGATCAAAGAACTTTTAGAGTTCTAGAAATCTGTTCTTGGATCAATCAAGATTTTCTTTCGATAGCGTCTTGAGACCAACTTATTGTGTCGATGAATTTAATCGAATAAAAAACAAGGGATAAGCAAAAGCTCTATTATTAATTATCAAAGTCTCAATACAACTTTAGGCTTGAATACCTATTTATAATAAACTCTTAAATCTAGAAAACATAATCTTAATTAAAATAGGAAAACCATTAAAATATAGAACATACAAATAAAAAGTAATTATCTAATTTAATATAACTAATAAAATAAATAATAAGATATTTGGAAATATTCCAAATACTTATCTGCATCACTTAATCATATATATAGATGTGAGTAGTTGTAATTCTTTTTGGTTTATGATTTATAAAAGAAAATTAACTATTTATATAGCAAATTTGATTATTTATAAAAGAATATTTGAAATAATTATTCTACAAATATTTTTTGATTAGGATATGAAGAAAAAAAAACTACTATTAACAACTCGTTTACAATTTTCTTATGTTTAAGATTATATGAAAGGACAATTACTATCAAATAGTTACTATCAAATCATTTTTACAATTATATTTTCTTTAAAAAAAATTTTAAAAAATATTTGACAAATCTTATTTTGTTTATAATTTTAAAAATAAAAAAGTAGAGAAAATACTATTAAATAATTTATTTTTTAAAAAATTATTATCTTATTATATATTTTAGTAATCATGAGATATTTTAACACATTTCAAAATTTTAAGATGAAAGTTACCATCAATTAATCTTTTACAAAACCTTTCCTTTAGGATTTTAGAAAAGGAAAACTAGTATTAAATAAATTATTTTACAATTTATAATTTCTTTAGGATTTTTCTGTAAATTGTTTCTAGAAAAATTACTATTAAATATTTTTATAAATTTATTTTTACTATTAAATAATTTTGAAAATATGTTTTTTAAATTCATTTTTTGATTTTCTTGGTATATATGTTTTTAATCATGAGATATTCTAACAAATGTCACAACATTAAAATGAAAATTACTATCAAATAATCTTTTGCAATTATATTTTGTTTAAGTTTTTAAATGGAAAATTGCTATTAAATAGTATTTATAATTAAATTTAACCAAAGTCATTTATTATTAACTTAGTATATATATTTCTAATTATGAGAAAGGTTAACATATATTACAATTTTAAATATATAACTGTCATATGTCATAATCATGTTAATTATCAACTTTGAAAAACCAAGCTCAATATAATCTTTTATAATTATATTTTCATTGAGATTTATTAAATAGTATTTATAATTAATTTTTAACCAAAATCATTTATTGTTATCTTAGTACATATATATTTTAATTATGAGATAGTTTAACATATATTACAATTATAAATATATAATTGTTATATGTCATAATCATGTTAATTAGCAACTTTAAAGAACTAAACTCAATATAATATTTTATAATTATATTTTCATTGGGATTTTTAAAAGGAAAACTAGTATTAAATAAAATATTTTTCAAATCTTTTTTTTGTAGGATTTTGAAAAAGGAAAATATTTTTAATTATGAGATAGTTTAACAGATATCCTAATTTTAGTATATAATTATCATAGGTCACAATCATGTTAATTAGCAACTTTGAAGAACTAAGCTCTATAAAATCTTTTATAATTATATTTTCATTGAGATTTTTAAAAAGAAAATTAGTATTAAATAAAATATTTTCAAATCTATTTTTTATTAAGAATTTTGAAAAAGAAAAAATTTCTAAACAAAATTACTATTAAATCATTTATAAAATAATGTTTACTATTAAATAATTTTTAAAATTACTTTTTTCAAAATTCGTTTTTACTATCTAAATACATATATATTTTAATCATTATATATTTAAACACAGGTGGCAATTTTAGAAGGAAGGTTACTACCAAATAATATTTTGAAATTATCTTTTGTTTAGGATTTTAAAAATGGGAAATTACTATTAATAATATTTAAAATTAGTTTTTAACAAAATTCGTTTTTGTTATTATCTTAGTGTATATATATATATAATTATGAGATAGATTAACACATGTCACAATCATACATATATAATTATCATGTGTCACGATTATGTTAATTAGTAATTTTGAAAAACCAAACTTTATATAATAAGATACTATATACTTTCTAATATTAGTTGTTAATCATGTTATATTTAAAAAATTTAATAGTTTTACACAGACAAAAATAAATTTCTTTATTACCAAAAATAAAAAATAACTCAATGTACATATATCTAAAATAATTTAGCATATTCGAAAATTATTTCTCTCTCCTCTCTTTAGTGAGAAAATTCTATCCTCTTACCACATCTACATCTTTCAGAGGAAGAGAATTTTTCTGAGAGGAGAGGAAATTTTATCCTGTTTGTATAATACTTCGATCATATGATCAATCTTGTCTTCATTTAGAGGATTTTGTTTTTCGCTACGGCGATCTTTTGTTGTGGGTTTTCAATTTCAATCGATGAGTTAAAGGTTTATGTTCTGTTTAGACTGAGATTGAAAACATAAAGTCCGGAGCTGTTCCGCTAATACCTCTTTCGTGTTTTAACCGAGATCCCGTTTTGCTTGTGGTGGAGTTTCTACATCGAAAGTTATGCTTTGATTTCTTTCCTCGGAAATCAGTCTTCACCGGTTTGAAAATCGCTGGAAATCAGCTATGGCTTAAGCTTTCTTTACGGAAGGGAAGAGAAGAATGAAGGATTAATCTCAATCATCTCAAAGGTGATTCAGTAAAGCTTGGCGTTCATTGAGCGGTCCAACAAAGGATCTACTTTGGATCTGGTTGAGCAATCCCTGGATTAACAGCTGAAGATGGAGGATATTACATTTACAAGCAATGGTGAAAGCGGAAGAGGTTTTAGTAAGGGATAAACCAAAATGGGTGAGACAGAAGAAGAAGAGATGAAGTCCGGCGATTATGGCGGTGGCGGAGGAGCTTCTCGGTGTGAAATGGTGGAGGAGGTGCATCTCGGTGTGCTCTGCATGATACAGCGTGTCCTGCATATGTGTCGTCAGTAGATTGGGCGGAGAACACGTGTTCCTTTAGGGTATCTGAGTCGGTTTTCATATTTGGACTTTAAAGTTTAAATTATATGTATTTCTGTTGGATCTCGTTTGTTTATTAGCCCTTACCTCTTGTAAGCCCATGGGGCTATTTCCTCTAATGGAAATGTAGTTGACAAAAATGTTTTAGCATATTCCGATGCATTATTCTTTTATACTATATACTTTCTAATATTAGTTGTTAATCATGTTATATTTAAAAAATTTAATAGTTTTACACAGACAAAAATAAATTTCTTTATTACCAAAAATAAAAAATAACTCAATGTACATATATCTAAAATAATTTAGCATATTCCGATGCATTATTCTTTTATACTATATACTTTCTAATATTAGTTGTTAATCATGTTATATTTAAAAAATTTAATAGTTTTACACAGACAAAAATAAATTTCTTTATTACCAAAAATAAAAAATAACTCAATGTACATATATCTAAAATAATTTAGCATATTCCGATGCATTATTCTTTTATACTATATACTTTCTAATATTAGTTGTTAATCATGTTATATTTAAAAAATTTAATAGTTTTACACAGACAAAAATAAATTTCTTTATTACCAAAAATAAAAAATAACTCAATGTACATATATCTAAAATAATTTAGCATATTCCGAAAATTATTTCTCTCTCTCCTCTCTTTAGTGAGAGAAAATTCTATCCTCTTACCACATCTACATCTTTCAGAGGAAGAGAATTTTTCTGAGAGGAGAGGAAATTTTATCCTGTTTGTATAATACTTCGATCATATGATCAATCTTGTCTTCATTTAGAGGATTTTGTTTTTCGCTACGGCGATCTTTTGTTGTGGGTTTTCAATTTCAATCGATGAGTTAAAGGTTTATGTTCTGTTTAGACTGAGATTGAAAACATAAAGTCCGGAGCTGTTCCGGCTAATACCTCTTTCGTGTTTTAACCCGAGATCCCGTTTTGCTTGTGGTGGAGTTTCTACATCGAAAGTTATGCTTTGATTTCTTTCCTGCGGAAATCAGTCTTCACCCGGTTTGAAAATCGCTGGAAATCAGCTATGGCTTAAGCTTTCTTTACGGAAGGGAAGAGAAGAATGAAGGATTAATCTCAATCATCTCAAAGGTGATTCAGTAAAGCTTGGCGTTCATTGAGCGGTCCAACAAAGGATCTACTTTTGGATCTGGTTGAGCAATCCCTGGATTAACAGCTGAAGATGGAGGATATTACATTTACAAGCAATGGTGAAAGGCGGAAGAGGTTTTAGTAAGGGGATAAACCAAAAATGGGTGAGACAGAAGAAGAAGAGATGAAGTCCGACGATTATGAGCGGTGGCGGAGGAGCTTCTCCGGTGTGAAAATGGTGGAGGAGGTGCATCTCCGGTGTGCTCTGCATGATACACGCGTGTCCTGCATATGTGTCTCGTCAGTAGATTGGGCGGAGAACACGTGTTCCTTTAGGGTATCTGAGTCGGTTTTCATATTTGGACTTTAAAGTTTAAATTATATGTATTTCTGTTGGATCTCGTTTGTTTATTAGCCCTTACCTCTTGTAAGCCCATGGGGCTATTTCCTCTAATGGAAATGTAGTTGACAAAAATGTTTTTAGCATATTCCGATGCATTATTCTTTTATACTATATACTTTCTAATATTAGTTTTACAACATATATGTAAAAAAAAAATTAAGTATAAATCTATGATCATGACTATATTTCCCGCTAATATCTTAATTCAGTTTAATTGTTAGAAATTTGCATATAAATTGATAACAGTAAATCACTTAATATTTCTGTTTTTATATCTGACAATAATAGTTTCTTAATTATAACTAAAGATATTATATCAGGTTTTCCTATCTACATTATATTAATATGATTTTCATTAATAGCTTTCACATAGTAAATTTTTTATTAGAGTGGTATATATAAGATAATTATATTTTTAAAAATTAAATATACCAATATATTGATGAATTATGAGATTTTTTTCTAAATTGGAAGGGCTCATGGACAGACCAAAATGAGACGGGTTGGAATTTAAATGAGTAGTTTCTAAATGGAAATGTTTTAAATGGGAAGGAGTTTCTCCAACAAATATTTAATACGTCTTTATTAGATTTTCATATAATCTAGGTTCTCATCCACAAATTGTATTCCATATGTTTTTAATGGATTTTCACAACGTAATATCTAATGTTTTGAAAGCACGGATCAAAATTTAATTTTCCCATTTTAATGAATCACCTAAAAATATATCAATAGACTGTTGTAACAACTTTCTCCCTATAAAACTGGTTCAGTTTATGAAAACATTTTAACATCATTAGTGAATCACCTAATATAAACATATGAAAATATCATTAATGAATCACCTTAGAGAAAGAAAAATATGTGATGTCTTGCATATTTTCATTGATTTAGCCATCTTTATTTTGTATTCTTTGTCTTGTAAGCTAAGGTTTAGGCATCTTTATCCATGTGCGGGCCTGAGCGTTTTTCCACCTTGATCTCCTATTGGTCGAGACCTAATTGCTTCCAAGGACCTTTTAGTCAATTTCTATGATGTTTTTAGGACTTTTAAGCCAAGTATAAGTACCCTTGTTATCCCTAATTTGGGACTTATGTTATTTTCTCTCTAAGAACACAAAACCATTGAGTAAAGCTTTATCTTTGAATCATAATCTCATCTTTGTGTTCTTGATTGTTGGATTTCATCTCCTTTCTTTCTCTACATGATTAAGCTTGAATCTCTCATGGATTCAAAAGTGATCATGGTGATTAGTGAGTAATCCACTTTTGGATTCATGGGTTAGGGAGACCAAGGGGTGATTAGGCTAGATCTAGGGTGTTTTAGTGTAGATCCATCTTGTTCCTTGCTAGTAGAGAGCTTTTAATGCTATTTTAGAGTTGGCCACTCTAAGGTTGAGCTTTAGACATTTCATGCCCGAAAGGTGTTCTATGAAATGCCTGAACCAACTCTCCTAAGCTTTTAACATTCTTTACCAAAGAGATTTGTTGTTAAAGGTGTTAAGATGGCTATTAAACTTGTTCTTAATGATTGCTTAGATAATATTCAACCTAAGAGATTAGATGCTTGAGTTATCTTTGTGAATGAGCATTCATCTAGAGATAGAGGTTGTTTAGAATTGTGTCTAGGCCTAAGATTGATAGATTGATTGTTGCTGCCACCTTTAGATTGATGATTGATCCCCCAAGGTCAATTCCCTTAGCCCATGAGTTCTCCCATCTCATTAAGAAAGAAAGTTTCATCTTTTATTGCATTTAAGTCTTGTCTTAGTTTAATAATCATCTCTTGTAATGGTTGCATTTAGATTAAGCATAGGCTTGCATTTCCTTTGCTTTGTGATCACTTAGAACTGGTTTGACATCTTTTATACTATAACATTTGATTAGGAGCCTTGAAAACTCCTATCATCAAATTGGCGCCGTTGCCAAATTCTAAGTTGATTGTGACATTGGGATTTAGTGACTTGCTTGGGACTAAATCATTTTTATTTTCTTGTGATATTGATTCTCCTTTTTCCTCTCCTTTTGAATTTCAGGTGTATGAACACAAGAAGCAGGGGTGCAACAAACCTGGTTCCCACTGTTGAAGAGATAGCTACACTTGAGAGAGAAATAGCAAGAAGGAGAAGAGAAGAAGAGCAACAGGCTCATATTCAGAGGTTGGGATTTGAGATGGATGAACACCAGCATTAACCTCAAGACAGAGTTGCTCAAGATGGCAATTGTCAAGGAGCTGGCAACCTTTGACCACAGCACCAACAACCACACCCACAGCGGCCAGCTCGAGCTATTGGTGCCTATGACCGTCCTCACATTCATGGTCATAGGACGGGCATCCGAGCACCAGCTCTGGAAGCTAACAACTTTGAGATCAAGCCAGGGTTGTTGAATGTGATTGAGAACAACAAATACCATGGCCTGGCTGTAGAAGACCCATTTGATCACTTGGACAAGTTTGATAGCTATTGTGGCTTGTCCAAAACCAATGGTGTGTCCGAAGATGCTTTCAAGCTCAAGCTGTTTCCTTTCTCTCTAGGGGACAAGGCACACCAATGGGAGAAGTCTCTCCCCAGTGACTCCATCACCACTTGGGATGATTGCAAGAAAGCCTTCTTGGAGAAGTTCTTCTCTACATCAAGGACAGCCAAGTTGAGAAATGAGATCACTAGCTTACAGCAGAAGAATTTGAAAAGCTTTAGTGAAGCATGAGAGAGGTTCAAAAGCTACCAGGCTCAATGCCCCCAACATGGCTTCTCAAAGGAGAACTTGCTGAGCACATTCTACAGAGGTGCTCTTCCTAAGTACAGAGCCAGATTGGATACAGCCAGCAATGGATTCTTCCTGGACAGATCTGAAGAAGATGCTGAGGAGCTGGTTGACAACATGGTGAAGAGTGACTCAGTTTACAGTGGAGAGCACGACAGAGCTGATAGAGCCACCAGAGCTGATGACAACCAGACAAAGAAGGAGATCAAATCCTTGCAGGAGAAGATGGATTTGCTTCTTGCTAACCAAGCCAAACAGGAGCAGATGAATTTTGTGGGTGGTCCTAGTCAAGAGGCTCCTCCTAAGGTTAATGAGGTTGATGGTTTGGAAGGCCAAGAAGAGTTATGCTTCATCAACAACAATGGTACATGGTACAGGAAGGAACCTAACTTTCAGTACAACAACTACCAGCAGAGGTCTTATCCTAATAACCAGCAAGGAGGCTATCAGCCCAAGCAAAACACTCAGCAAGGGAACTATCAGCCTAGGCAAAACACCCCTCCTGGTTTTAGCAATCAAGGCAATCAGTCTACTCAAGCTCAAGGCAGCTCTTCCCAAGCTAAAGCTCCGGATTCAAGTATGGAAGCTATGTTCAAGCAAATATTGGAAGCTCAGTCTAGAACAGCAAAGGACATTGGCCATGAGTTCAAGACTGTTCACTCCAAGATTGATAGTAGTTATACTGAGTTAAACAACAAGATAAGAGCTTTGGAGAGCCTGTTTGCTTCTATGAACTCTCAGCCAAGTCACCAACAAGGAACACTACATGGGAAAGCCGAGCAAAACCCCAAGGAGCCAATGAAAGCAATCACCTTGAGAAGTGGTAGAGAGTTACCTCCAAGAGTTCTCCCCAAGGATGGTGAGAAACAAGGTGGGGGTGGCCATCAACATTGATGATGAAGTTGTGGTTGTAGATGAGAAGGTTGATGAAGAGATTCTGAAAACAAATTGTTGAAGCTAAGGGTAAAGGAAAGGTTGGAGAAGAGAAGAGGACAGTGAAACATGGTGAAGTTGTTACTCCAACAAAAGGATCTTCTTTTGTCCCTCCTCCTTATGAGCCTAAGCTACCATTTCCTGGAAGGTTCAAGAAGCAGCTATTGGAGAAATACAAGGCACTCTTTGAGAAACAGATGAGTGAGGTTCAGGTCACAATGCCCATCATTGATGCTTTCATGCTAGTCCCTCAATACAGCAAGTTCTTGAAGGATGTTGTAGCTGCAAAGAAGAAAGAGATGGAGGGTATGATGATCCTTACTCATGAGTGCAGTGCCATTATCCAAAGATTGACCATCCCTAAGAAGCTAGAGGATCCAGGATGCTTTACTCTACCTTGCACCATTGGTCCTTTGATGTTTGAGAAGTGTTTATGCGACTTGGGAGCTAGTGTCAGCCTCATGCCCTTATCTGTTGCCAAGAAGCTTGGATTCAGCCAATACAAAAAATGTAGACTCTCCTTGGTGCTTGCTGATCGCTCTGTTAAGTTTCCCATTGGTATCTTGGAAGACCTCCCTGTCATGGTTGGAAATTGTGAGATTCCAACAGACTTTGTTGTGCTTGAAATAGATGAGGAAGCTAAAGATCCATTGATCCTTGGAAGACCATTCTTAGCCACAGCAGGAGCCATTATCAATATGAAGGAATACAATATTGATCTTCATTTGGGGAAGGAGCACACTCTCCACTTTGACATCAAAGAAGTGATGAAGAAGTCAACTGTGTAAGGCCAAGTGTTTTACATTGAAGAGATGGAAGCTCTGGCTGATGAGCTTCTAGAAGAGTTGGCCATTAAGGACCCTTTGCAACATGCTTTGACAATGGATAAAGAATTCCAAGTGGTTGAGAACAAGGAGAGTGATGCTTATGTGAGAATACTGGATTCTCATAAGAAGATTGATGGTGAAGCCCGGTACGAGGAGCTGACACATGAGGTTCACCAAGCTACTTCAGCCACTCAACAAGAGGACACCCAACAAGATGATTGGAGTGAGCTCAAGGCACCAAAAGTGGAGCTCAAACCTCTTCCCCATGGTGTAAGGTATGCATTTCTAGGTCCTAATGAGACTTACCCTGTCATTGTGAGTAGTGAACTTACTGAACTTGAGCTTTCTCAACTTTTAAATGCACTTAAAAAGTTTAGAAAAGCAATTGGATATTCACTAGATGATATTAAGGGGATATCACCTTCTTTGTGCATGCATAGGATACATCTTGAGGATGAATCAATGACTTCTATAGAGCATCAAAGAAGGTTAAATCCTAACATGAAGGATGTTGTAAAGAAGAAGATTCTTAAACTCTTAGATGCTGGTGTTATCTACCCTATGTCAGATTCTAAATGGGTATCTCCTGTGCATGTTGTCCCAAAGAAAGGTGATATCACTGTGGTTAAAAATGACAAGGATGAATTGATACCAACTAGAACCATAACTGGCCATAGGATGTGTATTGATTATAGAAAACTCAACTCTGCATCTAGAAAGGATCATTTTCCATTGCCATTTATTGATCAGATGCTTGAGAGACTTGCGAACCATCCCTTCTATTGCTTTCTTGATGGGTATTCATGGTTCTTCCAGATCCCCATACATCCCAATGATCAAGAGAAGACAACATTCACATGCCCCTATGGCACCTTTGCTTATCGAAGGATGCCATTTGGGTTATGTAATGCTCCAGCAACCTTTCAAAGGTGTATGATGTCTATCTTCTCGGATCCCATTGAGGATATAGTGGAGGTATTCATGGATGATTTCTCTGTCTACGGATCTTTGTTTTCTGCTTGTTTGTCCAACTTGTGCAGGGTCCTACAGAGATGTGAAGACACCAACCTTGTGCTGAATTGGAAGAAGTGTCACTTCATGGTCAAAGAAGGGATTGTGCTTGGGCACAAGATTTCAGAAAAGGGGATTGAGATGGACAAGGCTAAGATTGAAGTTATGGTTAGTTTGCCTCCACCAAAGACAGTGAAGGACATCAGGAGCTTTCTTGGCCATGATGGGTTCTATAGAAGATTCATTAAGGACTTCTCAAAGATTGCTAGGCCAATGACCAAGTTGCTGTGCAAGGAGGCCACTTTCAGCTTTGATGTAGAATGTCTTGAAGCCTTCAAGAAGATAAAGGGTGAACTTGTTAGTGCTCCCATTGTCCAGCTACCTGATTGGGATCTCCCCTTTGAGATAATGTGTGATGCTAGTGATTTTGCTGTTGGGGCTGTTTTGGGACAGAAGAAGGATGGCAAGACTCATGTGATTTATTATGCGAGCCAAACCTTGAATGATGCACAGATGAAGTATGCCACAACTGAGAAAGAAATGCTGGTCATTGTCTTTTCCTTTGAAAAGTTCAGAAGTTACCTGGTGGGTTCCAAAGTCATTGTGTACGCAGACCATGCAGCTTTGAGACATCTTCTAGCAAAGAAGGATGCAAAACCAAGACTTTTGAGATGGATCTTACTACTTCAAGAGTTTGATCTTGAGATCAGGGACAAGCCAGGAATTGAGAATAGAGTAGTTGAATACTTGTCCAGGCTGAGAATTGAAGGTGGAATCCCTATTGATGAAGGACTTCCTGAGGAGCAGGTTATGGCTATCATGTCAGTGGTGACAGTTATTGAAACTGGAAAGAAGATCGAGGAGGTCAAGGCAGCTAAAGAGAAGGGGCCTTGGTATGCTGATTTGGTTAACATTTTAGCTACTGGGAAGGAGCCATTGAATCTTGCGGGGTATGAGAAGAAGAAGTTCTACAGAGATTTGAAGATATACTATTGGGATGAGCCATACCTTTACACTCTTTGCAAAGATCAGATCTATAGAAGAGTGGTGGCTGATGAAGAAATTGAAGGATTCTTACACATTGCCATGGATCTTCCTATGGAGGCCACTTTGCTACCTTCAAGACTGTCTCAAAGATGCTACAAGCTGGATTTTGGTGGCCACACATGTTCAAGGACACACAAGACTTTGTTTCCAAGTGCGATTCTTGTCAAAGGAGAGGGAACATCACCAAGAGAAATGAGATGCCTCAAAATCCAATTCTTGAGGTGGAAGTGTTTAATGTATGGGGGATAGACTTCATGAGACCTTTTCTTTCTTCCTATGGTAACAAGTACATCTTGGTGGCTGTTGACTATGTGTCCAAATGGGTTGAAGCAGTGGCTAGTCCTACAAATGACTCAAAAGTGGTGATAAAGATGTTCAAGAGCATAATTTTTCCAAAATTTGGAGTTCCAAGAGTGGTCATAAGTGATGGAGGCTCACACTTCATTAACAAGGTGTTTGAAGGGCTTCTAAAGAAGAAGGGAGTAAAGCATAAGGTGGCAACACCTTACCACCCACAAACCAGTGGCCAAGTTGAGATCTCCAACAGGGAAATCAAGGGCATTCTAGAGAAGATAGTTGGGACTAAGAGGAAGGATTGGTCAGATAAGCTTGATGATGCGCTTTGGGCCTACAGGACAGCTTACAAGACTCCCTTGGGTACCACACCTTTCAGTCTTGTGTATGGGAAGGCATGCTACTTACCAGTAGAGCTTGAGTACAAGGCATTGTGGGCTTTTAAGTTACTGAACTTTGACATCAAGAGTGCCAAGGAAAAGAGGCTTCTTCAACATAATGAACTGGATGAGATAAGGATGGATGCCTTTGAGAACTCAAGGATCTACAAGGAAAAGGCCAAGACCTTTCATGACAAGCACATCTTCAAGAGAGAGTTCAAGGCTGGAGATCAAGTTCTTCTCTATAACTCTAGACTGAAGTTATTACCAGGGAAGCTCAAGTCAAAATGGTCTGGTCCATTTGTGATCAAGGAAGTGAAGCCTTATGGAGCTATTGTGTTTTGGGACAAGCAGGGTAATGATTTCAAGCAGTACATGGCCACCACACCAAAGGAGATTGGGACATCAACCCCACTCTCTGATCCTTCACCAGCCTAACCTCAAAGGAGGCAAAGTCAAGCTAGTGACTTTAAACAAGCTCACTTGGAAGGAAGTCCCATGGTTATCCTTGTAAATATTGCATTACGATTTATTTTTCAAGGCTTTTGGAGGATTGGGAGGTCAGTATGGTCGAGATGGTGTGAATGAGGCTTTAAAACCAGATGGAAGGCAAGAAGAGGAAGTCCGGACAGCCTTTAAATCCGGAACGCGCGGCCGGACGTGCACGGCCTAAGCCACCCGCTCGGATCAAGGGTATGCTGGTCAGTACTTGAATGTGCGGGACCGGACGGATGGACAAGAGTATGCGCGGCCTCAAGGTCGCGGGACGTGTAACCCACGCGGGAACAGACGGCTTGTTCGAGATCCGGAATGCGCGGCCTTGAATGCTCAGGATGGATGCACCGCGTGGGAACGGATGGATGGATAAGGGAACGCGCGATCTCGTATGCGCGGGATAGATGCACCGTGCGGGAAGCAAGCACCACGGACGTCCGGAATGCGCAGGCGTATATGCGCGGGATGGACGACCCGCTCGGGATCGAGTGCGACAAGACCATACGGACGCAGGACGGACGCACGGGTAAGAACCTCGCGGGCTACCCGACCCACACCACGACCCGCCAGACCCAGGTATGAATTTTTTTAACTTTTTCCGACCCGACCCGTTTACCCGACCTGTTTACCCGACCCAAGCCACCCCTACAACCCTAGTTCACCCTCTCTCTCCTCATTTGATCTTCTTCCCCAAATCAAAAACCTTTCTAGCCTCCAAGAACCAAAAACCTCATATCTCACTCAAATCTCCACTAAATCACTCCATTCTTTTTCCCACATCCAAGTCTTCATCCTCTTAGTCTAATTCCTTGAATCTTTTCATCTTTATCCTTCATCCAAAGCAAGGTATGGTTTCTTTAAGTTCAAATTCGTAATGCTCATGAACCCTAAAATTTTGAACTTGAAATTTGGCTATTTTCTTGCTAGATTCTTGTGAAATAGACTAGGGAAGGCTCATATATCATGCTGGGTAGTTGATTTCATGGTGGAATTGAGTTTAATTTGAACTTTGAGAAATTAGGGTTCATGAGATTTGGGAGTTTTTCAAATTTAGCTTAATTAGGGTTGATAGTGGGCTAGATTGGTTAGATAAGATGTTTTAGAGGTTGATTTGGTTCCAATTTCAATCTGAACTCTAGTTAATCTTGATTATTGCTAATTTGAAGTTCTTGTGTTCATTAAAAAAGAAAAAGTGTGTATATTTTATGAGCGTGAGAGCTTCATTCTTAACTATTGCTTGTCTTGCTTGCCTTCATGATTGCATTATGCTAGCTCCTGTTGAGATTGATGATCTTGTTAGAGCTAGTTTGTGTTTGATCATGTTTTTCTCTTTCTTGTGCTCACTCTATTTCCAAGGATTGAATTTTCAGGTACAATGGTGAGAAAAAGTGAAGCTCAAATGGAAGAAGAGAAAGAACAGGCTGCAAAGAGAGTGACTGCTCAGTTTGGGAAAGAACTAGGCTCCATGCCTGAATCAGAGGAGGAGCGTAGGCAGCAAGCTTTGGCAATGCTAAGAAAGAAAGCACAGGCCAAGAGAGATGGCAAGAGAGTTGCTGTTGATGAGAGTGTGGCTGACATTGCTCACAAGCAAACCCCTCCCAAGAGAGCAAGAGCACCTAGGAGCACCAGGTTGGGAGCTTTAGTTTTGGAAAAAGGCACCAAAGGAGGTGCTAATGAACCAGCTCCCACATCGAAAGCCAAGGCACCAAGAAAGATTGTGGCACCTCCTCCCTTGGAGCAAGAGGATGCAAGTGCTGAAGAGGAACATTCTCATGAGGACAGTGAAGCTGAGCATGATCCTAACTCAACAAAGTCCTTCAATGATAACAGAGACAGACAGAAGACACCCACTAAAGAGGAGCTGTTAGAGAAAATTAGAAAAGGTGTCTCTTGGCCTCCAAACAGATTTGTTGATAGGATGGCCCTCAAGGAGTTGTTGATTGAAGATGACATCCAGGAGATGCTAGGCCACATGAGTATGTGCAGTTTCTACACCATGGCTTATCCCACTTACAAAGAAGTCTCTTGCCAATTCTTGTCATCTCTGGAAGCCACCTTTCACACTTCCAAGAATGTGGAGCAAGGATGGGGGAAGATACATTTCAAGATTGATGGGCAAGCCTACTCCATGACATTCAAAGAGATTGAGGAAGTGCTTGGCTTACAAGACCAAAAAGAGCCATCTTTTCCAAAGCTTGCCAAGGTCAAGAGAGAGATGAACATCACACACCTTACTTGGAAGCTGTTATCAGGCAAGACTAGGAGTGCCAACCGTGACAAGAATGCCTCCATTCGACACCCTTCAGTGCGCTATCTCCATAGATTGCTTGTGCATACCTTGTTCCCCAGGAAAGAAGTGGGAACAGTTTTTGGAGATGAAGTGAAATTTCTGCACCAAGCTGTCCAGCACTATGCTTTACAGCCTCATCTCCCTTTGGTTCCCAGTGACTTCTACAAGGATTTTGGCATAGTGGGTTTCTTTGTGAAGCGCCTCATATACTACAAGGCTTGGAGCTGGACAAACAGAGACCCTGAAGCTCAGATTGGAATTGGTGGCTTGATAACACCATTGCTTGCTCACATGGGGATAAGTTTGGGAAATGATGCAGCTGGTCCCACTTTCTTGGATCTACAATACTTGAAGTCAGCTCACTATCTCTCTGGAAGGTTTAATGGGAAGTGTGTTTACTCCTATTTGAGAGGTGCCCAAAAAGCTGAGCTGATTCTTCCCAACTATCCCCTCACTACCTTGAACACTCCAGGAGCCATCAGATTTGATATCAGTGAGAAGCACTTACTTGGACCTCATGGCGCCCTAGTCCCTATGGCTCTTCCCAAGGGTAAAAAGGCAGCACGCAAAGTGGAGGCTTATGATCAGGGATACACTAGCAGAGCCACTGCACATCTCTTTGGTCCTCCTCGTTACAAATTCGACCAGTGCACCAGTGCTTTGCCTCTTGGTCCCATTCGCCAAGCTCATGACCAGATTAGCTCTCTTCAGAGGTGGAACAGAGCTCAGGATAGGACTATCTTCAAGCTCACCAACAAGTGCAAAGAGCTGAGAAGAACTGTGAAGAGACAAGCTGAAGCTTCGGCTCAGTTTATGAGGAAAGTGGCTGATGTTCTGACTAGAGGAGCTGTAGCTGGTTGAAAGGCTGAGGACTTCGATCTTGATGCTTTCCTTGCACGTCCTCCTCAGCCACTTCATGATCCTTCTGTGCCACAGACCAAGAAGCAAGCTCTCCGCCGCTTGAGAAATCCATACATCCTCCCATCGGAGTCCGGGAACAAGTCTCCTTCTCTAGACACCACTGATGAGGAAGATGATTCTGAGGGTGAGGCATCAGCCTCATCGCACGCTCCATAGAGGTACTCCAAAACCTTACCATTGTATATACCATTTATCTTTGCATTTAGATTTTTCCTCTTTTGGGCCATTTTCTACATTTAACAAACACAGGGACTGTGTGAATTAAGTGTGGGGGAGGTGCCAAGTTGCTGATCATCTTGTGTTTTATGTCATAAGCATGCATTTGTAGATAGTTATTGCATAGAAAAGCCATAAAAATTTGAAAATTTTGAAAATCACAAAAAGAATCACGTAGTTGCATTAGGATTGAGTCTAGATCATTCACTTGCATAAATATATATATCATATAGGTTGCATCATGCATAAGGGAACATGGATGATAGTTACCTTGTAAAGATGCTCATGTTAAGTTCTTAAAGTGATGATCTTTATAACCATGGTAAGTAGCTTGAGCAACCTTAGGATAGCTTGTAAACTTCGAGCCTTGAAAACTCTTCTTAAAGATCATTTGATTGATTGATGCTCTCTCTTTGAAGTTTACTCCTGTCTTATTTAGACTCTAGGTCTCTTGCCCATGGTCCCTTGTGTACTGAGTCATGGATAGAACACTTGAGTTGTCTCTCCCATTCTTTGCCAATCTTTTTGACAAACTCAAGTGGTACTCCACTCCCATAAATCCTTCCTTCCTTTCAAGCCTATATTATTTTGATGAGTGAGGCCTTTTTCTGAAAGTCTTACATGCGCATAATCTTGAGAGTATTGGGAACGACAATGCTTAGTCTCCATTCTTGCTAGATTATGCACTCTATTGTCTAGCTCATAGGATTGGGGGGTGAGTGTTGAAAATTTTTATTTGGGAGTTTTGAAAAGGTTGTGAAATGAATGAATGAACTCTTAGAGCTCAATGTCTTAGTCTTTTTGGGATAAGAAAAGAACTCTCTAGCTCTTGTTTAAAGTGAAAGTCTTGGCCCCCAAAGAAAAAAAAATAAATAAAAAGAAAAAGAAAAAAAAGAAAAAAAAAGAAAGAAGAAAAAAATAAGAAAGGGGGCTAGCAAGTTAAAAGAGAGCTAGAGAGGGTTTTAAAAAGTATGAAAGTCTCTTGTTAGACATCATAAAGAAAAAGTTCTAAATGAGAAAAAGTGCCTTGAGTTCTTGGAAAAACATTTGGGTGAGTGATGTGAGTTGGGTTTGGCATTGTAGATAGAGTATTACATGTTTATGTTCGGGAAAAGGGTAGAACAATGGAGATTGAGCATTGTATGCATGAGTTGATTCCTTTCTTAGATAGATTATGTGAAATGTCAAGGCTACTTGTTTTGAGAGTGAACCACCCATTGAAAAAAAAATCTTTTGAGCTTCTTATTTCACTTTGCATCAAAGCCTTTCACCAAACCAAATGACTTGGACCATTTGACCATTTGCAAGAGATCTTTTGAGTTTGCTTAATGATTGTTAGAGAGTAAATGGATTTCTGGTTTGTGGATTCATGATGAATGAGTGTAGGGATCAAAAGAGTTAAGATAGGCCTTGAGAAGTTAGAGTTGGATAAAGTGTTTGCTCTAGCTAGTTGGTATGATTATACAAGGTTATCAAGTTGAGAACTAAGAAGAGCATTCTTTTGGTTATGAGTCCCCTCCTTCAAACCTCTCTTCCTTAGTCCTTGCTAGTTTACTTGTGGACAAGTAAAGGACTAGTGTGGGAGAGTTGATGTCTTGCATATTTTCATTGATTTAGCCATCTTTATTTTGCATTCTTTGTCTTGTAGGTTAAGGTTTAGGCATCTTTAGAATCCATTTTGTATTCATAAGTCCTTATCAGGTATTGGAGTGTCCCATTGAGTAAAAGAAGGTGTTGAGAGTGGTTTTGATGCAAGAATGAGATAAAAAAAAGGAGTTTGGCTTAGTGTGGGCAGAGATGGCTTCGGTTTGACTCAGCCGGACCAGACGGATGGACGTGCTCGGCCTTGTTCACCCGCGCATGGAGAGTCAGACGGACAGGCAGATGCGCGGCCTAGAATGCTCGGGTTCACTTACCCACGCGGGATGGAACGGATCCATGGATGGACTGAAGCAAGCTGGTGCGCGGACTGATCTGCTCGGGACGTGTTACCCGCGCGGCTTGGATAGGGGATGGATCAGCCAGTGCGCGGTCTGGGACGTGCGGTATGTAGCACCCGCACGGGACAAGAGACGAACAGGACAGCCGGATGCGCGGCCGGATGAGCGCAGTACGTAGTACCCGCGCGAGACAAGAGACGGACAGGACAGCCGGATGCACGGCCGACGAAGCGTACGTAGCACGGCCGACGAAGCGCTGTAATGACCAGCTGGACGGCTGACGAAGCTGCACGGCGCTGGACGGACGCCGGCCAGCACACCCACGCGGGACGAGGAACGGAACGGACGGTCCTGCACGGATCGAACATGCACGGGCCGGACCGTCCAACCTCGCCCTGAGCATTTTTCCACCTTGATCTCCTATTGGTCGAGACCTAATTGCTTTCAAGGACCTTTTAGTCAATTTCTATGATGTTTTTAGGGCTTTTAAGCCAAGTATAAGTACCCTTGTTATCCCTAATCTGGGACTTATGTTATTTTCTCTTTAAGAACACAAAACCTTTGAGTAAAGCTTTATCTTTGAATCATAATCTCATCTCATCTTTGTGTTCTTGATTGTTGGATTTCATCTCCTTTCTTTCTCTACATGATTAAGCTTGAATCTCTCATGGATTCAAGAGTGATCATGGTGATTGGTGAGTAATCCACTTTTGGATTCATGGGTTAGGGAGACTAAGGGGTGATTAGGCTAGATCTAGAGTGTTTTAGTGTAGATCCATCTTGTTCCTTACTTGTAGAGTGCTTTTAAAGCTATTTTAGAGTTGACCACTTTAAGGTTGAGCTTTAGACATTTCATCCCCGAAAGGTGTTCTATGAAATGCCTGAACCAACTCTCCTAAGCTTTTAACATTCTTTACCAAAGAGATTTGTTGTTAAAGGTGTTAAGATGGCTATTTAGACTTGTTCTTAATGATTGCTTTGATAATATTCAACCTAAGAGATTAGATGCTTGAGTTATCTTTGTGAATGAGCATTCATCTAAAGATAAAACTTGTTTAGAATTGTGTCTAGGCCTAAGGTTGATAGATTGATTGTTGCTCCCACCTTTAGATTGATGCTTGATCCCCCAAGATCAATTCCCTTAGCCCATGAGTTCTCCCATCTCATTAAAAAAGAAAGTTTCATCTTTTATTTTATTTAAGTCTTATCTTAGTTTAATAATCATCTTTTGTAATGGTTACATTTAGATTAAGTATAGACTTGCATTCCTTTTGCTTTATGATCATTTAGAACTGATTTGACATCTTTTATACTATAATATTTGATTAGGAGCCTTGAAAACTCCTATCATCAATATGACGTCTTCGATGAACTCTTTATGATGCCAAGACTCTCTGGCACATGCGAAGTTGTCGTGTTGTCGAATGATTTATAGGTACAAGTTTGACTTTGAGTACTTACGTTAATATGAACTTATTTTTTATTAGTCTATTATTATGACATTTAAGTGTTGAATTTCGTAAGACATTAATAATACATTAATCTATACTATACTAAAAGGAAAATATAATCAACAGCTAGCATGTCCACGTCATATGAAAAATTCAACCAATCATAAGCTTTCTTTATGCCACTTCACATCTCTCTTTGTCGACGCTAATTGCAAGTAGGCCAAATATTTTGGGTTTATAAAATTTGGTCGTGGCCCATTTGAAACCCATCTTACTCTTTCTTCATCTCCTACTCTTCTCCATCCCCCTCGTTTCCACTCTCCAAATCTCCGTTACTATGTAATAGTCACCCATTGAAATCATTGATTCCTGCTCTTTACACCTTCATTCATAAGAGACGTATCCTTTCACCTCCCTTTTACTTTTCTCCTATATAATCTCTTTATCGAAAACACTTCTTGGAAACGACCTAAACAATTTAGCAGCATCAAGACCCTCCACTTCACCTTCAACGCCTCATACGAGAAATACAGTTTATCTAAGGTGAACAGGTATGAAATATTATTCTAATGATATTATTAGCTTCCCTCAGATTATAAATCTGGACTAATGGGTTTACTGGTAAGTTATCTTACCTTCCCTTTTATTTTCAGTGTAAAGAAAAGCTGAACATGTTGATTCAGAGATAAACATGTATCGTGTGTAGAATTTTGATTTGATGGTCCCTGGATGGGAGTTGATCGTAGATATCAGCTTTCTCAGAGAAAGCCAGCTGTCAACTGAAATAATATTGTTCCAAATCCTTAGGATTTGATTCCGACGACTCGAGATCATTACTCGACGGAGCCACGGTGAAGAGAAACGATCGCCGCTGTTCCGCAACGCTCTACAGCAGAAGAGCGACATCCCAAATATCAGTCACGAGTTTGAGTTGGTGGAACAAAGGTAAATATTCCTGAATCTCTAGAGTTTCATCTGTGGTGATAATCATAGATTTTGAGTAAATTAGGTTCTCATCTTTTATCTTATGCATCATTTATTTCATTCCAAGAGACATGTACTCTATCTATTATTTTGGTTTGGTGATGTTAGATGAAGCCAATGAGTGATATCTGTTAGTTTTTGAATTTTTTTCTGGTTTTTTTGGGCAGTAAGGAAGCTGAAACGTCGTCCCCGAGCAGATACAAGATGTGACATAGGAGCTTAACGAGTAAGATTTCAGTGAATCAGACGCCCTTGAACGAAACAAAACAAATCTTTGTGAATTCTTAAATTTTGGTATTTTCCTCACCGATAGGTGGTCTCGCATGTGCACCTTCCTATGTCGACGAAGACAATGCTGGGAGTGAAGAAATCTAAGACATCCACTTTGATGCAGATCCATACTATGTATCTTGCCAAACCTGCACTTTGTCCTATTACGGCCAATATTATACCGCAAAGGAGAAACTTGTGTTGCTTCTCTTATCTCTGATTATATTCTTGAATAATTAATAGGAGAAACTGGATATGCTTATGTGCTGTAATTCTATGCTATTAGAAAAGACAGAAGTTTAGTGGTAAGCGAACATGATCTGCTTAGGTGTTGTTGTTCTTATTCAATGTAGTTTAACGGTTCTGAATGTTAGGAATGATCTTGACAGCCAGTTTCATATATGCAACCTGAAGGAGCATTCATGAAATAGATGCCACATTGAATCGTTAAGTTTTGCTTTTGATCTCTGTCTTTGAACCACTCTTCTCCTGGTGAAAATTGTATATGAACGTGGTTTTACAACAACACTCAAGGCCTTTCTCAATTTGTTGTCCGTAAAGCTTGATCCAAATGATCAACTATCTCAGGTTTCAGCACTATCTTCCTAAACTGCTGACCGTTAGAACTTTAGCGACGGAAGTTTAGCATGAAAAGGATTTCAGGCTTTCCTGATCAAAATCTGTTCATACTGTCTGGTATAGACTCAAGAAGCTACATGCAAGTCAATGTGTATGATACGAGATTGGTATGCAGAGATGTGGTGGAAGAAGGATGAGGAACGCGAGTCAGAGGAGCTAAAGTTGGTAGGTCATTTAATTAATCTCCTGTTATGTGCTGTTTAGAAATGTTTGCTTTAGTAATACTAACTTGACTCATTGTGACGTGGTTTTCTAAAATTACAGACTATGGCCTCGATTGGTACAGCAGATGAAGAAGCAGTAGCAGTATGCTGTAGAAGCAGTATGCTGCAGAAGCTGTATGCTCTCATTAAAATTTTTAATAAAGTGATTGGTAGAGCAGTAGCAGTATATAATTTTAAAATTATCATAAAAGTTAGTATATAATATATTTATTTTAAAATAATATATATTAAATTATAATATATATTAATAATATATGTTTTATTAAAAAATAATGAATCTTATTTAATTATAAAATTAAATTAAATTTTAAATATAAAATATCATTTTTTAAAAAATAAATATAAGATTATTTTAAAATATAAATTTAATTTTGTATAAAAAATAATTTTGATATTATTAAATAAAATAAACTAAATATATATATAATTTATATATAAATTATCATTATTTATCTATTGGTAGAGCAGTAAATGATTCATATAATATTATCAGAAAAATTAATTTATGACATATAATTTATTTTTATAAATAATATAGATATGTTTGATTTCTAATATATAATATATAGATATATATTATTTTATTTTATTTATTAAAAATAATGAATGATATGTGTAATTATATAAGTTATATTATATTTCAAATGTGAAATATTGTTCTTTTTAAAAAGTTAAAATAATTAATCACAACTTTTATTTTTTTAAATGTAAAATTTTTTTTATTATGAACATAATTTTTTATATTATTAAATAAAATATATTAATTATATATAATTATTTTTAAATTTTTATATATTCTAACTGTAAATGCTCTACCAAAAGCTCCATATGAGAGCATTGAGTAAAGAGCATTTGAAGAGCATTAGCATCTTGTAAATGCTCTTGTAAATGTTTTTGTGATAAATGTTGATTGGATAATGACGAGCATAATGCTTATGCTAATGCTCTGCCAATCATACCATTCTAGAATAAGACTTTGCTTGAATTTATCATCAAATGATCTTTTGTATTCCAACAGCAAGGCTTGAGTTTCTCAGATTTGCATCCAATCCTCTATGATAATAATGCTTTACTGAGTCTTTTGACTCTCTCGCTTGTTTTGGTCAATATGAAACTCTGTCAAGAGGTGGATGGGTTAGCCAACCCGGTTAAATTTGAATGGAAAGATTGGTGCACAAAAAAAAAAGATGGTGATGATGTGGTCAGAAATTTTTTTTTAATTTGTCTCCTTGAATATATAAGTTTTATTGCCAAAAACTAAATGATTTTTATTCATCTTTCTTAAATTTTCGTTATTTTCTAATTAAGCTAGAGCTATTTGAGAATTTCTTCTCTAATTTAGTCTCTATCATAAAGTGATAATGGTATAAAATTATTCAATTTGGTATGGAAAATAATAAGTTTAAATCGCCGGTTTAACTAAAAACATCAATTTGGCTAGAGAATTTTTTGAGGTCAAAATAATAATAAAAATCTATAAGAATATTAAACCAAGATTGCATACTATAGATTTAGCTAGACTGACAAATTTAGTTTTGAAATCAACCAAGTAAAAGTTGGTTTATACATTCGTTTTATACTTTCTTTGAGATGGATGATAAATAAAATGGAAACTCAATAATTCTAAAGTCATTAAATTAAATCAATAGAATATGAAAATTAATTTACGTTGCAACATAAATAATCCAAAATAAAAATTAGATAAAACTAAGGTTTAATTAATTTCTAACTCATACATATTACATCTATAATTTTGGATTAGAAATACACAACAAACTATGAGTTGTAACATTTCAAATTTATTAGACAAAAACATAAAACATAAATAGTTTAAAAATAGTAAGTCTGATGTATATGTAAACATTTATTCAAATAGAAATTATTATACAAATAAAATTAAAATTGTAGAACCAAAAACCCGGGCGTAGCCCGGGCAAACCCCTAGTATTTATTAAAAGCTTTTTTTACTTGCTTTTATATTAAATGTGTAACAAAAACTGAAAATTTAAAATAATTACATTAATGAAAAAATAACTAATTTACCAAGCCTTTGATTTTTATAAGAACAACAAACACAAATAGTTAAAATTAGCATTATTTAGAGTTTAGAGTAAACTGAATATTTTAATAAATATGAAAATATATTTTTTCCACTTCCTTTCTCGCCCATAGGGCGGGTTTATCCTAGTACTTATGATAGCTTAATTTAAGAGAACCGATTGGAGCTAAATGGTTCTTAACAATTTAACATTTGTTTTTCTTTGTCATCATCTTAAGGACAACTTAAGCCACCGGTTTGTATATTTTCTTAATACTAAAGTAAAACCTCTATAAATTAATAATATTGGAATTTTGAAATTTTATTAATTTATAGAGATATTAATTTTTTAAAAAAAAATTCTTCTTAGATTTTTTTCTATTTTTTCTATTTTTATTTATAAAATAAATATATATTTAATTTTACCGTATATACATTTATAAAATTTTAGAAATTTGAATTTCATATTGTTTTATTATATTACTTGATTTATATTTTTATGTTTCATATAACTTATATATGGTTTTTCGATATACTTTTTACTAAATATGATCAAAATATATTGAAATGTTAAGAAAAAATAGCGATATTTTCATTGTGAATATAAAACCAGCAATATAATGTTTAGTTTTTACTAATATATATATATATATATATATATATATATTATTAATTTATGATTTTAAACCCATATATATATATATACATAGAATTTTATTTAAAAAATTATTATCTTATTATTTTATCGATTTGTATCATATTTTGAACCGGCTTAATTCGGGACTAAAGAAATTTATTAATTTATAGAGATTATTAATTTATCGAATATTAATTTATAGAGATTCTACTCCATAAACCATACATTATAACACAAAATTGGTTATATAGTACGAATATTCTCAAAACAAAACGATTTTGATGTAACAAATAAGCCATATTAAGTCTTCATGTAGTTTATCCTTTGACACTTTAAAATAACACCTTACACCTATAAATAAATTTAATCATTTTATTATATTTATTAATTTTATTTATAAACACTTAACAAATCAGGCAAAAAAATCCGTTACAATTTACGAATATTCCAAACAAAACAATTTAAATGCCAAAAATTAAAATATTTATCTAGAAACAGTCATAAAATTTTCATATTGTTTCTATAAATATTCTGAAAATAACATAATCCGTGGATTTTTTCATTTATGTTGTATATGTTGCATGTAGTTGATCATTATATATAATAAAATTAAACATTATATAATGATGTAATTGGTTATTACCCAATATTAAAAACAATAACATTATAACTTAACTAAATTACGCAATACCTTACTTTTTAAAACATATCCAAAATTGTGTTCAATTATATAGTATAAGATTACATATATATTGTTCATATGAATCCTCATTTTGTTTTCTCATTTTTTCATTTAAATTTAAATTTTAGCTTTAATATTAATACTAATTAATACTAAATAAAATTGAATATATCTTACAAGACACATAAATATAAATTTTAATTATAAAATATAAAATAGTTATATTACACTATAAATTTTCAAAATATTTTTCAAATATACGAATAATATCAAATATTAAACAAGAAATACAATAATTATCAAAATATTTTTCAAATACACTAAAAATATCATATATTAAACAAGAAATACATTGATATATAATCCTATTTTTATAGTATAAAAGTGTAAATATACATGTTTGACGCAGATTAAAGTTCGATATATTCATTATCTAAAATAGATTAAACGAACCAACATAAATTACAAACAATTAAAAATTTGATCAAAAATTAACTTGCTATATAAAAAATTAAAACACATGTGCACTTGTACAAATAAAATCAAACTCTAATTACCTAGTTGAAATGTAATTAGCATTAGTGAATACCCCCTTGATATATACTGAATAGTGAATTCTGAATTCTTTTTTTGTAACACAATGATACTGAATCCTACACTCATGGAAAATACTGAAATATATTAAGGTTATGTACATTGAGCATGTTGAAAGAATATTTTCAACAGTTGAAAAAACAAGAAACAAAGCAATTGGGGTGTTTAAAGTTAATTGAGATTCAACCGGTTGAAAAAATTCAACAGTTGAACAAACAAAGAATGGGACCCACTTTTCACATGTGTCATTTTATTATTGGGTTATGTATATTTTGGATTTATATTTTTAGCTCAATTATTCAACATCAATTATTTGCAGCTAAATTAATTTATAAAGTTATTTTTTATATATCAAAATTTGTAACTTTTTAAACTCTATAAATAGAGATTTTTTTCATTCGATTTGGATACAAAAAATAACTTCTATTTTTAGTATATTTTTTATCATTCTACCCTTAAACTCTTGATTATATTTTTAACTATTTTCATTAAAACTTTTTTAATAACCTTGTTTGTACAGATTTCGGTCGACTAGGTTAAAGAAAACTCGGAAGTGGGATGAACAAAGACGTTTTATTTGATCGGACAAAGAAGTTACAGGTTTGGTAAGGAGACTGAGACAACAAGCCAGTGCTCGGAGAGCTAGACGGGAAAGTACAAAGCGGTGAGACACTAAGAGATTAAAACCCTAGATCTAGCTGCCTTAGTGAGTAGGTCAAAGCGTGGATCCCCTTCTCGATGTCGTCCTCTCTCCTTTTATAAGCCTCTTCTTCTGGACGTTTGCTCTAATCCAGTGATGCCTTCTTGGGCCTTTGCTTGTCGGGCCGAATAGAACCCTTATTAAACCGTCTCTTTAAGCCGTCTATTCCTAGTCGGCTTCGTCTGTCGGCCAAAAGCACTCTAGAGCTAAGCCGACTGATCTACTCGCTGAGCCGGAAAGTTTACTCGCCGAGCCGAGTCAGTCCTCTTCTTGATGGGCCAGGCTTTATTATTCGATGGGTCTTGTAGAAGGGTGTAATCCATCTCCTACAATAAGTCCCCCCCAGTTCACTTATGAGCGGCGTAATGGTCTTAGTGAATATGTGGGTCAGGTTTGATCGGATAATAGAGCCTGGTGCGGGAAGTGATTGGTAGGAACAGTCTGCCCAGACATGTTTACTCGACCGACCGGGTGGAAACACGTTTGGGGCGCATCTCCTCGCTTGAGCAGGATCGGTCGTCAAGACGCGTTTACTCAGTCATGATGAGAGTTATCGCTGGGACGTGTTTACTCGCTCGCCGGTCAACTTCGGTTAAATGTTAACCGGGAATCGGTTCGGGTGAGAAGCCGAACTGTCGCGAGTAAACTCTTTGGGTTTTTAGGCGGTCCGCGGGCCCATTAAGGCCTTTTTAGGGCTCATGATTGCGTGGGGAAGCGTGCCCGCGTTTTTACTATAAATAGGCCGACTCTCGTTATTTCTGCCATTCTTCTCTGCCAATTCAGGTACTTTCTTCTCTCCCTTCTCTCTACTTTTCTTTTTTCTCTCTCTAAGTCCGCGGCAAGTTAGGTCGATCTGGTAGGAAGCGATAGGTCGGTTGGTGAAGCACCATGCCCCTGAAGACTCGACTATCTCGCGAAGAGAAAGGGAAGGCTGTTGCCATTTCGCCCGATCCGACTAAGGACATTACGGCGAACGGCAGTCCGTTGGATGATTTCGACTTGGTTCATCGTGACGCCATGAGAGACACGACGAATATGACGATGGCTCGGCGGCTTTTAATCGCTGATGCACACAGACAGATTCGTGAAGAGAGAGCGAGTAGCGAGGTGAACGACGTGGGTAGCGGTCGAGAGGATATTGTTTCGTCTCAAGAGGCTCTGAAAGTGATAGTTCAGGAGCGTCGGCTCAGACCCCGAGGCCTTCGAGGAGAATCCACAGAAGGATTTGTTTTGATCGACTAGACTGTTGATCCACCGTCTACCATCCTGGTGGAATCTTCGAGGAACTGTCTCCGCGTCCGCATGGGATGCTACAAGACCCTCGTGTTGAAGGTCAATCTTGGAAGAATGTATTCGGAACTTGCTCCTCTCACAAGATCGTGAAGGACTTGTTAAGGTGGTACGGAGGTGCCGGTGTCACGTATGTCATCCTGTCTCCCGATCAAAGGCCGTGGTTCCCTCCGGTTGGTTACGAGTGCATGTACGAATCCTTCTTCGAGGACTACACCAAGCTTTGGTTCACGATTCCACGGCTGGTCACGTCGTACGTGAGGAGAAGGGGAGTGGCGATCAGTCAGCTGATAAACGGATCGCTTTGCAACGTCGTTATGCAGATGGTGATGGCCGCGGAGATCAATATCTCTATGAGCGTTAGGGTGTTCGAAGAGCTGACTTTCACAAAAGCTGAACCGAACGATCTATTCTTGGTGAAGATGCGCCCAAGCTATAACGTTCTGGCTGGTCATCCGAACAAGACGAAGCATTGGAAGCGTTCATACTTCTATATCAAGGCTGATGAGCATGCCTTCGCGGAACCGCTCGAGGACGACTTTCCAGTTCTTTGGTCTAAGAAAATTGGTAGAGAACGATGGCCAACGATCGTTGTTTACCTCGTAAGTTTTTGAGCCCCCCCCCCTTTTTCGTTTGTTTTGCAGCTCGTCACCCGAACACGATCGCGTATCCGGAGAAGTTCTTTGAGAGTGCTCATGCAATCGCAGCGCATAGACACCTTCGCTGGCCGGATCTGAGTCGGGAGTGGATACGGCGTCAGCAGGCTCGGATCGAAAGAGGTAGTCGTTTATTGAGTTTCTTAGTTCACTTTTAGTCGTCTTGACTTATCTTCTTCGTGCCCTTATCGTTGCATGCAGTTGATTGGGAATCTAGGCTCCCCAGCGTACTCGGTCCTCGTAAATCTCGGCTGTCCCTGTTTACTCGAAAGCAACAGAGACTTTTGGATAAAGCTAGGGAAATGGATGAAGTTCCGAATTTGAGCGCATTACTGAAGGGACGATTGCAACTGCTTCCTAAGAAGAAGCCGACTGCTGCTGGTCTGCCGGATCCGACTGGATTGGAGGGTGTCGGGGTTGATCAGGAGAGCGCTCCTAGCGCAGTCGACGAGGGCGCCAATACGGAGCCTTTGGTGACGAAACCAAAGAAGAAAGGTGATAAAAAGATGAAGGCGAAGAAACATGCCGCAGAGGCGCAACAGTCTGCACCTTTCGAAGAGGGTGCTCCCATCGAGGCGACCGCCCTTCCCGACGAGGTTCTTGAAGTCCCGAAGAAGAAAAGGAGAAAGGGGAAGAAGAGACCGCGGGAGGATTTTACTGGCGACCAGGATCGGGAGGACACTGGTAAAGACCTCGATGATGACCAGCTTATCGAGACAGTCCCTGAAGGGCAGCCAAAGAAGAAGACGAAGAAGATACCTGCTGAAACGGATGCCTTAGAGCGGGGAAATTCTTCCTCGGACATTCCTCTCGAAAGAAAGCAAAGAAGAGAAGCGTCCGGAGGTGTACCGCGGGGCGGAATTGTCGTGTCGACGGAGATGGCTCCCGTACCGGGGTCTGCGAGAGGCGGCTCCCATTCTGAATGCCCGGATCGGGTGAGCTTCTCGTATGATTAGAAGACTACCCTGGTCTTCAATCCTCACTAATGAGTGGAGCTGAAGAGGCAGATCCAAGGCGGGACAAGGGAGCTACCGCTAGTTGACGATCTGTTCTTCAAGGACGAGTACATTGATGCTGCTTCTGTGGGGAGACGGGTAACGTGCTCTTTCTACTTCTTCATTTGAAAGAATTGGGAAATATTCCTTCGGCTGATTCCTCTCATATTTTATCCTTGTCGTTTGCAAAGCGACGGGAACGTGAAATACCTTGTTGAGAGGTACTACAGCATGCTGAAGCAGACGATGGTCCAGCTGGGGGCGTCGGAGAAATTTGCTCGAGTCAGGCTAAGTGTCATCGAACGACTAAGGGCTGATCAGAAGAAAGCCGAGGACAAGGCTGCTGAGGATATGGAGATCCTTCGAGTGAAGTTTGAGGAGCTTGAGGATAAACTCAAGTCCGACCGGGCTGCGAAGAAAGAACTTGCCCGAGAGAAGGCTCGTCTTGAGCAGGCTAATGCTGCTCTCTCGAGAGAGAAGAGCTGCTGGAGGAGCGGGATGCCGCCGTGGAGAAGTTTATCAGGGAGAAGAAGCGCTTAAGGGATTCACGGAGTCAAGAAGTCACCTGCGAGAGGGTCAGAGTCTAGACCGCCATGATTGACAAATCTAGCCGCTCCTTTGGTCGCGTTCGAGACTATCTCTCTCGCCGTGATGCCTCCGAGAAGGAGAAAAACTTGAATGGGCAAGCTTCGGGGATGAGGAAGTGCCTCGAGATGATAAGAGATAGCAGGACGGAGATCCCGCAAGACCTGATCGATATTTTCATCGGTCAGGAGAAGCAGCACGATGCGGAAGTCGCCAGGCTCGGTGTGGGGCCATCTCCTGAAGGCGATCTCGTCCTATCCCTGCTCGTCCTTCCCTCAAGATTCGTAAATGAGGAGTTTATGGCAACACTTGATCCATAAGGGACGAACGACGACTTAATTGGCTCGAAAACGGTCTCGCAGCTCCAGACTCCACAAGAACCTCTCGAAGACTGATCAGATGACCGTCCTGATGAGACGATAGTCCACAATACGTCGGCCCCTGTGGATCAAGCGAGTGTACCGGAGAAGTCGGTCGTCGAAAAAGATGTCGGGTTGGCCCGCGAGGAGGGATCGAAAGACGCGTGCCCCGAGGATCTAGTGGAGGTCTCTGATACTTCTTCGGAGGAGCAAGAGGAGGAAGGTCAGACTGAGGACATGCCGTCTCTGACTCCATCTGAATCGAATGAAGCGAAGAAGGTTCTGGGGGTCGAGGGTGCCGTCCCACCAGGTGGCGATGATACATTAATCCCGAACGCGGACCTCGCTTTGCCCATACCCAAAGGCGTCAAGGAGCAGGATGCGGAAGCTTTGGAGGTGGATCCCCCTGCGCCTTCGGTTGACGACGTAGGGGCTTCGTCCCTTCCTGTGACCGAAGGCGACCGGGAATCTCTCGATCCAGACGGGCGAGCTGGAGAATATGAAGTCCGTGATTCTGGGAACTGATCCCCTTTAAGTGTTGTTGTACTT
Source organism: Brassica carinata (assembly GCA_016771965.1). Lineage (NCBI taxonomy): Eukaryota > Viridiplantae > Streptophyta > Magnoliopsida > Brassicales > Brassicaceae > Brassica > Brassica carinata. The sequence continues at coordinate 17,214,024 of CM028691.1, forward strand.
TTATCTTCTCCCTTTTTTGAACTTTAATGATCCTGGTGGATTTGTTTTGTTTTTGCGGTCCTGCTGAACCTTCTGGTTATAAGCTTAAGACATGTATTTCCTTAATCGGCAAGTCGTCTTTCGAACGGAGTTGGAATCAGAAATTTATGTTTCGTTTCTTTTTTGACTAAGTATTGAGAGAGTTTCGAAGGCTCGCAATATAGTACTGTCGAACAATAGAATGTCGATTCTCAGTGTTTTAGCTGGCCACGAGGTAATCTGTTCGGAAATCTTTTATATATATCTACTATTTTTTCTTGGATTATCGTGATGACGAGGCGTTAAAAGTTGGATGTTAGAGAAAAAGGTTCCGTATCCGTCTTTCAGTAATCGTTCGAGGTTTTGGTCGGCCAAACCTTTTCTCGCTGTTAAAAAGAGGTGACCGGCAGCCGCTTGGTCCCTTGACTAAGTGTCTGATCAGGACATAGTCAAATGGTGGGACGTGAGTGTCCGTGCGTCGTCCTTTCGAAGGGATACAGACATCACTGGATCGACGGTGGTCCCATGATGGGCACAATTCGTCGATCGTTTTTAGTCGTTTTAGACAAAAAAAAATTGAATTTTGTTTCGTTATAGTTGGACCAATTAAGGGTGCCTACGTACCTCCGGGGAGGATCAAGCCATTCGTAGTTTGTTTTGACCGAGTAAAAGTGGCCGTTTGGGGCGCATTTACTCGGTCGAGTAGAAGTGACCGTAGAGTTGCATCTACTCTTTTTTAAAAAAAATTAAATATACTGTTTAGTCGTCTACTCCCGACGTCTGGTTTGCTGGTCCTTCCTACGAGTAGAAACGGCGCAGGTGCATTGAGTTCCATGCTCGTGGCACTTCCTCTCCGTGGGATGTCTCAAGTCGGTAGATGCCTGGTGTGACGACTTTGACGATTTTTAAGGCCCTTCCCATCCGGCGCCGAGTTTGTCGGCGTTGAGCTCTATAGTGTTCTCGAACACTTTTCGCATGACGAGGTCACCGAGTTCTAGCGGTCGTGCTCGGACCTTCTTGTTATAATAGCTCCTGATCTGATTCTGGTAGTTTTGGATTCGGAGCAGAGCCTGGTCTCGTCGTTCTCCGATTTCATCGAGGGCATTGAGCAGCATGTCTTCGTTGAGCTCAACGTTCTGAGGCATCTTGGAGCGTCTGAGGCTTGTGACATTTATTTCTGCCGGAGCCATGGCCTCGACTCCGTATGCAAGGGAGAAAGGTGTCGATTTAGTCGCTCCCCGCGGCGTCGTACGATGGCTCCATAGGACTCCGTCGAGTTCGTCAGCCTAGTGTCCCTTCTTCAGGTCGAGGCGCTTCTTAATGCCGTCGATGATAAGTTTGTTGGAGGACTCAGCTTGACCGTTTCCTTGGGGGTAGCGGGAAGTCGAAGGACTTAGTCGGATGTTCCATTTGCCGCAGAAATCCTTGAAGTTTCCTGACATGAACTGGGAGCCGTTGTCTGTGACTATTTCGTAGGGTAAGCCGTAGCGACAAATGATATTCTTCCAAACGAAGCCGCGGACTTCTTTGTCGGTCACTTGAGAGAATGCGTCGGCTTCGATCCACTTTGTGAAGTAATCCGTGAGGACGAGCATGAAACGTCGTTGGCGGGAATTGAGGAGTGGACCTATGATGTCCATCGCCCAGCGCATGAAAGGATATGGTGCAGTCGTTGTTCGCAGCAATTCGGTCGGGCAGTGGATGCTTGGTGCGTGGCGTTGGCATTTGTCGCAGGCGCCAATTTTTTTGTACAGAGTTCGGTCGACTAGGTTAAAGAAAACTCGGAAGTGGGATGAACAAAGACGTTTTATTTGATCGGACAAAGAGGTTACAGGTTTGGTAAGGAGACTGAGACGACAAGCCAGTGCTCGGAGAGCTAGCCGGGAAAGTACAAAGCGGTGAGACACTAAGAGATTAAAACCTTAGATCTAGCCGCCTTAGTGAGTAGGTGAAAGTGTGGATCCCCTTCTCGCTGTCGTCCTCTCTCCTTTTATAAGCCTTTTCCTCTTGACGTTTGCCCTAATCCAGTGATGCCTTCTTGGGCCTTTGCTTTCAGGCCGAATAGAACCTTTATTAAACCGTCCCTTTAATCCGTCTATTCCTAGTTGGCTTCGTCTGTCGGCCAAAAGCACTTTAGAGCTAAGCCGACTTATCTACTCGCTGAGCCGGAAAGTCTACTCGCCGAGCCGAGTAAGTCCTCTTCTTGATAAGCCAGGCTTTATTATTCGGTGGACCTTGTAGAGGGGTGTAATCCATCTCCTACAAACATGAATCTTAAAAAAATCTTTAAGGAATATCTATATTTTCTATTTTTTTATTATAAAAATGTAACTAAAATTAAAAATATATATTTTATTCTTTACCATTTTAATTAAACTAATTGAGATTTTTTATTAATATAAAAAGATGAGATTGGGTGTTGAATTTTATTAAACAAAATTATCGTAGAGTATAAGTGAATGGTGTTGAATTATTAGGTGGAAGAGAGAGAAGATGATATGGAGTGTAAAAAGTAAAAATTAGGGTGTTGAATCTTCTATACCAATGTACATAGGTTACGAATGGAAAGGCAGGAGAAACACAAGGCGTCCACTCAAGAATGTGAACTGCCTTTTGGTAGATATGTTAGTAATTAAAAAGCAGTCCATTTCAGAAAATAATAAAATATATTTGTCCTGCCAGCAGTTCAAATATACAAGTAGTAATCCTTGTCTACACTATACATGACTATCACCACATATTTGATGTGTTTTAGGCGGACCTCCTACCTTTTTATTTTATTTTTTAAACTACATTTTAACATAATAGTAAGTAATTTATATTTGTTAAAATTAATGTAGCTTTTTAAGATATACCCAATATGCTATACAATTATTATTTTTCTATTTTAGGTTCCGAATGGTAAAAGCAGTTCAAGCGGTGCAAATCATGCAGATCATGCAGATCAAGTAGAACAAATGCAGATCAAACAGATCATGCGGAGAAAAGGCAGATCAAGTAGATCAAATAATTTATTATTGTCATGAATGACAAAAGCAGATCAACAAATGCATATCATATATTTAGATAATAAAAATTTACACAAAAAACATAACACATAATACATAAATACAATACATAAACCAAGGTAAATATGCTTATATATGTTTACTTTTTATTCTATTTTACATTAATTCTACAAATCTTTTTACACTAAAGTTAAAATTTCAAAAATATTTATATATATACCAAATGTATAAAGGTTTTAAATTCTTATTTTTAAAAAAATATAATTTCTATTATTTTTTTAAAAAAGAAAAGTATAAAATATACAAAATGTATAAATATTTTGAATTAAATCTACTATGTATTATATAAATATAATAAAAAGTATTTCTTTAAGTTTCAAAAACAATATAATAAAAGAGAAGCACACTTAGGTAAAAATGGAAAAGGAGAAAGAAGAATATAAAGATAGTAGCCTACTAGGATATATAATTTATAGAGAATAAGTTAATAGTTTTTTAATTAATTTAATTTATAGATAAAGCTCTTATTGGTTTGAAGGAAAATGCAATGGGTGAACATCTCCTAAAAGTGGGTGGGTGAAAAATGACTCAGGAAAACTACTTTTTGCAGTAGGAGATAAAAATTGTAATAGTTTATGTAGTTCTCCTGCTTTTTACTAAAAGAACGTGAATAACTATCACTTAAACAAAATAAGCAAAAGCAGATGACCTGCTATTGCTCTGCCTATGTCCTGCTGCCCTATTCAGACTCTTAATATGTTTATAGTATTTATGTACAAATTTGTTATTTCACTTTTATTTCTAACTTTTACGAGAAATTGTCAAAAATACCATTTCTCTTATACCACTTTTCAATTATACACTAACCAACTATACCACCAGATTTTTAATTGGAAAATGACCACTATGTCCCTAATAAATTAAACCTAAACTAATCAATTAATAAAAGTTTTTATCTAAACCATCATCTTCTTCCTCCTCGATGTGAGAATCCGGTGAGCTGCGGCGAGTCGAGAATCCGGTCGGTGAAGGACGACGATCGGATCCGTCGATGATGGCGAATTTAGTCCTTGGCGTTCTCCTCAAGCTTCTCCAGCACATGAACACCGACGCTGGAGAACACAGGTCCTCTCTCATACAAGTCGTTAGCATCGTCCCTGCTCTAGCAGAAGGTGAGCTTTTCCCAAATCAAGGTTTTATCTCAAAGTCTCTGACTCCTCTCGCCACTTACGTCTCTTCCCCTTGGCCTATTCTCTGTGGTAGACAAAGTCAATCCCTAAATCTTCCACTTCTTTACATATGCTTTATACCTTGATTTAACTTTGTTCCTGCAGGTCTCAGAATGGTGACTCCACTTGGACGAGACGTTGAGACAACATGGAGGCGCTTGATTGGTGGAGACTGTGGGATTAGAGGACTGACACCTGATGATCTCAAGATGAATTCGTTTGATGATGAGTCAAAGTCGTACACTTTTGATCAACTTTCCTCTAAAGTTGCTGCCTTTGTGCCACATGGAACAAACCCAGGTGAATTTGACGAAGGTCTTTGGCTAAACTCCAAGGTATCTTAGCTCAACTTCTTTCTTATTTATGTTTCTCTACTAAGATGGATTTGAAGGTTATTAGGACAGAGTTACTATCAAGACAGTCAAGTCTCTTCGACGTAGCGGAGGTCTCGTTCCTCTGCTCGAGGTTTTGCAAGATCATCTACAGGACGAAACAGCTCTTCCTAGCGAGGACAATGCAAGCAGTCGTAGCGGGGATAGGCTTAGGAAGCGTGTACACAAGACTCATGCTTGTTTGAGTAATAGAAATGAGATTTGATCAAATTAATTGCTTAGTTTCCATGCAGGCCTGTTGCAAGTATGACAAGCGTGCTACTTTACAGTTTTCATTCATTATCCTATCATTTTAAGGCTGGAATGCATCAGTTTCTTGTACTATGCTTCTAGTATCAACTCTGTTTTGAGTTTGATTGGGTTTTGGGTTGGATTTTTGGGATGAACAGGTAGATGGTATGGATGCATTTGCTGTCAAAAAAGCTTGCAAATTTGCTAAGGAATATGCCTTGAAGAATGGACCGATAGTAAGCTTGTCTATATTTTAGTATTCTCACATTTCTGTATCACCTTTTGTCGTCTATCACATTATGTGAATTTTTTTGACAATATCTAATGTAGTTCTCCCGTAGGACATTTGCATCGTAAGAGGAAAACATTTTGCTGTTGCATTTTCTAGTTGGAATTTACAGTCACTTGGTTCCTCTTTGTGTACTAGGATTTGAGTTCAAATATCTGAATGTTGTTGGTCTTATGGGGAGACAATTTGGTTCGTTGATTCATCATTTCTTTGTATACAGATTCAGGAGATGGACACGTACAAGTACCACGGTCGCTCCATGTCTGACTCTGGGAGCACGTACCGCATAAGAGATGAGATATCTAGTTTATAAGAGTTTATAAGATCTGATATATAGACTCTTATAAAGATATATAAATCCCTTATATGGTTATTTATAAACTCTTATAAATGATATATTTGTTATACCAATCATGAACTTTAATAATATATTTAGAAAGTCTTATAGACTGATTTTATAAACTCTTATAAATTGTGTTATGAAGATTATTAAAGTCTTTTAATCTAAACCCTTATAAATAGATTTATAAACCTTGTAAATAGATTTATAAACTCTTACAAATGGGTTATAAGTTATTGTACATGGTCTTATAAATCCTTATAAATAGTTTTATAGACCTTTATAAATAGTGTTATTAATATTTTAAAAGTGTTTTTTTATAAACTCTTATAAATTTTATTATTAGTTCATAAAAGGTTTTTCAAACCCTTATAAATGATTTATATACAAAACTATCATACAAAATGGTGTAGTTCTTGGCATAGGCGATAAGACTATAGCGAATATTATAATATTTTCATAAACCCTTATAAATATTTTTATAAACCCTTATAAACTATTAAACCCTTTCGGCTTAAAGCCCAGCACTTTGATACAGAAGATTAAATTCATAAAAGTAAAGAACACGTGCAGGCTTTTTTAAAGAGATGATGATACGTGGCAGATTCTGAGGCACATGCGGACAGCAAGTAAGGCTCCACCGCTTCAGAAATTTTACATACCTTTATAAATTGTTTTATAATCATTTATAATGGTGTATAAACTTTATAAATTATTTTTATAAACCCTTATAAATTATTTACATACCTTTATAAATTGTTTTATAATCCTTTATAATGGTGTATAAACTTTATAAATTATTTTTATAAACCCTTATATGCAAAACTATCATACTAAATGGTGTAGTTCTTGGCATAGGCGATAAGACTATAGCTAATATTATAATATTTTCATAAACCCTTATAAATATTTTTATAAACCCTTATAAATAGATTTATAAACTATTATAAATAAATTATAAATTCTTATAAATTATTTTATAAACCCTTATAAATAGTTTTATAAATATTTTGAAGTGCTTTATAAACTTTATAGATGAATTTATAAAAATTTATAAATAATGGTTCATAATTTGTTTTTATAAACTATTATAAATGGTTTATATACAAAACTGTTTTTTGTATATTCATATGATTGGTTTTATAAATCTTTTTAAACACACATAAATAAGTTTATTAATCATTATAGATAATTCCTTCTTGCAAACACAATTAATCCATTGAAGAATACATAATAGATTGAAAGACGAATCATACCAAATGATGTATTTTTTATGAATGATTTAGGGAGAGGAACTTTATAGAAGCATGAAGAGACAAATTGTTTACATACCCTTTATAAAAGGTTTATTAACATATTTATAGACCTTGTAAATTAGTTTATAAACACTTATAAACCCCATTAAAACCTTTTATAAACCCTTACAAATCTTATATAAACTTTATAAACTTATTTAAACCCTTATAAACCCTTATAAATTGATATAAAATCTTTTATAAACCCTTACAAATCTTATATAGAATTTTTATAAACTTATTTAAACCCTTTATAAACCCTTATAAATTCGATATAAAATCTTTATAAACATCTTTAAACCCTTTCGGCTTAAAGCCCAACACTTTGATACAGAAGATTAAATTCATAAAACTAAAGAACACGTGCAGGCTTTGTAAAGAGATGATGATACATGGCAGATTCTGAGGCACATGCGGACAGCAAGCAAGGCTCCATCGCTTCAGAAATTTTACCTACCTTTATAAATTTTTTTATAATCCTTTGTAATGGTGTATAAACTTTATAAATTATTTTTATAAACCCTTATAAATTATTTACATACCCTTATAAATCATTATTTACGTACTCTTATAAATCCTTATAAATTATCATACAAACCATTATAATTGTTTTATAAGGCTTTTAAAATGGTTAGACTCTTTTAGTTGATTTATAAACCTACACAACTCTTATAATACCCCTTATAAATTGAATATAAGCTTTCATAAAGTTTTTATAACCCCTTATTAATAGTATACATACCCCTTATAAATTATTTATAGATCATATGCTAAGAGATAATGGTTTGTCTAATGTTATGTTATAAAAATGCAATTTATTTTACAGAACTCAAAAGTTGTGATTACAAAATGAAAGTTTGTTATCACAGAAAGAAAATAGGTTAATTCATTTTACCTTTTCCTCCTTGTTGTCAAAATAACTTTTGATGAACTTTTTAAATGTTTTATAATCCTTATAAATTATTTACATACCTTTACAAACCTTATAAATTATTTAACAAGCCTTATAAATTATTTTATAAACCCTTATAAATATTTTATAAACCCTTATAAATTGGATATAAAATCTTTATAAACCCTTATAAATTATTTAACAAGCCTTATAAATTATTTACATACCTTTACAAACCTTATAAATTATTTACATACCTTTATAAATTGATATAAAATCTTTATAAACCCTTATAAATTGATATAAAATCTTTATAAACCCTTATAAATTGGATATAAAATCTTTATAAACCCTTATAAATAGTTTTATAAATATTTTGAAGTGCTTTATAAACTTTATAAATTATTTAACAAGCCTTATAAATTATTTACATACCTTTATAAATTGTTTTATAAGGCTTTTAAAATGGTTAGACTCTTTTAGTTGATTTATAAACCTACACAACTCTTATAATACCCTTATAAATTATTTACATACCTTTATAAATTCGATATAAAATCTTTATAAACCCTTATAAATTCGATATAAAATCTTTATAAACCCTTATATGCAAAACTATCATACTAAATGGTGTAGTTCTTGGCATAGGCGATAAGACTATAGCTAATATTATAATATTTTCATAAACCCTTATAAATTATTTACATACCTTTATAAATTGTTTTATAAGGCTTTTAAAATGGTTAGACTCTTTTAGTTGATTTATAAACCTACACAACTCTTATAATACCCTTATAAATTATTTACATACCCTTATAAATTCGATATAAAATCTTTATAAACCCTTATAAATTATTTACATACCCTTATAAATTCGATATAAAATCTTTATAAACCCTTATAAATTATCATACAAACCATTATAATTGTTTTATAAGGCTTTTAAAATGGTTAGACTCTTTTAGTTGATTTATAAACCTACACAACTCTTATAATACCCTTATAAATTATTTACATACCCTTATAAATTATTTTATAAACCCTTATAAATTATCATACAAACCATTATAATTGTTTTATAAGGCTTTTAAAATGGTTAGACTCTTTTAGTTGATTTATAAACCTACACAACTCTTATAATACCCTTATAAATTATTTTATAAACCCTTATATGCAAAACTATCATACTAAATGGTGTAGTTCTTGGCATAGGCGATAAGACTATAGCTAATATTATAATATTTTCATAAACCCTTATAAATATTTTGAAGTGCTTTATAAACTTTATAAATTATTTAACAAGCCTTATAAATTATTTTATAAACCCTTATAAATATTTTGAAGTGCTTTATAAACTTTATAAATTATTTACATACCTTTATAAATTGTTTTATAATCATTTATAATGGTGTATAAACTTTATAAATTATTTTATAAACCCTTACAAATCTTATATAGAATTTTTATAAACTTATTTAAACCCTTTATAAACCTTTTATAAATTGTTTTATAATCATTTATAATGGTGTATAAACTTTATAAATTATTTACATACCTTTACAAACCTTATAAATTATTTACATACCCTTATAAATTATTTACATACCTTTATAAATTCGATATAAAATCTTTATAAACCCTTATAAATATTTTATAAACCCTTATAAATTCGATATAAAATCTTTATAAACCCTTATAAATTATTTACATACCTTTATAAATTGTTTTATAATCATTTATAATGGTGTATAAACTTTATAAATTATTTTATAAACCCTTATAAATAGATTTATAAACTATTATAAATAAATTATAAATTCTTATAAATTATTTTATAAACCCTTATAAATTATTTTATAAACCCTTATAAATATTTTATAAACCCTTATAAATATTTTATAAACCCTTATAAATAGTTTTATAAATATTTTATAAACCCTTATAAATATTTTTATAAACCCTTATAAATATTTTGAAGTGCTTTATAAACTTTATAAATTATTTTATAAACCCTTATAAATTATTTACATACCTTTATAAATTTTTATAATCCTTTGTAATGGTGTATAAACTTTATAAATTATTTAACAAGCCTTATAAATTATTTAACAAGCCTTATAAATTATCTTATAAGCCTTTCTAAATGGTTATAGACTCTTATAAAGGATTTAAAGATCTTCTACTGATTTAATTTCAATACAGCATGTAATTTATGTTAGTATCTCAACAAAAGTAACATAACTTTGAGGAGAAGATTCAACTGAATTGAATAGAAAACATGAAGGAATACAATAAACAGAAACAATTAGACTAAAGTTGAAATGCAACAACACAAAGAGTTGTTTGCCTGAGAAATCGAATTCTGCCTGGTCAAGGAAGATTGTTGCTAGCACATGATGATTCTTGCTCCTCCAACGAACAACCTCCTCTCTTCACAGTCACATACTTTTCAAAGCTCGGTTCCATCAAATCTGCTTTCTTCACCGTAGATGTGAATCTAAACTGGTTCAAACCGAAGCTGGTGGAGTTAAGATCGACGACTGCTTCAACAATGGAGCAAGCTTTTGTAACACAAGACGAAGAAGGCTAGACAGATCCTCCTCCTCATCATCGACTACTCTCCCCTCCCCATGGAAATTCTTGATGTCTTTCAGCAACAGCGCTGTGTAACTGCTCTTGTCGTCTTCTTCCTTTGATTGCATCAACAATGTTTCTAGACTGAAATCGAAGTCCCGTGATTTCCTCAACAACCTGCTTCTGCTTATCACTTGAGGTTTCGTGACTTAAGCAGATTCATTTTCTCTCTTTATCATCTTGTCCTTGTTGTCTCATTTAGTCTCGTTCTGATTGTGGCTTTCTCGATCTCGTCCTCACCACCGCCGTCGTCGCTCTATCTCATCCTCACCGTCGTCGCTCGATCTCGTCGCGTCGCCATCGTCATCACTCGATCTCGTCGCGTCGTCATCTCTGTCGTTGAGCTTGACGAAACTTTCTCTCTAGAGAAAAAAGATTGGAAATTAGGTTAAATTTGTGAGAGGGTTATTTTTGTCATTTACCCTTTAATGAAAGTGGTATTTGTGAAAATATCCCTAGAATGGTGGTAAAAGTGAAAAGTGGTACAAAACAAAGTGTAGTTGTGAAATTTCCCCAACTTTTATATATTTCATTTAAAGTTGCGCAAAAAATTATACTTCATTCAAATTAAATAATATATATATATCATATTTATGTATAACGATATAAAGATACAATATTTTAAAATAATCTACAATTTGATCTAATATATTTTATTTAATTGTAAAATATTTTAATGGATAAAATAACTGATTTCTAGAATAATTAAGTTTAAAGAATAAATAAATGTGTAAATAATTATAAATATTTTAAATTAAACCTGAACCATTTTTACCTGATTTAACTGATAAATATTTTAATTACAAATAGTTAATTCTAATATATATATATATATATATATATATTTCTTCTATAAATTCTATTTTAATTTATTTTACTTAAATTCAACAATACATAAATTTTCATTAATATGATAAAATAAAAATATTTAGTTTATACATGTATTGTCTTTATATCTTTTGTGTTTTGTATTTTTATATACTATTTATTATTTAAATAATAATCTATTTATTTGAACATTTTTTACTATTTAAAACTGTATTTTTCCATTTGATCTACATATTTTCCGCATGATCTGCTTCTTTCGCGCATGATCTGCTTGATCTATAATTGTTCCACTTGATCTGCATGATCTCTGTTTGCTTTTACCATTCGAACACATAGTCTAACAAGACAATCATTCCATTTCTTTAAATGAATAAAGTAGTTACATAACGAGAGCGACGAGATGAAGAACCCAAGAAAAAAAAAAGGAAAAAAAAAAAGGAAAAAACAGAGAGGCAGAAAGAAGCTTATCAGACGAGTTAAAGAACTATCTGTCTCGTCCTTTTGGTCGCACGTCTGAATCATCATCAAAGACCTCTCTTTGTCCCCGTGACAGATCCTTATTAACCAAAACCTCACCGACCCAATTCTCTTATTTCCCCAAATCTAGTCCTGTGTTCTGTAATTCAGCTCCGGAGAATCTTAACTAATTGTAAATCGAAACTTTGGTGTTTGATTGAGCCATTTCTTATTTTGGAGAAAGCTAAGATATTTTGAGAAATCTCTCGGATTGATATCACATGTCGGAAAATTCGGTTCCGGTTGATCTTTCAGGTGAGATCCCGATGTTCTTCAGCTGGAAAGTACTGGTCTGTAGAGTCTAGCTTTTGTTTTTTTTTTTCTGATCTGGTATCGGACATTGTACTTAATTAGAACAGTTTCTTGATTTGTCATAGACCCCTTTCGTCTAGCTTAAGACAACATTGTACTGTTCCCACCAAATAAAAAGACAAAACTTTCCTTACTTAAATGCTTATGTGTTGTTTATTTTGGGTGTGTTGTATCTGAATAGGTTGTGTACTGTGGAGATAAATCTTGGAAGAAAGAAAATAAAAAACAGAGGATGGTGAAGAACAAACACAACAAGAAACCAACAACTCTATTGCGTTTGGTATCGACAGTTGTGGGATGTGTTTTCATGATTCATCTAATCATGTTATACAGCAGAAACTATAGTGGAGATAATCTTGAAGTCTCTTATCAGTTGCTACTCCACCATCCTATCGTGCGTGAACTGGAACGAGTAGAAGAAGAGAACATTCACATGCCTCCTCCTAGGAAACGTTCTCCACGAGCAATCAAACGTAAACCCAAAAGACCAACCACTCTAGTCGAAGAGTTTCTCGACGAAAACTCTCAGATTCGTCATCTTTTCTTCCCGGACATGAAATCCAGCTTTGGTCCGACCAAAGATGGTAATGACACATTGCACCACTTCTTCCCTGGGAAGATTTGGTTAGACACTGAAGGGAATCCGATTCAAGCACACGGCGGTGGTATATTGTATGATGAAAGGTTTAAAAGTTACTATTGGTATGGTGAATATAAAGATGGAGTAACGTATCGCTCTCACAAGAAAGGAGCAGCTCGTGTAAGTTCCTTCTCTCCGTTACTATCTCGTAGGTGACTCAACTGGTGGAATATTGAAGCTGGGATGAAATTGTAGTTTCGGGTTTACGGTTTTGGCCCGAACCTAATAATAATAAAAAAAAAAAAATTAGAATGTGTTTAAAACAGTTTATTGGATTTGTTTTCAGGTCGATATAATCGGTGTTGGTTGCTACTCGTCGAGAGACTTATGGACATGGAAGAACGAAGGTGTTGTGTTAGCAGCCGAAGAAACAGACGAGACACATGACTTACACAAGCTCAACGTCCTCGAGCGACCAAAAGTTATTTACAACTCAGACACCGGTAAATACGTGATGTGGATGCATATAGACGATGCAAACTACACCAAAGCTTCTGTTGGTGTAGCCATCAGCGACAACCCAACCGGTCCGTTCGATTACTTATACAGCAAGTCACCACACGGGTTCGACAGCAGAGACATGACCGTCTTCAAAGACGATGACAACACCGCCTACTTGGTCTACTCATCAGAAGAAAACAGCGTTGTCCACGTCGGTCCGTTAACCGAGGATTACCTCGACGTTAAACCGGTTATGAAGAGAATCATGGTGGGACAGCACAGAGAAGCGCCAGCTGTTTTCAAACACCAAAACACATACTACATGATCACATCAGGTTGCACGGGTTGGGCACCAAACGAAGCCTTGGCTCATGCGGCTGAGTCGATCATGGGTCCGTGGGAGACGCTCGGGAACCCTTGTGTTGGTGGGAACAAGATTTTTCGGTCGACGACGTTTTTCGCGCAGGGAGCGTATGTGGTGCCGTTGCCTGGTGTCCCTGGTGCGTTTATATTTATGGCTGATAGGTGGAACCCTGCGGATCTGAGAGATTCGAGGTATTTGTGGCTGCCGTTGATAGTTGGTGGGCCGGCTGATAGGCCTCTTGAGTCTAGTTTTGGGTTTCCGATGTGGTCGAGAGTTTCTGTGTATTGGCATAGACAATGGCGGTTGCCTTTAGGAGGAGGGAAGGAGATTGCTTGAGAAAAAAAAAAAAAAGACAGAGCTTTTCAAACTCTTCTTCACTTGTGTCTTCTTCTTTTTTCTTTTGTATGTTGTAATGTTGCTCATTTTTACTGTTGTGTTGTTGTTGTGCATTGTTTTGGTTTAGAGGGAGAGATGGATAGATTATAGGTCTTTGTTAATAACAGATAAGTTTGATGATAGTATGAGTTATGTTACTTCTCTTTCCGGGAAGAGTATCTTGTTCCGGTTTAGTTCGGTTTCAATTAATTGTTTTGGTTACTGAAATATAGTACATGAATGGTATTGGATTATTTTTAGATTCGGTTAACTCGTTCCAAAAATTCAGGTTTGGTTAAATCCGGTTTTCGATCTCCAAAATTATGGCGGGTCAGATGAAAGGAGAGTAAATAAATAATTTTTTGACGGTGACGGTTAAGTAATTTACTAATTTCTAATGGGGAGAAAAATAAAGGAGATAGTAGCAGCGAGCGAAGAGGAAGATCCCAAGTGGAAAGCTGCCATCAATTCGCTTGCTACCACCACCGTTCACGGCGCCTCCGCCACGAAACCTGCAGCTACTCAGCCATACGAAGACGGAGATTTTTGAGTGAAACCTAAAAAGCTAACGCATGACCAAATCAAGGCAACGGATGCGAAATGGTTACATGTATGTATAATGTGAGAATCGTTTCCTATCTATTGGATTCTAGCTTCAAGAACTTGAATGTTGTGTATTTTGGGAAGTTTTGTTCATGTTATTTTTGCTACTTAGTCTATCTCTAGTCTTTGCTTCAAGTTGATTATTGTTGTTGATCAAGACAAGCTTCAAAAACAGGTGAAGAAGCTTTTGAAATGGTGGAGAATACTCTAGACTTTGTGAAAGATCCTGTCAATGTTCCCGAGGATGAAGAACCCGAGAATGACTGCGGAGTTCGTTTGTTTAAGCGGTGTTCAACTGGCATTATCTTTGATCATATAGGTTAGTCATCACAAACGCCCTTCTCTGAATCTTGATTGTTATTATTAATCCTTCCAGAAACTTATTTGTCCTGTTAACCAGATGAGCTTCGAGGACCCAAAAGAAGCCTAATTTACGCCCTCTTAGAGGAGTTGAAGGAAGCTCTAAAGAGATTATTTTGGCTTCAAGCATTGTTCTGTTTTTCTAGCGGATCATGGCCCCATCAAAGCTAATTTCCTACTTCTTCTTCTATTGTTAATGCAGTTTAAGAAAGGGATAAAATCAATTGCAGTTGACGGCTCAAATGTTTTATCTGCTGCTATAGAAGCATCTAAGAAAGCCGCAGCTAGAATAGAGGCGAAAGAAGCGGCTGCAAAAGCTAAAACTAAGAAAGAAGAAGAGAGAGTAGCAGAACTGAAGAAAGTGAGAGGTGAAAAATGGCTACCTTCAGTTGCCCGTGGTAAATTTATATACTTCGCTCATCTTCTTCTTTTATTTTCTTGTGTTAGTACAGTAACACATGAACTTAACCAATCAATCTCTCTGCTTACATATATATATTTGCAGCTAAACAAAAACTCTACATGAAAAATCGTAAAGATCCATCCATCCAATCCACTTGGAGGTAAACAATGGAAATCTCATTACTTGAAGAAGAAACGCAGAATCACTCTTTGAATTTTTGTTTTTAACCTAAGAGATAGAGAGAGATCATTTGGTCTTGATGTAGTGAGAGTGAAGCTCTTGTTCAGAGATGTTGTCATCGTCTTTGATCCAGACGAAATCTTCTAACCCATCATATATCTCCCCAACACTATACTCATTTTTCTTGTCTGCTTGTTTGGATGAGGATGATGAAGATGAAGAGAAAGCATTCTTAATTCCACTAATCAGTCTTTTCCCAAAACTTTTCTCTCGTCGGTGCTTCCGCGGAGGAGAGGTTCCTCCTCGTCGGAAAGTCGTGCTCAGTGATGAAACCGAACCTCTCTCTCCTCTCTGCATCTTGTTTACGTTACTCGTCTGGTGGAAGCTCGCTGACCGAGCAGAGTCCATCACGCTCCTTGACTTATTCGACTCCATGATCCGTTCTGATTCTTTCGATATGAGTTTCTTCATCTCCTCCAGCTCTTTCTCCAACCTCTTGATCCTCGAGCTCGTTGAATCCATCGCTGCTCTTAGCCGGTAGTTTTGCCTCGCCGCCGTGTCTCTCTGTAGAAGCGACTCGAGCTTCGTCACGGTGGAGTGGCGATGTTCGGCAAGAGCCCCGGTTGAGGCGACGGAATCCGCGGCAGCTTTGATCGAGCGGCGCGTGTTGTTCTGCTCTTGTAGCATCGCGCTTACGATAAACCTCAGGGGCATTTTCGGGTTCTGGACGGCGTGAAGGAGTAACGGCGGCGAGAGTTTGTCGCAGTCTATCGAATTACATATCTGAACCTTCTCTTCCTCCGTTATCTCTCCGTTGTGCTCCTGCAAAATTTTACATCCAATTACAAACTGACACGTAATCCTAATCCGTGACAGTTATAATCGTTTTTTTACCTTCACATAAGCATCAACGACTCTGTAGAGCAAATCGTGGCGCGGGAAATGCTGCTGCACGGCGTTGGCGACGACCACGAAATTTCCGGCGGGAAGTATAACGGCCTGCTCGAGAAACTCGTTGACGCAATCTCCATCTCCGATCTCCGTCAGAGCTTCGATGCATCTTCCGACTAAAAACGCCGTCATTTCCGACTCCGGAAGCAAGGCGAGGCATGAACGGAGAACGATGCTGATGTAGTCAACGTTGACGAAGACGACTCGTCGGAGATAAGACTCCATTAAGTTTCTCAGGTTATCTCTAACGTCGTTTCCTCCCTTCATTAGAAGAAGCTCGACGGCGACTCTCAGCGAAACGACATTGAACGGCGTTAGTTCAATACGAGCGCCGTAACAGAAAGCGGTTACTAACGAGAACGTTTCAGCCGTTATGTTTAACGGTGGTGAGAGAGTTAATTCGTTCCCGTTCATTAGGTGGCGTTTTAAATAGCCGCTGTTTCTTGACAGAGGATCCTATATAGGATAATAAAACATCACATGCAATCAAAATCAAACCTTTTTGCTTATTCGTTTTAAATGTGTAATATCTTTATTTTTTTTTTATATAGGAGTAATATGGAATTCAAAAATCAAATTAAAAATATATTAACTGAGCAAATGGTACTGTCTGAAATTAGCAAACAAAAGTTTGGAAAAATGTAACCTTATGAAGATGGAACCTTGTGCCTCCCACATGTACCAACACATCAGGTTTAGAATTATGAACCAACGACCTTATTACAATATCGAAGAATAAGATTTTAATTATATAAAAAATGGTCATGAAGAATGGTAAGGTATTAGAGAAACATTACCATTTATTGACTCTGGAATCAAGCTCCATTGAAGGGGAAGAGAGACTGATACGTGGTTGAGGAGAAGGAGACAAAGATGAAGAAGAGGAAGATAAGGAAGAGGAGTGATCCATGTAGTCTTCTTCTTCTTCTTCGTTGATCGTATTTACAAGTCCTAAACTTGTCCATCGCTTCATTCTTTGTTAGAGAGCGAGGGAGGTAGAGGATGAAAGAAAGAGAAAAAAAAATCTGTGATTTAAGAGAAGATCGGTTAGGTTTTGGGGAGAGTAACGAAGAGAAAAGAAAACATGGCAATAAATGTGGTAATAGAGGAAATAAATGATTCTTTGTGATCGTTACAATATACGTGAAAGTCTTTAAATGCATATTTCCTTTTTTCCAATCACCTGCTGTTTCGCAGAGAGGGACCACGTCCACATGCTCCAGATGTGTTTGGTTCTACATTCAAATTTCCACAAGATTTTTAAAAAAGATTCAGATCTTTTTTTTTTGTGTGTATAGTGCTAGTATATTAATCTTCTATCTAGGTCGAAGTTTGATTAATTTTGTGTAACTAACCAAGAGAAGAAGAAAAAATAAGGGAGTCCTGACTTTCTCTCTCATCTCTTTCTTCCATCTCTAAAAGTCCCAACTTTCAAATCTCGATTTGCTCCGCCGTTGGGTGGCCGGCCTCGCGTCCGGTGTGTTAGCGCTCAACGTCGGAGGCTCATTCTCTTCCTCATCTCTGTTTTCATTTTGCTTCTTCGTTGTTCTGTCCTTCCTCTCGCCTTGCTTGTGGTTTCTGTGTCTTAGGCTTTCCCGGAGGCGCCTTCGCTGCAGAGAAGATACGTTCTGGTGCAAGTCCTTTAGCCATGGAGTCACGGCGCGGTTGGTTCGGGTGGTGCTGACGGAGGAGTCGGCGTTTTAGGGTTTTGGAGGCGGTCCCTTAAGCTGCCTCTAGGGTTTGGCGGCGCGTGGAGGGGATATGCAGGCCTCTGCTTCAGATCTGATCTTTGGTCTTCCGGATCTGAGTTCTTCGGTTTGCGGCGTTGCGATGGAGTCGACGGTTCTTAGCTCTATCCCTGGTGTCTTGGTAAGGGCGGTTCCTGTTTGTTCTTCGTCTTAGGAGTTTCAGAGCTCTCTCTAGCTTGTTAGCGTGCTTAGCCAAAGGCGGTGGTGTGTGTCGCTGCTTGCGGTGGTGGCTCGCGGTAGTTCCTGTGGCGCGGTGTCGGTTCCGGTCGTCCATGGCCGATCCGAGGCGTCTCTGCGACCTCCCTCCTTTCTAGCCTCTCTCTTCCTGGCTTGTGTTTCTTGTTTGACCTCTGGAGCTTTGTCGACTGGTTTCGTTGGTCTTAGCTTGTGGTTTTCTTTGCTATGATTGTCATGTTGTCACCGGGTTGCAATCTTGACAGTGGTAGGCTAATCGCTTTAAGTTCTCTAAGGCGACGGTTGGTGATGATCTTGATGACTTCGTGTGGTCTGCGGGTCTTCTATATCGTTGGTGGCGCCTTCCGGTGCGACAATCATCCCAGTGCCGTGGTTTCCACTTGGTTGGTCATGGTAGTGTTGCCGCACTAGTGCTTATCTTGCAGGTCTTCAAGTTTTTCAGGTTCACGAGCAGCTGCCTTCTCGTTCTGGACTTCTTGCATTCCGTTCTTGGTGTGCAGATCTTACCGTTTCTATGTCATTGAATGGTTGGGCGTTCTTGAAGATTGTATAGCGGGTGATGGAACAGTTTTCATGGGTATGTGTTCCATCTCCCTTCTTCGATTACGTTTGCGCGTTATAGAGGTGAAAGTTACAAGCTTTGAGGAGATCGTCGAGATCTAGCTATACCAGAGACGACACTGGAAATCCTGGCATCCTCGGTAACGAGGAGAACCTCACTTTCCCTTGATCATCGTTTATGGCTGAGAAGAGGAATTGATATCTATTGTTTATTAAAAACAGATTAGCGGAATATGCCGGGTTTAGTGGGTGGGCGAAGCTAGTTGTTGTAATACGTAGACTTGAGTACTTTTGTTTGAATTGAACTTGTAACCATTCCCCGTTTAACGGGTTTTTAATATAATTATTAAAAAAAATATATATATATATACCAAGAGAAGGCTAGTTTGATTGTTCCGATGACACTAGATTCGTATGTTAAGGTCTCTACTCCGAAGCAGCTATGTGCCAGAAGTTTATGAAACACTATTTTAATCGGCCAGTTTAACACAATCTGATTGTCATGACGCCGTTGCCCTCTATTTTTTATTTTTATTTTTCTTATTTTTTTAATTTTAAAAAGGATTTCACCTCTTCAGTATGCAAGGACAAGTCTATAAAGTTTCATAATTTAACCAAACATACTTATAAATTGCGTGACATAACAAGCCAATTAAAACATGATGCAGTTACTTTATTAATATAAAAAAAAAGTTTACAAAATTTACGTTGATACGAATAGAATCTTTTTTTTAGAAAATTTTCCATTGAGAATTTGCATAAGTAAGATTCCAAATGAGCCAAAAAAGGTAAGATTCCAAAAAAAAAAAAAAATATATATATAAGCTTACTGAATACCTCATATTTGAGGTTGACCTCAACCATGCGCAGTGCAGGTGTATGTTATCTTATGATTTAAATGATGTTCCTATGATCAACGGAGCTATGTGCTCTCAACTAATACTCGAATCATACGCTACATGTGCATTATGACCATGATTGCATGAGAGTGGCACAGTTTTGGTGCCCCCCTCCACCCCGTTTTATATGAAAAGCCCATTATACAAGCCCAAGCCCATTTAAAACAAAGCCTAATTTGCGAGTAAACCTAGTTGGTACAGACTATATAATGTTTCTCAACACACTCTCTTCCACTTCCTCGTCCCCAAAAAACCCTAGAGAGAGAGAGAGAGAGCTTCTCCATTCCCTCAAACCCGGCGGCGAAGATGAAGTACAACCCACGAGTCACCTCCTCTCGCAGGAAGAACCGTAAGGCTCATTTCACAGCCTCATCGAGCGAGAGACGCGTCATAATGAGCTCGCCTCTCTCAACCGACCTTCGCCAGAAGTACAACGTCAGATCCATGCCTATCCGCAAGGACGACGAGGTTCAGATCGTTCGTGGTACCTACAAGGGACGTGAAGGAAAGGTCGTCCAGGTGTACCGTCGCAAGTGGGTGATTCACATCGAGAGGATCACGAGGGAGAAGGTGAACGGAACCACCGTGAACGTCGGAGTTCAGCCGTCGAAAGTGGTGATTACGAAGCTTCGTCTTGATAAGGACAGGAAGTCGCTGTTGGAGAGGAAGGCGAAGGGACGTGCTTCTGCGGATAAGGAGAAGGGTACTAAGTTCACTGCTGAGGATGTTATGCAGAACGTTGATTAAAACAAAAGAGTTTGATTGAGTAAGGTGTTTTTATCTTTTTAATGTTTAAGCATTTAAATTTTGTTGCGTCGGATGTTTACTTTATCTTTCGGACAAGAGTACGAATCATTTCATTTTAATATGGGTTATAATTTTGACTCTTTAGCCATTTCTATATTTTGCTTGATGTGTTTTATATACGAATGTTTGCTTGTGGGTGAGATTGATGTGTGATCATGGGTTCTTAGTCAAATGCTACGAAAGTTATGGGTATTATGGACTGGTGTTGCTTGTGGTTTAGGCTTTGAGTTAGCTTCCATTTTCGTA
This sequence comes from Brassica carinata, assembly GCA_016771965.1. Classification (NCBI taxonomy): domain Eukaryota; kingdom Viridiplantae; phylum Streptophyta; class Magnoliopsida; order Brassicales; family Brassicaceae; genus Brassica; species Brassica carinata. The sequence goes on from CM028691.1 coordinate 17,234,781, forward strand.
TTAGAGTTCTAGAAGTGAATTATTTTCTCTAAAGAAACTATGATCTTGACGATTTTTGTTGTTTGTGAAATTGGATGATAATGAAAGTTATGGTTTCCTTTTGCATCTGACAACCAGTCAGTTTTATTTCTTTTAGTCTCTTGGATCTTTTGTTCTGTAAGGAGGATATTGTTTCTTTAACCGTTCTCCACAATTGTCTAGAAAATCAAATCCGAAAGGAAATCTCCGTCAGAGGATTACTTCTCGAACTTGTTACTAAACTGAAAAATGAAACTGAATTCACAACAATGTCACAAGAAAGATTGTAGTGCCCGTTGTTAAAGCAAAAGGGCATTGGTATGCTTAGAGCTAGTAGGCTACTCAAGGTTTAAGAGTGAGCAAGAGTCTACCACACTCGCCGAGCGATCAACTTCGTACTAACCACCAACAGTAACTAACTGCGGGAGACACTGTAATGAATGTGGCAAAGTAATTCACCGCGTATCAAACATCGCCTCAGGAATCAAAGCCTACGGATTTCCCTTTTGGCCTTTTTGCCGTTGTGGCCGAATAGTCCCGGTTTCTTAATTGGAGAGCTGGAGAGATTGGCAAAAGTTTTGAGAAAGGAGAGATTACGATTAAGGTCTTGATTGGCAAAGTAGATGAGAAAGCAGTAGATATATGTTATAAAAGCATGCAGAAGCTGTATGCTTTTGCTAAACTGTTTAATAGATTCATTGGTAAAACAGTATGGACATGCTATTTTAAAAGATATATAATTATTTTATTTTATTTAATTTACTAATTTCAAAAATTATGCTTATATCGAAAATGTTATGTTAAAAAATAAATTTTACAATTAAAATATCTATTTTAAAAATAATATTTCGCATTTAAAATATAATTTAATTTATATGATTAATTTAATCATATTATATAATTAATTTAATTTATATAATTAATTTAAAATATAATTAAATATATTATATTTTAAAATATAATTTAATTTATATAATTAATTTAATTTATATAATTAATTTAATTAAATATAATTAAATTATATTTTAAAATATAATTTAATTTATATGATTAATTTAATCATATTATATAATTAATTTAAAATATAATTTAATTTATATAATTATTTTATTTTATTTAATTTACTAATTTCAAAATTATGCTTATATCTAAAATGTTATGTTAAAAAATAAATTTTACAATTAAAATATCTATTTTAAAAATAATATTTCGCATTTAAAATATAATTTAATTTATATGATTAATTTAATCATATTATATAATTAATTTAATTTATATAATTAATTTAAAATATAATTAAATATATTATATTTTAAAATATAATTTAATTTATATAATTAATTAAAAATATAATTTATATAATTAATTTAAAATATAATTTATATAATTATTTTATATAATTTATTTAATCAATTTTATAATTTAATTTATATAATTAATTTATAAAATTAATTTAATTAAATATAATTAAATTATATTTTAAATGTGAAATAATATTTTTTAAAAAAATATTTATTTGGTAAATTTATTTTAGAAATCAAAATTTCATTTTCTGGATATAAAAATAAATTTTATGATATTATTAAAAATCAAATAAATTAACTAATTATATATTATTCTTAAATTTATAAATTATAAATGCAAATGCTCTTCCAAAAGCTTCATATGAGAGCATTGCTTTGCAGCATTTGGAGAGCATTTGGAGAGCATTAGATTTAATAAATGCTTAACAATGTTGATTGGATAATATAGGCGTAATGCTAATGCTCTACCAATCGCCCAAGGCCGATTGGTAACACAAGATAAGATTATCCTCTACATTATCCAATCAACATTTGTTTAAAGCATTTAGAAAATCATTTACTAAATGCTAATGCTCCAAATGCTCTATGGTAAATGCTCTCATACTGCTTTTGGAAGAACATTTGCATTTATAATTTATAAATTTAAGAATAATATATAATTAGTTCATTTATTTGATTTAATAATATCATAAAATTATTTTATATCCAGAAAATGAAATTTTGATTTCTAAAATAAATTTACCATATAAATATTTTTTCAATATTATTACACATTTAAAATATAATTTAATTATATTTAATTAAATTAATTATATAAATTTAATTATATAAATTAGATAAATTGTATATAAATTATATTCTAAATTAATTATATAAATTAAATTATATTTTATAATATAGTATAATTAAATTAATTATATAAATTAGAAATATATTCATTATAAATAAATATATTATATTTTAAAATATAATTTAATTTATATAATTATTTTATATCCAGAAAATGAAATTTTGATTTCTAAAATAAATTTACCATATAAATATTTTTTCAATATTATTACACATTTAAAATATAATTTAATTTATATAATTAATTTAATTAAATATAATTAAATATATTATATTTTAAAATATAATTTATATAATTAATTTATAAAATTAATTTAATTAAATATAATTAAATTATATTTTAAATGTGAAATAATATTTTTAAAAAAATATTTATTTGGTAAATTTATTTTAGAAATCAAAATTTCATTTTGGATATAAAATAAATTTTATGATATTATTAAAAATCAAATAAATTAACTAATTATATATTATTCTTAAATTTATAAATTATAATGCAAATGCTCTTCCAAAAGCTTCATATGAGAGCATTTGCTAGAGAGCATTTGGAGAGCATTTGGAGAGCATTTGGAGAGCATTAGATTTAATAAATGCTTAACAATGTTGATGGATAATATACGTGTTTCACCAACGCCGTCAGGCCTCGACGGCGGTAACACAAGATAAGATTATCCTCTACATTATCCAATCAACATTTGTTAGAAAAGCATTTAGAAAATCATTTACTAAATGCTAATGCTCTCCAAATGCTCTATGGTAAATGCTCTCATACGAAGCTTTTGGAAGAACATTTGCATTTATAATTTATAAATTTAAGAATAATATATAATTAGTTCATTTATTTGATTTAATAATATCATAAAATTATTTTTATATCCAGAAAATGAAATTTTGATTTCTAAAATAAATTTACCATATAAATATTTTTTTCAATATTATTACACATTTAAAATATAATTTAATTATATTTAATTAAATTAATTATATAAATTTAATTATATAAATTAGATAAATTGTATATAAATTATATTCTAAATTAATTATATAAATTAAATTATATTTTATAATATAGTATAATTAAATTAATCATATAAATTAAATTATATTTTAAATGCGAAATATTATTTTTAAAATAGATATTTTAATTGTAATTTTTTTTTAAAATAACATTTTTGATATAAACATAATTTTTGAAATTAGTAAATAAAATAAAATAATTATATATTTTTTATATATTAATAAAATATATATATATATATATATATTAATATATAAAATAAATATATATATATATATATATATATATAAATTAGAAATATATTCATTATAAATAAATATATTATATATTTTAAATAGCATGTCCACAAAATTATTGTTTTATATAATTTGGGACATTCTGATTTATAAAAAATATTATCATAGAATTTATGTAATGTAAGTGTAATTTTTCATATATATATATATATATTATTAATATCTAAAGTATACTAGTAATAATTAAATTATATAAAACTAAAGTTTGTCTAACATATTATATTTTAAAAATAAAATTTACTTAATATTGTAAATTCAAATATTTAAATTAGTATTAATTTAATTCTAATTCTTACAATAATTTTTAGCGTTAAAATATGAGAGATAGATCAATATTGATTTAACTTAAAAACACTGGAAATCATCAGAAAAACAGATTATTTTATTATGTGGTAGTTCAGGTTACATATGATGACAATAAGTTATACAATCAATAAAATGACTTTACTTGTTCTATATAATCCAATTATCTTAATCCAAACAAAATTAAGTGTGTTTATAACAAAAAATCAAAAACAAAATAATATACTACATACCAAAAGGAAAATTATATTTTCAATTAAATAAAGATTTATCAATATGATTCACTATATATCAAAGGAAAATGATATCAAAAGAATATAATATTATTTTATGTAGAAAACACATTATAAAAATATATATCACTTATTCCCGGGACCTCTTTTATCCTAACTGTCTATTCTACATCATTATTATCCCATGTAACTATCTCCATTGCTTTCCTATAGGACTCAACTCATCCGTTCTACATATGTATATATCTATTTTCTGAAATATACGGTTGAATATGATAGTACAAAAAAAGGAGTGGAAAATATAGAATTTTCTTGAAAAGAATTGATCTCATCTTAAATTCCAGGGTCCGAAGAACTGATTTTTTTTGTCAAGTATCTTTGAATAAGCTTTTTTTTATAACACCAAACTTATATTAAAAGGTTCAAAGAACATGAAAATTTACAACTGAAGTAGAAGATTCCGGAGATATGCTCGATGGTAGAATATAAACTAAAAAACATTATGAAATAACTAAAACTAGAATCATCGAAGGCGAGTTATGCTCAACGAAATGAAGAAACCCAAAAGAAAGTTCCACTTTTGTTCCCATGACGATTATTCGAAAGAACAATTGATAGTCGAAAATAACGTTGATACACCTATAAGAAGAAGTTGGAATGTTGACTAGCAAGAACTTTAGGTGAGAAGTTCTAGAATCCAGGCAATATTAAGAATATGAAATCTTATATGATATGATATAACGCTGAAACAAGTATAATCAGATTTAAACCCAACAAAGCTTATTGAAGAGATCAGGTGAATCTCAAGCTCTAGCTTCACCTCCAAATAAATCTTAGAATGAAATTTGATGATAGAGCAGATGGTCTAATTGGGTCCAAACCTCGGATCTCAACATTACCATGTTGAGTCCAATAATTTGTAACCGAAATCATCTTTGAATAAGCATATCAATAAGATTTTAAACCTTTTAGTTGTAGAACAAAAATAACATAAACCAACATTTTTTCTTTTTTTACAACAAACATATTTAAATTAAAAAAAATTGTGAGAGAATAAAGCGGATGATCACAACTAACGTAAGTAGCCTGAGACTTAAGAAAGTCTTGTACCGTCTTTTTTAAGTCTCCACCAAATCCCCCATCCACTTCCACCATACATAACAAACCACGTGTCCCAACCAGAGAATAGTAACCAGTGAAATGACGACAGCTCAGTTAAGACCCAACGCCACACATGACAAGGGAAAAGATTCGCTAACCTGGCCAAGCCTTTAAAGTTAAACTAACTCCGAAGTTATTGGCAACTCAAAAACTTCATCAACAACACATGTCGCATTATATGCCTTCCTCTTTTTAACTCCTAGCTTTTATTATAGTAAGATTTTTTTTTTGAAAGTCATTTTAAATAAGTAATGCCATAGATGTGTTAAAATTACTAATAGAATCATGACCATCTTTGAAATTGAAGAGGTTATGCCCAATGTCAGTTCTATATCAAATATATTGACCAAAAATAATTGAAAACAAAATTTGTTACAAAATAGCATACACCATAAGAAATCAAATATAATGACCAAAAAAAAACTGAAAACAAAATTTGTTACAAAAACCATCTAACACCATAAGAAATATATAAAGCATTAATTGTGATATATATAAAGTCAGTTCTTATTGTATTCATCTAATAAGAACGATTCAACACAAAGGTATTAGTGTAAATTATGTGTTGTTATAATATGTTAGTGTTACTAAATATTATCTTTTGAAATCTGTGATTGTCCTTTTATTCTTTGTTTGATATAAATTTTGCTGCTAGAAAATGTGGATAAATTCAAGGGATTCAATTAGATGATCAGATCATGATTTGGACTGCTACCTATCGCCAAAATTAGCACAGCTTTGATAAGTACTTTAGTATTCCATCTTTGTGAATGTGTTGCTTTTTTCGACTTTTCAATAAAGTTTGATGTTAGACTCTAATACATATTTAGCTACCTGATTTTTTCCCACCGCACATCATTTTAAAATAGGCATTCGTAGATTACACATTATAATAAAATAAGCTGGTGCTATTTAACTATTTTGGAGTTTCATGTACTTATAGCTCGATCTAACATGGTTTTAGATTTCAGTTTTTTTGTATAATTAGTTCAATTATAAATAAAATATACTAAAGATAAAATAGGATGAGATATTAATGGATATGGAGAAGAAGCATCACTTGATCACTTAGAGCCCACGTTCCCACTCTTAATCACCCAAAAATTATAACAAAGACGTGCTCTCACATCTCATCTCACTCCCTCACCAGCTCACTCACTCTCTCTATCCTCTTTTTATAAAACAAATCTCTCTCAATCATCAATTAATCAAAGGCGATCATATGGCTCTCGACACTCTCAATTCTCCGACTTCCACCACCACCGCTCCCTCTCCATTCCTAACCGAGCCTGAGAATCTTGAGTCGTGGACCAAAAGAAAACGCACAAAACGACACCGTATAGAGGATCAATCCAATCCTCCCTCCGAAGAAGAGTATCTTGCTCTCTGCCTCCTCATGCTTGCTCGTGGCTCCTCCGATGATGATCATCACTCTTCTCCTCCTCCTCCCCCTCCACCGTCTGATCACCACCACCGAGACTACAAGTGCTCCGTCTGCGGCAAATCTTTCCCGTCTTACCAAGCGTTAGGTGGACACAAAACCAGTCACCGGAAACCGGTTAGTAATAATAATAATAACCACGACGGTAATAATAACAGTGGTAACGGTTCCATTACTAATAACGGAAATATTAGTAACGGTTTAATTGGTCAAAGTGGAAAGACTCATAAGTGCTCCATCTGTTTTAAGTCGTTTCCATCTGGTCAAGCGTTGGGGGTCACAAACGGTGTCACTACGACGGTGGTAACGGTAATAGCAACATTAACGGTAACGGTAGTAACAGTCACGGGTTTGACCTGAACTTACCAGCCGATCAAGTATTTGAAGTTTCTTGCGATGCGACACTTGGGAAAAGTCAACTCTCCGGCGAAGAAACAAAGTCGCCGTTGTGATTTTGTTTTTTTAAATTTTTACCGATCAGCTAGCTAGTGATCGATCATTAGCTGATGAGTCTGTAATGAAAATGATTGGAGTGGACTTTGGATTATTTTTACTTTCTTTTCTACGTAAGCAAAAAGAAAACAAATATTGTTTATGTTAAAAACCGAGGAAATATTGAATTCATATTTTACTCTTATTGGTAATAATAATAAGAAAAATAAATTGATTAATGTAATTTCTGCTTCTTGGAAATTTCCTTATGTAATTCTCTCATCTTCCTACTTCCGCAAGCAAAGGAGCCAGGTCTATGAATCTGACTGTCACTCCCAGCGTGAAGTGATCTGTTCCTTATGATTAACAACTTAATTAAAATTATTTAGGCAATCAATTCTTGTTTAGAAATGACATGTTTTGATAGGAGAAATTAGTATTAGTTTTGGCTATGTTAATTATTGAAGTAGTGATAGATTGGTTAGTAGCACCTAACGAAGCTAATCCTTAAGTGTCTTGTCGTCTTTACTATTATCCATTTTATTGGTTGGCAGACACACTTCCCTCCACGCTTTCAACATTTTTTTTTTATGAATCTGTATTATTTCGTTTTCCTGAGTGCTGAGAGTCTATTTATTATAGTTTGTTGCGGAAAAATATCTTACACGTCAAAATCGTTCCCAAGTTCTTTTGTACTCCGAAGAAAATGTAAGTATTAGGTATCCTCTGAATTTTTCTTTTTTTGCTAAGATATATCCTCTGAATTAAACGCCCATACATTCCAGTATTATTTTTAACACTTGAAACGATTTTCTTAATTATATCAACCCCATTACACGTTAGACACATCTTATATATTAAAAAGAGTCACAACCTTAATTTATTTGTGATATTTCTAAAAATGGACCTTCTCTAGAGAATCTTATTTCATTTATTTCTAACTAACATTTTGGCATATCACATCTTAAATAATTGACATATATATAACAATTTCACCTATAATTTTTTTTTTTTAGATTATAAAAATCTGTTGACAAAAAAATCTAAAAAAATCTTATTAAATTTTTTAAATATTTTTATAAAATGATACATTAATTAATTTCTTAATTATTAATATAATATTATTATAAATTAGTGTTAATTAATATTTTATTACAAAATAAAAATAAAATTTGTATATTGTTTTCTTAAACTTTCTAGTTATAGTCTAGATTTTGAAAAATTCTAACAAATCCGTTTAAAAGATTTTAACAAGATCTTAATTTTCAAAAATTATATGTAAATATTTTCACTAATTTCAAAATTAGTTATGAAATATTATTATATATTTATATATTTATAAATTAAAAATATAAACTCTATCCTATTTTAAGAGAAAATTATTATATTGAGCTAAATATAATAAAATTATATTAAATTTTTAAATTTATATATTTTATTTTCTTAATTATTTATGTTCAAAATATAATACGTAGGTAACATATGTTAACATTACTAAACTATATAATACATGTCAAATAATTAACATGTATTTCATTAAAGCTAATAATATAAAATCTTTTAATCATGATATCTATTCATGATATATATATATATATATATATATATATATAAATATATAATATTTTTAACAAATCTGTTGAAAAATATCTTAACAATTTCTTAATTTTCTAAAATATTATGTTAATATTTCAATTTAATTAGCAATGAAATATTATTATGCATTAGTATCTATTCAGTTATCATTTATAAAATAAAAAATAAAGTTTTATCTTATTTTATCTATTTTATAAGAATTATAATTCATATTAAATGAAATTATTATATTGAACCAAATATGATAACATTACATTAAATTTATAAATTTATAAAAAATCAAAAATCAAAAATATTTATGCTAAAAATATAATACGATGACATAACGACTTAACATTCACAAACTATATAATAAATACATAAAAATTAACATATCTTAGAATTTTGTATATAAAAGAATATATTATCTGAAATAAAAAAACGTAAAAAATATTGCTAATAAGAAATTCGGCTTTGAAGATCGGCGGGTTAAAATTGAGCATACATTTAATATAAAATAATTTTTTATATGTTTTAATGCATATATTAATTTGTTCAATAAAGAAACACAAATACAATATGATAAATATTTAATAAGAAGCGACAAATATATATATGACGGTTTTAAACAATTGATTAATTACAATATATAAATTATAAAACTATTATACTTGAAATAGTTATATAAACATTTAAAAATATGATGAACATTAAAAATGTACGATCTAAAATAAATAAATAAATATATCTATAACTGAAAACAAATATCCGCGCGGATCAAGATCTAGTGTAATCAAATTAAAATCTCAAATCCGACCCTACTCCTTTATATGAAACCCTACTTAAATTTTCAAAACCGGACTCGATATATACCCATTTTAGTTATAATCTCATGGAAAGCTTAATTAATCACGAAAACATTGTCATATCAGCAATTTTTATCAGCACCTTTGCCAAAAGAAGAAAGAAAGAATTTCACCTGTTTTCGTGGGTGGATTCTATGATTCGTACTAGTAATAACGACGCCTTACAACTTGTACAAGTGTGTTAATAGGAAAGTCTTACAAGTGAGTTCAAAGGCCTGATCCAAATTAGTTTTGCAGTGATGCACCCTGAAAGACTCATTGTTAGGACCGTACGAAATCTGTAATAGAGCCCATAGTGGTGATCCTATGTAATAGCCGAGAAAACTTAGCCCAATAATGTTAATTTTTTTTTTTTTTTTAATCTTGGGGTATCCCATGCCCATGGAGAGGCTCAGACTAATCCCCAAAAGGGTGATACAGCCCACGGATGGTTCTCAGTCCGAGTATTCAAATGAAATGATGTTACTTTTATATCAGAAACTACGCGTGAAATATATTCTGGAACAAAGGAAGCAATATTAAAAAAATATATATATAATAAGTATGTGAATCTCATTACCAAGATTAATGATAGATAGAGATACAATTGGCTATGATAAATCAAAATCATATGAATCTAAGCAGCTAGTTAAAACACAAGTCTTTGGAAGCCCAAAAAAACTAAAAACATCCACGGCCAAAAAATGTTTAGCTAAATGCGTATAAATTGAATAAAGCTGAACTAATACTAATTCCTAGACACTGATACAGTTCCAGTAGATCATTTGTGAACCTTTCATCCGGATCCTGAAGGAAGAGCATTGATCATATGAGATAATTAGTTGGAAAACAAAATTAGGTACCGGAGATTATCTCGGAGGCGACCCTAAAATATAACAAATGAAGCGGAGTTGACAAAGTCTCGATTCGACCATCACTCAGAAGAGTCCACTCCAAACACCGAAGCAACTCGCTGCAACCTAAAATCCTTCATCCGAAGAGGAGAGGCCAGAAGTTATGGAGGGGATCAATGCAAGCAAAAGGAAGCAGAGGTTTAAGCCACTCAACACCAGTCCCAGCCCATGAGCAGCGTACTCAAAAGATTTCCGGCATCCCAACAAAGAAGAGGCAGGGCACAACGATGGTGAAGCCCCTTATGGAACATGTTAGAAATTAGTACATCATGACTAGTTAATTATGAGATACTGTAGCGGTTTAATAATAAATTACAAGTATTAACACATTGTAACATAATAAAATATAAAAACATACTATTATGATAAAATATAATAATAATAAGAATAATAATATAATTAATAACGATATTAAATTTTTTATTTTATTTTTTGAAATTTAGATGAAAGTTATAATTTTAATAAAATTTGTTATAAAGATGTATTTTAAAATTTTAAGAGAATATTTTGTTTCATATATATATATATATATTAAAATTTAGTGAATATTCTTGGGTTAAGTTTTATAAAATAAATTATGATACTGTTAGCAAATTTAAGTTAAAATATAAAATGTATATATATTTTATTTTTAATATTTTTATTTTAAAATTTTACAATATTCTTTGAAGAAAAAATTATATTAATTTCTCCTCCCGCAACCACAAATGCTAGCGAGAACCAACTTTTGATTTCAAGTGGTTTAAAAAGTTTTTTGTGATTGTTGTAAAACGCCAACAACCGCTACTAACCGTTAACTCTGAATTTTTAGGTGGTTGTGGAGAAACCAGTCAGACTCTTAGTCAAAAAGGCTTATTTTTTTTCTGGGGGTTCTTTTGGTACTAAATTGATCGTTTTAGCATATTGGATACAAACCTTTGTATTGATGGTCCATTACCAATGAATTCAAGTACTTATCAAAAATCATTTTTAGATAAAACATCAAAACCCATAATATTACAGAATGATTAAAAAAAGTCTGGTTGTTTAACAGTCTATGAGAATGTTTTGTTTTTAACCTTATAAATCAGATGAATAGAAGATGGACCATAAACAGCAACAGCTCTCTGAGCATGCTGCGTTTCATACCAATAAAGTTCCTAGTCTCTTTCTTTAACCTCCTTGCTTCCCTCTTTTCCGTTTTCACAGCATTTTCCTCTCTTGTCTCTTCTCCATGAATCTTCCTCTTGACCGGTGGGATCACCAATTTAACACAGTGTTGCTCAGCTTTCATACCGGGTAAAAACTCTACCGGAAGCTTCTCTTTTCCTTGGAGGGTAATGATTCTATTACTATTCAAACTCTTTGCTTTAGCTACAGTTGCACTCAGTTTCTTCCTAGCCCTATCTGGACCATATATTTTACCAATGAGGTTATGACTCGAGTATGTTGTGATAATAGTTTCACAATCCCACTTGTCGCTTTCGTCGCGGCTTTCTTCCACCACCTTTACAAGCTCATCTTAATCCATGTTTTCACCATGACAGATGATGTGCTCCAGCTCCTCGATATTTATCTTTTACAGAGTCACTGTTCTTTAATAGATCCGCAGGTATTCATATATTTTTCATCAAGCTCACAGTCTTTAGGCTTCAGCATAAAGCTAACTCTTCTTCTTCTCCATCTTCATGTAACTAACTGTCACTATCACTTCGATACTCATTGAGCTCAAGCTGATCAAATACTGCAAGTTGTCTCCTTCTTCAAGGAAACCGCTGATGTTTACAGCGTTATGATCGACTTGTAAGAAGATCTTATCTCCACCCGATGCCTTTTTTAGGTGTCAACTTGTTTTAGGTAAATTATCTAGTAGACAAGAATCAGCTATCAAATACTTCAAGAGATAGAAAATGAGATAAACACTTCGTTCTAATATTTGAACAACATGCGCTGCACGCGCTCCTCTTCTCTCTCTCTCTCAAGGCAACAAAACCCTAATCTCCATCACCGTTTCTTTTTCTACGAAGCTGCCGCCTCCGTCGAGATTTCGTCGCTGTCTGTTCTAGTGAACTCAGACAAAGAGACCTAAGCCCTCTTAACCTTTCGTCCTTTTTCTCTTTCCATGGATTTAAAGGATCCGTCTTACGCTACTGCTCAGTGTGCAAAAGTTAATCTCCATGAATCCAGTGTTGGCTCCTCTGAAAAAACGCCTCCAGGGGCAGATCCCCGCTGGCCATATCTAAATCTGTGAGTGTCTCTCTATCTCCTCAATTTTCCCAGTCAGTTCCTTCTCCTCTGAAATCAAATCCTGAACCGGAATCGAAAGTACTGCAGCCGTTAATGATCTCCTCTTGGGCTCCTGAATCAAGAGAGGAAATTATCACTTCCTCTAAAGACATGGTTTCCTTGCCACATAACCACTCGCCAGTGATAGTTCAAGACCTTAACTATGCTCGTGAGGGTATGGCTGATCCTGCTCCAGCTACATCCTCGCCTTCTCCATCTCTAGGGGCTTGGACGATTCCGCTCAAGATGTCTGCTTTTGACTCGATGGGAACTAACAAGAGGGGCAAGGGTCCATCTCATCCAGTCCTCTCAAACGACTCTAAATGGCCTTGTTTGTCTAAGCAGGGTAATAAGAAGCATCCAACACCATGTGGTACCTCTGTTCCTGCGAGACAGAATAAACCTAGTCCCATTATCAAGGCTGCTTCACAAGAATATCCATGGGCAGCAAAGATGAAATCAATGTGCAATCTCAACAGGGTCACTGTTCCTGACTACTTTGAGGATGGAACCCCTAAGGTAATTGTCCCAAGTCTTGTACTTCTTCAAGGAATTCAAAATCAAAAAGAATATATGGTAGGTCCGTTTTCTCGTTGCTCTGCACCTGCTGGTGGTTTGATTCATGTTGTGGTAACTAGAATATGGGGCAAAAAATTTCTATCTTCACCAAAAAATTAAGAGAATCTTCATACTTGTTTCATATTCCGGATGATGCAACTCGCAAGTTTGTTATCCAGAGGGGAATATGGCATATTGACGATTGCTTGATATTTGTTTCTGCTTGGTCTCCGGTTGAAACAATTACTTTGCCAAAAATCAAGACTAATCCAGTTTGGTTGTCTCTCATTAACATACCAAATCAGCTCTACTCTTTTGAAGGAATCAAGTGGATCGCTTCAGGTATTGGAGAGCCAATGCATACATACAAACCTTGGCTTGATCTTAATCTAATGGGAGAAGCAAAAATTCTTGTTGAGATCAAGTTAGATAGGTCTTTCGCTCAGAGAGTAGCTATTGAGGATGAGAGTGGATTTGTCTCTTGGCTGCCTTCGAAGTGTGCAAGCTGTGGTCAGCTGGGACATAAAGCGTCTCGTTGTTTGGAACAGCCGCTTGATCCAACTAAGAGCACCAAGACATCATCTGCAATATCAGGAGATGTTGAATCAAGTGTTATGGCAAATGAGGCAAATAATATGGTCAATGATAAAGAGGAAAGAGTTCCTAGTCCTAACCATTCAGTTATGAGCGTGATTGTACCACACATGCCTAACGATCAGGTCACCAATGCTGAGGACAACTCAAGGTTGGACACAAAGAAAGGTAATACAAGCAACTCTCACACATCTTTGGTTTCTTCAAAAGAGACTCCATCTTCTTCCAATCATGTCTCAACCAATTCTGCTCCAGCTGATTGTTCAATCCGCATGAGTTTATCAAGCTCAAATTTACTCACCAATCGATTTAGTTCTTTAGAATCTTTGGAAGACGTTGATGAGTTGGGTCCAAAAGAATATTTGTATCCTTCAGGCAAAGTGTTTCTTCGGGAAAGGCCGGTTAAACCGTCTACAAAGGCTAAAGAGATGCATCTGCATTCCGTAGCTCGTGGACGTGGTAACCGCAGTCGTGGCAATCATGGTCGTAATAGAGGTGGTCGTGGCTAATTTATTCCGCTACGTCTTGTACTCTCCAAGTGGTTGAGTTTCAAAACTCTTTGCTAATTGTCTATTTAGTTTCTGGCTTTGTTAAGCACTGGTACTGATTTCAAACTTGTATGCTTCCAAGCATTATGCTAAGCTCTTGCCTTCTCTCTACTACTTTTCAAAAACTATAGGGCTTTGGTCATAGTTGTACTACTTGCATTTTAATAGAAAGTCTTTTTTACAAAAAAAACTTGTTTTAGGGTTTAGCCAAAAACGCACCGTTTTAAACAAATATTATTAGTTTCTTTTTTTTTCTCCAACTCAGTGTACGCCACTAAAAGAAATAATGTAGCGCGGGCGAGCGCACTGAATGATATATGAATATTCTTGGTTTAAGTTTTATAAAACAAATTATGATAGTGTCAGTGAATTTAAGTTAAAATATAAAATGTATATATATATATATATATTTAATATTTCAATTCTTAATATATATATATAAACGAAACACAATATTATTTTAAAATTTCTAATATAAATATTTCTCCTAAAATTTTACAATAGTTTTAGAAAAAAAAATTATATTTGTTTCTCCTCCCACAACCACAAATTAGCAAAAACTAACTTTTCATTTCAAGAGACTTGAAGTGGTTTGAAATATTTTTCGTGATTGTTGTAAAATGCCAACAACCGCTATCAACCGCAAACACTGAATTTTTGGATGAAAGTGGCAAAACCTGTCAGACTCTTAGCTTTAACTTATCAATTTTGGAGTAGGTTAGACTAGCATACGTGTCGAAAGATACATTTATTTATTTATTTATTTATTTATTTATGGGTTCTTTTGAACTAAATTGATTGTTTTAGTATATTTGTTACAAAACCTTTGTATGGATGGTACATTACGAAGTAATGATGAATTCAAGTACTTATTAGAAAAAAAGATTCTTAGGTTTTGCAAACTGCACAAAGATTAGGGTTTAGCCAGAACGCACCGTTTGAAACAAATACAGTTTTATTAATTTTGTTTTTTCTAACTCAGTGTACACCACTAAAGGAAATAATCCAGCGCGGGCGAGCGCACTGAACGATATATGCGCCTAATCATCTTCTTTCCTACTTTCCCTTGCAATCTCTTGGACGGTACCTGATTCTCTCTCGACGAGATCTCTCCTTCCACCGTACGGAGAGCGATGTCGAAAGCTCGTGTTTACACCGACGTTAACGTGATCCGACCCAAGGAGTATTGGGATTACGAGTCTCTCAACGTTCAGTGGGGGTAAAAGAATCTGAAAACCCTAAAGACCTCTCCTTTCGGTTTTTGAGATCTTTCCTCGGTAGATGATTCTTGTTGAGATCAAGTTAGATAGGTCTTTCGCCAGAGAGTAGCTATTGAGGATGAGAGTGGATTTGTCTCTTGGCTGCCTTCGGCGTGCAAGCTGTGGTCAGCTGGGACATAAAGCGCCTCGTTGTTTGGAACAGCAGCTTGATCCAACTAAGAGCACCAAGACATCATCTGCAATATCAGGAGATGTTGAATCAAGTGTTATGGCAAATGAGGCAAATAATATGGTCAATGATAAAGAGGAAAGAGTTCCTAGTCCTAACCATTCAGTTATGGCGTGATTGTACCACACATGCCTAACGATCAGGTCACCAATGCTGAGGACAACTCAAGGTTGGACACAAAGAAAGGTAATACAAGCAACTCTCACACATCTTTGGTTTCTTCAAAGAGACTCCATCTTCTTCCAATCATGTCTCAACCAATTCGCTCCAGCTGATTGTTCAATCCGCATGAGTTTATCAAGCTCAAATTTACTCACCAATCGATTTAGTTCTTTAGAATCTTTGGAAGACGTTGATGAGTTGGGTCCAAAAGAATATTTGTATCCTTCGTGCAAAGTGTTTCTTCGAAAGGCGGTTAAACCTATTTATTTATTTATTTATTTATTTATTTATTTATTTATTTATTTATTTATTTATTTATTTATTTATTTATTTATTTATTTATTTATTTATTTATTTATTTATTTATTTATTTATTTATTTATTTATTTATTTATTTATTTATTTATTTATTTATTTATTTATTTATTTATTTATTTATTTATTTATTTATTTATTTATTTATTTATTTATTTATTTATTTATTTATTTATTTATTTATTTATTTATTTATTTATTTATTTATTTATTTATTTATTTATTTATTTATTTATTTATTTATTTATTTATTTATTTATTTATTTATTTATTTATTTATTTATTTATTTATTTATTTATTTATTTATTTATTTATTTATTTATTTATTTATTTATTTATTTATTTATTTATTTATTTATTTATTTATTTATTTATTTATTTATTTATTTATTTATTTATTTATTTATTTATTTATTTATTTATTTATTTATTTATTTATTTATTTATTTATTTATTTATTTATTTATTTATTTATTTATTTATTTATTTATTTATTTATTTATTTATTTATTTATTTATTTATTTATTTATTTATTTATTTATTTATTTATTTATTTATTTATTTATTTATTTATTTATTTATTTATTTATTTATTTATTTATTTATTTATTTATTTATTTATTTATTTATTTATTTATTTATTTATTTATTTATTTATTTATTTATTTATTTATTTATTTATTTATTTATTTATTTATTTATTTATTTATTTATTTATTTATTTATTTATTTATTTATTTATTTATTTATTTATTTATTTATTTATTTATTTATTTATTTATTTATTTATTTATTTATTTATTTATTTATTTATTTATTTATTTATTTATTTATTTATTTATTTATTTATTTATTTATTTATTTATTTATTTATTTATTTATTTATTTATTTATTTATTTATTTATTTATTTATTTATTTATTTATTTATTTATGGGTTCTTTTGAACTAAATTGATTGTTTTAGTATATTTGTTACAAAACCTTTGTATGGATGGTACATTACGAAGTAATGATGAATTCAAGTACTTATTAGAAAAAAAGATTCTTAGGTTTTGCAAACTGCACAAAGATTAGGGTTTAGCCAAAACGCACCGCTTTTAAACAAATATTATTAGTTTCTTTTTTTTTCTCCAACTCGATTATGCGCCACTAAAAGAAATAATGTAGCTGGCGAAGACTGAATGATATATGAATATTCTTGGTTTAAGTTTTATAAAACAAATTATGATAGTGTCGTTGAATTTAAGTTAAAATATAAAATGTATATATATATATATATATTTAATATTTCAATTCTTAATATATATATATAAACGAAACACAATATTATTTTAAAATTTCTAATATAAATATTTCTCCTAAAATTTTACAATAGTTTTAGAAAAAAAAATTATATTTGTTTCTCCTCCCACAACCACAAATTAGCAAAAACTAACTTTTCATTTCAAGAGACTTGAAGTGGTTTGAAATATTTTTCGTGATTGTTGTAAAATGCCAACAACCGCTATCAACCGCAAACACTGAATTTTTGGATGAAAGTGGCAAAACCTGTCAGACTCTTAGCTTTAACTTATCAATTTTGGAGTAGGTTAGAACTAACCTCTGTGTCAAAAGGGTCTATTTATTTATTTATTTATTTATTTATTTATGGGTTCTTTTTGAACTAAATTGATTGTTTTAGTATATTTGTTACAAAACCTTTGTATGGATGGTACATTACGAAGTAATGATGAATTCAAGTACTTATTAGAAAAAAAGATTCTTAGGTTTTGCAAACTGCACAAAGATTAGGGTTTAGCCAGAACGCACCGTTTGAAACAAATACAGTTTTATTAATTTTTGTTTTTTTCTAACTCAGTGTACACCACTAAAGGAAATAATCCAGCGCGGGCGAGCGCACTGAACGATATATGCGCCTAATCATCTTCTTTCCTACTTTCCCTTGCAATCTCTTGGACGGTACCTGATTCTCTCTCTCGACGAGATCTCTCCTTCCACCGTACGGAGAGCGATGTCGAAAGCTCGTGTTTACACCGACGTTAACGTGATCCGACCCAAGGAGTATTGGGATTACGAGTCTCTCAACGTTCAGTGGGGGTAAAAGAATCTGAAAACCCTAAAGACCTCTCCTTTCGGTTTTTTTTTTGAGATCTTTCCTCGGTAGATGATTTTTGATATTTAGTTATACCTCTGTTCATTCATGATTGTTGATTTGATTTTTGATCTGTTTGTATATGTCGATGATGATGATGATGTTTTTGGTTAAAAAGTTTGAAGCTTTTCTTCTTTTGTGTTTGGTATCTCAGGGAGCAAGATGATTACGAGGTTGTGAGGAAGGTTGGGCGAGGGAAATACAGTGAGGTTTTTGAGGGGATTAACATCAACAGCAACGACAAGTGCGTTATCAAGATTCTCAAGCCTGTCAAGAAGAAGAAGGTGAGTTGTTGTCTACATAGACTTGTTATTGATGGAACCATAATCATGTTTACTCGCTTTCTGTTGTTTTGTTGCACTTTAGTGTTTGCAAAAGAGATAAGAGGCTAAACATTCTATTGATATATTCATGAGGAAATGAATCGGGTTTTTTCCTTTATTTTGTGTGATCATTTAACAGATTAGAAGAGAGATAAAAATACTTCAGAATCTGTGTGGAGGGCCAAATATTGTGAAGCTGTTTGATGTTGTCAGAGATCAACACTCAAAAACGCCAAGCTTGATATTTGAGTATGTTAACAGCACAGACTTTAAGGTTCTGTATCCGACTTTGACTGATTATGACATCCGTTACTACATCTATGAGCTCTTGAAGGTAATTTATGCATCCCTCTATTCAAAGTGTTCTGATCTATGGAGTTTTCTCGGTTCCACAAGCTCAGTGCTAACCAACCTTGACATTTTCCTATGACATGCTCCAGGCGTTGGACTACTGCCACTCGCAAGGTATAATGCACAGAGATGTCAAGCCACACAATGTCATGATTGACCATGAGCTGCGCAAACTTCGCCTGATAGATTGGGGTCTCGCTGAGTTTTACCATCCTGGAAAAGAGTATAACGTCCGTGTGGCCTCAAGGTATGTTATCTCATTCTTTCTTTTTTGTCGAAACTGGTTACAATGTGTAAGTAAGCTCGGTGAAATGTTGTCTCAGGTACTTCAAGGGACCCGAACTTCTAGTTGATTTACAGGACTATGACTATTCCTTAGACATGTGGAGCCTCGGTTGCATGTTTGCTGGGATGGTGAGTACTGAGTACCTTGCAAATTCTACACTTATATGGTCATCTGATGTGGTTGATTATCTTCTCTTATAGATATTCCGCAAGGAACCTTTCTTTTACGGCCATGACAACCAAGACCAGCTCGTCAAAATTGCCAAGGTAATTTAATCGTGTGGCTAAACTCTATCATGCTCGTTTCCTTTAGCAAGTGTATCACTTCTTAAGAGTAATTGTTTTGACTCTTGACTCAGGTCCTTGGAACCGATGAACTGAATGCATATCTGAATAAGTATCAGTTAGAACTTGATGCCCAACTAGAGGCACTTGTTGGGAGGTAAGCTTGAAGAAACATATTTATAAAAGATAAGAGCAATGCCAATGACTAATTCTCTCATTGTTGGTGCTATTTCCACAGGCATAGCAGGAAGCCTTGGTCTAAATTCATCAATGCCGACAACCGCCATTTGGTCTCACCTGAAACAAATACAGTTTTATTAATTTTTGTTTTTTCTAACTCAGTGTACACCACTAAAGGAAATAATCCAGCGCGGGCGAGCGCACTGAACGATATATGCGCCTAATCATCTTCTTTCCTACTTTCCCTTGCAATCTCTTGACGGTACCTGATTCTCTCTCGACGAGATCTCTCCTTCCACCGTACGGAGAGCGATGTCGAAAGCTCGTGTTTACACCGACGTTAACGTGATCCGACCCAAGGAGTATTGGGATTACGAGTCTCTCAACGTTCAGTGGGGGTAAAAGAATCTGAAAACCCTAAAGACCTCTCCTTTCGGTTTTTGAGATCTTTCCTCGGTAGATGATTTTTGATATTTAGTTATACCTCTGTTCATTCATGATTGTTGATTTGATTTTTGATCTGTTTGTATATGTCGATGATGATGATGATGTTTTTGGTTAAAAAGTTTGAAGCTTTTCTTCTTTTGTGTTTGGTATCTCAGGGAGCAAGATGATTACGAGGTTGTGAGGAAGGTTGGGCGAGGGAAATACAGTGAGGTTTTTGAGGGGATTAACATCAACAGCAACGACAAGTGCGTTATCAAGATTCTCAAGCCTGTCAAGAAGAAGAAGGTGAGTTGTTGTCTACATAGACTTGTTATTGATGGAACCATAATCATGTTTACTCGCTTTCTGTTGTTTTGTTGCACTTTAGTGTTTGCAAAAGAGATAAGAGGCTAAACATTCTATTGATATATTCATGAGGAAATGAATCGGGTTTTTTCCTTTATTTTGTGTGATCATTTAACAGATTAGAAGAGAGATAAAAATACTTCAGAATCTGTGTGGAGGGCCAAATATTGTGAAGCTGTTTGATGTTGTCAGAGATCAACACTCAAAAACGCCAAGCTTGATATTTGAGTATGTTAACAGCACAGACTTTAAGGTTCTGTATCCGACTTTGACTGATTATGACATCCGTTACTACATCTATGAGCTCTTGAAGGTAATTTATGCATCCCTCTATTCAAAGTGTTCTGATCTATGGAGTTTTCTCGGTTCCACAAGCTCAGTGCTAACCAACCTTGACATTTTCCTATGACATGCTCCAGGCGTTGGACTACTGCCACTCGCAAGGTATAATGCACAGAGATGTCAAGCCACACAATGTCATGATTGACCATGAGCTGCGCAAACTTCGCCTGATAGATTGGGGTCTCGCTGAGTTTTACCATCCTGAAAAGAGTATAACGTCCGGTGGCCTCAAGGTATGTTATCTCATTCTTTCTTTTTGTCGAAACTGGTTACAATGTGTAAGTAAGCTCGGTGAAATGTTGTCTCAGGTACTTCAAGGGACCCGAACTTCTAGTTGATTTACAGGACTATGACTATTCCTTAGACATGTGGAGCCTCGGTTGCATGTTTGCTGGGATGGTGAGTACTGAGTACCTTGCAAATTCTACACTTATATGGTCATCTGATGTGGTTGATTATCTTCTCTTATAGATATTCCGCAAGGAACCTTTCTTTTACGGCCATGACAACCAAGACCAGCTCGTCAAAATTGCCAAGGTAATTTAATCGTGTGGCTAAACTCTATCATGCTCGTTTCCTTTAGCAAGTGTATCACTTCTTAAGAGTAATTGTTTTGACTCTTGACTCAGGTCCTTGGAACCGATGAACTGAATGCATATCTGAATAAGTATCAGTTAGAACTTGATGCCCAACTAGAGGCACTTGTTGGGAGGTAAGCTTGAAGAAACATATTTATAAAAGATAAGAGCAATGCCAATGACTAATTCTCTCATTGTTGGTGCTATTTCCACAGGCATAGCAGGAAGCCTTGGTCTAAATTCATCAATGCCGACAACCGCCATTTGGTCTCACCTGAGGTAACTTGTTCTTCTCTTTATTCCTTTAGAAACACTTGACTTTTGCCACAGTTTCTCCCACCAATCTGTAACTTGTTTGCATGTTGTAGGCGATTGATTACCTCGACAAGCTACTGCGGTATGATCATCAAGACAGGTTAACTGCAAAAGAAGCAATGGTACGTATCAGAACATTACTCAGATTCTTGTGTGTTTACGGTGAAGTGAATATGGTCATGAGATTGAGATTTTGATAAGTTATGTATGATACTTTTGTGAATTGACACAGGCTCACCCTTATTTCGCGCAAGTCAGGGCAGCAGAAAGCAGCAGAACGAGAACTCAGTAGAGACATTCTCTGAGTATGTCAAAGTGACGTGTTGTTTATGGTTATTGTTTTCTTTAAAGAAGTGCTGTCACTGCCTAATTCTAAAAAGTTTATCAGATGTGCCCGACTGCTTTCATCTATTTTCAAACTTGTAGAACTATATTGGGTTTAAAACCCCCCATCAAGTCAATTTAAAACATAACAAGTCTATGATTTTATATTACTAGAGCATAGCCTCCACGTAAGCGCGGGGCCGTGTACGTTGATGTGCTGTGTAGTTTTGAGCAATGGGATTTTGTCATTTGTTTTTTTTAACTTTTGTTTTTCCGTGTTGTTTATAATGGTGATGAATGAAACATTGGAAGTAACACAGTTTGATTAGGTCGATATAATAATGACCGGTGAATTCATGTGTTGAAATTCAAATCTTGTCTTGTAATGATTTGATCGACCATTACCGTTATGAGTATTTTCAAAAGCTAAGGTTTATAGGGTTGGTTGGTGTTTTTTTTTTCCACCGGAAGAGTACTATTTTATTTCAAAGAAACAAATACGATTGATACATAAATTGGCGGATGAAAGAGCAATCCTCAGACACAAGAACCCACATAAAGACGGTAACTAGAATCCACTTTGGGGCAGCTTTCAGCAACAAACAAACATGCTAACTTAAAACTTAACGACTTATCAAGTTAAATAAGCAAATTTAAATCTAAGTAGTGTCCAAAGATCGGGAATTTTCGTTGCTGCCTATAGCCCGCCACGCGACAATATCCCACCTCCTACATTCTGTGCACCATGACTTACCGCTGCTGCTCACGCCCGCCAAACGATAACATCCACAGAACCAAAACCCCACGACTTCATAACCTGACAGTAGGGAACTCGATCTACTCGGTCCACACAACCTTCAGGAACTCTTCATAACCTGACAGGAGGGAACTCGAACTACTCGGTCCACACAACCTTCAGGAACTCCTAGATAGAAGCCCACACATACTCTCTTAACCAACACAAAGCTTTAACCGAAGAACAACTCCGGAAAGACTCACGGAATAAGAACGAACGGCAAACAACCATTGAGACACCACCATATGAAACAAATCTGCTACTTTAACATTCACAAAAGATTAAAACAAAACTACAACAACCGCAGCCGCAACACACTCAACTCTAAGCTCGGACACTATCCACACAGACTTATGAACCAAAGCTAGAGGAGATGTGAAAAACCTAATCATGAAAACCAGAAGCGATGGAGATTGAGTCCATACGAACTCCAGATCCGTTCACATCTTCCATGAAACCCACCAAAAGAGACATTAACAGCTAGAGTACGAAGAGGCGAGACCATCCCTGGTGGCGGTGAGAGAAACGGACCACCGAGGAGGGAGATCGAAGGAAGAAGAACTCATGTAGCTTTAGGTCTAAAGGAGTCGCCGCTATAGCTTTTTTTTTAGCCACTAAACCCGAGTTGGTGGGTTGGTGTTTACTTAGGTAGTTGTTAGTATATACGTCAAATAGTGCAAAGAAAAAGATATAATTGTGGATTTAAATTTTTTTAACAATTTACACAAATAGTCAATTAAATTATTTTCCTTATTTAACCCAAAATTAATTTAAAAAAATAGAATTGTTATAAACTGTTTTTAATTAATATCTCTAGAAATTTATAAAATTACATAGTTACAAAATTATTCATTTTTTAGATAATTTATCATGTCTTTAATTATATGATCATTATTTTTATATCTTTTCTTTTCTGAAGGATATACCGTGTTAGTAAATACTTTTTAATTTTAGTTTCTTGAGGTGCTTTTTTTCATATGAAGGGGGTTGTAGAGGGGCGATTAGCAGCAAAGTGAAGTTTGTGTTGTTTGGCTTAATGTTGCTCCTTACGTGGTATTTGGCTTAATGTTTTGGGGATTTGTGTCAATTGTAATTAGTGTGACTACAAACTTGTATATAGATGTCATTTAAGTGGTTTATCAAAATATAATCGCAAAGCATGCTGCGAATTTCTAGGTTGCTGCATCAAATAAAGTCCAGTTATGGGCATGGTGTTACTACCTTAATATACTCATGCATATCATCAGCATATGTTAAACCACAAGATAGTTTTTCAAAGATTCAAACGATAAGGCTCCCTTAAAATAAAATCAAAATAAGTCTTCTCCGGCTAGGAGCTAGTTTGCAATAAATTCGAGAAAGCCAAACTTTAAAAAGTGAAACAAAGGAAAATAGTTATTCATAGAGCTTGTAATATAGTCTATGAAACGTAAGTGGAATGATGGCATGCTTGACTTTTGTGATTAACCATCACTCTATGAACCTGTGCAATATGTAATTCACACTATTCATAAACTCTTTCTTTCCATGTACCTCTCGATCTCCCCATCTTTCTCCACTCCGATGAAGAGACGTTACTCTCTCAACCGTTGCATGAATCTACCCAGCTTCATAAGCCACCACGGAAGCCCAATTATCCTCATCGAATGACAACTCCTCCGTCACAGCGGACAACAATGCTGATCAATCCGTCGAGTCATCAGCCTCTCCATTGTCCTCCTTCAGTCGTCTCGGTTTTTTAGTGGTGGTGTCTTAGATCGCGAGAGGTAACTTAGACTAAGAACTGATGATGATACAATTTGAGGAGCCTTGTTCTTTACCTGTAACCGAGATCTTCCTACCTGGTTGAGCAAGAGTTGTGTCTGAATTAAAAAAAAACCTTTGCAAGTTAGAGATGATTCATAGATCGGTTTCAATTTTGTTGAATAAAGAATGTTCTGTCTTCTTCACCTTTCGATCCTTGACGCTATGCAAGCTATCATTCAACTGGTTTTCAAGAGAAATAAGATCCGAGAAACTCATACGGTCAATCTCCTTACCCTTGAGTCTCCTAAAAACAAAGAACCAGAAAATGAAAGGACAAAGCTTTAACACAAGTTTCTTACTCAATTGCAAGATGTAATCTCTCAAGTTCGCTCCTCATAGATTCATCTATCCACAACTGCAACAACAGAGGCCATGTGAGTAAAAGGGGGTAACAAACGTTTTATGCTTATAAATAATAGATACACATACCACATCACCGTTATCCTGAGAAGAACAAAGGAGAAGTTGTTGTTCAGCCGTAGCAGCACTGTATCCAGCCTACTCTCAACCCCCGCTCATATTTATAGATTTGAGACGAAGGAAACGGAGACGTCAGCATGGAAATCTGGATCCAATGTGGATAACAGTTAAAAGGAAAAACAACATAGTGAATGATTGGAAAATTACAGCCTGAGTTTTCGATCATATATGTTTACTATTGAATAATAAAAGTTAAATCTATAGATTAGGAAAATAAATAAATTTCTCAAAATTAGCAGACAAGTTGAGTACCTTAGCTTCTTGTAGATCAACGTTAATAAAGTTCATCATCAATCGCTCAATTAACACATGCTCCACCAACAAAATTTTCCCAATAAAATACCACAACAATACCCATGAACTCTCCATTCTTCTTGATGATTCGTGGAGGCGGCCAACAATCACCTGAGAGAACCAGCGAAGGTGGAGTTGTGAAATATGGCGTGGTGACCAAAAGGTTGAGAGGAAATTGACTCGCAAGCAGACATAACGTTTTCAAAGGAGTGATCAAAGGTTCAACCGAAAAACGTAGATAATGTTTATTAGATGCAAGATACCAGCCGTAACCCTCAACTATTTATAGGGATTCTTGTGTATTTATCTGTTATCAAATGCTTCATGCTTTGATTGCAAAGTGAGGGAGACAAAGAGATTGGGATTGCTTAAGAGTTTAATATGAAGTGGACAATTATTGCAGGTTGAGAGAGGAATCGTCAGAAAATAAATATTTGTGTTTGCAAGAGTAATGTTAGCGGAGACAGCGAGGCTGAAGAGTCAATGAACGATAACAAAGAAACCCTAATTTACTCGAACACAAAACGCAGATTTTTATTATATATGAATAATAATATGATTCACATACCAAACGCGAATAACCGAAATCATAGACTAAATTATCAAACCAATATTAAATTATCAAACCAAACACGACGACTTAATGACCAAACCAAATAGAAAAAAAATATGGGGCCCACAAACTTTAAAAACTGTCCATGTGAACACCTCTAAGAGAGCAAAACTCTCTCATTATAATATAGATAGATTTGATTTTGAACTTTCTGGATTTCACTTAAAAATCAACATATAAAAATACTTGAAAGAAAAAAAATGAAAGGATACATATTTTGGCATTTTAACATCCCAAAAAATACTTTTTGATTTTTGTATGATAACCATTTAAATTTAAATATATCAATTTTTGTGGACACAATCACAAACTGAAGAAATGTGTTCTTTTTTTAAACACTGAAATTTTATTAACAAAAGAGGATTATAAGGGTGGAATACATTTTAGGATGCAATTGTTGGTAAGTCTCAAACTTCCGGAGACGAAACTCCATAAATAGAAAGTTAAAGTTCCAAACATGGAAAGCTAAAGAGACAAGTACATGACACAAACTAACTACAAACCACAACAAAAGCAATGACCAAACTGTAGACCAAAGCATAACAAAAAGATCACAAGTTCAAGAAAACAGCCAGAAACAAACAGATCAATGAATAAGCGTGAGGAAGAAATCAAACCCGCCCAATATACTGGCGAAATGAAGGAGAGCCTGCAACCTATTATATTGCTACAAACACTGACCTCAAACAAAGTTGAACCACATAAAGAGAACCGGGAATGAATCTAAGAAAGGATAAATGATTTCTCCTACATAAACAAAGCTTTAACCAATTGAAGAACAACTTCTCTTCTGCAACTAGATCAAAGATGAGGCAGTTGAAATATGAACAATAGGAGAACCAACACCATGAACTAGATAACACTTCAAGAAGAGTCAGTGAAGAGCTTGACCACATGCATGAGTTGGAAACAAAAGGCTCCAGACAGATCTATAAACTAAGTAAAGGCAAATCTGAAACACGATCTAGACATGCAACATCAAAGAACCATAGATCAACAAAATCTTGAAACAAAACTGTAAGAGATTCACGGATTTGCTACCAAGAACTCCTAAAGGGATAAACCCAAGAGGAGAGAAATCACAAAATAAGTTTGGTCGGAGACAAGCGCATGAGAAAGTTTCTACAAGCTTAGATGAATGAAACAGTCCCGACGGTGACGCCAAAAGCGCACCACCACCGGAAAAAAGCACAGTCTTATCGAAGAAGATGAACATTTGAAGAGAGAAAGATGAGAAAAAGTTTAACACAAGACATGACATAGTTCTACTTTGAAGAAGAAGAAATGTATTCTTATAATTTAGGAAAAATTGAAGACTGTTAAAAAAGAATCATCCATCTTTGCAACACGTGGAAAACATTTGTCTACATTTGAGATGTCATTATCATCTCTTCATCGATACGTGCTGCAGTCCATCCACTTATAACATTTTAATATTTGTCTTAATATTTGTATTTTGCCGACCTATGATTCCTATAAATATGGAGATCACTTGTAAGAGAAATAATGAATCACTTTTCACCTCTCTTTCTTTCTCTCATGTTTCCCAGCCATCATTTCCCCCTCCCACTAGAAAAATATAATATAATAATAATATAA
This sequence comes from Brassica carinata, assembly GCA_016771965.1. NCBI lineage: Eukaryota > Viridiplantae > Streptophyta > Magnoliopsida > Brassicales > Brassicaceae > Brassica > Brassica carinata. Next base: position 17,262,579 of record CM028691.1, read on the forward strand.
CAAATATTTACATACATATTGTGGATCCTAAAACTCACACTAGGTATTTGGTAGTAATTGTTTGTAAGAGATTAAGGAAGAAAATAATGTGGGCAACAATATCTTCAGAACACAACGATGTAATCAAGTATGAGTCAACAAAAATGGACTCTATTCGTATGCCGAATAGCATAGAGATATCCGAGCATTCAAAAGTTTACATGAATTGATCATAAAAACTAGAATTGATATTTTCTATAGCATGAACAACTAACTTTAAAATTCAAATAGAGATTTAGAAAATTAACCAAATATATATATATTGATATCACTCAAATGTTTATCCCTAAGAAGTGACTTTACTATCTCAAATAAGAGGTTCAGTTGTAGCTTTTAGGGGTCGAATCCACGGAGAGCTAGTGTACAAATAAGATGCAATCTTAGCGACTATGCTAGGTTGAAAATGGTTTAAAGTAAAGTGCAGGTTTTTTGAGTAATGGTAAGATTACTCAGTTGAAAGGTTTTGGTTTAAGACAATAAAGAAAAGTAGTTAGATTCATGGTAGGTATTCAGGAATTCAGGATTATAAATACTACAAATGCTAACAAGTTGCTTGCATGATATGTTAGAGCTCAACACTATTAAATGAATCCATCAGCTCTCGCAATATTTAGACCATCTATTACTTAGATGCTAAATGGTGTTTGCGGTCAGCTATATCGCAAACAGTATCGATCGATTATTCGATAGAATATCGACCGATACACCTCTATTACGCCGATCGATTACTCTATAGAGTATCGACGATACGACTCTAAGCGTAACTTATGCTGAAGTTGATACAGTGCTCACCATGATCTTAGATCAGCTTCCGCTTGTCTCAAGAGGATCATAGCATGTATAGGATGTTATCAGGAATTATATTAAATAAATAATACAATCCAAGTTCATGTTCTAGTTAGCTAATCTAGAAAAAGCATTATCGAACAATCCTAACAATAAATATCACAACTATAGCAGATATAGGTTGGGGCTAATCCCTCATATCCTATTTAAACCCTAAATCTAACAAATGATTCTACTCAGACATGGCTAAGTGATTCATAGCAACAAGATAATAATAGGAGTTCATAGATATATTAGAGGAATGAACACTTAAGTTCCAATCACAAATCTCTTTGGATCTTTCCTCTAGATCTAGAATCCTATAACCTTTGTTAAGAGGAACAAGTAAAGAATTAAGAACTGAATAGAACTTTATTGAGAACTTGCAAAGTAATGAAACTATGGTAAAAGAAATGTGTAAAAGGTGGTGGTGAAAAGCTTTTTGGTGCCAAAACACTTAGCACATATAAATATGAGTTCATTAGGTTAAAACTCGTCAGGGCAATCTTGTAAAATGTGATGTCGTGGGCTTCAAGTTCGGCCAAGTCCAACTTGTCTTCTTTTGCCGCTCGATATCGATCGATAGTACTGGATGTACATCAATCGATTATGATCTCGATGTATCGTCCTTCGGCAAATGTGTGTCGATCGATAGCACGAAATGTGAATCGATCGATGTATAGCTCCGGATGTCGACCTCTGGTCTGATCTCGAGTGAACTCTTCTTTAAGTTCTAAAAAGGCACCTAAAACCTCATTTTTCTCCAAAATGCTCCTGGGCCTGAAAATATACCTAATAGACTCCAAAACATAGAAATAGTAATAAAAGCACTTATATACCATGGGTAAAAACGGGTAAAATCCATGGTATATCAACTCCCCCAGACTTAAATTTTGCTTGTGCTCAAGCAAACACACATGCAGTCTTGATGAAAGAGGTTTTAAAAAAAACAGGGACGCAATCAAATTCAAACTTAGAATGATAACTCTACTTTGTTGCAAGCCACATCTAAGAATCATCAATCACGTAGTACATTATGCAATATCCTAGTTAAACAACCTTGATCATCTAGCCAACAACTTAGCAATCTGTCGACTAACCCTCTACTGATTTCATTTCTGTACATAAAAATAAAAGTGCAGGCTTTACCTTGGGAGTATCGATCCTTTGGATGCAAGGTTGCTCAAACAAGTATCACGGACTGTAGGTAAAAATTAGTTCATATTCTCTCTCTCTCTCTCTCTCTCTCTCTACTATTTTTCTCCTAGTCAAGTCTGCTTTTATAAGACATTGACCAAGATTGACAGACTTCCATGAATCAAGCCTTAATGGTTGTAGCCACCAAGTCATGTTCACTTCTTTTGACCTATATCCTAGGATTCATTCTTGAAGCAAGTCTTGAAGGGGTAACCACCAAGCCTGTTCAATCCTTTACCTATAGAATTTTTATGAATCAAGTCTTGAGGGGGTAACCGCCAAACCCTGTTCAATTCCTTCCTAACTAATAACTAACTAGTCTTAGAACATATATTTAAGCTTATTTTCGATTTTTTAATTAACTGAATACGAAAATTAAATCTAAATTCGAAAATAAGAGAAAGAGGGTGATAAAATTATCTACACAGGCTTTACCTTGGGAGTATCGATCGATTATTCGATAGAATATCGATCGATAGACGAAATGTGAATCGATCGATGTATAGCTCCGGATGTCGACCTGGTCTGATCTCGAGTGAACTCTTCTTTAAGTTCTAAAAGGCACCTAAAACCTCATTTTTCTCCAAAATGCTCCGGGCCTGAAAATATACCTAATAGACTCCAAAACATAGAAATAGTAATAAAGCACTTATATACCATGGGTAAAACGGTAAAATCCATGGTATATCAACTCCCCAGACTTAAATTTTGCTTGTGCTCAAGCAAACACACATGCAGTCTTGATGAAAGAGGTTTTAAAAAACAGGGACGCAATCAAATTCAAACTTAGAATGATAACTCTACTTTGTTGCAAGCCACATCTAAGAATCAGTCAATCACAGAAGTACATTATGCAATATCCTAGTTAAACAACCTTGATCATCTAGCCAACAACTTAGCAATCCTGTCTGACTAACCCCTCTACTGATTTCATTTCTGTACATAAAAATAAAAGTGCAGGCTTTACCTTGGGAGTATCGATCACTGGATGCAAGGTTGCTCAAACAAGTATCTGGACCTGTAGGTAAAAATTAGTTCATATTCTCTCTCTCTCTCTCTCTCTCTCTCTACTATTTTTCTCCTAGTCAAGTCTGCTTTTATAAGACATTGACCAAGATTGGACAGACTTCCATGAATCAAGCCTTAATGGTTGTAGCCACCAAGTCATGTTCACTTCTTTTTGACCTATATCCTAGGATTCATTGCGAAGCAAGTCTTGAAGGGGGTAACCACCAAGCCTGTTCGAATCCTTTACCTATAGAATTTTTATGAATCAAGTCTTGAGGGGGGTAACCGCCAAACCCTGTTCGAATTCCTTCCTAACTAATAACTAACTAGTCTTAGAACATATATTTAAGCTTATTTTCGATTTTTTTAATTAACTGAATACGAAAATTAAATCTAAATTCGAAAATAAGAGAAAGAGGGTGATAAAATTATCTACACAAGGCTTTACCTTCCAGACTTGTTTGAAGCATCCGATCCCATGTATACCAAGCCCCAAGACAAGCAGAGAATGTCAGGTTATGTTGGAAATCAGCTTTGGTTCCTCCAGACAATCAATGAAAGCGTTGTCATAGCTGATAGGTGATCCAGTTTAGCATCTATAGTACATTCTGCATCAACAAATCTAAGAATGGTGCCTAAAATATTGGTTAGATAAAAAGTGAAATTTTTTAGAAATATCATTATCCCTTTCTTGACTCAATAAAAACCATTTTGAAAATAATTTAGATGAATTCAAAAGATAAACATCATCAGTAATCATCCCCCCAGACTTAAATCATACACTGTCCTCAGTGTATAACCAGTTCGGTGAAGGCGTAGGCAAAAATAAAATATACAGATATCGAAAAAGTAGAACGAAATACCTGACCGTGATCCGTATCGATCGATGTTGAGTCGCCTTCGTCGATCGTTATTGTTTGGTATATGTCGATCGATATCGACAGTGTCATGTATGTCGATTTCAGTGGTAATCGTTTAGTCGTAACTACAACGAAAAAAAAAATACGAAAAATAAAATCCTAAAGATAAAAACTAAATAAAAAATTACCTAACAGTGGGTTGCCTCCCACTCAGCGCTTTGATTATAGTCCTCTAGCTTGAATTTATATGGAATGAGCTACTGAGGTGAAGTCCAGGTACTTGTTGGGAAAAAAGTATCCTCTGTATCCTTCTTCTCTCCGAACCATGAGTTAAATAAGCTTCTTGTGGCTTCATATTCTCTGGTTCGTTTCTTTTTTATCTCAATTACCTCATCATTGATCCTTTGAATCTTTTCTGCATGACCTTCAATGCTGAGCTCTTGCCATCCTAATTTCTCATAGGAATGTTCTGAAAGATCACTGAGCTCCGCTTGCATTGAATCAAGGCGTTGGATCATTTTGTCGTGGATAGAGCTGGTATCGACGATTCCTTTGTTGAATTGTCGGTCGATGGCTGTTGAGGTCCGCCGGAGCCATACTGGCTCTGGCCGATCGATGCTAAGGGTGCAGGTCCGCCGCAAGCTGCCTCCGAATGGCTCTGATTCCTTTTTGCATCCCTTCTATGCTAGATTTCAATCCGCCAACTATGTTGTTTTGCGGGAAATACGTCTGATTTAGACGTCTGTCTTGCGAATCTTCCAAGCTCGTAATTTCCGTGTAGACTTCATCAACTAACTTATCCAAGTCAGGTTTGGTATAGATTTCAGAAGTCTGTATATCGATCGATGCAACATGTTATTCATCGGTCGATGTGTGCTTCTGCAGATTCTCGTGAAGCTTCTCGGCAAAGAGCTTCATATGTCCGTCGATTTCAGTCATTCACCTATCGATCGATGTGAGGTTGTACTCATAGATCGATGCAATTGATGCAGCCTGAAAATCGAGCTGGCGTTGGAACTTCTCAGCCTCATGCTGCATAGTGTCCATGCATAGTGCGAATTCATCCACTTCTTTGTCTACTAAGAAGTGTATGTCAGCAAGTTTCCTCTCAACTGCTTTTAGACGAGTCAATCCTCCAAAAGGATTGCAAGGTGCCGTGGGGTTCATATCTGCATGCTCATTGATATAGCGGATAGATCTCTTCATCTCTTCTGCGATGCTTAGATCCCCTAGGTTGTGGAAGATAGGTTTACGTGTTTTGGTGAGTTTTCTGCTGCAACGATCTTATGCTTTCCTCAGTTCCTTCAAGATATCTCCGAGAGACTCATCGACCTCACGCTTGAGTAGGTGGTCGATGGTGGTGCTCTCATCGACCGATGTGGATGTTACTCCGCCGATCGATATTGAACTTGTCCGGCCGTGGTTCGGTGTTGCGAAGATCTTCATATTCCAGCTCAAGACGCTTAACCTTCTTGCTTAATGTCTGGTCTGCACTGAACATCCAGTTCATCTCGCCAAGCTTGTTCAGAAGGCCCTCTAAACTCTTTTCCATGGAGAGTTTTTCCCACTTACGTTCTCCAGTAGACCAGTGAACATCACATTGATCTCATCTTTGGTGTAGATTTCGTGCACCAAATCTCTTCTTGTAAATGAACTGGCGTGCTCGTAGACAGATGTAAGAGCCGTCCATTGAAGTCCTTTGAAGCGCTTGATGTCGCCTTTAGAAACTCGATGACGCTTCCATCTACTCTCTAGCAAACCCTTTCTCGCCCCAGACCCCATACTCATCTCTGCTCCCAAAAGAATTTTGAACTCCATATCAAAACGCTTCTCCGAATTCGTGACTTCATCGGCCGATGTCATGTACTCCTATCGATCGATGTCCGTTGAAAATCTGGGTCCTCCGTGTTGAGATGGTTATCCTCGCCTTCATTTGGCTCGGCTGTTGTGTTCGCCCCTGGTGCCGATGATGGTGATATGGTCCGTAGCGTTGCTGCTGGACTAGGTTTTGGGATCCGTTGGCAACCTTTTGGACGTCTGCAATGTCTTCTCTGGATATATGGAGTGTACGTCCATCCATTGAGCGTGCAAAGCCTTTTGAATCCCTGAAAATACCAAACTCATCCGGGGTTAAATTACCAAATCAGGTACGCTTGAATTCGTTACCGGATGGTTCGATGGTTGTATCGGTCGATGGCACAGGTTCGATCGGTCGATGGTTGTTCAGGCCTATCGGTCGATTGTGTTGGTGCCGTGTCGATCGATGAGACTTCCTCGGGTTGAGTGTTGTATGTTGGCGTTACGGTCTCGACCATGAAGCTCTCGTGCTGGTAGTCGCTTGCCCAGCTCCCGATTGAGTAGTCTCGCTTGTAGTTGACCGTGTTGTCGAACGATGCGAGGCAAGTAGTATCAATCGATGGGGAGAAGGTCCTATCGATCGATGTGTTGATTCTGAGGTTGTGGTGGAGAAGTCTATCTTCATCTTCTGGCAGGTTGTGATACTCTAGCGCTCTCTCCTCCTCGTAATCATTAGTATACTCCTTAATATGAGCAGTATCTACAACATGTGGTGGGATGTAGTGGTCGTTCTCCCACTCGTTTACCTCGAAGTCACCGTCTGGAAACTCCTCCTCGATTTGGTTGAATTGCAAATCGATCGATGACCATGTATGTCTGTCGATCGATGTCGATTCACGAGTATCGATCGATGCGATAGTGCCACAATCGATCGATTCATCGTGACTGCCTCGATGCGCCTTATGAATCGTATTCATCTCCACAATAGCAAACAGCTACGAGGTCCGGGCCATCTTGGATCTTCTAGGAACCTTGATGACTCGCACGGATCATAGTAGATCGTAGGATTGATCAGGTTAGCACAGCTTGTTCGCCTCGGGTTGCGCATAACTCCAACTGTGGCTAGGAAGGCACTTCCAAGTAGCAAAAGTAGGTAGGGTTACCTTGACGCCCAAGACATGGAAGTCTCACCGAACTAGGGTTTCTCCTATGTTGACCTCCGTGTTTCGATGATGCCTCCAGAGTTTTCCGAGAACAATCCACAAAGATGAATGTTTCATCCGTGGGTTTTATCTTCAGACCTAGATGGTCTGCCATCACCTTGGGTAAGATGCTGACTCCAGATCCTGTGTCACATAGGGCACGTGGGAAATTGATCTCATGGACTGAGAAATGAACAACGAACTTCCCTGAATCACCCTTCTTCTCTAATTTGATCCTCCTGATCATGGTTTCTCTGACCTGATTGAACATCCTTATGATATCTTCTTCTGTTTCATTTGTCTCTCTGAAAAACATCCACAATTTGTGTGTGAAGTATGCTTCTTCGAACGGTTTCTCCTTAGGTATTCTTAGAACTCTCTTTCTGAAGCTTTCTAATTCCTTCTCGCTGACTCCCCTTTAAGGTGCTTAGAACCTTCTTTCCTTTTCTGAGAGTACGGCCTTCGGTTCTTGTTGTAACTCCATGGGCTCTAGGGTATCCGTGGGTTTCTTCAAGATAACTTATGGTGGGCTTTTGGAGGGTTTAGATTGCTCCTTGAGTGCATTAAGTTGTGCAACATCTATCTTGGGAAGTTGCACTCGGCGTGTGATAACCGAATATCGATCGATAGGTTCTGGAGTATGTCGATCGATTTCATCATCGTTCTGTCGATCGATGGAACATCCATTATGTCGATCGATTTCGTAAGGGCTGGGCTTATGTGGGTGCTTTGCTGTGAACTCCTCGTGAGTAAATATCTTTACGGCGTTGCACTCGTGAGTAGATTCTTCAAGGTCCATCGGTCGATGCTCGTCTGAGTTCATCGATCGATTTGAGTTTCCGTACATCGATCGATAGTCATGTCCTGACATCGGTCGATACCAATGGTTTCCGCCAATAATCATGGAACTTTCGATCTGGAAGTCTCCCTCTTGCAGTTTCTCATGCTTCACCACTCTCCAAAAATCGTCTTCTATGATAGCATTGACGCTGTGGCCTGTTGTTTCTTCTCCAGTCCCTTTTCCTAAAGCTTCCTCCTTCTTAACAGCTTCTCGTGTCTGAATCGCCTGAGTCTCCAGCTTCTTCACATGAGTGCTCAAAGCATCAAGCTTTGTGTTCAAGGTGGTGTAGATAAATCGATCTTTCCATTGAAGTTCACCTCTAACCGCTGCTGGCTTTCAATAACTTTGCCGAGCATGTCTTCTAGCTTTCCTTCTGGGGTTGGTGTGGGTGGCTTCATGTAAGATGAGTTTCCATAACTCCTGTTGTTGTTGGGGTTGATGCTGTTGAAGTTGCCTCTTTGTTCTGGGAAGTTTCTGTTTCCTTGGTTTCTAGATCTCTGAAATCCGGTTCCATTGATCCAGCTTGACTTCGCTTCTACGTAGTCATCTTCGCCATCAGCTTCGCATCCTCCACCGAGCAGATTTGCTTGTTTAGCGACTCGAACATTGTCAAGTGTAGCCTGCACCTCATTTATCTATTTCTTTCCAAGGAACGCCGCAGATCTTGCTTTTACAATGTTCTTCGTGCGTTGCTGGATGGTAAGTTGTCTATTAGCTTCACAGCATTTTCAGGATTCCTTGTGGTGAAGTTGCCTTCACTCGCAGATCCGTGAGCCATCCGATATTTCAGCCGATGCTCTGAAGAAAGTGCGAGTTGCACCTTGTTGAATCCATGGTGTGGAAAATCTCGTTGGTAAGACTTGAATCTGATCCGGTATCCTTGAATGACTCTCCGTGCTCCGGTTGAATGTGGTAATTTTCCTCCTTAAGTCTTCAGCGCGCTCATCATCAAAGAAGTTACGCAGAAATGTGTTTTTGATGTCGCTCAAGGATGTAAGAGATCCTGGTAGTAGCTAATTAAGCCACTGTAAAGCTTCTCCAGATAAAGAGTGCTTGAAGAGCTTACAGAGAAGGTAGTCCACAGGGACTCCATTGGCTTTGATAGCAGATATGAGATCCTCGAACCTCTCCAGAAGGTCCATGGGATGCTCATTGGACAGCCCACAGTAGGGTGTCTGTCCCACAAGGGTGTAGATCGCTGCTTGAGCTCAAATCGCCTCTCTGAATAGCAGGGGGACGAATGGCTAATCTGTTGGTGTAGAACTGATCTGGACGGTTCAAGCAGCCTCTCCTACAGATTGAACAGCTCCTGTAGGTGCAGTTTCTGGCTCAAGGATTACTTCATTCTGAGCATTGAGCTTCTGACCTGCTTCATTACGAAGGTGACCTTCTTGGTCACGCAAGTCTCCATTCTCATCTTGTGTGAGAATAATCGGTGCAACCATGACTCACGGAAAAGTATCGATCGATATACGGTTAGGGGTATCGATCGATGTCGGATGAAGCGTGTCGGTCGACGGTGAAGAAGTGTCGGTCGACAGAAAGGTGCGAGTATCGGTCGACAGACAGTTGTTGGTGTCGGTCGATGCGGAACGGATTTCCTTGCGGATTGAACGTTCCAAGCTAGCAGGGTCTTCTGAGAACAAAAGTTGAGATGCCTTGTTGCTTCTAGATCGCTGGCATGTACCGAAAATACAAGGAAAAAAAAATTGTGTCAGAAAACAGTTTAAAGTAAAAATAACCTATACCTAATCAGATTAAATCTAATTGTATCAAAGCTCCCCGGCAACGGCGCCAAATTTGATATCACTCAAATGTTTATCCCTAAGAAGTGACTTTACTCTCTCAAATAAGAGGTTCAGTTGTAGCATTTAGGGGTCGAATCCACAGAGAGCTAGTGTACAAATAAGATGCAATCTTAGTGACTATGCTAGGTTGAAAATGGTTTAAAGTAAAGTGCAGGTTTTTTGAGTAAAGGTAATATTACTCAGTTGAAAGGTTTTGGTTTAAGACAATAAAGAAAAGTAGTTAGATTCATGGTAGGTATTCAGGAATTCAGGATTATAAATACTATAAATGCTAACAAGTTGCTTGCATGATATGTCATAGCTCAACACTATTAAATGAATCCATCAGCTCTCGCAATATTTAGACCATCTATTACTTAGATGCTAAATGGTGTTTGCGGTCAGCTATATCGCCAACAGTATCGATCGATTATTCGATAGGAATATCGACCGATACACCTCTACTACGTCGATCGACTACTCTATAGGAGCATCGATCGATACGGCTCTAAGCAGAACTTATGCGCGAGTTGATACATTTCTCACCATGATCTTAGATTAGCTTCCGCTTGTCTCAAGAGGGTCATATCATGTATAGGATGTTATCGGGAATTATATTAAATAAATAATGCAATCCAAGTTCATGTTCTAGTTAGCTAATCTAGAAAAAGAATTAGTGAACAATTCTAACAATAAATATCACAACTATAGCAGATATAGGTTGGGGCTAATCCCTCATATCCTATTTAAACCCTAAATCTAACAAGTGAATCTACTCAGACATGGCTAAGTGATTCATAGCAACAAGGTAATAATAGGAGTTTATAGATATAATAGAGGAATGAACACTTAAGTTCCAATCACAAATCTCTTTGGATCTTTCCTCTAGATCTAGAATCCTATACCTTTGTTAAGAAGAACAAGTAAAGATTTAAGAACTGGATAGAACTTTATTGAGAACTTGCAAAGTAATGAAACTATGGTAAAAGAAATGTGTAAAAAGGTGGTGGTGAAAAAGCTTTTTTGGTGCCAAAACACTTAGGCACATATAAATATGAGTTCATTAGGTTAAAAACTCGTCCGGGGCAATCTTGTAAAAATGTGATGTCGTGGGCTTCAAGTTCGGACAAGTCCAACTTGTCTTCTTTTGCCGCTCGATATTCGATCGATAGTACTGGATGTACATCGATCGATTATGATCTCGATGTATCGTCCTTCGGAAAATGTGTGTCGATCTATAGAACAAAATGTGAATCGATCGATGTATAGCTCCGGATGTCGACCTCTGGTCTGATCTCGGGTGAACTCTTCTTTAAGCTCCAAAAAGACACCTAAAACATCACTTTTCTCCAAAATGCTCCTAAGCCTGAAAACATACCTAATAGAATCCAAAACATAGATAATAGTAATAAAAACACTTATATACCATGGATAAAAACGGGTAAAATCCATGGTATATCATATATACATATATATATAAGAAAAAGATAATCTGTGCACAAAAGTAAAAGAAAAAAATAATCAAAATAGAAGTATAAAATAACTAAAATATATGTCTAAATTTTGAGAAATTAAAAACAAACACAATTAGTTACTGTTTATTCTATTTATAGATGTACTAAAATTACTTTCCTAATTAATGTTTCGTTATGAGAAATTTTTTAATTTATTGAACTATTGTAAAAAATAAAACATATGAAAGTAACAATTAAATAGAATAAATCCTATTTGAAACATTTTTAAATGATAAATATAAATAAAAGCTTTTTTTGGAAAAAAATCATGTTTGTCACTATTGAAAGTGCTTTAACCACTAGCCGTTGATGTGGTTAGTTATTGTGTTACATTTTTTCTCAATATTCAAAAAGACTGATTACTCTTTGATTTTTTTTGTATATAAACAGTTTCGATCCCATCATGTTTATGTCTTATGTATTAAACTGAAAAGAGTAAGGTACATGTTACATTACTTTTCGAGAAATTTATGTTCAGGGATACTTTTTCAGTTTTCAATCACACTAAGGAACACTTGCCACTGGAGACACACTTTTAGCATGTGTAATGTTTCTTTTGTCCTTTGAATAAATCAAAACTCATGTTTTTCTTTTCTTTGTCGTCTTATTATATTTCTCTTTATTATATACGAGAAAGAAAGATCATAAAAGTTCTTTATTATATTTCTCTTTATTCTAAACTTAAAGATTCGTCTTTTATTGATATCTTTGTTGAGATTTTTTTTCAAAGGTCGGAGCTTTCATAGTTGTAAGATAAAATTTGCTTAAGGGATGGAAGATGATTACAAAACACTGTGTCTTACGATTGGTTGGTCGATCGTCGTTTATGTCGCCGAAAAAAATCTTGAGCCGTCAATTCACTCGGAAGAAGAGCTAGGTGTTGGAGGACGGAGACTTATGTATTTGTCTAATGAAAGTTTCATTGAACTATTGAAGGTATCAAGAAGCTTCTTGAAATAGGGACCAATGTTATCTACAGAGACATGGTGATTAGATAGCTCTCTAAACTGATTTTGATGGCGTTTTCTGGATCCACCAATGAAGATTTCTGGTCCTTCGTTGATAGGATCTTCGGATCCCTAACCTTACCTAGATCTTCTTCTTCCGCTCTACCATTACAGCAAACCACATTATGGCAAACACAATCGAGATCGGTGTAGTCTCTCTCCGACAAGGCAGTGGAGAAGCGAGAGTGGAAGCGAGAGCAGTTTTCAGAATACGATAGGGAAGAGATGTTTTGCACATCACATTCAACGAGATTTTGAGATATATGAGGATCCACAACTCGTATGTCCTACGAACTGCCCATCCACAATTTATATGTGCACATTCCTCATGTACAAGTATTTTTAGGTCTTCATAATGTTATTCATAGAATAATATTCAGCAAATATTTTCCATAATATTTTGGCCAGAAATTCTCTTAATTATCCATATTTACAAATGGCAACCGACAATTTTCATCCACATCCACATAATGCCATCCACATTATATTTAATCTTAGTTCTTCATAATTATCACTTATCTACGAGTACCAATAGCTTGTCAACCAAAATTATGTATCCACAAAACATTGTACGCAAATATCAAAATACATGAACACAAACTTAAATTTTATTTTTTTATAAGCATCATCCACATAATTCTATCCACATCCATTTTAATTTTTTTCAAAAAAAAAAATCATTTTTTTTATAAAATTAAAGTTTCAAAATACATATATAGATAAGGATCTCAAAATATAAAACTGAAAAAATTATAATCTCTTACAAAAGTCAATTTGAAACGTATGAAAATGGAAATGGAGCCCATTTCATTTATAACTTACAGTAAAACTTGTCGAACCTTCTGCCTATATAAGGAGTTGTAATGCGTTGTGATCAATGTGCCCCCTTCCGATTGATATAAAACTTACATCTTTCTTTTCTTGGTATTCAACTTCTTTCTTCTTTTATTTTACATATGTTTCTATACATTATAATTATGATATTCTTACTATAAATAATAGATGCACATTTACGTAACTTAAAGAAATGATATGATATAATTATAACACGTTATCAGCACGATCACTCTATTAATAAAATTTTTTCTTTTTATTATTGTGTTCGGAGTGGAGCCTCCATTTTTATATGTTGCGTATATGATTACCGGAGTGTGGCACTGCCGCCCCGATTTTATTGTTAATTTTATAATGGTTGCTTAAGAAACCATAATGGCCGGTATACCGCCTAAACATTTAATTTGTTATTTTATAATATATGACTCTGTTATCATAATTTATTATTTAATAAATCTGATCACCTTAATATTTCACTTTAAAATTTGATAGATAACTTTATAACCACATATAACTAAATATATCTAAGGATGCACCTATATTTATATATATGTTTAAACTGATAAATTTTATAATTGCTTATAATTTACGATTAATTTTTATAATTGCTTATAATTTACGATTAATTTTTATCTTATATTTTTACTTCCAACGGTCGTAAATAAATTTGAAAAAAAAAATTACTTTTCAAACGGCTAGTTAACGGCTAATGAATAGTGTTTTTAGTCTATAAATACAACTCATTTTTACTTCATTCTCTCATCCAAAATATTTCATCTTCTCTCAAATATTTTTAAATCGTTCTACTCCTATTTTTGTTGCAAAAAAAAATGATTAGATTGCTTTTAGTTTTATGTGCGATTTTTATTTTCTCATCTATGTATTTTATTTTTGTTGAAGGAGCCACTCATGAATATTTTGGCATTAACATTACCTTATGTTTGTTAGCATTATTTTTACTAGTAATTGCGTGTACTATTAATGTAATCGGTTCTATTTAAAATTAATGAAATTCTAATAAAATTTATTATTTTTGCCTTAGAAAATCAATGGCAAACATGGAGAAGCTCCAATTTCTCGCTCTAGATATCACCGGGACCAACTACATTTCTTGGGTTACCAATGTCGAACTCCACCTTGAATCTCTTGGTTTATCTGAAACCGTTAAAGAGAATAATACTTCAACGCCTCAAGACAAGGCTAAATCGGTGATCTTCCTAAGAAGACACCTTGATAAAAGTATTATTTATGACTATGCCAACATGAGAGATCCCAAAGAGCTATGGAAGTCTCTGAAAGACCGTTTTGATCATCAGAAAGACATAACACTTCCACTTGCTCAGGATGAATGGCAGAGTCTGAGATTCCAAGATTTCGACAAAGTGATGAACTACAATTCTGTTGTGTTAGGAATTGTGGCCAAATTGAGATACTGTGGTGAAACAATCACCGAATCTCAAATGCTTGAGAAGACATACACCACATTCCACAAGAGCCACATCACCCTGCAACAACAGTATAGGTTGCGGGGATATACCAAATTTTCGGACTTGATTGTGGCGCTTCTCATAGCAGAAAAGAACAACGAGCTTCTGATCAAGAATCACATGACTCGCACAACTGGTTCCAAAGCGTTTCCCGAAGCAAACACATTAGATGCAAAGAAACCAGCAAAAGAAAATAAGACTTTTCGAGGTCGCGGTCGTGGTCGTCAAAATTACCGTGGTCGTGGACGAAAGTACAATCCACAAGGTGGAAGTCATTCCAGTGGATCCGCTCTGAGCAATCCCATAAGGGAAAAGAACAACAAGGAAGTACCTCCCAGAAGCGAGAGGATGCTTGTTTCAGATGCAGTACTAAGGGACATTGGTCTCGAATATGTCTTACCCCTGCACACCTTTGTGATCTATACAAGAAGTCCGTAAAAGGGAAAGAAAAGTAGGTAAACTTTGCGGAATATTCTGAGGGTACAACGCACCTCGATGCGTCTGACTTTGTGAATGATTTCGAGGAGACCGCTATCACAGAAGTTTAAGTACTCATCATGTGACTCTTGAAATTCCACAATTATACCATAAATAATTGTTACTTGTGGAAAATTAATGTATAATTATTGTGTGTCTTTTACCTACTTATTTATAATTATCGTGTGTTTAATGTTTGCTAATGATGTGTAATATTTTATGAATAATATTATCTTATTTATGTTAATTCTTTTGTATTCTCAGAAATGGAAATTACAAATGGAACATCAACCAAGGTCAACGCTAGAGATATTTGTATACCAGATAGTGGAACAACGCACACTATTCTGAAACACAGAAAATATTTTTCTGAACTAAAACCGACAAATATCACTGTTAACACAATATCAGGTCCTGCAGACTTGATTGAAGGGATTGGTAAAGCCCACTTCACATTGCCTAATGGGACGATATTCTCGATAAAGAATGCACTCTTTTCTGCAAATTCTAAAAGGAGATTGTTGAGTTTTAAAGACATATATCTTCAAGGATTTGATACTCAGTCTGCAACTGAGGATGGAAAGAAGTATATGTATATTACTCATGAGAAATCGGGAAAACAAAAAGTGTTGGAAAAACTACCAAAACTCCCTTCTGGTCTGCATCACACATCTATAAGTGCCGTTGAATCACATTTTGTGATCAAAGGAAATTCTGACGATTTTACACTATGGCATGATCTTCTTGGTCACCCAGGCACCACAATGATGCGAAAAATCATTGAAAACTCACATGGTCATTCACTGAAACCCCAAGAAGTATATCAGGGGAATAAAATGACATGTACGGCGTGTTCTCTTGGAAAGTTAATTATAAGACCATCGCCAACCAAAATAGATAAAGAGTTACCAAAGTTCCTTGAACGAATTCAAGGTGATATTTGTGGACCTATACATCCACCTTGTGAACCATTCTATTATTTTATGGTAATGATCGACGCTTCGAGTAGATGGTCACACGTTTGTCTACTGTCCTCTCGAAATGTGGCATTTGCGAGATTTTTATCTCAGATAATCAAACTAAGAGCTCAGTTTCCTGATTATCCAATAAAGAGAGTTAGACTAGACAATGCTGGTTAATTCACTTCCCAAGCATTCAATGACTATTGTTTGGTAACTGGAATTGATGTTGAACATCCAGTTGCTCATGTTCATACACAAAACGGTTCGGCTGAATCATTAATTAAGCGTCTGCAACTAATTGCAAGACCATTGATCATGAAATGAAAACTCCCAACTTCTGTATGGGGACATGCTATTTTGCATGCAGAAGCACTGATTCAGGTGAGACCAAGTGCATATCAAAAATACTCTCCAATACAATTAGCATTTGGACGAGAACCAATGTTTCCCATCTAAGAATCTTTGGTTGCGCTGTCTATGTGCCAATTGCACCTCCCCAGCGTACAAAGATGGGACCTCAAAGGAGATTGGGGATATATGTTGGTTGTGATTCTCCATCAATTATACGATATCTAGAACCGCAAACTGGTGACGTATTTACGGCACGTTTTGCTGATTGCCACTTTGATGAAAAAATATTCCCAATTCTAGGGAGAGAAAATAAACAAGTAGGAAAGGACATTAAGTGATGTGTACCATCTTTACTACAGCTTGATCCTCCTACAAAACAATCAGAATTAGAGGTCCGTCGAATTATGCATTTACAAAGCATCACAAATCAACTACCTGATGCTTTTGCAGATACCAAATCGGTTACAAAATCACATATACCGGCTGCAAATGCTCCTGCCCATATAGAAATGCCACATTAGAAGATAATACACGAGAGTCTAAAATACGCTTGAAGCGTGGTAGACCGGTTGGTTCTAAGGATAAGAATCCTAGAAAACGAAAGGAGATGGAAAAACAGAATCCTTCCAACCATGGAGAAAAGTTGGAAGAAATGCACCATGAGGGTGGTGACAATATTGAACATCAGGATTCTGAAGAAAATCATGAGATTTCTATTAATTACATTCAAAATAGAAAAATATGGAATCGAAACAAAGTGAATGGTGTTGATGATTTTTTCTCATACTTTGTTTCAAAAGAGATAGATGAAGAGAGTGATGATCCAAAACCAAAATCTATCTCGGAATGTCAAAAGAGACATGACTGGACAAAATGGAAAGATGCAATACAAGTCGAACTTGATTCGCTTAACAAACGAGAAGTATTTGGACCCATTGTGATCACACCTGAAGCTATGAAGCCAGTTGGATACAAATGGGTTTTCGTTCGGAAAAGAAACGAGAAAAACGAAGTAATGTGATACAAGGCTCGTCTTGTAGCTCAAGGATTTTCTCAAAGACCTGGGATCGATTACGAAGAAACATATTCTCCTGTTATGGATGCAATCACATTTAGGTTTTTGATGAGTCTTGCGGCTAATCAAAACCTAGAGATGCGTCTAATGGATGTTGTTACAGCATATTTATATGAATCCTTGGACACTGATATTTATATGAGAATCCCCGAAGGATTTAAAATGCCAGAACCATTAACTTCTAAACCTAAGGAGTTATGTGCAATAAAATTGCAAAGATCATTTATATGGCTTAAAACAATCTGGATGTATGTGGTATAATCGTTTCAGTAAGCATTTAACTAAGGAAGGATATATAAATAGTCATATATGCCCTTGTGTTTTCATCAAGAAAACATCTTCCGGATTTGTAATAATTGTCGTATATGTTGATGATCTAAATATTATTGGGACCCAAGGAGAAATGCAACAGGCATCCAAGTATTTTAAAGGAGAATTTGAGATGAAAGATCTCGGACAGACAAAGTATTGTCTTGATCTACAAATTGAACAGACTCAAAAGGGTATATTTGTACACCAATCTACCTATACGAAAAGAGTATTGAAACGATTCAACATGGACAAAGCAACTCCATTAAGCACTCCTATGGTCGTTAGGTCACTCAATGTTGAAAATGATCCTTTCCGACCACATGAAGAAAATGAAGAAATACTTGGTCCTGAAGTACCGTATCTAAGTGCAATAGGAGCACTTATGTATCTTGCAAACTGTACTCGGCCTGATATATCATTTTCTGTTAATCTTTTGGCAAGATTCAGCTCTTCTCCTACGCAAAGACATTGGAATGGGATCAAACATGTCTTTCGCTATCTTCAAGGAACGATGGATTTAGGATTATTTTATCATAATAACTCAAACGGAGAAATGGTTGGCTTTGCAGATGCAGGGTATCTATCTGATCCCCATAAAGCTCGATCACAAACAGGGTATGTATTCACAGTTGGAGGAACTGCTATATCAGCGGCTCGAAACAAACACTTGTAGCCACTTCCTCGAACCATGCTGAAATAATTGCTCTCCACGAAGCAAGTAGAGAATGTGTATGGCTCAGATCAATAAGTCAACACATCCTTTCAAGTAGTGGGATTAACGTCAATTCAAAACCGACCATCTTTTATGAAGATAGTGCAGCATGTGTCGCTCAAACAAAGGAAGGCTACATCAAAAGTGACAGAACCAAACATATTCCACCAAAGTTCTTCTCATATACCCAAGAACTCAAGAAGAATAAAGAAATCGAAGTGATGTATGTTCGATCTTGCGACAATGCTGCAGACCTCTTTACGAAGTCACTACCCACTACGACATTCAGAAAACATGTTTACAACACTGGAATGGGTCATCAACAAAACCTGTAACGATCGTCTATTCGAGGGGGAGCTTTTACAGTTGTACTCTTTTTACCTTGCTATGATTTTTTCCACAGGGTTTTCCAAGAAAGGTTTTTAATGAGGCAACTAAAGATATACAAAAGAAGACATAAATGACAATGTCTCCAAGGGGGAGTGTTACAAAAGTCAATTTGAAACGTATGAAAATGGAAATGGAGCCCATTTCATTTATAACTTACAGTAAAACTTGTCGAACCTTCTGCCTATATAAGGAGTTGTAATGCGTTGTGATCAAAGTGCCCCCTTCTGATTGATATAAAACTTACGTCTTTCTTTTCTTGGTATACAACTTCTTTCTTCTTTCATTTTACATATGTTTCTATACATTATAATTATGATATTCTTACTATAAATAATAGATACACATTTACGTAACTTAAAGAAATGATATGATATAATTATAACATAATCTATTTTATGTATATCTATATTTTTATATATCAGAATTTATATTAAAAAAAAAGACAAATGAAATATGTTGGGAAGTAAAATGAAATGATTTTAACCAAAAAAAGGATTTCGGTAGAGAGAAATAAAATAAAGATGTTTACACACAAAAAAAAAAACAATTACACTACTATGTCTCTTGATGTTGGGTTCTGTCTAAAAGGCGTCTCAGAAAGGTGGGTCTCCAGCACATTGTGTCTTAAAATGTGAAATAAAGATACAAATTTGTCCTATAGAGAAATCAACTCTTACTTCTCTCTACTGTTTGTCTTCATCAACTTCTCAATTCAGAATAAGGTACAAGTCACATTACTTCTATCTACTGTTTGTCTTCGTGGACATGATTCTAATTGATATCCTTTTGTTGTGTCTACAAGACTTTGTCCACAAAATCTCGTCCACAAGACCTTGTCCACAATATGCCGAAACTTCATCCACAAAAACCCTCATACACGAAACTTTTTGTAGGATTAAAGTGTTGTCTATACTTTTTGTAAGAGTTTTTTTTTGTCATGGCCTTGAAGGACTTAGAGGCTGATCATGCTTCTCTGTTAGGTTCACTCTCACTTGAGCTCAAAGAAGTTGGGCTTATGGTCAAGAGGTAACTCAATTCTCTAGTGCTATTTTTTTTCCTTTTTTTCTTCCTTCATTGTTGGGTTCTCTATCCACACCATATATATCCACACTTTATTTGTCCACACTTTTAACATTCTGTGTCCATATTTTTCTCTGTCCACAACATATAAATCCACATTTTATTTATCCACAAACACGTAATTCACAATTTTGTTTTCTTTGTGTAGATATGTTTTTTTATATCCAAATTGGTAAAATATGTAAATGGATGTTAAAATGTAGAAGATAAAAAATTAGAATTCATTATATCAAATTTATTTATTTATATATATTCATATTCGAAATATAATGAAATAAGGAAATGAAAAATAAATTGATAATAACAATAATAAAAAATCACTTATTGGTTCAAACCGCAAACTAAACTAAGTTATATCTATTTAGTCACTCTAACCAAAAGTTCATTAGGAGTTTTAGTTCACCAGGGGCAAAAAAAATCAAGAAACTCTCTCAAAATCATAAAAAATATTCCTAAGTGTACTATGTGTTTCGAATGCAAACAAAAAGACAAATATATCTTATAATGTAATACATACTTATCTTATAATTAACGTATGATTAACTACTTGTGACCATTTTATAATTACTTACAAGTAGGATATATATGATTTTTTTTTGCCATCTACTAGTTTTTATTATTAAAGGGACTAAGCTCAAAGGGTGCCCACATACATAAAATCCAACAAACAAAGGGGACACACTAAAGATATCAAATGGGTTTTGAGTCCAACCCACTAAACCGAACCGATCACATATCATTATGCATCCTGCAAGAGAGCGTGGACGTCCACGTGTTGAGAATCCCGCCTCACAGAGACATGTGTCACCCGGTCACTACACCGTGACCCAACCACCAAGACATCGCCGGAGGAGATGAAACAACCACTAGTTTCGTCGGAACCCACCGGAGTCGGAGACCACCTCACCTGTCTTTCCGCCTGGACTCTTCTAAAGGAGAGCGTCATCAAGACTATCCTGAGATCTCATCCCGAGCCACCGAAAAACACCACTAACGACTTTAAAAACCACACCATCTCTATCCTCTTCACCGCTTGAGCCTTCAACAGAGAGCTTCATCATCTGAAACGAGATCTCATCCGCCGAACAGGTCCTAGCAGAGACAAGGAGAGTCGCACTACCACTGGAAACAATTTATCACCACCCAAAGCCGACCGCCCAATACTGAAGAAGAAGGCAAGGACGTCGGAGTCAAAGCCGGACGACCGCCAAAAGCCCTGTCGCCGGAGTCGAAAGTCCGGTTAGATGAACCAAAACCGGAAAGCAAACGATGTCCCTTCTCTCTATCAGGAGATATGCACAAAAAAAACAAAAAAAAAAACACAAACCAGACTGCCGGTGGCTGTGGAAGCCCACTCCGCCGGCCGGAGTCACTGTTCAATGCGGTGGAAGTTTAGAAAGAAGGCAGAGAGAAAACTAGGATATATATGAATTTAAGATAAACACAGGGAACTAGTACACAGAATTATTCAAATCTCTCAGGCTCTCTATCTAAAACTTATCAGTCTTTTTCTTTCATCCTCTCTTATTCTTCGTACTCACTTTATTTTCCTACATCCTGTGTATATATTTCTCTTAAGTTTTTTTTTGCTGGAAGAAGCACCTACATCGTGCATATAGATTATTTGCCATTGATCCTTCAGAACAAGTCTCACTAGTACGCGTCTTCCATTATGTTAGTCAATTACTAAAACTAGTTTACTTTTAAAACCACGCCAACAAAGATTTTGAAGCCCAATTAACATCTGATGAGTTTGAATCTCTCCTTCACCCTGGAGTTAACTCAATCTTTCTAGGCCAGTTTTAAATTCAAAATATGATCGATAAAAAGCTTAACTAAAAAATAATTATACATAAATTTTTGGGATTAGACTCATTCCTTAAAAAATATCATTACGGTTTCAGATATATGTTAGAAGTTTCAAAGCTTTCAAACATATATCAAGGATTTCTTATTACTTATAAGCTTATATCAAATTTATCAATTCTATAACACAGGTCAGCTACTTCAAACCGTCCGTTTACCGGTCAAACCCCGAGAAAACCCACGTGTCTCTCATCTGTTTTGTAATCATCTGTGCCGCGTAGTACGGTACTCTCCCCGTACTCGAATGCTTGAGCCGTTGATCTACGAACGCCACACAATCCATCAAGCTCTCTCTCGCCGACCCTTTCAAATCGTACGCTTGAGATCTTCTCCACAAACTCTTACCATGTGGATCATCCACACCAGATAAACACAAAGCTCTCGTAGCATCACTAATAGCAGACTCAGCTTTCTTCAACAGCAAGCAACACTGAGCTCTGTTGCTATACAACACAACCCTATCTCTCATCATATCCAACGGACACAAATCAATCCCCACTGTATAAATCTCCGTCGCTTCTTCAATAAAACCCATTAAAAACTTCTTCTTCCCCTGTTTCTTCAACGACTTCACCATCTTTCTTCTCTCTTCAAGCTCTGTTTCACTCATAAGCTTCTCCTTCTTCTTCCTCTCTACTTTGACCTCCCAAAGACACTCTATACTTCTCTGAGCTTCCTCGCTGTTCATCTTCAAACCACTGTACTTAATCTTGTGATAGTCTTGCAAAACTACTTGAGCTACTCTGTCTCCAACAACTACATATTCAGCTAAATCCACTAAACAATGCCCTGAAACATCGATAACTCGGTACCTAACGTTTGAGTCTTTAAGAAGCAACAAAAGGGTATCTAAAGCCATCTCTTTCCAATCATCAGATGATCTTGAAACATCGCAAAGTCTCTCAATCACTTCTCTAACCTCACTTACTCTGCTTCTTCCAAACTCTGTTTTGCATAGAGTCTTTATCAATCCAATACCTCCTGGTGACTTCCGGTTTACTAAACCCCCCCACATTGCACTCACTTTCTTCAAGAAACCTACCTCGCAGATTCTATCTATAGACTTACCTCGCGAGGCGAAGCAGTTCAATAGATATAAAGACCAGCATTGTAGCTGAATCCCCCATTCCTCTGCTTTTTGATTCTCTGTTTCTAACCCACCAAGCCCTCTCGTCAACAAATCGCTCTGATACTTGAGCCTCAAGCTATCTTCAACCCCAAGAAAGCTTTTGTAAACATTCTTCAAACAAGTACTAGCTATCTCCATCGAAAGCTTCACAATCTCTTCTTCGAACAAAGAAACCGCTTCAAAGCTCTTCTCATGGCTAGCTAAGTGACCAAGTGCTCGAGCCGCGGCTCTCTGCTCAACCCAACTGATTCTCCCTCTCAAAAGCTCCAACAAAGCAGGAATCACAAAGACCTTTGAATCAACCGCTAATGAAGCCAAATCCTCCTTGTTCATAGCATATGATCCGATGATATGAGCTGCGTAATAAGGAATGAAAATGTTTTGGTCTTTGAGAAGCCAAGCTGTGTTTTTGATTGATTTGTGTATGAGTTTTGACATACACTCGAACAAACCGAGCGATGGGAACTCAGGGTCGTCAGGCTCGGACATGGCTATGTTCCAGAGACCGCTCAAGACCAAGACATGGTCTTTTGACTCCGTACGAGGAATCTCTTTGAAAATCGACGCGAGTTTTGATCTTCTACGAAAAGGGTTTGGCTCTTTCATGCTGCAGAAGAAACAAGATGTGTTTGTGCATTGAGGTTCATCGAATTTGAGCATCTTCTTCTTCTTTGATTTGCCTTCTTGTTTTTTTTTTATTGTTCTCTTTGATCTTGAAAGAGAAGTAGAGATTTAACTAATCAATCACTTATGCTTTAATGCTAAAAGACCACATAATTCTTCTCTTTTGGTCGAGTTAATAATAAATAATTAGCTCGCGTGGAAAAGTTTTATGGCGGCTACCTTCTCTTTTTAGCCTTTACCTTTCCACTTCAAGTTCCAAGATCATATGTTTAATAGTATTAGTATGCATCAAGGTTTCGTGTTCTTTAACCAAAATTAGGTGGAAAATAAGGACCAAAAGGTTTGTGTTCACACAAACTCTAGATATGTGATGATGGACAAAAACCTTGGTGGTTTTGACATCTTGATGTCGTTATCTATTGTCCAAAATTTAATGAATCATTCATGTCCACCAAAATGGTTACAATTAAAGACTTTTTCATATAGATGCTCTAGGATATATTATGAGATTCACATATGATCATTCCGACTCAAATACAAATTACAATTCTAAAAATAGTTTTCAAAATCAACGTAAGTATAATTCTATCTTCAACTTAAGCATGGGAACGACACGTTGTAATTCTTACAAATGACTTGAACCCTGATGCACCAATAAAAATTACTATAGTAAACATATTAGAATTTGTGGATACAAAATATGGTAATTACTTTTAAGAATATACATCTAAAGTTTAAAGTTGTAGCTTGTAGTTTATTCATGCACACAATCAATAAATAAACCATAAAATTGATATATGGTTTAGTCAAGTTTTGTTCACTAGTTTTTAAAATTTTCTTCGAGTTTTAGTTCACGGAGTTCTATAACAGACGACACTAAAGTAATAAAGATATTGATCTGTGTTACATAGAACTTTCACAATTGTTATTAGTAACAAACAACTGGTCTAGGTTTCAATCTAGTGAAACTACTATACTAGTTATGAAACTCCCGAACTTTTATTAGTATACCAACCAAAGTTAATGCTTAGATGTTTGAGACTTCTCAAGATCAGAACGTAAAGGTTAAGTATATCTATCAAATTCAAGTCACGAGTACGACATTACGGTCTATATAATCAATGATTTACATGCCTTGCGTTGCGTACACAATTCAAGACTTCAAATGTGTATAAGAGAATGGAAAAAAAGAAAAAAAAAAGGAAGACAAGTGAAGTTGGATTTGCGGTCCCCTCCAATGAGAGTGAAGTAATGTCCCATACGAAAAGCTCTGTCCTTTGGTCTTAACAACAATATTATATCAAAATCTCTTGTTTGGGTCTCAAGAAAATGCGGCTACCTAAAAAGCCACTCTTTAAAACTCAAATTAATCATCACTAATAGTATTTGGTCTTTTACAGGTAAAATGAACTATCACTAACCTGACTGACTCATCTCCCATGTTGTTAATCATTTCTTTTCTAAGTAAGAGATTTGCAAATCAAGAAAGCCCTTTTCTGGAAGAAAGAAACAACTTTAGAGTTCAGAGTAAGTTCTCAACTTGACATGTGTATCTGTCGGAGAAACTCAATATTTAACTATTTATCAAAAGTTAAGGGCTTGAAGTTTTAATCAGTCACTTAATCCGCATGCTTAATGTGTTTTGATTCTCGTGCACTATCACATGAAATATCCACAAGAAAAGCTCTCAAAATTTTTGAATTTATGAATCATAAAAGGGTCTCACGATTTATAGAACAAAGAAAACATCCTAGGATAAGATTCTAAGTCAATTTAACTATGCAGTAACTCTGAAACCTGTTGTGGCTTCATAATTCTCGGAAAGCCAAATGCAAAGAGAGAGAGAGAGAGAGAGAGAAGAATGAACAGAATATACCAATATTATACTACTATTTCTGGGAGCTTTTATGAAAATGGGTTTTGGGTGATCAAGCAGGAGGACAAGGCTCTGTACAGAGAGAGAGAGAAAGGAGCTTTCAGTGAGAGGTTTTATGCCTCTTAGTGGCCGGTGTAGGAGGATCTTCTTCTTCATCATCATCATCATCTGCTTCTTCTGACATAGTATCTTTTCCAAAGTCATCCATTAGCTTCATGAAACAACTATCAAGCTCCGGTTCTGCTTCATAATCATTCATCTCTGTTCCATCCATCAACAGCTGCACAACAACCATTTCCAAAGCTTTTTTCCTCAACTCAACACAAACATCATAATATATGAAAACGTATAAAGAAGATAAAAAGATGCTTACATCTTCGATAGTGGGAAAGCCTAATCTCCCATATGGAAGTGGAGAGATGTTATACAGAAACTGCCCTTCGCTTTCAGGAGGAGGAGGAGCTTGAGGTATCAACACATCTTCAGTATGATGATCAGCAGATATACGTTGCCTTCCAATTTGCACGGTCGCTTCTGTGTTCTGAATACGAGCTGATGCATGAGGCAGCGACGGTTCTTCTTCCACAAGAGCATGTTCCTTACCAGTCTGTACCGTAAAGTCTCTCCGAGATGGAGCTATTGTTGGAGGCATCAACGATGATGTATGTTCACAAATGAGCTGTTCAACACGCTTCTTCAATCGTTTTGCTTTATCCTGTGCCTCATCAATCTTACACAGAATCATTCCTAGCATATCATCAGCACGATCTGACTCAGAAACAAAACAATCATCCTCAACCTCAACCTCTTTCCGACCTGTACCAGAACCTAACATAATGTCAATGATTCAGTGCTGAAACTGGAACAAATGTGTATAGAAGATGTTACCAGGAACAGGACACTGAGCTCTGAGAGTTGTTGGCTTCCGCTTTTCTGAATAAGAGAAAACGTTATGGTTGGAGATATAAGCAGCAACATCTGTTGTCTCTTCAACTCGTCTCCTTCTTCCTCTCTTGAAAGTCTGACTCTCACCACGAAGAAGAAGAAACGGTTTCGACTTCCAATCAACGCCTTCCGATATCGACTTCTGTTTACTCTGATTCTGATAGTAACTTCTGACTTGTCTGTCATACGCTCTCGCCTGACACTCGATCTCCTTAGCCTTGAGCTCTAACCACTTACACCTCCACATCAGAGGCTGACAAAACTTCCTCCACTCATCCGTCACCTTCTTCTTCCTTAAACCCAACAACTCAGTCCCATCACCAAAAGCCTCAGGTAGTGGATAATCTCTGTTTAACATGGACTCGGCTTCAAAACCATTATCATCATCATCGTCGTCACGAGCACAGAATGAATCGCCAAATGAGCTGGAAGAGGATTGACACAGCCCATCTTCTCCCTCTTGAGACTCATCAGTCAGATTCCCACGCTCCAAGATATCAACTTTGAGGTCTTCTTGTTGATTTAAGGTATCCATAAAGGCTGTTTTGCTACAGCTGAATACAAGTGAGACAATGAGATTACAAGACAAAAGTATTCAACTTTGTTCTGCTATAATCGAAACCAAGAACAGACAATAAGATTACACGACAAAAAAAAAAAGGTTTCAACTTTGATCTTACTGATTCCAAAGCCAAAGTGGGTCCAAATCCTATTAACGAAAAAGATATGATTTTTTTACTACGAAGATTTCTTGAAATCGAGTGATTCTGGTGATCTTATTAGAGGATATCACGCATGCCCGGAAGCGATTTTGATGGATCGGAATCTGTTAGCGTAAATCCAGAGTTCTTGGAGAGACTTAAAACCCTAAACCCCTAACGAGAGAGAGAGAGAGAGAGAGAGAGAGAGAGATTATTCACCGAACTAATTCGAGAAATTGACTGGGTGGGCTCTGTCTGTACTCAAATCGCTCGCTTGTTGTAGAAAAATCCAAAACAAGTTGAAAGAGTTTTAATCCCTCCAAATTAATATCGCAATGCTGTTGTCAAATATTTTTTTATTTGTTTATCTAGTAATTTATTCTTCGATTTAAAAGATCTTTACTTTCTAGTTAATATTATGAAAAACAAATATGGAAATTATCATTAAAGCAATTTTGGTTTTATACATTGAGAATATTTCCTATATCAATTCAACTTTTTGCCATAAATGCATCAATTAATATTATCAAATAAAATTTACAGTTAAATTGAGTTGTTGTTTTTCGGAATTAGTAATTTTTACCATTAATATATAAATATATTTATTAATTAATATAAAAAATGTATTTATGTTTGAATTGTCATTTCTAATAAATGTTGCCCACAATTTGTTTTCTAATAAACATCAATTGATAGAACTGATGATAATACATTAGTATATATTTAGTATATATTATAAAAAACGTCATGCTCTAAAAACTGTATAACCCTATTAATATATTTTTTTAACTGATTACTATAACACTAATAAAGCACATATAAAATTATCTTATAAATTATTATAAAATATAATTATCAGGTATTATATAATATTTTTATATTTTTGTTAAGAATAATGTTTAATATTTAATTATATCCATTAAATTATATTTTTACTCAAAATTATTTTGAAATAATATATTTTAATTAATTTCAACGATTAGTGTCAAGAATATATTTTTTTAAATTCTGTTTTAAAAATACTTTGATATTGTTAAATTAACTGATAATTATTTTATTTTTTTAAATAAAGGTTAATGTTGTACTTAAATATTTACATGAAAGCATAGAAGAATAAGCATCTAAAAGATCGAGTTAGTTTATAAATGATTTATCAGCAGTTAATGATTCACTAATGAAAACTTAATGCTCTCTAAAATCTCTATCAATTCAAGACTATAAGATGAAAGCAATTTTTGGGCATTTGGGCACTCGAAAACCGAACCGGAATCGAACCGAAAAACCAAGACCGAAACCGGACCGAAAATTACAAAAACCCAAACGGTTCCTATATTTCTAAACCTAGAAAACCGAAACCGAACCGGGACCGAATCAAAAACTGAACGGGTATCCAAATATTTTGAATATATTAAAAACATTAATTATTTCTAAAAAAATCCGAATTACCCGAATTATCCGAATATTTTTTTTCTGTTTTTCGGATTTAATCTAGGTTTTCGGAATTTTTTTCGGTCTTTTGGGCTTTAAACCCAAACTAAATCCGGATTATAAATAATTCGGTTCCACTTTGGGTTTAATAAAAAAATAAAAATCCGACCCGAACTCGACACAACCCGAACCGAACCTATCTGAAAAATGTCCGGTTCCTAAACACCCCAACCCAAATAACCCAGAAACCGAATAAACCGAACCGATCCGAAACGAAAACCCGAATGCACAGTACTAGTTTCAATGCAATGTTAAAAGACGATTGTAAGGTAAATTTAAATGTGCTAATTTGGTTTTATACAATTTAAAACAATATTTCTATTTCAAGTTTACTTGTTTTACACTAAATGCATCTAAGATATAAAAATAAACAGTAAAAATGCACTTTTATTTTTGAAAATCAGTAAATGTTATATAAATATGCTTTGTCGGACAAGGACTCTATTTTTGGTCTGTATTACTGGTAGAAATGTGAATTGTGATTTCTGGCATGCGCCTTGTAAATAATTCGTTTCGTTTTTTGTTATAAATATCAGTATAAACAACAACTCGGTTTGTTTCTTATTTTTTCTCTTAAATGATTAATCTGAACTAAGTAAAAAAAATTGATTGAATGCAGTTTCCATACAATCTTTTACAAATGACTGAGCAATGAGAGAAAAAAACATAGAAAACAAAATACTAATGAAAAGAATATAAAACACTCATAATTAAAAACAAAACAGTTGGCATTATTTACTAAGCAATAAACAGACAGTTGGTAATGCTGTTGTTTGAAAAAAGACCGAACAGTCTGTAAGATAAAGTAAAAGGTTCTAGGAGGTGTTCTTTATAAAGGTTGCAGTTCTTGCTCACCGACTATGGCTTCATCGACAGGTGTATATGGATTTGATCTTTGTTTGCGTTTCCACATCAACCAGACTCCATAAGCTAATAAACCAACAACTACAGAGACCATCACAACTGCGATCACGACAATGGTGTTGTTCATCTGCCACCTTGTCCTAAAACACGAAAGGAACAAGACTTTTCTTTCAGACAAATGGAGTGATAATCTATTCTTTAGAACTTTAGATAGAATCTGGTACCCTTCTCTTGGAGGCTCGAGTTTGTAGGTAACAAGCTGGTAGTCTCCGAAGATGTCAGGAAGTTTGATATGATGATTGCTAAACCGAGAAACTATGCTCTACAAGGAGAATGATGGAACGGTCTAAGTAAGATGATGAAAATCAAGCAAAAGTTTACTGTAAAAACATCAGATACCGTTGCTGTGACATTGGAGAATAAACTAGAAGATTCAAGAGGGAAAACAACAACTCTGATTAGAGAGTTGTTTCCATTAGAGGTGAGGTTTGATAGATAGACCTGTGATGGATGACTCAGATATTAGCAACATAAAGAAACAGTGTTGAAGGGGTTACAAGCTATTGTGTGTTTATCAATAAGGCTTACCTGTGTAGGTTTGATATCGAGCTCCTTGGAGAATACATTGAAGAGCTCTTCAATGCGAGGTTTCAGATATGATGAATTCACTGTTAGTTGGATATCAAGGTTTATTTGACCAATCCGAATCTTCTCCCCTGAGGAAATATGTACAGAAACATCAAGAGACATGATGACAATAGGTTCTTCTTTAGTTGCAATTTTTCCAGTACAAAAGAGTTTTAGATGAAATCACTAACCTGAGAGATTGCTTGATGTATTGAGAGATGGATTTGAATCATTTGAAGGCAATTTTGCAGGTGGTGGTGGTGGACCTG
This sequence comes from Brassica carinata, assembly GCA_016771965.1. Classification (NCBI taxonomy): domain Eukaryota; kingdom Viridiplantae; phylum Streptophyta; class Magnoliopsida; order Brassicales; family Brassicaceae; genus Brassica; species Brassica carinata. Next base: position 17,292,725 of record CM028691.1, read on the forward strand.
GTGGTGCACCATCGATAGGAAGCCTATCCGATAACTCTGAACAATTAGTTCTCCAGAATCCAACCTTAGAATTCTCACGATCATACACAACAAGTGTGTTGTGAACCACAATTCCTAATCAAACACACAAGATATTGCGTTACCAGTGAAGGTAGCCAAAATGAAAAGAAACTGAGTAAAATGATATCTACCTACCTCCTAAAAGAGTCGTATGATCTTTCCCATTTGGGAACACACCGAGACAGTACGCCCCATGCACCTTGGAATGCTTTTATTGAAAAAAAGATAATCACATCAGCTGCTACAACATTAGCTATAGAGAGAAAATGAAACTTCATAAGAGGTTTAAGGACTAGATAACTTACACGGAACAAGTAGTTTTCAGGAGACAAAAGCCATGACTGTCCACTCTTAAACACCATCTCCACTGATGGGAATATCTTCGAAAGTCCAGAGGCATCGTTACTTGAACATAACCCAAAGTTACTGTCAGTATCTTTCCATGATTGAAAGGTTTGATAACAAGCTTGCAAAGACATAATAATACCTTGGAGCAACATGGAAGCAAGTATCTTTAAAATTCGGATCAGGGCCATCAATCTGCTTCAATGGAGAAGCTTCCCTCATCACCTAGACAATACAACAAGGTAAGTGGCCAGTGTAAGATAAGCAGAAAACAGAAGAGAAAAGATTTGAGAGTCTTACAGCTTCTTCAAAAGCTGCAAAGGCTGCGTCAGGGAGATAAGCATAGGTTGTACCACTGTCCAAAACGGCACCGTGTTCTCCATCAAAGACTCCAGAGCTAAGCGACAAGTGCTTCCCAGCAACACGTATCCCCGTCAAATCTATATTGTAATATGGACTGTCGCCATCCCGAAACTAGAGTCAAATGTGTGTTAAACCGTAACTGTCAGGAAAGATCCAAAATCCCCCAATCAGGACCAAAAAAAGGCAAATCCTTGAGAACAACATACCTGCGATCAGGGTCGGAGTCGGTGAAAATCATATCAGAAGGGTAAGGAAAGCCTCCAAGAACCATGGAACCTCCACCGATATCCATCCCTCCGTAACACAAGGCAAAAGAGTTGCTTATCAAACCCTTATCCACCAACTGATCCACAAGACTTAGATCCCCTTGTCCTAACCCGATAATGCCATCAGCACGTTGACTGTAGAGATCACCCGTCTCCACAGTCTCGCAGCCGAAGACAGCTCGGTGAGGTGTAAGCTGGCTCTCATTGCCGAACGAGATAAGGTCTTCACCGAGCACGCCTTTGCTACTGCTGTGTTCAGCGTATTCTCTCTCGTAAACGCATTGCTCTTTATCGTCGTCACAGTTACAGTCCAAGTTGCATTTGACAGGTTGGTAGGTGGTGGACATCTCCGGCTGAAACTTTGGATCCTGGTTGAATTTGTTCATCAAAACAAGACAAAGATTGAAACTTTCTCTTTAATGGTTGGTTGGAAATCTGATTACCTGGTGTTTGCCACACTGTTCACAGTCGGAACAAGGGACGTAGGTGACCGTACTCCCGGAATCAACTATCAGAGCAAACATCTGTGGAGGCGTACCAATCCATAGCCGCGTCGTGTAATACCTGCGAAATTTTGATAATGCATTTCTCAGATCGGCATTGAAGCAAGGAAGGGAGGTGATTGATTAATTTTACCCGTTAAGGAGAAGATCGTCGTAGAGTCGCATGCGAGAGTTGGGTAGTAGTGATTTGTGGAGCTTTCGATGATGAATAGAGACGGATCTCGAGGAAGAATTGGGTTGAGAGAGAAAGAGAGGGAAGAGCATGGGACGGCGTGATCCATCCTTGGGAGGAGACATGTTTTCACCCGACGCGATTGGAAGAGATAGATAGATTAGGAGGGAGACGGTCGCGCCGATCGACACCAGCGCCATTTTTAATCTCCGGATGTGACAGTACCGATCCGATGGGGGGAATAAGAAGACGACGATGGGTGAGTGAGTGAGTGAAAGAGGATATGCGAGTCAAACGTCAGATCTACGGCAACCAAAGCTACTTTTGCTTTGAATACAAAACCAGCAACCAGGTCATCTAAACCAGATACGACGTAGTTTTTACCTAATTGGCTTTTTTTTCTCTCTCTTTTTGCTTTTATATAGATTTGGGCATTTAACTTTTAATAAATGGGTTAATTTGGCTATCACTAAAATGAAACAGTTGACCAAAAAAAAAACGCAAAAAAAAAAATTTGACCATAAGACTCGAGGGTGTTGATGAGAGACTTAGATCTATATTTGAATTTGCTGATTTTAAAAATTGATAGGTTTGTTCAATTTGGAAAAAGTTGTAAGGAGTTTTGTATATTGTTATAGTGATTTTTAAGAATTTAAGTTCTCTAAATTTGATTTCTATTTTGTATTGAATTATAACGAGTAACCATGTTTATCCGGTACATGAATAGTTTTGTAGAAATTGTTATTCAATTTTTCCCCATCAATTGTTGTTCTCTTTTATTGAAACATATTTTTTCTTTTCTAAATTCATAGTGTTGTACTATCCTAAAATTATATAAACTAGGGGCATTGCCCTCGCACAAGCGCGGGGTTATGGATAGGGTTTCATCTCAATATTTGTTAGGGTTATTGTAGTTGTGAGTTTTGCGTTTTCGGTTGATAATTGTTTTTCAAGTTTTTTTATTATTATAGGGTTGGAGTTGTGATTATGAACTGTGTAAGCATTGTTCTCCACTTATGAAGGACTAAACTGTGTTAGTAATGTGACTGATATAGTTCGTAGTGTTGCTTGCTGTGTTACTGAGACTTATTGTTTGTTTGTCTTTTTAATTTGTTTCTTGTACAGTTGAGAGTACATAAATTATATTAAGATTATTGAGATTATCTTTATTTCTGTATATTTTTTCTCTAGTTTAGTTGTTTAAGTTGTGTGTATTAAGTAATATTTTTTATTATGTCTGTTATATGTTTTTTATTTTATTTTTAAACTTGTTGCTTTTACCGAACTTTTAAAACAAATACATGAAGACTTGTAGAAATAACTATAAAATGAGTGATAATTCTGAGTATTTGGGTCTTAATGGGTTTTAAACAAATTTATGAATTTCTCATAAGAAGACAATAGCATTGGTCTACTGACATTGAGCATGTAAGCTATTTTCATAAGACAAGAGGAGTGAGTAGGTGGAGATGTTGTTACCGCCTTTGTGTCTGTCGGGATTGTCTCTTGTATCTCTTTGTGTGCCTGTGTTTGTTTCTCTTTTATTTGATGGTAATATGTAAACAAAAATCGTTGTTAGTTGTATTTATCAGAGTTCATAACTTACTCTACTTTTTCGTTTAGGTGATTTCACTGATCTTGGTTGTCTTCTTCGTCTTCTTCATAAGCATCTGCGAAAGTATGTTTGTAAATTGTTAAATATCTGGTCGTGTAGTTTGTATTTGTTTAGCTGACTCGATGTATATGTCGTTGAGTTTTAGTTAAGGTGCTTGGTTTGGTATATTTGGTTTGAAGTTTATTTGTAAAGATTAGACAAAAAAAGAGAGGTGATCATTAATGATTCGTCTTTTTTTTAGATTATAGTTTTTGGTGTTTTGATTATTTGGGTTGTTGTGGTTTCTTTTAAGCTGTAAAATAAAGGTTTGTGTGAAATTAGATTGATAAGTAAGAGAGATAAATAGATGACCACAAATTTTGGGTAGGAAATATTTTTGATCATTGATGTTAGCACAATATAGACAGTAATTGTGCGTTGATTTTTTCTTACGGGTCAATGAGGAGACGGATAATGACTCGAGTTGTTTCTTTAGTGAGGTCAGAACCCTGGACAGAACGGATTTGCCCAACCACATGCGAGTTTAAATATCAATTATAATATCGAAACATAATATAAACCCAGATGTAATATGATGAGTTTTAGGTTTGTGTTTGCAATCATTTGGAGATTGTCGAACAGCCTAATCATGACTGGAGATTGATCTCAAGAGCACCCGTGATGACTTCATCAATAATGGTTGGTGAGATGAAACGAATGAGGAATGGATGATCAGTTATCTTGTACATGCTTGAGCACCTAGCAACCTCTCAAAACGATCGACTTTCACGAACCGGCTTTCAAAGATGGCCTGTAAGGATTAGCACATCCGGCGGGAATGAACCCATGAATCACGGAATATGCAAATAATATTATTCAACAAAGAATCAGGAAATCAATTAAAAACAATTATGTTAAATAAGTGTGATAGATCGAAGATTAACTTACGATAAACTCATTATCTTTCTTGAAGTTCAGGGAATCCCAAAAGCGGAGGAGGCCAGCGATTATGCTCTGACTACTACGACCAAGACGGAGAGACTCGAAGGTTGAGTGACGGACGCCGGTGACGCTCGTTTGAGAAACTGGAGAGGCAGAGGGAGACATTTTCTAGAAGATGGTTAAAGCTAAGAGGAATCAATGAGTTTTGTGGAGATGCAGATTGGATTCATCAAAGATGAGAATCATATATATATATATATATATAGGGTTTACAGAAGGGATACAAACCAGGAACATTTATGATCAAGCGATTTAAGATGGAGAGATGAAGAGTTCACCGGTGAAAAAAATAGATTACGAACACACAAACGGCGCAACTTTATAACTCAGGCTTATCTGACACAATGATGAAAAGAATCCTAACTCATGTTAAACGACGACGGTTTACAGTATGGAAAACTATAATTATTGCAAACTTGAGCTTTTTCTTAATATAATGTGATGAAACTCATTTAAAAATGAAACTCATAATACAGTTGCAGGTCCGACCCACAAAGAAAGCCCAAGAAGTAAGGACTTCCAACCTTCATAAATATATATTAGTTTCGGCCATCAATGTACAAAATATCATTTAGTTTAGTGGTATAAATGTTGGTGGTTGTATCTCAATAACCCGGGTTCAAATCATGGGTTTGACATTTTTTCACACTTTTTTAAAGTGGGCCCCACAAAAACGCTGACGTGTCACGTCAGGAATGAGGCAACTGCCTCATTATATTATAGATTCACACAAAATAAATAATCAACCAAACACAAATAAATTTTTCTAAAATTTAATTATTTTTATTAGATTCATTAATTTTTTAGAAAGAAAATATGATTAAAAATAAAAATATTATTTACAAAGAACTTGAATAATGTAAACTTTTGAAGATACATTAAGTTAACTAGCTCACTAAATAATATTATTAATATAATATGTAAATCTATAAAACCGTATAGACTTGAAAATATAAAATCGTATTCATTTATATTATAAATTTTCTTAATATAATATAAATTCTACAATAAATCAGATGGTTTACTGTATATAGAATAATATATACATGTAATATTTGTTTTTTTAACACAATATTTACATGTAATAAGGACATGAAATTATGATATAAATATCATTGGAAAGTTACTTACCTATTTATTTACAGAAATGTAAATAAAATTATAAACAAATGAAACTAGAGAAGAGAAAAAGAAGGAAAAAAAAAGAAAATTGAAAAAAGAAGTGGATCAAATATCTATATAAAATGTGTTATTATACACAAAAATATATAATAGAATAATATATCTGTGCTAATAACAATTTATATATTTTGAAAGAAATTTTTATCCATTTAAATTTTTTAAAATATATTATATGTAAATTTTAAAATATACTATTATTTAACGGAAATATATTGGTAAAAAATTATAAATCAAACGAAATGAGAGGAGAAGAAGAAAAGAAAAAATGAAAAATGAAATGAATTATGGATGTGATTGGTTAAAGATAAATATAATAATATTACTTAGAATACATAGTATAGTCTATCAATGTAGTTGACATGGTTATAAATTGAATTATAATATTTTATAATTATAAAAATATAACTAGGTGATTCTCTGGTGCTTATGTACAGAAATAAATACTTACAAAATAATCAAATAATAGTCATTATTAAATACTCACTTTCTTTGTTTATAATTTTCATGTAACTTTATAATTTATATTTATAATAAATAAATAAAATTGTATTAGGTATTACTATAATATTATGCAGTGATAACAATAAGAGGGTATTCAACTAAGAGTTTGAGGTGGTTTGTATAAAAATGAAAAATTCATTGTTATTCAAATGTGGATTTTAAAACCACTTTAGACTTTAGTGTTATTTAACATGTTATTTCATAAAACATTATAAAATTTACTGTTATTGAACAAAATTTAAGGTGAACATTTTAGAGTGCTTTAAATGTGTGTAGAGTGTTTGAAATAAGATTCTTAGTTATAAAAATAAAAATCTCATTGTTGATGAGATTTTAGAGTGGTTTAACAAAAATCACACTAAATTCTTAAATTTACCTACAATAATCTAAAAGTCATTAAAAATCAAATCAATTGAAATTTTAGATTCAGTACACTCCCTAATATAGGTTTGTTTATAAGTTTTAAGTTATTTTAATTTATATCATGCAAAATAATATTGTATTGAGTATCATTATGCTCTCATCTTAAGTTATTTTAAATTGATTAAACAAACTTTATAAATTAATTGAATTTTTTAATGTTAAAATAAGTTGTATAATATTTATTTTATGTAGCTTAATTAACATTATTAAATTGTTTTGTGTAATTATCTTTCTAATAATTTAGTTCATATTATAACCAGTTTATAATTAATGTTAAGCATTTATCTTCATATATTATATATCTTTCACCCTTTCATAATTATTTTGTTATTATATCTATTGTAAAATATAATTATTTTCAATGTATAATATTTATATATATATGATGGAAAAACAATCCTCTTTATATGGGGCCGTCTATATCTACTTTCGCTTATTTTTGGCCCAAAACGTGTTACAAAATTCAGATGACGTCACTAGAACCAACGGTCAAATGCTATCTTTCTGAGGTTGATCTTCAATTTCAGAAAACCTTGCTGTGAATTGTTGAGGGATCTCACGCTTTCTATAGTATAAAGTTTTTGAGAGAGAAAAAAAAAACAGATTTTGGTTAATTTTAGTGGCAGAAATTAGAATATTCATGATTTTGAGATTCTCTGTGATTTTTTCTAGGTAGAAGATCACAGGGAAAGGATCTACCAATACTCACTATTAAACGTCATATTGGTGCTTAGTAGCCACAGGCTTGCCTTAGTAGTTGGAACAGATGATATCTACGGTTAAAGTCGGTTTAACTCATAAGATGTGCTATATAACACAAAAGACTCTGTATTGATATAATGGATAGAGACCAAACGTTGAATTTCCCATGGACTCGAAAGTAATAATCATTAATAATGATAACAACTTTGGTTTTGTAAATGAAATGTTAATGGGATGTTTCCACTCAGTGCCGACTCTAAGGGAGTGCTGAGGGTGCAACAGTACATGGTCCAAAATTTTTCCTATAAATTTTTTTAGGATTTAAGGTCCTGTATTTTCAAAAAGATATTTTTATCTGGCAAATTTTGCAGAGAGTGCTCAACAAAATATGTAGAGGAGTGTATCACTGGGAAGAAGAAACAATAAATACACACCTTTAACTGAAATTGGAAATTAAAATATATTTTAAACTATTTGAGTATTCTGGTCCACAAATTTAAGCACAGAGATTTTGTTTTTCATTTTATCATTACTGCAAATAATTTTCTTACAAACATATTTTAATGTAGAGCACAGGGCCCACGAAAAGCTTAAGCCGGGCATGTTTCCACTGGTTGCTAATGTGAAGAAGCGTATCTACTTTCTATATCGATTGGTTTTTGGGTGAGATTCTGAGAGTAGCTTCAACAGCAGGATCTACAAGAAGTTCTCATCACTAAAGAAAAATGAAAAATAAATTAAATTTGAGAGAGAATAGCAAAAGGTTCTAACTGCAGGATTTTAAGAACTGGATGAAGACTATAAATGACATATGTTGGTGTAATAATATGTTAAACGGTTTTAGAACCTTGGAGAGATTGTAAACGTTAATGTTGCCCTGACTGGAATAGCTTCCTGGAGTGTGTTGTAACATCGAATAATTGACACACTGATTAATCTTTGAAACTCCTAACATCCTGAGAGCACCTGTAATGGTAAAAATATATGAATCCTTAGTTCAAAAAAATTATTATAAAATGATATAGGTCTCACTTTTTTTGGTTTTGGTGGCAACAAAATCCTTCTGTAAGGATCAATTTTCTGGCAGGTATGTTACTGTGCAATGGCTCCAGAGCATGCGATTGGTCCTCTCTCTCTTTTCTTTTTTTAAAGTTGAAAAAATAATAATAATAAAATAATATAAAAAATATCTGAATTATCGAGCCAACAGAGTATCACGGTTGCTGCTGCTTTAAGACTAGTTACAATGGACCTGTTGAATAATTAATTCAACTGTTGAATGCTTGCAGTGGGTCTGTTGAAAAAAATTAAAACATTAGTGGATTGTTTGCTGTTGAATTTATTCAACATGTTGAAAGCCAAAAGGGTGGGGTCCACAACAATCTGTGTGCTTTCTTATTGGTTCTTGATATTAACTGATTTTTTCATATTCACCTTTCTTATTATAAATCATTTATTCAATAGCAAATTAATTAATTTATTTTATTACATTATACCAAAATTTATAATTTTTGATGATCTATAAATAGAGACTAGTTTTATATATTTGGACATATACAAAAAAAAAATCCTTTGCCATGTATTTTAAACATTTTTAATCAAATTCTATTATATTTTTATTAATATTTCATAAAATTTCAACTCTAATTATTTTTTATCAAATTTTATAATTTTTTTAATTTTTTTAATTTGTATTCTTATTATTTAGTTACAAAATTATAATATGAAATATGAAAAAAACAAAAAGACAAGATATTGATTTTTTCTTTTACAAAAATAATTATAAAATATAAATATTAGATGTAATATGTGGAAGAAAGAGAGGATGATATGTTAAGGTAAAAGGTAAAATAGGATGTTGAAAAAGTTAAACCATTGTACATAGCCTAGGGGAAAAGATTAATTCCTAACGTCTTATTAGTTATTATTTATAGCTTCATGCTGACAAAAAAAAAGATTTATAGCTTCAGAATTTAGTGTTTTTCTTCTTTCTTTCTTGAAAATATTAAAATGTCTAGTACTACTTCCAAGAAACACAAGATCTCAGAGATCACAGAACAAATAGTCCTTCTGAGTGGTTTGGTTTTGGACTGGTACATTCATTCCTTTTCAACCAAAATCTTCAATTTTAATTTTATTTATTATTATTAGTATTTATTTTTTTTGAATCTCTTCAATGCTATTCGGTGCTGTGTAACAACAAGACTCTTCATGGAAGGTATTTTTATTTAATGTTTTGACATGACATTGCAACTGCAAATATAACAAGATAATGTGATATACTGATATGTGTACGTTCCACGTATATTATGTGCATATCTTCCCCCACACCATTTTGCTTTTCACCACTACTGAAAAGAAACAAGTACTCAAACCAACCCAATTGTTTGGTCTCACTTCATATCCTTTCAAATCAAAATCTCTAAAAATGGAAACCGTTAATAAATGTTTTATAGAAGCCAACAATGCTTAAGAAGGCCAACCAACTCTTTACTTGTCTCTTTAATTCAATGGAAAATTTCCTCAAATCTGTACCAAGTTAATAAACCAATAATGTCATGTGATTTTTCAGAAAAGGACAAGCAGCACAATGATAACGATGGTGTTTATGAAGCGAACCATGAACATGAATAAATGATTTGGAGAAGAGTGTATTTGGTTCTAGTTGTGTCCAACCAACTCTTTAGTTGTCTCTTTAATTCAATTGACAAATTTCTCAAATCTGTACTAAGTAAATAACTAATAATGTCATGTGATTTTTTCAGACAAAGGACAAGTAGCATGATGATTCACATTGGTGTTCATGAAAGATCGTGACAATGGCAAAGGATGTAAGGTGAAATTTGATCATCATCCAACCAATGAAACAAGTAAAAGATCTTTCAAATAATCAAATACTGAAGAGTACACCATTTGAAACCGTCCATAAACTCATAAACTCAAGAGCCGAGTAAACACATAATGTTCCTGCCTTACCATATAGCCGATAATATGTAAAAACAGGGGAAAACATATCTTATATGTTTCTAAATTATTAGCGAGGACTACTTGTGAACACATCGAGAAACATTCTGCTTACTGAAGGCAGCTTCATCTGCTGCTCCTGCACTCTTCTCCTCTTGAATAGAGGCTCTGGAGACTGTGATGCAGACACTGAAGCAGACGCAACCCATGACTCGTTTGAGCTATCAGAGTTGAATGATGCTTCAAATACACCAGTTGGACTAGCGGGTTGCATCAAGTTCATCATCCTTTTCTTGCTTGGAATGTGATCAAACACAAACTCATAGCATTTATTTACTTTCTCCTGCTCAGGCAATATTAATATGGAATCAGTTCTTGATCTTAACACTAACTACATCGGCATTTATTGATCCAAAACTTGAGTAATAATAATACCACATACCGGATCGACTTTGAGTAGAGTCATGAGCTGAGATTCGTATTCAGCTTCGTCACACATCTTGAAATCTCTAACGACAGAGACCATTATTGCAGTGGCTAACACAGAAGGACTGTAACTTAGAAACCTCGAATCTGAAAACCAAAACAATCACAATTCAGCATCAAAGAGATCCAATGAAAATCATGTGAGTTCAAGAGGACTAGGAATTAGTTACCAGGAACAACGGAGAGCAACAGAGATTCACATCTACTCAAGAACTCCAATTGCTGGTGAGATTTGGAGCTGCATCGACGGATAATGTGATCGAAAAACGAGATAGGAGTCACGGGATGCATCCTCCATTGAAGAGTAGAGAGAATCAAAAGCTCCATTCTCTGTATGGTTTTAGCCTCAAAGACATATCTTGCATCTCCCACCTTACCAAACACACACAAAAGAGACACTTCAACGAACAGACAAGCGACATTACAGAAACTGAATCTGTGAAAGGAGTGAACTTACTTGAAGATCTAAGAGCAACGGAACTCGGATCTCTTCAACTTTAGCAGCTAAAGACAGACAAGCCACAGCTGTAAGCTGAGACATCCATGGCTTGTTTGTCTGAAACTTCCCGGTCGTAATAAACCTATCGAAGTAGTTAACAGCAAGAAGAGCCGTCAACGAATTAAACCCATAATAAGTTTTCACTCTAAAGATCCAATCAAGAGCCTTTTCACGACACAGAACAAGAAACTCATCTAACACTCTGTCGGAAAGACACGGCCTTAACTCGTTTTCTTTCGAAATCAAACTCAACAACTCGTCGTCATCCCACAACATGTCATGATCAAGAAAACCCAGATGGAAAAACGAAAACTTGTCAGATTTCTCGGGCTCTTCCTCGAACCCATGACTCTCTTCCTCGCAGAAAAGCATACAAAACGGTGCGTTTTGAACTTCTTCCTCTTCTTCTAAACCCATCTTCTATCTTCCTCTTGGGAGGAGAAGAGATTGTGAAAGTGCTTTGTTCATTCTGCCATTATAGATCTCTCTCTCTCTCTCTCTCTCTCTTTCTCCCTATGGATGCTACTGCAGAGAGGAAAAAAGTAGTGAAGACAAATGCCAAGAAAGTGAAGGGTTTTAATCTCACGCTTGTCCTCTTTTTTTTAAAAAAAAATTTGTTGTTTTATTTTCAATATTTTCTTTTCATTTTTAATTAATTTTTTTCTGTCTCTTTTTTTGTTTGTCTATCTATACTAATAAAGTAAGCTTTTTTATCTCCTTGGGGAAAAATGCCATGTGGCATTTTCTTTTTAATAATTAAAATATTTTCTCAATTTAAATTTAATGAATTTTAGTATTAATTGTGAAATAAATTGGGGTTTTAAACTTTTTTCATACTGGTCCAAACATTTATAAGAGTGTTTTGAATCTAACCCCAAGTAGTTGAACCGATAAATCCGGTGATCCAATATAAATCGGTTGAGTTTTGTGAAAACCCATAAAACACACAAAACTCACTAAAACTCAATACATGTTAAAAGACTGGTTAAACCGATAGATAATTTTTATTTTTACTATTTTTAGTTCAAGTTATGTTTTAAAATTATTTTTTATATTCTAAATTTCTAATTAAAAATTAAAATTTTCAGTTTTATTGTCGTCTTCCTCTTCTTACACTATAATTTCGTTTGCAAAAAAGTGAGTCATGATTGTGCTTGAGCATACGTCAGTAAAACAAACTAAAGCACGATGAGGCTTATTATTCCTCTACACTACAATTTACGTTTGCAAGAAAGGTGAGTAAATTATTTTTATTTTTATTTAACTTAGTTTATAACAAATCATTACATTTTTAATTCTGAGATCAAAAGAATAAAATCATATGATCATGTGAATTACAAAACGAGTTTTGGATTGTTGAAGAAGAAAAACGGCGAGCATGACTATAATAAATTAGAGAATGCTCTTGCTGAAGAATATCCCAAAGATGATGAAGTGACAAATTTAGAAAATTTTGTTGGTAAGTTTTAAAATTTAGAGAAAACAAAAATTAGTTGATGTGATCTGGTGTTAGTTTATTTTTGTTATTGACAATTTATTACAATGATGTTTTAATTTTAGTTTATTTTGGATTGGAAGTTTAATTTTATGTCTTGATTTTTTAGATGTCATAACTCTTATGTTACAATTTTTTAAATAGTTAAACTATTTCTTAATATTTTGTATGTACACTTAAAATACTTACCTTTAGTTTTTATATATATTTGTTTTCATAACTAATATATTATTATATAATAAAATAATTCATTTATTAATCCGCGATTCATCCGGTTGATCCAATGATCCAGGTGATCCGTAAATCATCCGATTCAATGTCGGTCGGGTTTCAAAACACTTGGTTTATAGGATTTCTTTGTATTTGATGTTGACGATGGAGAAAATAGCCTCTCATATTCTCCTTCTTTAACGCAATCGACGTAATCGTTCATATAATCAATCCAGAAATCTCACTCATCCCACTATCTCCTATTGAATGCTTCTTTAGTTCCTGCTTTCTGGTTTCATTGTATATGTATAGGCGGTGTGAGAGTTCGGACGATAATCCCTTTACTTTTCCCAATTCAATCATTGTCGAATTCCCAGTTTCATTGCTCGGAGTTGAAGACAAATCGGTGTAGAGATATTCAGACTAGGATACAACAATTTTGGCAAGCCTGAAATGTTAAGAAAGAGGTGAGATATTGGGGTTGATATGTTGTTGATTAATGGGAAGGTACACCGGTTTCTTATTTCAGTTTACCAGTTAATGATTGCTTACTTTTAAAGTGTTAGTTTTCTTATGCATCATTTCCTTTCTCAGGTGGTGCTTTTACATGCGTTAATCAACTTTCTCAGGTTTAACACCTTCAAACATTTCTTGAAAGAAAGCTCATCATGACATGGGTATTTAAGTTTCAACTAAATTAACTTTTTTTACGACTATTGATTTTTATTCTATTTTTATTAATCAATTAGTAACAATTACTTATGTTATTCTACTTTGAACTAAACAACTTCAAACTAAATAATATACTATGGTCGCAAACCACTATAAAAAATATCATAAAATATCTTTTTTTACATATTTTCATTTTACATATTTTTAACATATTTTCTTTACTAAGACCATATAATAAATTATAAATTTAAATAAGAATACAACATACGAATCCGGCGCGTAGCGCCGGAATATCACTAGTTATTAATATTATTCGGATGTTTGGCGCGCGATTAAATTGATCAAACCGTTCTTTTTATTTATTTTTATCAATAATACTGAAGTAAATTGAGATAAATTAGTGGGTAAAATTCTTTTTGCACAGAAAAAAATTATGAAAATAGCACTTGTAAAAAAGACTTAAAATATTATTAATTAATAGATAAAATAAAATTATTTTAAACACTAAACTCTTACTTTAACGCCACTTCCTAAATACTAGATTTTCTAATCAATGAATCTAAAATCCAAATATAACATTAAATAGTTTTTTAAAACTTTTGTTAATATTATTTTTATTAATTGTTTTATTTGTATGCTATTTTTGTTGTTTTAGTGTTATTTTAGGATATTTCTAAATTAATTAAGAGGTAGCTACTTAGCTAGCCATACGTAATATTACGAAAAGCTGTACTCACGCACTCATTGCATGTATTTCACACGCTCTTAAATCCCTGTTCGTCCGATGCGAATAGTAGCTGTTTCATTTGGAGCGTGAGGTGTACGCGATATTGAAGAAGTGTTGGAGTTCTTGGTGGTGGGTAAATCGTTGACCATTAATTATTTCTGTCATCTTTCGGTTTTGAGCATCGATGATTACAAGTAAATAATACAAGTAAATATTCTTTAAATTATTAATTTGGTGCAATGTATTTTTTTTTTTTGAAAAAGGGCTTTTAATGTATTCTTTTAAATTATGCAAACTTTGAAAAATCAAATTATGTGAAGTCGTTGTCTATTGAAGTTAAAAAGCAATATTTGGAATTTTGGATCATTATACAGTATTAGGTGTTACATTAAGTAAAAATTGTCTGAAACATTAAATAAAAGTAATGTGTTTTTTCCGTCAATTAAATATGCTATACGGAAAGGATGATTTATATTGATACTCCCTTCCTTCCTAAATGTAGGATGTTTAGGACAAAACACACATATTAAGACAAAATTAATTAGGAATAGAGGGAGTATATAACAATCATATAAAACAATCATATAAAAAATCACTCTTGGGGTCACATATGTCAGACTAAAATCTACGTGGACGAATGAGAAGCTTTATCTGGTCAATGAACTGACATAAACATTAGTAAAAGAAAAATCATAAGCAGTAACGGTAAAAAAAAACTAGATTTTGATCCGCAAACCGTGTGAGTATTTTTTTCATTTCATAAATATATAATTTTGTTATTATTGAAAATGTATTAATATATAATAATTTATTTATATATTTTAATTGGTTATTGATTGATATTACATATTTATATATTTTTGAAGTCAATATAATAAATTCATAATAAAATAGAAAATCTTTTCAATTTTTTTTAATTTCTGCATTTTTACATTTATTTAGTTATACTATTGAGAAGATATTTGTTGAAGATGATTTATATATTTTTTACTGTGTCTAAAATATATATACTTTATCATCTATCATTTTAATTAGGCCCGATACTTCTTATCCGAGATTCGGATTCGATCCGAGATTCGATCCGGATCCGCTCCAAAAATCCGGATATCCGGAATGACTGAATCCACCGATTTTGAGAGGTACGTACTTATTGAAAAACGCTCTCAGGCACAGCTTTCAAGGGGAACTAAACCACCGATTTTGCAACTCCCATGGTTTTGACAAACCCGGTTTATTTCCTCTTTTGTCTAATTCATGTCGCTATGAGCCTCTGACCGTTTCCATCTACCCTATTTTCCCTCTCTTTTGGGTAATTTTTTCAAATCTACAAAACCGCCTATCGTCTTCCTAGTTTTTTCACCGGTCAAATGACCGAGGGGAGTAGCTCCGACGTCTCTCCCGACGTTCTTTCCTTCCTTCGGTTCCCCCCAAGCCCCCTCAAGTTTGTGGCCTCCACATCTGTGACACTTACCGCCTGAGGAAACAGAGCAGCTAGAGTCGACTGTATACTCCTCTAGTCCTCTTCCTCTTCTTCTCTACCGCGACAAATCTCATCAAGCTTTCATCTTGTGTCTTCGCTCTCTTCTGCACATCCCTTTCTTCAGCAAATCCACCGGCAGTTATCTTCATATTAGCCATGTCTCGTCGTCTCCCAGCTGAGGAAAAAGGAAAAGGTCAAGCGGCTCTTCCATCTACCGGTGGATGTAAAAGGTTTCGTGCACCGGATCTGGATACCTCTAATCTAATTCGCGCGAATTCTCTAACCCTTATTGGTCGTCTGACGAATCCGCGGGAACAATCTATAAGAGAGGTAATCTCTTTTCTTCTAAAGAAATGGATCCTAGAAGGCCCAGCTACAGGATAGGATCTCGGACTCTCCTGCTTCAAATTCTCTGTAAGCTCGGAAAAGGACATGAAGTATGTCCTCGACAACAGACCCCTACCATTTTGATGGGTGGATGGTGATTTTAGAGCATTGGGAACCCATTATCTCAAGCTCCTTCCCTTTCTAAATCCCCTTCTGGATCACGCTGCAAGGTCTCCCCTTACACTTTTGGCACCATAAGATGATCTACCGAATAGGTCATACTTTAGGGGTGCTGGACACCTACGATATTTCAGCTTCCTTTACTCGTATGAGAATTCTTCTTGATGGTCTTAGTCCCCTGGTGAAGGAACTCGCTATTGACTTCAAATCAGGAGAGGAATGCATTCTGAAATTGGAGTATGAGGATCTCCAAAACCATTGTACGATCTGCTTCAGACTCACTCACAGAGCTTCTGAATGTCCAGAGAAAACCCTCCTTGAAACTGCTCCTTCCCCCTGTACGACGTCGGGCCTGGCCAAGAACAATTCTGAGAATGTTGTGCTTGCTCACGATGGAACCAGAAAGGAAGTTGCTATTCCTCATCCCTGCTCGAAGGAGGACTCATCTTCATTTAAGCGCTCTTCCTCGCCAGCCTCTCCATTCTCCCAATGACTTGATCGGCACGGCAGGCCTTTCGGTGAGAGGATTTCCTTACCTTCTAAACAATTGCGGCCACTAAAGAACAAGATTACCCCGGAAGTTATCGTGAGGAACCCCGTTTCTCTGACAGATGTTGATAACGTTCGCCACCATCTTCGAACGCAATGCGATACATCCACTCACTCCCGAGATTTAAGGGAGTCTAGGAGGGGAGAAACCACCAATCATAGGAACGCAACTCGATCGCGAGGCCCCTATTATCGGCCTGTGAAACCCAAACATCAGGAAGCAAGAGACGCCTCTCCTCAACCAGTACGAGAAGACTGCAGAACCATGTCCCATCAGCGATTACCTTCTCCAGAATATCATACTTCTCCACCCTACATAACGAACAGAGCTTCTCGCAAAACAACCTCCAACACTCTCAGACGATCCTCGAATGGACTTTTGAAGCCTCCAACAAATCACCAGGAAAAAACGCCAGCTGCACCTACTACTACAGCTGAAGATTGCAAAGTCAATAGCCACCCACCTAGGGACCAGAACGCTATGCTTCCCCCACGACCACTGTTGGAACGCAACCTGAATATGTCTGACTTCCCGCCACCTCCTCATATCCCGACAATGCATCAGGTGATAGATGATCTGAGGAAAGCCTCATACCAGTATGCTAACCACCCAGATCCAACGGAGAGTGAAGCTCGACGGGTTAGAATACTGGAAAGTGAAGCAAGAGGCAAACTGGAAGATGCTGCGGCAAGAATTATTGCAAATGTCACAGAGGCAACATCTACAGTATCTTCGGCCCAACAACTAATCTGTTTCCACCCCGAACCGGGGTTTAGAAACCCTCCTGAGCAAAAAATCTCCTTTGCCAGCGAAAATGATGAAAGGACTTTGGAATCTCGACGTGTATCCAACGAAAAGTCACGTCGCGGCCTCCAAAGCCAAAACGACGACATCACACAGCAAAGGTCTACTGGGAGCTAATTTTAAGAAGCATAATCTGGCTGTTGCACATCGTTCTCCCTCCGTCCGCACTCCTTCTCATGAAAACCAGACTAGAACTCCGCATCGTACGCCAAGGGGTAATGGAGGACGTGTTGAGCGAGCATCAAATGCAGAAGGAAGTCATCGCGAGAACCAACTACCTCCAACAGGATCAACGTGCAATACGCAAGCACCCAGTCAAGCAGCTCCGCAGGTGGATTTTCACCACCTAAGCCGGGCTCTTCCTTAGCTGTGGTAAGCTGGAACTGTTGCGGTTTGGGGAACACCGAAACAGTCCAGACATTAAGGATATGTGTAAATCCATATGTCCTCATCTCTTGTTCCTCATGGAGACTAAGAACCCTGATGATTTTGTATTGAAAGAACTGGATTCCATTCAATTAAAAAATCATTTTCTTGTCTCACCTCACAGCCCCGGGGGTGGCGGTCTTGCTCTTTTTTGGTCTCAGGAAGTTAATGTTTCAATCCTTTTGCATTCTAATAACTTCATTGACACGCTAATCACCTTCAAGGGAACCAGTTTCCATGTCTCCTTTATCTATGGTGCTCTGGATATCTCAAGAAGACATTAAGTTTGGGATGCGATATCCTCCTTTGTAGCAGACAGATCGAGTCCATGGCTCCTCTCTGGTTACTTCAACGAGATTTTAGATAACTCTGAAAAGTCAGGTGGACCAACCAGACCCGAGAGATCCTTCACCTTGTTCAGAGAGTTTCTTGCTCATAATGATCTTTTTGATCTCCGTCACACCGGAAACAGCCTCTCTTGGAGGGGAAGGAGAGGTACCCATTTGGTCCATTGTCGTTTGGATAGAACGATGGCCAATAGCGCATGGTAAGATGCCTTCCTCAAGGACGCAGCCACTATCTCCGCTTCGAAGGTTTGGATCACAGACCGGTACACTTTTCCTTCAGTACTAAGAGAAGAAAACTAGGGAAGATCTTCCGGTTCGACAGAAGGTTAAAAGATGTAGAAGAAGTTTGAGACCTCATCGACCGAACTTGGAACAGTCTCCCTGACTCTACGGTAGCTCAACGAATCGCTTTTTTCGGAGTGTAATCGTCATATGGAGCAGAAACCATCACACCAACAGCCGCAAGTTGATTGAGTCTCTCAGAGCCAAACTGGATTCGAAGGTTCGGATTACAGACCGGTACACTTTTCCTTCAGTACTAAGAGAAGAAAACTAGGGAAGATCTTCCGGTTCGACAGAAGGTTAAAAGATGTAGAAGAAGTTCGAGACCTCATCGACCGAACTTGGAACAGTCTCCCTGACTCTACGGTAGCTCAACGAATCGCTTTTTTCGGAGTGCAATCGTCATATGGAGTAGAAACCATCACACCAACAGCCGCAAGTTGATTGAGTCTCTCAAAGCCAAACTGGATTCTGCAATGGCAACAAAAACTTCTGATGAAGTGATTGCAGGAATCAATAAGGATCTCTTGGAGGCTTACGTTGCTGAAGAAGCATTTTGGCGACAAAGAAGCAGACTCCTTTGGCTAACTTTAGGAGATAGAAACACTTGTTATTTCCACGCAGTTTCTAAGGGACGGAAAGCGAGAAACAGACTTACAGTCTTAGAAAATTCTCATGGAGAGCTGGTTTATGAAGAAGAACAAATAGCGGCAGTGATAGAGCAGTATTTTGCAGAAATCTTCACCTCCATCAGTCCAAACGGGGAAAGTGTTGCTTCCAAGGATCTAACACGACGTATCTCACCGGAAACCAACCGGACGCTGATTGCTGTTCCGACTCCCGCGGAGATTAAGAAAGCTCTTTTTGCCATTCAACCCTACAAGGCTCCGGGTCCCGATGGCTTCTCTGCCTCCTTCTTCCAAGCAAACTGGATAGCAATAGGACCTGCAATTGTAGCGGAGGTCCGATAGTTTGTAGTTTCAGGCCGGATGCCCGACACAATAAAACTGCACACAAGTTAGGCTCATCCCGAAGGTCCAGAACGCTCTCAAGGTTTCGGAGTATCGATCCATTGCTCTCTGCAATGTCTACTATAAGATCATCTCGAAGCTTCTTTCTCTCCGCCTCCGACCGGTTCTTAGCGCAATTATTTCTGAAAACCAATCGGCTTTCCTACCGGGGCGTGCAATAGCTGATAATGTCCTCATTACACATGAGATTCTCCATTATCTTAAGACTTCGGAGGCTAAGAAACATTGCTACATTGTGGTCAAGACAGATATGAGCAAAGCCTATGACAGGCTCGAGTGGAGTTTCATCCGCATTGTCCTCGACAAGCTAGGATTTAATCTGATCTTGGTTAATTGGGTGTTTCAGTGCATTTCGACAGTCTCCTATACCTTCATAGTGAATGATTCAACTCTAGGACATGTGGTTCCATCTAGAGGCATCCGCCAAGGAGATCCACTGTCGCCGTACATCTTCATTATCTGCGGAGAAGTCCTCTCGGGACTCTGCCGAGCGGGCCAAGACAGTGGCGACCTCACCGGTGTCAAGATCTCTCACCACTGCCCAAGGATCAACCATCTCCTCTTTGCTGATGATACAATATTTTTCACGAAAGCCACTGCGGAGAGCTGCTCTTTCTTGGTATTGATACTTAGAGAATACGAAGAAGCTTCCGGCCAACTGATAAATGCCACCAAATCCTCGATTTCTTTTTCATCGAAAACACCACAGGAGACTCGAGCCCGAGTCAAATCTATCCTTGGTATCGACAAAGAGGGAGGAGTTGGCAAATATCTTGGACTCCCGGAGCTCTTCACTATGCGAAAGCGCGATCTCTTCTCGTCTCTTGTCGATAGGATTAAACTACGAGCTGCTTCTTGGTCTACGCGGCGCTTATCTCCAGCCGGAAAGCTTACTATGCTGAAGTCGGTGCTATCTGCGATTACCACCTATTCTATGTCTTGTTTCCCCCTCCCGATTGGTTTATGCGACCAAATCCAGTCTGTTCTCACTCGCTTCTGGTGGGATGATGACGCTTCCACCCGGAAAATTTGCTGGATATCTTAGGATGCTCTAGCACAACATAAGAAGTTGGGAGGGCTGGGTTTGCGCAATATTCAAGCTTTCAATGTTGCAATGCTCGCAAAGAATTCTTGGCGCATCTTGACTAAACCAACCTGTCTCCTAGCAAGACTTCTTCTAGGGAAGTACTGCTCCAATTCGGACTTCTTTTCGACCTCTTGTTCTTCCTCAGCTTCCCATGGATGGAAAGGAGTTGTAGCAGGCTGTCAACTCTTGAAAATCCAATTAGGTAAAGCTATTGGTAACGGGGAAACTACAAAGATATGGGAGGACTCCTGGATCTTCCCATCACACCGCTTTGTGCCTTTTGGACCACCTTCAGAAGAAAGCAGTAACTATGTTGTTAAAGATCTTCTTGTACGCGATACTGCAGAATGGAACCGTCCTATGGTGGATTCACTGCTGCCAGAACTAGCAGCTGACATCTACCTCATTAGACATTCTACGCTCCAGACGGAGGACAAATTCTGCTGGCACAAAATGAAGTCGGGTAGTTATAGTGTTAAGAGTGGTTACTACGCTTGGCAAGAGGAATCAACAAACCCACAGCTCTTATCACCGACTATCACTGATTTCAATTGGAAGAAGTTTGTCTGGCAAGAAGAGACAGCTCCGAACCAACAAATCTTCCCATGGAAGCTGTGTCGTAACGCATTACCTTTGGGAACAAATCTCCAGATTCGTGGGATAAGCACCCCTGGTACTTGTCCCCATTGCTTCGAGCTAGAGACCATTGCTTCGAGCTAGAGACCACACTGCATCTCCTCTTTAAATGCCCTTTTGCAAAACAAGTTTGGGATTCGGCTCCACTTCGCAGCTCACTGGATTTCTATGCAATGAACTCACTCCATGATTGTTTACAGTCATGTCGACTCTGGTCTGCTTACCACCCACAGGCATCTCGTGCTCCATCTCATCATGGATTCTCTGGGGTATTTGGCTCACAAGGAATGCTCTCCTCTTTGAAAACAGAACAACATCAGCAAAAGCCATGGTGACAAGATCACCGATAGCAGCTCGCGAATGGATCCAAGCCCGATACTCTGTCATCGTTAAAGCTGTACCTAATCTTTTCGAGAACGACCAACCATCACCTCCATCCTCTATCGTCACCTGCAATACGGATGGGGTGTGGGCTCCTTCAAGAGCTGCAGGCTTAGGATGGCATTTCGATAGCATCTCATATGGACGCTGTTTGGAGGGCTCTCGAGCTATTGAGCATGTATCCTCGCCCCTCATGGCGGAAGCGCTAGCCTTGAGGGACGCACTGCAGGAAGCGCAAAGCCACTCTCTCTTCTACGTCTGGTTTAGGACCGACTCATAGGAGCTCGTCAGAGCTATAAACTCGAAGGCATATTCAGTGGAGCTTTTCGGAGTTCTCATGGATATCGAGTTACTATCCTCATCTTTTGCTTTCTTCTCTGTTTTTTTTGTTGGTCGAGATTGTAATGTGATTGCAGATTCTCTTGCAAAATCTGCGCTCCAGAACTTATTTCCGACTTTGTAGTTCCTCAGTTTAGATTTATGAATCATGTTTGTTTGCCAAAAAAAAGAAAACATTTAGTTGTTGCTCTTTCCTCTCTTTTTTTCCTTTTGTTTCTTTATATTATTTTGATCTTACAATACCTTTGAGAGACTATCCAATGCGGCTGCCCTAAAGGTCTTTTCTAAATATAATTGCTTGATCTTGATGAACATTTCAATTTTAATTCGAGCTGCTTTATATGCTAATACTAAGCACTAGGGAGCCAATTAAAACGTAAATGCATTCGTTGTACTACTGAAAAAGTTATACCAAACTTTAACGCTCAAGATGCATAAATGCAATTCATATAATAAGCATTATTATATATCTGAGTCAATTTACAATAATTTTGGAACAAACAGTATAGTTATTACTTATTAGTTAATACAAAACAACTATACGACAAATTAAGATTCGGCACATTTAAATATTTACATGTTTAAATTTCTTGTAACAAGAGTAAAAAGTAAAAACACACGCTACATTTTCGGAAAGCTAAAACATAATGGTGAATGAGACTGTTCTTACACTTACTGTGTTCCTACCTCTCTAGTCGCGGTTAACAAAGCAAGAGTTTTTACTATTTAACATATATATATATATATATATATATTTTTTTGGTCAAAATTAACATATATATTTAGGTTCATGATCTTTATCGATAGTGAAAGAAAACAATGTGGGGTGAAACTGTGAAAGATTTAAAAATGAAAAAGCAAAAGACAAATGGGGAAAAAGTAAATCACGAGAAGAAGCGAAGCCATTGGTAACAAGCGGAGTCTGAGATTTGTACAAAGTTTAATAGTGACTTCTCACTACCACATTTCATATCTCCCTTTCAAAAACAAAACCAAAAAAAAAAAAAAAAAACAAAAACAAAAACAAAAACAAGAAACATTATGTTAATAGAACATAATGTTTTGATTTATAATTCCTGATCACAGAGTAATTCTACAATTGGTATCTGTAACCTTTACCAATAGCAAACTTTACCAGATATAGATTTACAATTTTCTATTTAAACTATAACAATTGAGATAAAATTATGCATAGAGGCGTCCCTGATATGTTGGAGACCCTAGACAATTTAGTAAGAATTTTCAATTTTTTTTTTCTTTTTGTAAATTTGGAGGTTCTTTTCTATACTATTTTTTCTAAAAATTTTGGGGGTTCTAAACCAATGTTTCACTTGGCTGTACTCAGGACCATCCCTGTGCAGTTTTTATTTATTATGTATCAGAAATTGATATGAACTTTTTTAATATAAGTATTACCAATAGAAGAGTTATTTATATATCGTTTCCATTTAAGTTTTGTGATTTCATATATGTTAATCTTGTTCGCATACTTTCAACACATCAACAATCAAGTTGTGAAAAAAACAATCGAGTTGTGTAATTACTATGCTTTTGTTACATATATAAAATGTTGGTACATACTCATGCTTATTTTTTAAATCTATGTTTATTAGGGTTTATTTGTGAAATAACAAAAAAAAAGATTTGTAGAGAAAAAGTAGAGAGAGATAAAAAAAGGAGAGAGAGAAGTATTTTGGTTAGACTAGGGATGGGCAAAAAAATCCGAATCCGAAGAACCGAACCGAACCCGATCCGAAAAAGTAGCACCGAACCCGAACCGAAATTTATTAAATATCCGAACGGGTTCAAAATTTTGGTATTTACAGAACCGAAACCGAACCCGATCCGAACCAAAGTATTCGGGTACCCGAATATATCCGAAATAGATTTATATACCTAAATATATTAATTAGTTTTATATATAATGTATATTAAAAACATCCAAAATATATAAGATATTTTTAAGTTTTCCAAAATACTTAAAAAATATATACAAATAGTCAAAAGTAAATGTTAGAAATAGCTAAAGTATACTCAAAACACCAAAAATACATAAATATCTATTGATTTTCTATCCAAATATTTAAAGAAAATCAATTCAAATGTTAAGTTTAGATATTTTGACATATGTTATTCAAATTTATATGTAATATATTATTTTGTTTATAGATTTTAAAAATTTTAAAGTATATAATAAATTTTAAAATTTTAAAAATAATTTAAATGGGTTATCTGAACCCGAACCGAACCCGCAAAGATCCAAACCGAACCCGAACCGAAATTTAGAAATACCCGAATGAGACTGAAATCTTTGACCCCGAAAATCCGAAACCCGAATAGACCCGAACCGAATCCGAATGGGTACCCGAACGCTCACCCCTAGGTTAGACAATGAATTATAGTTTTTTGTTATACAGTCCAATTTGTCTATTTATAAGTAACACTTTATCTTTCTTCTTTTTTTTACTCTAGTGTATTTAGTGATAGTTAATATTTCATTTAATTCTCAAGTTTTTGTTGAAAGTATCAATGGCATCTTTCATGAAGAAAAATCCTTAAAATTTTGAACATTCTTTTTACAAAAATAAGTAAAAGTAGTATAAATTTAAAAAAAGGAAAAACAGGCTGTGATCTAAATCAGACAAGGTTATAATAATAATGGTCCCAGAAATTTACTGATAATACTAGAAAGAAGCAAAACAAGTTGATTAGATTAAGAATTTTAGAGGTTGTGTTGTGTTGTGTTGCGTTGATTAGATCGAAGGAAGCTTTTGGGTCATAATTAATAATGGCGTCTTGTCTGCCAGAATTTAACGCCGTACGCTAACTTTCTACCTCCATCTCCCGACTCTTACCCCCGTTTATATTGTTATACACTTACACTTATAATCCTGCTTATAATATGTGTACACATACAGTGCCGTGCCAGGGTCTAAAGAGGCTTGAGGCAGATTAAAAACTAGGACACTTTAGTATAGTTAGTATAGTTCTGAAAAACACGAAGTATAATGAAAATAAAATCATAATCTGTAAAAACTATACAAACAAAAGAGAAGAAGAATTATCACTCTATAATACAAAGGAGAAGAAGACTTATCATTGTGTAGCCATCGAAACAAACGAGTCAAACGAGGAATATCACGGTCACTGAAACACCAAAAATCTTTTGAAAGAAAATAATCCAATGGAAAATAGATCTAAAATCTAATTAAGATTTATGTTTTCTCTTTCTTTTTGAAAGAAAATATGTCATATTCCTTTTTGATTTGGAAACATTTTTTCAGTTTCAGATATTAAGAATATAATTTTTTTTCTATATAAGTTTTTTTTTTCAGAAAAAAACACACAACTAATGCTCGAACGCAAACCACTTTTGACACACTGCATTTCAGTAATTTTGGAGGCCCTAAAATTTTTAGTATATTCGAGGGTCTGAGGCAAATGCCTTTTCAAATACAGCTCTGTACACATAGTAGTAATAATTTCAAGTTAGTAAATATTTGTAGTTTTCACTTTTCACATATATATTAATTTATCATTAATGCATTACTTTATACAATTACCAGTTTTAATATAAAATAATTCAATAAAATTTATTAATTTAAAATTTTTCCAATCATCATAAATAAAATATACAAAATTTTTTCAAAAATATATGTTCTTAGAATAACTTTTTCATAATATTTATCTAATTGAAATAAAAAAGAGTATAAATTAAAAATGATAGCTAGCATATTTAAGGTAAAAGAACCCATCATTTGTGCTGTAAATAATCTATAGATAATCTTACAAATGTAAAATTTTAAAATTGAATATTTTTGATATTAAATAAAATTTTATTGAAAAACCGTAAAACAATTTTTAATTGATTTCCATTTAATTCTGTTAATTATTTTTGTATTAGGCACTATCCAGCCATATGCATTACACCTGATGTAAACATAAACAAGGATAATTTACTTTACAATAAACTTATTTGATTGTTAGGTGTCACCCATTTTATGTTATATGCTACAAGGCGAGTATTTGCTATTTTACATAAATTTGATACTTGACTTATCTTGCATGAGTAATAAAATTTTAGATTTGTACTTGATTTGTTAAAAATGAGTACTTGCTATCTCAAGTACTTGATAAAAAATTAGTTACTTGCAAATTATTTTTTACATTCTATTATTCACTACTTACGAATACTTGTGAATGATTTACGTGTATTTTGTAAGTATTTAAAAACTATTAACTAAATAATACTCTATTAGAAATGGACATGAAAGTTTGATTTGCTTATTCTACTAGAAAGAACATGAGAATTAGTGTATACTAAATATTTGTGCATATTATAAAGAAGAGGAATAGAAAAACAGGAATTTTTTGATATAGAAGCATTATATACTTTTCACGATAACAAAATTGTCTTTTCTAATCAAGTAACGGGTAATAACAAACCATACAATTAAAAATATATATTAATATTTGTTACTATTTAACATTTGATGACAATGAGTATTTGAAAAATTAAAATAATTACAAAATAAGTAATAAATATAAGAATATTAACAAGTATTTGTGTCCAATACAAAATGTAAGCAAAACAAAAGACAAGTATTATTAAGTAACTAGTATTTAATAGATTATGTAATAAATAAAAGTAATGGGATAAATAACGAGTCAAATACTAAAAATACGATGATACCTTATCTTTGGCTTGATCTCGCAAATAATAAAATGTATCCGACTTATTATTTGTCTTGAGTATACGAGTTAAGTCGTGAGTTGAGGCCGAACTAACAAGTAATAATGCCCAATCCTACCTACCTTTGCATCTATTACTTTTTTCTTTTCTGTGCACATGCTTCTATTTTATACTAGTGTTTTGTGCATTTATGTTTCTTTTATGATACTAGTGAAGTTCTGTGCTTTTGATCTAGTTTTTTCCCCGGCCGAATAACATGTAAACATAACGCTGTATGTAATTTGAGGCTTGTTCATACAGTCTCATTTCCATGTTCAAACTCGCGTAGATTAAAATCTATAATATACATTGATTTTTTTTCTTTCAAATTTATTTATTTTTTATTTTTTTTTTCTTTCCTTATTCGATTTTTGATTGCGTACCTATTTGGTATTTTGCAATCTTCTATCAACAATTTGTAATTTTGATGTCATTAGTAACTTTATAAAATTTGTAGTGAGATATATAATGTCTTTTAGATAAAATAATGATTACCACGTATACTTTGACATTGTTTACAAATAATTTCACAATTAGGGTATATATATATATATTCACATTTAAGATATATTTGTTACCAAAATAAAAACAAGCACGTTTAATATACTATGTTTCATATTTTGAGTGGGATCTTGTGGTCGGGTGGTAGTGGACGGACTTGAGACGCTAACACTGTTCTATTCATCTAACGCGAATATGGGTTCATGCTTTATAACCCATTACTTTGGAGAAGAAGTCCATTTCCGGACATGTGATTTCCATGGATTCAACAAATTAAAAAAATTTAGTTTACAAAAAAAAATGATAAAGACAAACATATGTATATAAAACAACACTAGAAGATATTTACAAAAACTTTATAAGCGATTCCATTTTGCAAATAAAATAATTAAAATTTATGTTTGGTTATTTATACGTAGATCAACAATATATTTTGTAATTTCATTAGCATTTTGTGTCAAGTATTAAATTACAGTATCAGTAATTTGTGAGGTGAAAAGTTACATATAATCCTTGTATAAATAACCAACCGTTGACAATTTTCATATTTCAATCATGTCAAATTCAAATGTGTTATTACCTACCACTCACTTGATCATCGCTATTTCTTTTAAAGTTAAAAGGAAGCTCTTTTCTCATTTAACAGTCGATGAAAAAAATCTTGTATTTCCTATTTATAGATAACATATTTTTTTTCTATAGAATAAATTTACATTTTAGTCAATTTTGGTTCATTTGAAGCAGAGTATCATTTCAAAATCACTGTTCCATTGTATTGCTATTTTGCTAGTAAGCATTATAAGATGCTAGATTGTTAGGTAACATAATAATTCTTTTTGCTCCAATCCACATAAATTTGGTAGAAAATGTCCATATATTCATGATTTTCCATCATTATTGGTACATTCTCATTATTACATAATCTAACATCATTACCACCAACTTAATTTCTAGTACCAGTTCATAATTATAGACCTAGTACGCAGATAAAAACAAATACTATTTGACTACGTGTTGTGAAACCTGAAAAGTTAAGCCGTTTATAGACCTTGTCACTGTTCTTGCTATTATTGTTATTTTCGGTTGGAAAAAAGGAGGCAACCAAAAGAACATAAATACTACGTATAGAAGTATTATAATGTCTGTGACAAAAAAAGAAAAGAAAGAAGTATCATAATGTATTAAGCTTGTGAAAAATATTACAGTTCTTTAATCATTTCGTAAAGATATGTAAAAATAAAAGAATACAAAAACACATATCTTAAAAACTGAAACATGTGATTTCTTACTTTGCTACAAATTAAAACATTTCTTTCCCTTTTAGAGGAATTAAAAAGAACAACCAAATGGTAGAAACTAAAAAGTAACAAAAACAGGCTGGTGATGGGTCCATGTCTTTATATCCTAGATTATAATCTCTACGAAATTATATATAACACAAAATAATCAAATTGTAACTCCATGACAGAGGTAGCGGCAGCATGGGTAAATTTGTGAAGCGACGAGATAAAACTTACATTTAAATAATAGTTACATGCAGCTGCCATCCGTTTTGTTTTGTTTTTGGTAAAATGTTAAGATTTATACCATTTTTTGAGTTTTTAAGAGTGTTGCAAGCAACTTATTACAAAAGGAATTGACAGGAAGAAACAAGAACAACCCAATACTAAACACAAGAAGGAAACTGGTCATGGAGGCCGGTAACAATAGAAATAGAACTGAAGCAGAGACTGACCAGCTTGTGACCTGGCTGGGATAGAGAGGATGCGGTCTCTTAGGAGTCTGTCCAGCTGGAGATGGAGAGCCTGACGGGTGGAGGGGGAGGAGGTGAAGATGCGGGCATTTCTCTCCCTCCACAGGATGTAGATAACCGATTGGAAGATGAGCTTGATGAGGATGGTGGCATTAGGATTGATAGGGTAGTGAGACTGCAAGATCCAGGCGGCTGCAGCATGAAGATCAGAAGGAGGGTTGTCCCAAACCTGAGATGCAAAGCCCAACCAGAGGGAAGAGGAGAATTCACATTCAAAGAATAAGTGATGATGCGTTTCTAGTCCTGTCGAGCATAGAACGCAGCCCTCAGTGACATTTAATCCCCAACTTAAGAGCCTGTCCTTAGTTGGTAATCTCCTTAACAGAGCAAACCATGCCATGAAGGAGTTCCTGGGAATATTTTCTTTAAACCATACAGCTTTACTCCAGAACACAGCAGGAGAAGGTTGACGTAGATACTCCCAAGTAACTCTGGAAGAGAAGATTGGACCAAATGACCCATCTGATTTACGCCACCTATAAGTGTCTTCACCCTTGGAATGCTGCGGTGGTTCGACGGTGGTGATAACCTCCTGGATGGTTTGCATAGGATTGGAGCGTGCTGCAGGCAGAGTCCATGATCCTTACAGCTGCCATCCGTTGTCTCTAAATAGTAGTTTAATTTATTTATCTTTCAATTTATATATAGTCAATGTCAATGAAGTCTTAGTAATTCTTCTCTAATTGTTTCAACAAAGTATCAAAACAATTATCAATCAAAAATTGAGGTGTTTACTATAAACATGTGTCTAAAATATCACAGATATAACTACGAAGTGATCGTCTAGTGGTAGGCGAGTTTTGGGATTGCTAAACAATCCGGTTTGAAGACATCCTACTATATTTCACCTTGTGATCACATGGATATGAATTTATTTTACGGTCTATTTGAATATCTGGAGTAAAAGTCCATCCGTGGACTGCACTGTCCCTTGGGAAATTAGTCTGGGTCTCTCCATAAGTTTGAGATACCCTCAAGATTAAACAAAAAAAAAAAGATTACAGATATAATCTATAATGAAAAGACGAAAACCTTTCTACAAGTTAGGGAATAGGTTAGGTTGGAACCTCAAACCCTCGATGTAGTAATCTTTCAAGTTTGTGGTGGTCCTTGTGATTGAGTGAGAGTAGCTTGTTGTGCATATACTTTGTCAACGAGGCCAGTGAGTCGATGAACCATAACCCAACTCCAATAGTTACGCCTAACATTACACTCACTCACGCCATACATAATGTGTAAAGAACTTGAAATCTCAACCAGAACAAAATCTAGATGAGCTTACTTGTTGGAAAAAAATAAAACTTGTCTTGCCAATCCGGGTTTAATCTAGAGCTAGGCAATCCAACGTGACTGCAAAAAATAAAGGCGGCATTTCTCTAAATTTGAAAAATATACGGTCATGAGTTAAGCTGAGATATTAGTTTATTACATTGAAGAGAAATATTAATATTTTGGTCCAGATTTACTATTATACAGATTAGAATCGATTTTACATGAATTTCAAAAATCACAGACACTAAAACATTTTATTTTGTATAGGTTATGTCAGAATTTGCGATCTATAAAGTTAACTATAACATGTAATTTAACTATCTATAATATTATTTGAGAAGTGAATTTGTTTACTTGTCACATTCTTCTTAATTTTAGGGTTTTAATCAATAGTTCTCATAAATATAAATATTTCATTTATATATTTTAATGATAAACAGTTTTGAAAACATGATAATTACAATATTACATCTTTACAAATATTTGATATTATATTATTTATTATTCTATAAAAAGAATTCTGCTTAGGTGAATCAATAATTTTAATAAATAATTTTAATAATAGTAGTAAAATTTACTTATTTGTCACCTTCTCCATAATTTAGGTTTAGTCAATAGTTTTCATGAATATTTTATTTATATATTCTAATAATAAATAGTTTTGAAAACACGATAATTACAATATTTTATCTATCAAATATTTGATATTATGTTATTTTTTGTCATCATTATGTTATTTATTATTAAATAAAAATATTTTTTTAATAGGTGAGTCAATGATTTTAATAAATAATTTAATAATATTTATATTAGATAATAAACATTTCTTAGAAAAATATAATAATTATCATCTACACAAATATTTGATATTATATTATTAATATTATATAAAAATATTTTTCTCTTGTATGTCATTAAATGATTAAATCTATATTTTTGGTATTAAAAAGGTTATAAATTTTTGTATTTTGTTAATATAATCTCATCGGTAGCATATACAGTTTATTATTTTTAATTTATTAGTGTTTAGTTTAAGAAATACATTTTCTAATAATTGTAAATTATGTTAATATGTGTTACCATAAAAGCTCATGTTTATATTCTGTCGGTACTTGATTACATGTCCTATAAAGATACAAAAAATAAACTTGTAAAGAAAAAAGATGATTATTTTAGAACATAACAGATCTCCTAAACATTTTCAAAACATTGGTAGGTTTATTTATCTATTGTAAAAAAATATTTTTAAAAGTAAGATAATTCTTATATATATTGTGTTGTTATTTGGAAATAATATCTTTTTCTATTATAAAAGATAAAAATTAAGAGAAAATATTTTATAATTAAATATTAATTAAACAAAAAATATTCGTATAAAGATATTTTGTAAAATATTTTTATATGTGAGTGTTTTAAAACTTTTGACTCAATAATATGCATTTATATTTTGATGAAAAATTTGTCGTATATAATAATTTGATGTTTGATTTAAAATTTTCGAGAACATTTAAATTAATAAAATATAAACTAATATCATTTGTGGACAAAACACCTAATGTAATACTCTCTCTGTTTCATAATAGAAGATGTTTTAGAAGATTTTTATTGTTTCAAAATAGATGATGTTTTGATATTTTTATACTATTTTAAACTTTACTGAAACTGTGTAACCAATTAGATGTTGCAATTATTTCTGTAATTGGTTGAATAGCTTTTAAATTATATTTTCAAAACTACTTTTTAGAGAAAAATAAATTTCTTAATCTTTGTGCAATGAGTCAAAACTTCATGTATTATGAAATTCGTATAATTTATGAAAACTCTAGATCTCTTTTAAATTGCAAGCTGTCAACAAATTAAAGATGTGTTTCAATCATATCTCTATTTTCATAGTTTGGTAATCTGCTTAAATACCGTTTATATATTTTGTTTTCATTTATTACCTGCAAATCTGTGGATTTTTTTATTTAGAACATATATATTCTTACATGTTAGAAAAACATAGATATTCTTATTGGAATATCGACTATTAATATAAATTTGATTAGAAATAGTAGATCTCTTTTTCCTCTTTGAGAGATTTGTATATAATTTTGTTAGCGAATTGTATACTAAATGGGAGATCTCACCAAAATTTCATTTAGCCAAAAACTCAAATTACTATAGTATACCAATTTCATGATTTTTAGTATTGATTAACTTTCGATGGCTCAAGAATCTAAGCAAGATGTGGAGAGAGTGATTAAACCTAGTCTAGTGTAGTCCAGCAAAACCTACCCAACATCCCAAAAGAAATCGCACATGTCTGGCCACGTATATTCATATATTTCTATATTCTTCTTCCTTTAATAAAATTATGTTCATATTTTTATCCCATGATAGATTAAGTTTGACATTTCATGTTTGATCTTCAAGTTTTCCACTGTAGTATTTGCATCAAAAACTAAAACTATTGGAACTAGAGGAAAGATCAAACAAGTAAACTATGGCTGTGTCAATTGTCAAATTGACACCGATAACGAGCGGTTTTTGACCTATTAGCCTTACATTGTATTTTACTAGGGTGGAGCTTGGAGTCGTGGACGTTGTTATTGTTCTATTTCAATGTGTCCATGTAATGCCTTATTTGAGAATTTTATGTTTTGATGTGGTCATTGATTTTCAAAGTTTTGTATTGTAATAGGGTTGAGGTGTGATGATGATCTCTAATACAAGTTTTATATAGTTGATGTTGTGTATGTTTTCCCAAAAAACAAAATTGTACAGTTTAGTCCTTCATTGGGGCTATAAGCCCAATTGGAAAAGAACATGATTGAAAAATTGATGGTAATCTTACCCACTTTGTGTAGCTGGAAAAAGATTTTTAAATTTTCCTCATATGCATGCATTTGATTGTGTTATTTTGATGGATATATTAAGTTCAGGTTTAGCTGTATTGCTGAGAATTTGTTATTTTTTAGTTGCTTCTTTAAGCACTAATCAATAGTTTAAAATATCTTTGTTTTATTTCCTTGAGTGACAAATTTTGTTTTGTACCTATTGTTATATTGTTTTTTTCATAGCTATGAATAAAGATGATACTAGAGTCCTTGGTAAACTGAAGTCGTGAGCAATCATTCTATGACACGCTCATTAATTGTTTGTATGTTTGTTTAACTTATCTCGTAAGAGCTTGCAGATACCATGACCATTGTAATTTTGTAAATCATTGATGAGTTGATATTTATAAGCACTTGACATTTAAGAGTGAAATAAGAATGTTGACTATCAACCTGTATTTTCATTTTTATAGTCGAATAAGGAATAAGAACGGCAATTAAGACATGAAGATAAACAAACAGTTATGTAGTTTGCAAATTAGTTTTTTTTTTTTTGTGAATCTTGAAAAAGACAGCTAAACATATCTAGAATGCTAGATTAACCTTGGTCCATGGTTCCATTTTCATGCGCGATTGGAACAAGAATAAGTAGCACCACCAGCAATAGCTCTAACCATTAAAGTGAGTATTTTGTTTTTCAAATTAGATCGTTTGATGGAATTGCAGAATTGTTTACCTGAACATCTAAAACCACACGGGTGTTTAAGTATCCTGATCTCTTTATAGGAGCAAAGAATTACTGGGAATAGAAACATTGCAATTCGTCCAATTAACACAATTATAAAAGTCAAGCCACATCCGAAGAGGTTAAAGTGATAGAGCTAGAGAAGAAAGATATCTTGGCCTGCTAAATACACCAAACTTCTTTAGATTCTGCGAAAACCAATGTCATTCTTGAAGCTCTGCAATCATGTTTAGCCTAAGAAAACTTCGATCTATATATCTCGGAGGAGTTTGTAGTGATGGGAACTCTATATCTCCATTGAAAAGGAAGATTATATACCTAAAAGGCTTATTTGGGCCATTTTTGGAATTCAGCATATTTGACTACAAATTTTCTTAAACTTCTATATATTAAAACAAAAATCACATCATAAATAACAAAATTCAATATTCAAAACACAAAAAGTCTATGTGGAACCTACAAATACTGAGGTGGACACCTTTAGAAGAGAGAAAACTCTCTCATTATAAATATGATGGGAGTCATCTTTTTTCTTACCCTCATCTCTTATAAAGAAGGTTTTTGAAAGATTCCAAATTAAATAAAAATTAAAATCATTTTTTTTTAAATTCAAAACATAATAAAATTACTTAAATCCCTTGAAAAATTGTAAGAGGTTACAATTTATACATGAATATAATCCATCCGCTCTGACCCACATCTATTTTCAAATCTCTCAAATCAAACTCGTCTAACTCTCGAACTTAACCTCTCGTTTATCGCAAATCCTAGTGTAGTTTTTTTTTTTAAATAATGAAATGAAGATAACTTCAATGTCGTTGGTTGTGGATGTAGGTTCTGTTTTTTTTAGCTTAGAACTTTGATGTTGGTGGTTGTTTTTTGGAGATGTCGATGTTCCATGGTTTTGGGTGGTTGGTTGGTCGTGCTAGAGGCGTTTGTAAGTGTTGTTTTCTGAAGTTAAAACATGTTAGTTATGACTAATATATGAAGGAGAATTATGACTCGTGTATATATTTGGAAAACTAGGTATAACTATCAGAGAAACATGCCTTACCACTATACAAACATAAGTCTTAACCCAAACGAACCTTGACACTATCCAAACATAAGCCTTAACAGAAATACTGTTGGAGTCAAAATCGGTCACGACGGAATCAATGACTGAAAGTTTCCGGAAAACATATCTGGATTCGAAACTCAAGCTTCATATAATTAAAAGAGTTATATGATGAAGTCCTCGGGTTAGACAATCCAATCTCTTCGATAAACAAGTTCTGAGAAAAGAACGACAAAACGGAAAATTGACTTACCAACACTTTCCAACCGTCCGAATCACCCGAGGAAGGTCACGAATCATCCACGGCCTAGTCTAGACTCGCCATATGACGAGTTAAGCCAATCCCGACAGACTCCCCATATGGCAAGTTGGATGATTCTCGACCGCCGCCATATGGCAAGTTGATGATTCTCGACCGCCGCCATATGGCGAAGTCGGCCAAGCTCAACCCACTCGCCATATGGCGAGCTGGGCCAAGATCAACCCACTCGCCATATGGCGAGCTGGGTCAGCACCAACCCACTCACCATATAGCCAGCTGGGTCAGCACCAACCCACTCGTCATATTGTTGGGGTCAAAATCGGTCAAAGACGCAATCAACACCCGAAAGTCCTTGGAAGGAATCAAGTGACGAATAAAACCAAGAAAACTAGTTACCGACTAACGCCGGAGGGGATGATCGTGATCGTAGTCCCTGACACCAGCAGAGCTGCCACGCCTAGCTCCCCGGCCACGGCAGCATCGATCGCCTGGCCTCGGCGGCCGGCCGCTCGCCTGTTGGTCCCGGCGCCGCTCGCCTGCTGGTCCCGGCGCCGCTCGCCTGTTGGTCCCGGCGCCGCTCGCCTGTTGGTCCCGGCGCCGCTCGCCTGCTGGTCCCGGCGCCGCTCGCCTGCTGGTCCCGGCGCCGCTCGCCTGTTGGTCCCGGCGCCGCTCGCCTGTTGGTCCCGGCGCCGCTCGCCTGTTGGTCCCGGCGCCGCTCGCCTGTTGGTCCCGGCGCCGCTCGCCTGTTGGTCCCGGCGCCGCTCGCCTGTTGGTCCCGGCGCCGCTCGCCTGTTGGTCCCGGCGCCGCTCGCCTGTTGGTCCCGGCGCTGGTGCCAGCTTGCCCATACTGGTCACGGCGCCGGTGCCAGCATCCATGTCCAAGTCCTGGCGCTCCAGACGGACTACTTGACAGTGCGACCTTCTCCCCGCAAAACCGCCTCGACAACTAGTCCAACTCGCTTTGTATCTTTGCTCAAGACTCACCGCTCAATTCCTTGAAGACATGAAACCTAAGAACCCCATTTCGCTTTGGTCGAAATAAATCGAAGGCTTCGGAAGACCACCAAAGGTTCGGTTGACGAATGGATTTTGATTCATCGTGTAAAACGATCACGGTTATTCTAAAAACACCAGTCATCTAGACTATACGAGGAGTTGGGGTTCCTTCGGCAAAACAAGTACCATGGCAGGCTAGTTTCTCGTGAAATCATAAAATGTCCACGGTCGAAACAACGGCCCCAAAAGGCCCGAACGCGACCAAGCGGCCCACTTACGACTTTCCAGGAGATCAAGTCGAAATGGACATGAAGGTCCATATTTATCTTTACATAAAGAGATAAATGTCAAGTTTCCCGAAGATAAATGTCAGGTTTCCTGAAGATAAATGTCAAGTTTCCCGATAAACATGAAGACCGACGAAAATGGAAGAAGCCCGATTCGCGATAGATTCGGCCCAAAGGAGGAATAGACTGTCCTAGGAGGAGTATATAAGGAGAGCTTGGGGCGAGGAGCAAAGAAATAGAACTTTGGAGAGCAACATAGCACTTAGAGCAACTTAGGCACTTTTTCCGTTTTTACTAGTGAGCTGCGACTCAACTAGGTTAGATATAGGTGGCTGGACTAGCGAACTTATCGACAGCTCTTGTAGCCGATCTCTTTCCTGTTTTTCACGGTTAAACGCGAATTCCGAAATAAGATCTTTTGCTCTATCTTTTGTTCTTACGATTTTTATATTCCGATTTGTTATTTCTCCGTTATATTGATTATGTCGTGTGTGGCCCAGCAGATAACCGGACCTTCGAAGGCTAGGTTCACTTGGCTTTCCTCCAAATCAACAAAACTTGACAGGCTAATTTCGTTCCCACGCTTACGCTAGAAGGAGGGGGGGTACGGATCTATCTCACTCGCAACCACACACCCTTGGTCTGATATGGTAACCAACACTGACAACCCGCAAACACACGACGGAACTCCCGTCGATGCTAACGCCACCAACACTCCAGCTGGAAACTTATCAACGGTCACCGCCGACACCACGATACTCGACCAAATGAAAGAAATGTTCCCCTCCGCTCAGAAACAGGCGGACGAACAAGGAAAACTCGTGGCATCTCTCGCAAAATAGGTGGAAACCTTAACGGCGAAGGCCAAGAGCAAGGCCCCGCGAGGGATCACAAGAGCCCGCAGCGGCAGAAGGCTCGATTTCGAGACTCCGGGCGATCGAGCTGCACGCGCGGACAAGACTTCTTCAGAACAAAACCCTGACGAACCTCTCCAACCGGGTGCGCAACCGACCACGGAGAATCTTCCACCTCCTGCTGGGGACAACGAAGAAAACAACGTCGAACGAATCAACTTGGACATTAGCGACCAATCCGATCATTCGGACGATAGCGCTGACGTTCATCCTAGAAGGACCCGAAGTCAGTCTGCCCGATAGACGGTCTCCTTCGAAAAACCCATGACAGAAGAGGAAGAAGACCTATACTGGATGGAACAGGAAGAACTGGCGGAGGATCAAACTCGGATCCATCGTAACTAGAGCCGACAAGCTTGGAAGAATGCAGGTAGCGATAGCGAGATCCACGATCTCCGCGAGTCTCTCGCAAAAAATGTAGCCGAGGTAAAAGCAGTGAAATCACAAATTCACCAGGCAACTAGTGCCGCTCCCGAGATCGATAGACTTCTCGAGGAAGCACGAAAACGCCGCTCATCGCCGGATCACGAGACACGCTGCCTCGACCTCGAAGATCAGAATTTCGCCTACAACGGTACCACGATCCAAAGGCACACTTACAGTCATTCCAGATCGCGATGGGAAGATGCAAACTCCCGGAGCGTGAACGAGACGCCGACCACTGCCTTCTCTTTGTCGAGAATCTCAGAGGCGCCGCGCTCGAATGGTTCTCTCGGCACAAAAGAAACTCCATCGGAAATTTCCGACAACTAGCCTCGGCATTTCTCAAACAAGATTCCATGTTTATGGATAGGGAGACTTCCGGCGTGGACTTATGGAGTCTAGCTCAAAAGGAAGACGAATCACTCGCGACTTCATGAGAAGGTTCAAACTAGTGATGGCCGAGTGACGGTATCAGCGACAAAGTCGCGATCGACGCCCTGAGAAAAACTCTCTGGTACAAGTCGAAATTCCGAAAATGGATATTGCTGGAGAAACCACGGACGATCGAGGATACCCTCCACAAGGCAACGAACTTCATCGTCATGGAGGAAGAGATGAGAGTCCTATCACAAAAGCATGGACCGCAGAAAACGTCCTCAAAGAAGAAACCCTCTCGTAACGACAAGTACGTCCATCATGAAGGGGAAGACGTCCAAGGCGAACATAACTACGCCATCAACTCGGAACAGGGCAAAACCTCTGGAAATACCTGAACCAGGAACTAGTACAAGGATAATTCCTACTGCAAGTTCCACGACACCAGAGGTCACTCCACCGCGAACTGCAAGGTTCTTGGCGCCAGGCTTGCCGAAAACTCTCGCCGGTGAACCGTCAAGGTTAAGAGTATAAAGATTTGCTCCTGAATCCGACCGCCAAAAATCAACAAGACCGTCTCCGAGAACCACGCGCCTGAAAGTCAATCGGGTGAGAAGCGCGGAAGGAGACATGACGACCAAGGGAACAACAGCAGTCGCCAGAGGGTAAATATGATAATCGGAGGGTCGCAGTTCGATCAAGACTCAGTCTCGTCAATCAAAGCCTACGGGCGAAAAGCCGAGAAAAGTTCCAACTGGCTTCCGGAAAGCAACATTCCCAACCACGCGATCGTTTTCGAGGAACAAGAAACTGTCGGAATCGACAAACCTCAATTACGATCCTCTAGTTATCGACCGAGTTATCCAGGTTCTCAAAGTTGGCCGCATCCTTGTCGATACAGGAAGTACGGTCAACGTCATCTTCCGCGACACCCTCTATAGGATGAACATCCCACTTGGGAAGTCATCCTGCAGCCAAAACCTTTGACTGGGTTTCGGCGTCACCTCAATGACCCTCGGAGCATCAAGCTCCGGTCATGGCTAAGGAAGTTACAAAGATCGCCGAGTTCGCAGTAGTCGATAACCCGCCATCTACAATGCAATCATGGGAACCCTTGATCAACTCCATGAAGGCGTACCGCCCACATATCACTCTAAGATTAAATTTCGACTCCAACCGTAACCGCAGTAATCCGGGAGTCGAAGTCAAGACTCGCTACCTAGCAGAGTTCAAATTTAAAAGATCGAACGCTTCGCGCTAACCCAAACGGGCAAAGGAATCACCTAACATTCCTGAAAACTCGAAAAGATGATCCGTAATCATCCAAACAGTAACGATTCAAGACAGCGACAAAGTCTCCCACCATCGCCGTAAAAGGCATAACTCGACCCGCACGCACCACCGATCTGGCTAGTACGATCTGAATGGCAACACCGGGAGTAAAACGTCCGCAGCAACAATCAGAACCACGAGATGGCTTCGATCCTCGAAGAGGTAATGAGGGCAGCTCGTCGAAACCCCGCGAAGTTCAGCTATCCTCCTCACCAAAGGGGGAGGGTACGATAATTCTATACTCCCACAAAGACGCCAAATACCCGCATTACGTATTCAAATTTTCAAACTTTTCAAGAAAATTCTTTCTATCGATCTTTCAAGGCGCTTAATACAAGAACACATAAAACTTCGAAAGCAAAATCATATCTTCGGGAAACGCGAGACGCTGTAATTTCCCAAAGGTATCAAAATCGCATCATCCGCCAAAACAGTCCAGCCATGACTTAAAAAAATAAACGCCCGTCGATTGGCCCCGACGGACGAACACATAAACGTTTCACTAATACAAAACCGTAGTCGACCTTTTCGCGAAGAATAAGGTCCTCTTACATCCGACAAGGATATCATAGCGCTATACAAGAAAACCCGAATTTTGGTTTAGCACTTCAGATATTCTCGGAGATAGCTCGATTCTTACTACACAAGTCGCGATAATCCGGCCAAGTCGCTGGACTTTAATCGAAGAATCAGGAAGAAATCACTAACAGGCAAAACGAAAGCCGATCAGTCATCGCATAGTCTTAAAGCTGAGATTAAGCCTAGGTCTTGCCCTAAACCCAGCCTTGCTGGATCTTGACATCTCACAGACATAGTATCGACACCAGATATGAGATCCAAAAACATGTCTCTCATCGCTAACACCTAAAACACTCGCTACAAAGTAGTACACGGACCTAGCGACAAAATAAGAGTTAGAATACGAAGTGACTACTCAAATTATATCCTCTACACTTGACGAAAGTATAAATCAAATCACAAGGCAAATTTCTGCAAAATCCACACATAATATATATTTGAGCTGCGGAAACGGAAGGGATTCAAAGCCACCAACGACCAGTCCCAAAATATACAAAGTTACGCAACCTCCTACGGTCGCGGAATATACAAATAAACGGCCACACCCGGCCAAGCATACAACCATCAAGATAAAGGGATACAATCCCAACGATCCTCAGTAATCGAGGTCAAAGTATCCGGACGTGAAGATCCCGAACGAAGTCACAGGCTGGTCAACTTCTTCATCTACGCCTTCTGCGTTTCCGCCTGCTCCGGTCTCCACTGTGTCCTCCGAAACCTCGATGGGATCCCAAAGCTTCCGGACCCTTCCCTCGATCGGAGGAACCAAGGATTCAGCGTGAGCACATTCGCTCATGAGACCTTCCATCTCAGCGATCTCGGAGGAGAAGGAGAAGCCCGGGTTCTGCGACTTGTAAAGGTTAGCGACCGATCCCCGACACTCGCGGAAATCACCCACAAACTCTTGAGCTTCCTTGAAGCTCTCAACTCGGTGGAAAACGATTCAGCCCTCCACGCCATCTCGGCAGCGATCGCTCTCCTTCCTCTCCTTTTCGCACGCACGAGGGCTCGAGAATGAAGTTCGGCCTGCTTCCGGCTTTGTTCCTCAACCTCTTTCCGGAAACGGAAGAGTTCGCTCGCTTCCTCGGCTTTGAAGCGAGATCCTCGATCCTCAGCTTCCATCAGCGCCGCTCAACACCCTCATTCCTGTAAGAACTTAGGATCAGAAAATATATATGCAGCAACGCTCCGAGCATCCATCTCTTCAATGTAGAAGACTTGCCCTTGCACAAGCTGCAGGTGTGTGAGCTGAGATTTCTTTAAAAAAAAAAATCAAAATTGACAAACTGGAACCGAGCTCACCTGAACCAGACATCATCTCGAACCGACCTCACCCGAACCGGATCTAACCAGATTTCTATTTTCGATTTGTTTGTTTTTATTGTCACTTACTTAAAGGTATTTTCGCTAAATCGATTTCATTAAACCCAAAAGGCAATAATCGACATATGGAGCCATAAAAATTGCATCTATCACAGATTGGGGCAAAAGAGGATATGCCTTATTTTCTTGTAGATATATAGTTTTAACTTAAAAGACCCCTAAGATGATTCAATGTATGAGGTTGTAGGATCTACGTTTTTTTTGGTATATCATATGGATTCAAATAGTTGAGACTTGAGAGTTTGAGTGATAATATAGTCTAGCAGAAAGCCAATTGGGCCAAACGCTTTCAGAATAAGTAAATAAACGGGCTTTGAAGAGGAGAGAAAGAAGGAGTTGGTGGTGACTAGTTGAAGAAAACTCAAAAGAAAAAATCACAAAAAGCAACTCGCGGACTCATGACTCAACCCAGCCTTACCCCTTTTATCCTCTCCACTCGGTGGCGCATGCACCACACAATATGGGTCAAGCTCCGTCTTCTCCAGCGGATTCGAGCACGCGAGACACCGCTCTATGGCTCTGGCCTCCGGAGTTTCTTGATTGCGATTCCACCGACTACGATCTCACGGCAGATCTACCCGATGACTGCCTCGCCACATCTTCCAGCCTCACCGCCGGATCGGAACGCTTCTCTAGTATCCAAACGCTATTACTCATCGACGCCAGAACCGCCACCGCTTATCACTCGCCGCCAGGCGAGATCCTCCCTTCTTGCCATCCATCTTCACCCGATTCGACTCACACGGCTTCGCTCTCCGATGCGATCGAAACTCCTTCAGCATAAGCGACGAAGGATTCGCCATGGTCTCGCTCGCTGCTCGAATCTGACGCTGCGGTCAAGCTCGCTGCTGCCGCGAGATCACGGATCTGGATGGAGTCGCTCGCTAAACCGCAAGAGCTCAAGAAGCTCTCTTGCGGCTCTTGCGATTTCGGAGCGAGAGGGTTGAACGCGGTGCTGGAGCATTGCAAGGTTCTCGAGGAGTTGTCTGTGAAGAGTATAAGAGGGATCCACGAGACGGCGGAGGCGGTTAGGCTCCACTCTTCGTCTTCGCTTAGGTATATCTGCTTGAAGGAGCTTGTTAACGGTCAGGTATTCGAGTCTTTAGTTGCGTCGAGAACGTTGAAGAAGCTGAGAATCATTTGTTGTTTAGGTAATTGGGATAAAGTTCTTCAAGTTAACGGAGATGGCAACAGTTCTCTGACTGAGATTCACTTGGAGAGGCTCCAAGTTAGTGACTTTGGACTCTCTGCATATCTAAATGTCAATGTTGGAGACTTTACATTGTGTAGACACCCGAATGCTCAATTGGTCTAGTTTGTGTTGTGGAGAGATGTGGATTACTTAGGAAGCTTCACATTGATGGGTGGAGGACTAAGAGGATCGGTGATGAAGGTCTGATGGCGTTAGCTAAACACTGCTTGTTATTGCAAGAGCTTGTGCTTATCGGTGTTGATGCGACACATGCGAGCTTGTCTGCTATCGCTTCGAACTGTAAGAAGCTGGAACGGTTGGATCTTTGTGGGAGCAGTGCGATAGGAGATGCAGAGATGGCTTGCATCGCGGAGAAGTGTGTGGCGTTGAGGAAGTTCTGCATCAAGGGGTGTCCGATTTCGGATGTGGGGATCAAGGCGCTTGCTTTGGGGTGTCCTAATCTGGTAAAACTGAAGGTGAAGAAGTGTATAGTTGTTACAGGGGATGTCAGGGAGTGGCTGCGTGAAAGGAGGAGGACGTTGGTGGTGAGTATGGATGGTGATGAGACCAAAGGTCCGGCGGTCATAGGAAGTGAGGATGGTGGGAGAGGTCTGGAGACGGTGGTTGAGGAGGTACTGACGCCGGTTGCTGATGGCGGTGGGGATACAGAGATTGCAGCTGGTGGTGGTGGTAGGTTAGCTATGTTAAAGACGAAGTTACTTGCAAGTAAGAACTTTGTCGCTTTCACACTAAGGAGATGGTTGCAAAGTGAAGCTACTGGTTCTACTTGATTACTACGTCTTTCTTTTTCAAAAATGGGAAAACAAGATCCCGCTTCTGTATTATTTCTTGGTTATTTGTATGATGTTAACAATTCATTATCAGTATGTCATGTGATCATGTATGTTATTATTATTGATTAGTATTACTAAGCATTTCTTTCTTATTAGTTTAAATCAAATCTGCAGTGTATGATCAAACGTGTATGATGTGTGGAAGACATGCACAATTGTCTAAGGAAGAGAGTTTAACCAACTGAACCTGTTAATCGATTCAATGTGGCTACTATATATATTTTCTGTTTGCTAAACAAGTTGTTACAAATGTTTTGGATGATCATACAAGAAACAGTGTCAAATACATAATCTGTTTAACTCGTTTGTATGTGAAAACATAACCCCATTTCTGTATTGTTTTCTTGTTTTATTTTCATGCCTAGGCCTGAAAAAAAAACCATCAAACCGAAATATTCAGAACTTGAACTGGACCGAAATTCTCAAATATCCGAATAGTTCCTATATTTATATATCCAAAATAATCGAACCGGAAACAAACCGAGAACT
The DNA here is from genome assembly GCA_016771965.1 of Brassica carinata. NCBI lineage: Eukaryota > Viridiplantae > Streptophyta > Magnoliopsida > Brassicales > Brassicaceae > Brassica > Brassica carinata. The sequence continues at coordinate 17,336,786 of CM028691.1, forward strand.
AAATAGGTATCCAAATATATAAAAATATAAATTATATATACATATAACATAACTTGATATATTTATTTATAATTTTTAAAAATATTAAAATATTTGAAAAAACTAGATTATTATAAAGTATTCAAACTATCTGAAAATAGCTGGATTTTTTTATCTGAAATATCCAAAGTAACCCGAAATATCTAAAAGATTTATCTAAATCATTCTCATTATCAGATATTTTGTCCAAAATATCTGATATTAAACCTTAATTACCCGAATTAGCAGAAATAACTGAACCGAAATCGAATGAGAACCAAATTTTTCTGGGTATTTTTTGGTTTCTAGTTTTACTATCTTAACTGGACTGAACTCGAAACCATCCGAGTACCAAAAATAGTCAGACACTGAATAGATCCTCTAGCTCCTAACTAAACTACCTGATACCAAAAATACCAGAACCGAACCAAACTGATACCCGAAATACCATGTCTAACTGCCTATTACTACTAAATAGCCATCGTTTTAAAATTTGATCTTTTACATCTGCAGATTATAATGCGACAAGTATGATTTTTTTTTCTTTCAAATTTATTGAAAAGAAAAAGAAGATTTATACGCGTATATTACCATTCCAACAATTGTGAAGTTTTTGATTAGTAATGATTTTTTTTCTTGAGTTTCCTCACCCATCTCAAGTACCACAAAATCTGTAGGGATCTCATAATTTCCAAACCATCACAGGGAGGTCCTCCAAGATACCCATAGGGTACTTCACTGAACGATCAGCCAAAACCAGAGAAAGTCTACACTTCTTGTACTGAGTGAGTCCAAGCTTCTTTGCAACAGATAAAGGCATAAAGCTGACACTAGCTCCCAAGTCGCAGAGACAATTCTCAAACATCATAGGTCCAAGAGCACAAGGTAGTGTGAAGCATCCTGGATCCTCTAGCTTATTTGGAACATCAAGCCTCTGGATGATGGCACTGCACTCATGGGTAAGAATCATCATGTCCTCCATCTCTTTCTTCTTTTCAGCTACAACATCTTTCAGGAACTTGCTGTATTGAGGAACCAGCATGAAAGCATCAATGATGAGCATTGTGACCTAGACTTCACTCATCTGCTACTCAAACAGAGCTTTGTACTTCTCTAGCAGCTGCCTCTTGAATCTTCCAGGGAATGGGAGTTTGGCTTCATGAGGAGGAGGAAAGAATTCTCATTTGCTGGAGCAGCAACTTCACCATCTTTCACAATTTTCTTCTCTTCTTCAATCTTTCCTTTACCCTTGGCTTCCACAATCTTCTCCAAGATCTCATCATTGATCTTCTCATCCACAATCACTACCTCATCATCCATGTTGATTGCCACCCCCACACCTTGTTTCTCAGCATCCTTGGTGAGAGCTTTAGGAGGTAACTGCTTTCCACTCCTGAGGGTAATAACTTTCATAGTCTCCTTGGGGTTTTGCTCAGATTTGCCAGGTAGAGAACCTTGCTGGCGATTTTGGTGAGTATTCATGGAAGCAAACTGGCTCTCCAAAGCTCTGAACTTGTTGTTGAGGTCATTGTAACTCGCATCAATCTTGGAGTGAAGGTTCTTCAACTCATAGCCAACATGCTTCTCACTTCTAGTTTGAGACTCCAAGATCTGTTTCAGTAGAGTATCAGTGCTGCTTTCCTGAGGAGTAGAGGTAGAAGGATTAGCTTGTTGTTGAGAAGATTGATTTCCTTTGTTGGAGAAACCAGGAGGAGGGTTCTGCTGAGGCTGATAGTTGCCTTGCTGATTGTTCCTAGACTGGTAACCACTCTGTTGGTTGTTAGAAGGACCAGTGGTGTAGTTGCTCTTGGATTGGTAGCCTCCTTTTTGGTTGTTGGGATTAGATCTCTGTGGCTAGTTGTTGTACTGGAAATTAGGCTCTTTCTTGTACCAACTACCATTGTTGTTGATGAAACACAGCTCTTCTTGACCTTCCAGCCTATCAACCTCATTGACTACAGGTGGTGCCTCTTGGTTTTGGTTACCAACAAAGTTAAGCTGCTCTTGTGTAGCTTTATCAGCAATGAGTATGTCTATCTTCTCCTGCAGAGCCTTTAGCTCCTTCCTCGTCTGCTTATCATCAGTTCTAACACCTCTGTCGTGGTCTCCACTGTAGACTGCGTACTCTTCACCATGTTGTCAACCATCTCCTCTGCATCTTCCTTAGTTCTTCCCAAGAAGAACCCATTACTTGCAGTATCCAATCTGGCTCTGTACTTAAGAAGAACACCCCTGTAGAATGTGCTCAATAAACTTTCCTTGGAAAATCCATGGTGTGGGCATTGAGCTTGGTAGCTTTTGAATCTCTCCCAAGTTTCACTGAATCCTTCCAAGTTCTTCTATTGAAAACTGGAAATCTCATTTCTCAGCTTAGCAGTTCTTGAGGTAGAGAAAAACTTTTCCAAGAATGCTCTTTTGCAGTCATCCCAGGTGGTGATGGAGTCGCTGGGTAAAGACTTCTCCCACTGACGTGGCTTATCCCCCCAAAGAAAAAGGAAATAGCTTGAGCTTGAAGGCATCCTCAGACACACCATTGGTTTTTGACAACCCACAGTAACTGTCAAACTTGTCCAAGTGATCAAATGGGTCCTCTACAGCCAAGCCATGATACTTGTTGTTCTCGATCACGTTGAGGAGTCCTGGTTTGACCTCAAAGTTGTTGGCTTCCACAGTTGGTGCTCGGATTCCCAACCTATGACCACGAATGTTAGGGCGGTCATAGATTCCAATGGGTTGAGCTGGTCGCTGTGGGTGTTGTGACCCTTGTGGTGGAAGGTTGTCAGCACCTTGACCGTTCACATTTCCACCTTGAGGTAAGTCCGCCATATCTATATCCAACCTTTGTAAGTGAGCCTATTGCTCTTATGCTTGTCTCCTTCTTCTATTCTCTCTCTCAAGTACTCTAATGTTATCAACTCTTGGAACTAGGTTTGTTGTGCCTTTACTCCTCAAGTTCATACACTTGAAATACAAAGAGTGATGAAGATGGAGAATCAGTAACAAGATAAAAGAAAAATGACTTAGTCTCAAGCAAGTGACTAAATCTCAATGTTTAAATCTACTCAGAATTTGGCAACGGCGCCAATTTGATGTTAGGAGTTTTCAAGGCTCCTAAGACAAATGTTGTAGTATGAGTGAATGTCAAACCAATTCTAAGGGATTCAAAGCACTGAGAATGCAAGTACCAACTTAATCTAAGTGCAACCGATAATTGAGATGATTTTAAATTACTTCTAAAACTTGAATGCAATAGCAGAATGATAAGACAATAAACGAAATAACTTTCTTTGATTATGACAAAAGAGAACTTTTGGGTATAGGGATTTAGACGTTGGGTGATCAAGTTTCGAACTAAAGATGGCAAATGATCAATCAAACTATCAACCTTAAGGTTAGACGCAATCTTAAACAAACTCTATGTCTAGATGAATGTTCATTTACTAACATATTTCAAACATCAAATTCCTTTGGCTGAATAATATGAAAGTAGTCATTACTAACAAGTCTATTGGCTATCTTAACACCTTTAGCAACAAATGTCTTTGGTAAAGTATGTTAAAAGCTTAGGAGAGTTATCTCAGGCATTTCATTGAACACCTTGTGAGTGGGAAATGCCTAAAGATCAACTTTTGAGAGTCCAACTCAGAAGATGCATTATGAATACTCTACTAGCAAGGAATAAGAATGATCTACACTAAAACATCCCAAATCTAGCCTAATCTCCCTTACCCATAAATTCAAAGGAGGATTACTCACTAATCTCCATGATTCCTCTTAAATCCATATTGGATTTCAGATTAATCATGTAGAGAGATACAGATAATAGATTGGAAATCAACAGGATAAGAAGAACAAATGATCAAATGATTCCAAGAGATGAACTTTCCAAGAGGTTTTTGGTGATTTTTCTCAAAAATATAAGATAATCCGCCTCTGATGGCTTACAAAAGGTACTTAAACTTAGGTTTTCAAAGTGTAAAACGTCCAGATAAATTGCCAAAAGGCCCCTAGAAAAACATAAGTTTTGACTGAGTAAATGACGCGCAGAGACCTCTTGGTGTCGCTCCGGGAGGTAGCTCTGGCTTGGGAGCGACCTCAGTGCGTCGCTGTAGGACGTAGCTTCAGGGTCTTTTTCGTGCGACAAAGTGACAAAAGGCCGAACGACTTGGGAGTCTCGCCTGTGTCGCCTCGTTCGAGCTACGTCATGGGGTCGCTCTGGAGGTAGCTCCACACCCTGCTCGTCCAATGATCACCTTTAACTCCTCTTTTGAGCCTCAAATGCACCCAAACATCTCCAAGAACTCCATGGGGTACTCCAATACCTAATAAAGACTTATGTATGCAAAATGCAACCTAAACATGGCTAAATCCTAGTCTATATGATCAAAATGCATATGTATGAATGGATAAAACAATGGAAATATGCATGATATCACTATTCCTCAATAAACTGACTAGATTCTTTTACAGGTGTCTGCTCAACATACTGATTAGAAATATACGATCTTTCCACACCTATTTCCAAAGCGACATCTGTATTCATAACTGTATATGTGTCCACATTGGTACCCGTATCCACACTCATCTCGTGTTGTATTATCATCATTCTCTGCCTCTATCACATTCTTTTGTTGATTTTCTTGCCCATTAGGTCCGATTTCATCATCATTTGGCTGCAACACTCCGTAATTCATACCAAATGAACTTATGCCAACTTTTAACAATTTTTGTAACTGTTCCGATCTACTCGTGGCCTTCACAAACAAAAGACATCTATGGTTCTCTTGATTGATGGGCGTTAGTTAAACAAACAGAGCCTCATCATCATAAATAGTTAACTATTTTTCACATCCAACCACCATCGGCATATACCTCAATTCTAGTTTTACCTTACTTTCATCTAACGCAAGCTTCTTATACATCATATCTTCTATTGATAAACTTATATCCTCCACTAGTATTTTCAAGGTTACACTATACATGCAATCTTCGAATTTTAAATATATGCTCACTTATTTCGTCATTGTATCATGCCAAAACTATGGAACAAACTCAATAAATTGACTACAATATCTATAATTATACCAATTGTTCTAAGTTTTACCTAGTTATCTACAATTATATCTATTACTAGTGGTATTCCGGCGCTACGCGCCTGGATCGTATGTTTTATTCTTACATAAATTTATAACTCATTTATGGTTTTATTAAAGAAAATATGTTCAAAAATATCAAAACGAAATTTTTTTGAAAAAATGGTATTTTATCTGATCCATTTGATAATGGTTAGAGAACATAGTGTATTACTTTGTTTTGAAGTTGCTTAGTTAAAAATAGAATAGCATAAGTGATTGTGACTAATCGATTCAATAAAAGTAGAATAAAAAAGCTAATAAACGAAACAAAGTTAATTTAGTTGAAATTTTAAAATAAAGTAAAATTAATGTTTTATTTAAACTACTTATACTGTTAAGTACCATGCATGTGTTAAGTACATAGAAGGAACAGCATTTGAAATTTTACTTTTAGACTAATCTAAATTTAGACTTATGTAATGAAATTTTGTTTATATATTCTTCTTATTTGATTTTTGGTAAGAAACTCACTCTGGCCTATTTCTTAATTGAGTTAAACTATTTATTGTAACTTGTATTGTTTATTTGTTGGAATATATAATTTGGAAGTAATGATTGGGTAAATGTTTTTGGTCGTCTAACGAATTTTGTCCGCGAAAAAATTGATTGGCGAAGGACTATTGCAAAAAAGAATTTGATTTGTTGTCAATAAAGTTGTATCATGTATGATAGCAAAGGTGATTTATTTTATACAATAATGGTTAACTTAGTTTTTGCATATTCAGATAAATCATTTTCGTTGAGATAGGAGACACCTGGAGATAGAGAATCAGTGTCGGTTTATTTTTTAAAAATACTTTGTGGACTTTTGAAGGTATCCTTATTGTCAGGATTTTTAAGATATGGATCCTTAGTCTGTGATGTGAAAGTTTATATTTTTATGTAGTATACTTGTATGGAGTTCCCTAAATATTTTATTAGATTATTATTAATGATGACTGTTAGTTTATTATTAAAATGATTGTATGTTGTTAATATTAACTCGCATATCAAGCTAATATGAAATTTAAAACTTTGTTTGTCAAAGAGATTTTTTTTGGGTATCTTACGCGTGAAACTTTTTCCAATACACACAACAAACCATACGGATTATAGTCAAAGATCGTGATAGCTGGATTTACCATGATTACACCGGAAAAGAAACATTTGAAGAAAGTATCAGAGAATTGGAATTGGCGTTCGCGGAGTCAGAAAGAAACTTGTCTCAACATTAAAAAAAAAACAGACTGATGAATGCCGTCACATACTCAGTCTTTCTATGATTGGACACGGAAACAGACGAAGTGTTTTAAAGTCACAGACCTTTAATAAGAAAAAAGTAAAGTTTTATGTTCGTTTGAAACCATTTCTTGTCTAGTTAACATGCTCCTTTGACATAAACCAATTAGTTAGATTAGATGTTAAAACCATGTAAAGCATTTCAGGTGCAAAGATGAGGATATGAAAGCAAGAAGCTATCAATTTTATAGCGCAACATATATGTATAAATAGAAATGTACATTCGTTTTCTTGTACGATGAAATGAAACTGAAGAAGCTCCATTCTTCTAACTTAATCATTCACACACATAATATGAATCTCTTCTATGTTCAAAGCAACTCATAGCATATACATAGATTAACTCAGCTAGAACCCCCCTCCCCACAAAGTTTTGATGTCCCAATCAGACGACTTTACAGTGGAAACTGCTCTAACTTCTCGGCCCGGCCATTATCTGGTCACATACACTCTTTTGCAATAATCGATCTGTTTTTTTTCTTTCCTACAAAAAAGTTCAAAAAGACACTATTGGCAATCGAGAACGAACTTAGATGGGAAGATACCTGTATATGCTTATCACTACTTCAAGATGAAAAGAGAGGCACTCTTCTTCTTCCAGCCCTTATGATTATGTGTCTGAAGACAAATTAAAAAAGAGAGAACCTACCCGGTATAGATGTCCTGCATCAAAGGGTTTTGATACCCATCCATTCCACACTTCATAAATTGCTCATTGGTTGTTTGAATCACGTTTGCCGTCATTGCAAATACCGAAAGATGCCAACTTGATTTGTTTCCACCTCTACTGTCAAACCCTCATTACTCATAATTTTCTTGTTCATCTCCTCTTCCATATCCCTTATTCTTCTCGTAGCCTCAACCAAATCTGCAGAAAGAAGACTAAAACATGTCAAGTTTTTTCCGACTCTGCTTACCATATTACTCTGTTTCCTAGCTGTAGTGTAGTAAACTCCCCGGTGGAGTCTAAAGATCTAATGCTGGTGTGACGCAAATCTAGGGCCTGATGAAGGGTATCGTCCATCACTCGCATCACCTAAAATCAAGTAACACATCCAAACAAAGCTAATTAACTCAAAATCTAAATCAGAATACATATCATAAAAGATTAATTGCGTGATTGCAAGAAATTGAAACGGGAAGAAATGGGAAAAAAAAACAAAAACTGTTGATTTTCTAAAATGTAGAGTGATTCAACCCAAAAGTTAATAACGTGATTGCAAAAAACAAAATCTTTTGGTTTTATAAAACGTAAAGAGATTCAACCGATAAGAAAATTATATGAGTGGAAACAGATACTTACTTGTTCATCGATCAATAACATCTCAAGGCTCATCAGTTGTCCCCTTTTGTTGATGTTCTTGGCCTCCCAGAATCTCAAAAGACGGACCTCCGCCACGTTGGAGCATCTCCCGGCTCTCAAGTCAGCAAGAACAGTGTATGAATTAGCCATTGGAATCGTTTGCTTTCAAATTGAAAGTTTTCGGATTTGGTTTGAATTGGAGTTTGCATGGTATGAAGGTGAGATATTTATAGCTGGAGATATAGGCGGTTTCAAAGGAAACGAAGAGGTGCACCGAGATCTTAATGAAGGAGGATTGGATTAATCAAGGGAAAACTCAAAATAAATGACGGCTTTAAGGAATTTGTGAGACGTTACGGGTATGAAGGGAGTATTTATTTTCTCTGGAAATTCAAGGCTCAAACATCCGCCGCAAGAAGGAGAATAACGAAGAACCCTAATATCACGTGGGCCACAGACAATGATCACCATATGGGCTTATGTGTGTTTATTTTTCAAACATAACCGAAACCCAAATCAAGGAATAAAAAAAACAGCAAAGCGACGCGCAGGAAATAAAGAAAACGCGTGATATACACGTACTACTTCGTGGTGACATCGTGTCGTAAACCCCACTTTTAGAAGCGGCGTGGGCGGGCGGCGGATAAGTGAACTTTATTTATAAAGATATTAAAATTATCAATTCTACTAGTTATACCTTGTTATGATTCAACACGAACTCAAATTGATCTTGGTGTGAATATACTCCCAGTTAACTCCTATTCAACCACATGAATGCATTGTATACCAGTTTCATATACAAATTGACCCATAAACAATGGCATAAATTCTATCCACAAGGAGTGAAGAAGAACTAACTTGGATTCCGACCTGCCGCGAAGGAATGTTCAACGGCGACAGCATCGCGGGTGAATATAACGACGTCGACAATACAGTAGCTCCGGAGAGAAGTGGATGAGTTGTGAGCTGCAGGTGTGTGAGCTGAGATTTCTTTAAAAAAAAAAATCAAAATTGACAAACTGGAACCGAGCTCACCTGAACCAGACATCATCTCGAACCGACCTCACCCGAACCGGATCTAACCAGATTTCTATTTTCGATTTGTTTGTTTTTTTATTGTCACTTACTTAAAGGTATTTTCGTTAAATCGTATTTCATTAAACCCAAAAAGGCAATAATCGACATATGGAGCCCATAAAAAATTGCATCTATCACAGATTGGGGGCAAAAGAGGATATGCCTTATTTTCTTGTAGATATATAGTTTTAACTTAAAAGACCCCTAAGATGATTCAATGTATGAGGTTGTAGGATCTACGTTTTTTTTGGTATATCATATGGATTCAAATAGTTGAGACTTGAGAGTTTGAGTGATAATATAGTCTAGCAGAAAGCCAATTGGGCCAAACGCTTTCAGAATAAGTAAATAAACGGGCTTTGAAGAGGAGAGAAAGAAGGAGTTGGTGGTGACTAGTTGAAGAAAACTCGAAAAAGAAAAAAATCACAAAAAAGCAACTCGTGACTCATGACTCAACCCAGCCTTACCCCTTTTATCCTCTCCACTCGGTGGCGCATGCACCACACAATATGGGTCAAGCTCCGTCTTCTCCAGCGGATTCGAGCACGCGAGACACCGCTCTATGGCTCTGGCCTCCGGAGTTTCTTGATTGCGATTCCACCGATTACGATCTCACGGCAGATCTACCCGATGACTGCCTCGCTCACATCTTCCAGTTCCTCACCGCCGGGGATCGGAAACGCTTCTCTCTAGTATCCAAACGTTGGCTACTCATCGACGGCCAGAACCGTCACCGCTTATCACTCGCCGCCAAGGCGGAGATCCTCCCCTTCTTGCCATCCATCTTCACCCGATTCGATTCCGTCACGAAGCTCGCTCTCCGATGCGATCGAAACTCCTTCAGCATAAGCGACGAAGGATTCGCCATGGTCTCGGCTCGCTGCTCGAATCTGACGCGTGTCAAGCTCCGCGGCTGCCGCGAGATCACGGATCTAGGGATGGAGTCGTTCGCTAGAAACTGCAAGAGCCTGAAGAAGCTCTCTTGCGGCTCTTGCGATTTCGGAGCGAGAGGGTTGAACGCGGTGCTGGAGCATTGCAAGGTTCTCGAGGAGTTGTCTGTGAAGAGTATAAGAGGGATCCACGAGACGGCGGAGGCGTTAGCTCCACTCTTCGCCTTCGCCAGGTATATCTGCTTGAAGGAGCTTGTTAACGGTCAGGTATTCGAGTCTTTAGTTGCGTCGAGAACGTTGAAGAAGCTGAGAATCATTTGTTGTTTAGGTAATTGGGATAAAGTTCTTCAAGTTAACGGAGATGGCAACAGTTCTCTGACTGAGATTCACTTGGAGAGGCTCCAAGTTAGTGACTTTGGACTCTCTGCGATATCTAAATGTCGAATGTTGGAGACTTTACACATTGTGTAGACACCCGAATGCTCGAATTCGGGTCTAGTTTGTGTTGTGGAGAGATGTGGATTACTTAGGAAGCTTCACATTGATGGGTGGAGGACTAAGAGGATCGGTGATGAAGGTCTGATGGCGTTAGCTAAACACTGCTTGTTATTGCAAGAGCTTGTGCTTATCGGTGTTGATGCGACACATGCGAGCTTGTCTGCTATCGCTTCGAACTGTAAGAAGCTGGAACGGTTGGATCTTTGTGGGAGCAGTGCGATAGGAGATGCAGAGATGGCTTGCATCGCGGAGAAGTGTGTGGCGTTGAGGAAGTTCTGCATCAAGGGGTGTCCGATTTCGGATGTGGGGATCAAGGCGCTTGCTTTGGGGTGTCCTAATCTGGTAAAACTGAAGGTGAAGAAGTGTATAGTTGTTACAGGGGATGTCAGGGAGTGGCTGCGTGAAAGGAGGAGGACGTTGGTGGTGAGTATGGATGGTGATGAGACCAAAGGTCCGGCGGTCATAGGAAGTGAGGATGGTGGGAGAGGTCTGGAGACGGTGGTTGAGGAGGTACTGACGCCGGTTGCTGATGGCGGTGGGGATACAGAGATTGCAGCTGGTGGTGGTGGTAGGTTAGCTATGTTAAAGACGAAGTTACTTGCAAGTAAGAACTTTGTCGCTTTCACACTAAGGAGATGGTTGCAAAGTGAAGCTACTGGTTCTACTTGATTACTACGTCTTTCTTTTTCAAAAATGGGAAAACAAGATCCCGCTTCTGTATTATTTCTTGGTTATTTGTATGATGTTAACAATTCATTATCAGTATGTCATGTGATCATGTATGTGATTATTGATTACTATTACTAAGCATTTCTTTCTTATTAGTTTAAATCAAATCTGCAGTGTATGATCAAACGTGTATGATGTGTGGAAGACATGCACAATTGTCTAAGGAAGAGAGTTTAACCAACTGAACCTGTTAATCGATTCAATGTGGCTACTATATATATTTTCTGTTTGCTAAACAAGTTGTTACAAATGTTTTGGATGATCATACAAGAAACAGTGTCAAATACATAATCTGTTTAACTCGTTTGTATGTGAAAACATAACCCCATTTCTGTATTGTTTTCTTGTTTTATTTTCATGCCTAGGCCTGAAAAAAAAAACCATCAAACCGAAATATTCAGAACTTGAACTGGACCGAAATTCTCAAATATCCGAATGGTTCCTATATTTATATATCCAAAATAATCGAACCGGAAACAAACCGAGAACTAAATAGGTATCCAAATATATAAAAATATAAATTATATATACATATAACATAACTTGATATATTTATTTATAATTTTTAAAAATATTAAAATATTTGAAAAAACTAGATTATTATAAAGTATTCAAACTATCTGAAAATAGCTGGATTTTTTTATCTGAAATATCCAAAGTAACCCGAAATATCTAAAAGATTTATCTAAATCATTCTCATTATTTGATATTTTGTCCAAAATATCTGATATTAAACCTTAATTACCCGAATTAGCAGAAATAACTGAACCGAAATCGAATGAGAACCAAATTTTTCTGGGTATTTTTTGGTTTCTAGTTTTACTATCTTAACTGGACTGAACTCGAAACCATCCGAGTACCAAAAATAGTCAGACACTGAATAGATCCTCTAGCTCCTAACTAAACTACCTGATACCAAAAATACCAGAACCGAACCAAACTGATACCCGAAATACCATGTCTAACTGCCTATTACTACTAAATAGCCATCGTTTTAAAATTTGATCTTTTACATCTGCAGATTATAATGCGACAAGTATGATTTTTTTTCTTTCAAATTTATTGAAAAGAAAAAGAAGATTTATACGCGTATATTACCATTCCAACAATTGTGAAGTTTTTGATTAGTAATGAAAAAAGAAGGTTAATTCTCATATCGTGCTGCATGATTCCAAAAATTGTGAAGTTGGAACGTTTTGTCTAATTCCAAGAATCTAAGAACTCTTAAATAACATCATTTACGATACATTTTGGAAAGTTTTCGAGATTATATTGTTGTTGGAAGTTGGTACGTTTTTTCTTTGTATGTTCAAAAATAAACATACAGAATGGGTACATTTTCCGAAAAACATTTGTTGATTTTCTTTAAGAACCCAGCTCTTGTTTTCATTTTACAAAGTTTAGCATAGGCCAAAATCACTACCTTACGCCACATATTCGACGGCACTAATGGATCATAACCTAGCCACCGCGGAGAAGGATGTCCGTACCCTTTTTTCTTTTCAATTTAATACTATTTTAGGTTGAGTTACATTCGATGTATTTTAATTTACGTTACATCCACGTTAACATTTTCGGACTAGGTGTTGGAAGAGTTGATGAAGCTAGTGCAGATTCGAGGTCTACGAGGAGATCACGGAGGAAGGATGGAATTCTTAGCTGTTAGAGCATGATTATTGCACCAAAAAAAGGGGTTGCTTAGCCTTATGGACCCCACAAAAATACTCAGCAACGTTGCTTTCTGCTCCAAAATAAGCAACGTGTTTTGTTTGTCGTTGAATCGTTCATACCATCGCTTTTGCGATTCAAGGATTTCGCTTTTATTTTATTTTAATTTTTTTAGGAAAAAATGAAAAAAAAAGATTAAAAAATTTAATAAGCAACCCACTTAAACAATTAGCATTGAACATGCTCTTAATGACCATAAAGATATAACACCATACCACCTTTCCATGGTTTCCCGTGACGCGTTGGTCGCTTTTCTCACTACCTTTAAGAATAAAGAAGATCTGCAGGTTTGGTTTTGTAATGTTATTAACCATCTAATGCTTGCTTATTATTACACCATAAAAAGCTTGCTTATTATACTTATTTACTTGGGCTTTGGTTGTTAACCTCTACTACATTTTTTTTCTTTAGGCTATGCAAATTCGTGCCAATAGTCTTCTAGTTAAAAAGCTGAAGCAGGAGTCTCCAGAAAATGACACTCATGAGCAGGTGAGTATTGGATATCAAACGAAGAAAACATGTTTTGACTATGTACATATATTATTTTGCTAGTAATGTGTTTGAAAGTGATCTTTTGGATGTAAAACATGATTTTACATGAACCATAAAACCTTTAACATCTACACTAATCACATAATAGAACTATTAGAAAGATTATCGGAATACCTCCATTCATAGTTGCGGAAATCTTCTTGAACGGCTTTGATCGGAAGGTGATGTGTTCTTGATTTTCAAATAAGAACTTTGAGGTTTCTTTAACAAGAATTTTGGTATTTCTCTCCCCTTACCTAAATCTTTTCTTTATGTGTTGCTTTCAGATTTTTCTTGATGTCTCTTTGTGATGGTCCAAAGAGAGCTATTTATAGGTGGGGAGAGGGACCAAAACCTTTCTCACCAAGTCTTTGATGTCTTTCTCATCAAGTCTTTGATGACTTTATCACCAAGCTTTGATTTCTTTCTCATCAAGCTTTGATTTCTTCGTTGTCAAGTTTACATTACTTCCTCATTAAGGATTTCTTTATAACTTGACAAATGTCTTTAATATCAACCATCCATCAAGTTGATTAGTTAGGAATAATAATTATAATAGAAATGTGTTAAACTATAAGATCATATAATAGGAAAGGATTAAGAGAAGAATGAAGTCATTATTTCATTCTTATAACATCATAAATCCTAACATTCTCCCACTTGGTCTATAGTTTAACCTACTTAATTTTCTATTAATAAAACTTAAGGCCGGCATAATTTGTTAAACCTTTCTTTAGTCCTCGTAATTGTCTTAGCCAATCAAGTAACCAATGAGAGTCATGGCGGTCACACATCATTTTGCAACACGATCCCTTCCATGTACTACTACACTGATACTATCAAAGTTAGACCATAAGTAGGAGTTATCGTAAGGGTCCCTTTTATGTCTTTTTAAAGACTTATTCTGTTATCATCAATCCAAAAACGATAATGTGTACACACTTTGGAAACAGAATATAAAAGATGCAAAAGACATTAGGAGCTCATATTGTCAAAATAGGCAAAAACATAAGCAAACAACTTTAATTACTTTTATCCTCTAGACCCATACTTTCAGCATGCTTCATGAATGTCTTTGGAGGTAAAGCTTTCGTAAATATGTCTGCGACCATAAGTTCGGTGCCTATGTGTTCAATGACAAACTTTTCTCTTTTGACATCTTGCTTCAGTGATAGATACTTTAAGTCCATATGCTTGGACCCTTTAGATATCCTATCATGCTTTGAGAAGAAGATTGCAGCTTGATTGTCGCAATAAAGAGTTAAAGGCTTGTCAATAAAGTTCAAAGCTCTAAACTCTGAGACGAAGTTCCGCAACCATATTCCCTGAATAGAAGCCTCATAACATGCCACATACTCAGCCTCCATAGTGGATGTATAGATCAATTCTGACTTTTGGCTTTTCCATGAGATGGCACCTCCACTAAAGAGGTACACATAACCAAGAGTGCAATGCCTTGTATCTTGACATCCACCAAAATCTGAGTCGGAAAATCCAACCACCTGTGGGTGTGTTGATTTTTTATATGTAAGCGTATAGTTTCTTGTTCCCTTTAGGTATCTCAAAACTTTCTTTGCAGCTTTCCAATGAGCGAGTCCTGGATTACTCTGAAATCTTCCTAGCATTCCCACTGCATGACTAATATCAGGTCTTGTGCAGACTTGTGCATACATCAAACTTCCCACAAGAGAGGCATAAGGATACTTTTCCATTTCTTTACGTTCCATTTCATTCTGCGGACATTGCTTAAGATCAAGCTTGTCACCTTTCTGCATAGGAACAATACTAGAAGAACACGATATCATGCCATATCTCTCAAGAACTTTGTCAATATATTGCTTTCTGAGACAACCCTAAAATTCCAAGTGATCTATCACAGAAAATTTCAATCCCGATCACATAAGTTGCCTCGTCCATATCTTTCATTGCAAAGTTTTTAGAGAGATAATTCTTGGTCTCACTTAATAGACCAAGATCACTACTGGCCAATAAAATATCATCAACATACAGAACCAAAAATATGAACTTACTCCCACTGATCTTGAGGTATATACATGGATCTACAATATTCTCTTTGAAACCGAATTTCGTAATGGTTTCATCAAATTTGAGATACCATTGCCTCGAAGCTTGTTTCAGTCCATAAATTGATTTCTTTAGTTTGCAGACCATGTCTTTCTGACCTTCGATTATGAAGCCTTCAGGTTGCCGCATATAAACTTCTTCTTGCAAGTCTCCATTAAGAAAGGCAGTTTTCACATCCATTTGGTGCAACTCAAGATCATAATGAGCTACCAAAGCCATGATAATTCTGAGAGAATCTTTTCTGGACACAGGAGAAAAAGTTTCAGTATAATCGATGCCTTCCTTTTGATTAAAACCTTTGGCTACAAGTCGGGCTTTATGTCGTTCAATATTTCCATTACAGTCGAGTTTGGTCTTAAAGATCCACTTACACCCGACTGGTTTATGTCCTTTAGGTAATTGAACGACATCCCATACTTCATTTTCAGCCATAGATTTTATTTCATCCTTCATGGCATCGATCCATTTATCAGAATTAACATCTTTTATGGCTTGTGAATAAGAAACCGGATCTTTAATATTCATTTCTTCAGATTCTACTTGATAAAGTACATAATCATTGGAAATAGCAGATTTTCTCTCACGAGTAGATCTTCTTAATGCTGGTTCCCCTTGTGTTTCATGTACTTGATCATTGTTGGCGATATTTTCATCATGGAGTATATGGTCGTTCAACGGATTCTCCTCATTGTTTAACGGTTCAACAATTGGAGAATCACCAACATTCGAAATTGAGGGCAAAGGAATATTTACCCTTATTTCTTGAATGACCACGTCTTTTACTTTTTGACTCCCACTAATTTCGCCATTCTCATAGAATCTGACATTATTGGTTTCTACAATTCTCGTACTATGGTCTGGACAATAAATTCTATATCCTTTAGATTTCTCAGGGTATCCAATAAAGAAACCACTGATCGTTTTGAAATCTAATTTCTTTTCATGTGGATTGTATATTCTTGCTTCAGCTGGACATCCCCAAACTTGAAGGTGTGCCAGACTAGGTTTCCAGCCTTTCCACAGTTCAAAAGGAGTCTTTGGAACTGATTTTCTTGGAACCCTATTCAAGATATAGGCTGCAGTACGTAATGCATCCATCCACAAAGATATAGGTAAGTTAGCATGACTCATCATTGATCTAACCATTTCCATATAAGTACGATTACGCCTTTCAGCTACACCATTCTGCCATGGAGAACCAGGCGTTGTGTACTGGGCAACAATTCCTAAATTTTGGAGAAGTTTGGCAAAAGGTCCGGGATGTTGTCCCGTTTCATCATACCTGCCATAAAATTCACCACCTCTATCTGACCTAATGATTTTCACTTTTCTATCTAATTGCCTCTCGACTTCAGTTATGAATGCTTGTACAGCTTCCACAGATTGAGATTTTTCATGCAATAGATAGATATAACAATACCGTGAATAATCATCAATAAAGGTGATGAAATACTTTTCACCTCCAAAAGTTGGAACGTCAAAAGGTCCACAAATATCTGTATGTATGATTTCAAGAAGCTGTGTACTTCTTGTGGCTCTTTTCTTTGTGTGTTTAGTTTGCTTTCCCTTAATGCAATCTATACACATTTTATTGTTGGTAAAATCGAGATTTGGAATGATTCCGTCTTTTACCAACCTTTTCATTCTTTCATTGGAAATGTGTCCCAACCTCTTATGCCACAAGAAATATAGATCACTTGTACATGTTTTATTCTTAAGTTTTTCTTCAGTATGCAGGGTGAGATGTGTTTTAATAGGTTGATCAGCCAAAATTAACTTATATAGGCCATCAACTAATATTGCAGAACCAACACGATTAGAGTTCAGAAATATATTAAAACAACCATCTCCTTGAGTCGATTTAAAACCAGCTAAATCAAGTTTGCTTAATGAAACTAAATTACGGGAAATAGATGGAACATAAAGAGTTTGAAATAAATCCAAACAAAATCCACTATCCATAATAAGACGATAAGTGCCAATAGCTTCAACCGGCACCTTGTCTCGATTTCCCATAAGTAAGTAGTTTTCACTTGAGTTTATGTTCTGGATCATAAGGAATCCCTGCATGGAATTAGTTACATGTACATTAGCACCACTATCTATCCACCAAGCTTTAGAAGAAACATCAGTAAAATTTGATTCGAAAAAGCTTACAGAACCTAAAAGGTTACCTTTCTTTTCGAACCATTCTTTTCTTTTAGGGCAATCTTTCTGAAAGTGTCCAATCTTTCTGCAAAAATTGCATTTATCATCTTTCTTTGCCTTTTTCTTCTCATTCGCTTGATTGTCAATCATTCTGGGAGGTGCTCTTTTATGGCTCATTTGATGCCTTTTCCCAGCTTTAAGTCCAGCTCCTTGAACATAATGGGCAACCTTAATACCTTCGCGACCAAGCCTAGCCTCCTCTTGGACCAATTTATTAGCCAATTCATTTGACGTCCATCTTTCATCTATGGCGTTATAATTAATTTGGAATGGTCCATACTGAGGAGGTAGAGAATTTAGGATAAACTGGACAAGAAATGAATCGTCCACACTCATTCCTAAATTCTTTAACTTAGCCGCAAGGTTGGTCATTTCAATGCAATGTTCATGCATAGACCTTGTGCCATCATATTTTATGGTTGTAAGATCTGCCATAAGTTTTCCTGCCAGGGATTTGTCTGCAGTCTTAAACCGTTCTTCTATAGCTGCCAGATAAGCTTTCGCTTTATCTGCAGGTGGAAGGGAAGATTTGATGTTGCTAGCTATTGTCATCCTTAAGAACATAATGCTCAGTCTGTTCGCTTTTTCCCAATTCTTATAGAATTCTTTCTTCTCTTCGGTACTTTCCTCTGTTAGTGGATTTGGCTCATCTTCACGTAATGCCAAATCCAAGTCTAGTACTCCTAATGTGAACTCAACTTTCTCTTTCCATTCTGAGAAGTTGGTTCCAGTAAGAATTGGAACAGACGAGACCATGGATGACAAACTAGCAGGAAAAGAAGCTGCGATTTTTGAGATACACAAGATTTAATTTAGACTTCAAAACATTAATCAACACATAAATATATACTATTAGTGAAAACATATGATAAGAAATTATGGAGTTCCTGTGGGTAACAACCATAATTTATTTAATAATCATAGATTTCAAAACTTTTATGAGTGATGTATCAAATTACACAAACTAAATTATCTGTGGATATATTTAGTATACACAATACAAATACTCTATAAGTTATTTGATTATAATTGAGTACATAGTCTACCTGTGGGTAACTAATTACTACTCAAAATATCAAATACTTATTTGAACAATAATTTCATTTCGCAAATCATTTTAGAGTAAAGTCACTGTGGTGATTTCTTTAACTCTGATTTTGCTCTTTATATGAAATATTGTTTTATAAGAAATCATGCGCAAATTCCTTAATTTTATTTCCATACGATTTATGTATAGAAAAAAAATTTGTGCATCGATTATTTCTCATTTCAGAGATCGAAATAGAATACATACATATCATGTATGATTCAAGATTTTCGAAAACTCTTATCGGTTTTATACTCATACAAACATAAACATTAATTTAGATCAAAATTGCATTACTTAAGAATTGATCTACTTTCATTCTTTAAAACATAAATCTATTATACTTTCCGGATTAGTCTAGATGTTTATAACCGTTAGCTCTGATACCACATGTAAAACATGATTTTACATGAACCCTAAGACCTTTAACATCTACACTAATCACATAATAGAACTATTAGAAAGATTATCGGAATACCTCCATTCATAGTTGCGGAAATCTTCTTGAACGGCTTTGATCGGAAGGTGATGTGTTCTTGATTTTCAAATAAGAACTTTGAGGTTTCTTTAACAAGAATTTTGGTATTTCTCTCCCCTTACCTAAATCTTTTCTTTATGTGTTGCTTTCAGATTTTTCTTGATGTCTCTTTGTGATGGTCCAAAGAGAGCTATTTATAGGTGGGGAGAGGGACCAAAACCTTTCTCACCAAGTCTTTGATGTCTTTCTCATCAAGTCTTTGATGACTTTATCACCAAGCTTTGATTTCTTTCTCATCAAGCTTTGATTTCTTCATTGTCAAGTTTACATTACTTCCTCATTAAGGATTTCCTTATAACTTGACAAATGTCTTTAATATCAACCATCCATCAAGTTGATTAGTTAGGAATAATAATTATAATAGAAATGTGTTAAACTATAAGATCATATAATAGGAAAGGATTAAGAGAAGAATGAAGTCATTATTTCATTCTTATAACATCATAAATCCTAACATTGGACGGTACAGATGCTTATACGTTTGACCATGAAGCATCGGGAGTTCTCGATAGACTACTGTTTTCGGTCAAACTCCAATGTTTGTATCCTCTCCTGTATCATTATCTCTTTTTTTATATATGTTTAACTTATTTAAGATTATTGTTTATACTGTTTTATCAAAATTTCTTTAAGCAGGATTGGTTTTTATCCGATATTGGAATTAAGTCGTCGATTGTCAAGAATTCAACCAACATGATAGCTGTTGACTGTGAGATGGTTCTTTGTGAAGATGGGACTGAAGGTGTGGTTAGAGTAGGAGCTGTAGACCGACATGGAAAGGCAAATCTTATAGTTAAATTATTTGTGAGTTTCTTGTTTTCTTTTAAATATTAACCTGTTTAGTGACTCGTTTATTTAAATATGCATTGCTTTAGGTGATTCTCGACCAATTTGTGAAACCGGACAAACGTATTGTTGACTGTAGGACAGTCACTACAGGAGTTACTGCTCAAGATATCGAAAAAGCTACCCTCTCTGTGGTAGATATTCAGGTATATCGTGTTGTGTTATATATATATGTGGACTTTTTAGGGAAAATCTTACAGAATGTTATTTATGTTAATTGCACAGAGAGAGCTGCAGCCCTATCTTTCTAATGGTGCTATTCTGGTAGGTCACAGTTTGAACAAAGATATGAAAGGTTAGTAGACTCACTGTAGAGTGAGTGAGTTTTATGTTGTTAACTTTTATGTCCACTTTGACGGGTTAGATCATATAGTTAATCATACTGTCGTTCAAATTTTGTACTATGTTCTCAGTTCTGAAGGTAGATCATCCTAAAGTAATCGATACAGCACTTGTGTTCAAATTTTCAAATGCAAGAAATTCGAGGAAACCTTCACTCAATGATCTTTACAAGGTAACTCTATAATGTTAACATTCTATTCTTGAATTTGTTATAGTGAAATATATTTTCTTATTTTTTTTTTCTTCTGAATTCATCTATTCTAGGCAATTTTTGGTAAGGAAGTCCGAAAGGAAGGCGTTTCTCATAATTGTGTACACGATGCTGCAGCGGCGATGAAAATTGCACTTGCTTTTATTAGGGACCCTTTTGACACAACAATTACACCATCACAAGAGGTTTTTATTAAAAGATTGATTTACAAACAAATTATAGGTTTACTTTAAAATTCCTACTTTTACAGATTGAATTAATTTTTTTTTCTTCTAATCTATAGATGCTGGAGGCTGAGAAGTCAAGACTCTTTATTCATAGAATCCCTTCCCGTGTGCCATCTGAAAAGCTGAACTTTGCTCTCGCTGGAGAGTTTCTTACCAGAAAATTCAAACTTGATGTTAAGGTTGAAACCGAAAACATGTATGTATATTAACATATGTATATTCTCTATGGTTCCTTAACATCTTTTTGTTTTTTTTTTGGTTTTGGCAGCCAGCAAAAACACTGGGAGGTTATTACTGTGCAGTTGCTGTATTCGTTAGTTCTGAAGAAGCTGAGCAAGCTTTTGAAAACGTTAAAGGATACGAAGATACGGTACTGCTTTTATTAAAGGTTCTACGACATTTTTTGAAAAGGCTTGAACTGAATATTATGGAATATGTCTTTTTTTTCAGGATTCATATGGGTTGCTGCAAAAACAGTTTGAAGTAAAGCTGAAGTCGAGATCAAGTGCTAGTTGTTATGTCCGTAAAATGGTTTAAGATGAATGATGCAACAATGGAGTATTGTATTTTATTAATAATTTATGAAGAAATTTACCTTCAATCCTTTATGTTTGAGTTTCTGCTCGTATTTTGTAGACTTAATAAGATTTTGTTTCTTGGTTATCTTATCAATCTATTGTTATGCTAGTTTACTGTCACAGTATTATAATTAAACACTAATTCTGTTTCCAGAGCTTCTTTGAGTTTGGTGTCGGTTGGAGTTGGTTGAGAGTTGTCAGTCTCTATTTACCATTCCTATCTCGACATGGAACCCAGGAGGTAATAAGTAAAAATTAATATGGTAAAAACTGTTATGAATATCATGTTTATGGATGTCCATTAACCAACCCACCTACCAGTCTATTGATCAGATTCATCGACCAGTCCATCTGGACTAGACCAGCCGCCTAGGAGACATCAACCTTTGGGTTGGGTTTTATCTTATTACCTTATGTAATGGTATGTAATGGGCTTAGGTTTATATTAATGTATGAGGTTCCATATTATATATAAATAGACCTATTGGGTCGATATGAATAATAACAAGTCATTACTTTCACAACACGTTATCAGCACGATAAGAACTCTAAACCCTAACTAAAATCCGGCGGCCACAAAAAACCTTAATTTCGGACGCGACTTCAAACGGCCGTTTCTATCAAACCGTAAGGACTCAGACGACGATCAACCTATCAATTTGAATCTCTCGACGAGAAGAATCCAGCGCCGCAAACCTCACATCGATCCGATCTCAGACGCGCCCTCACTCTCCGTTTCAACAAGCGCCGCCAGAAACCCTAAAACCCTAATCCGGCTGAACCCTAATTTTCCTTCTCTTTACTTTTACTCTATCTCCTTTTGGTGACTTATCTAATTGAAGTTTTAAGTGTTCCAGCTTGAATCCATCTCTGTTCGTGATCAGACAAAGGCGTTCTCAACTTATCCGATCCATCCGGCTCACCCGAACGGACAAGACCACCATCCGGACGATCACCCCCAGCTCGTCCAGCTCACAATCCGACTTATTCCAGCTCTTGGTGGTCCGGTTCTACATACATCAAAGTTTAGGTAACTAACAATCTAAAACCCTAAAATGGAACTGCTAGGTTGACCGGCTCGTTTAGGTTGATAGATGGAACATAAAATATTGATTGATTGTTTCCTGGTAACTGATCATAGATTATAACTGGTTAGGACTGTTTTAATATTGCTTGAGTAATTGTCCTTGATTTGATCCGATTGATTGCTTGAGATTTAAGATTGCCTGTTTGATTGTTTTTCCATATTGCTTGTTTGAATTAAAATTATGGAAACCCTAACTAAAGTTAAAATCGGAAATCTTAAAAGAAAATTGGAAACTGTCCAAAATCGTTTGCTTGATTATTTTCCTGTTTCTGTTTAATTTGTTTTGGTTGTTTTACTTTTATTTTAATCTGATCAAAAGATATGGAAACTATCTATTTAAAATCGAGATTAAATAATAATGTTTAAGGACCTTGAAAATCCTTGTATCTAATCGAAAATCATGTTTCTCCATCGGCCTTGAAACCGATCCATTCATCATCATTGATTGTCGATTAGCTTTGAATCTATCTTGAAATCCATGTTTATCAAGAATATTTTAGATTTATCCGACCTTGAAATCGGAATTGATAAACCTTATCTAAGCCTTAAATTTAGGACATGTCTTTGTCCATTCCATGATTTTAGGACATGATCTTTATCCGTCCTTGTTTTGCGATTTCAACCTTATCGGGCCTTGAAAACCGGCCAATCACCCTTGTTCCTTATCCGGCCTTGAAACCCGGATACCCCATCACCAGATATCAACCTTGAACCTGGTCGAACCCATTACCCGACTACATTGTGTCGACCATGTCTTTAACCGAACCGACCTTTGATGTATGTTTCACCCGGCCTTGAAACCGGTCGTAGGTTCATCATTACCGACCATGCTGTACCGACCTTGAAAATCGGTTGTGTTTCTTATTTGCATCCGTCTATGAAACCGACTGGAACACAGTTCATATCGGCCTTGAAACCGACCAGGTCTTGTTCCGGTTTCATTTTGATTCGACCAAAACATTTCATTTTGTTTATATATAGCCGTGTGATTTCCTTGATGCATTTTAATATATTGGCCGTGTGGCTCACACATATAAATCATTTAATACTAAGTTGTTGCATCATAATAGTCGGCCGTGTGGCCTTAAATGATTCCTAGCTTGTTTGATTGAAAGTTGTATGATTTTGATGCATTAACCCTTGTGGCCGTATGGTCTTAGTACATTGACATCCCCTGGCCGTGTGTCCTTGCATTGCATCATGCTTAGAATTCTGTGAATTAAAATTTGCTTGCATGACTGATTGAACCTAGAGGTTCCATTTTTCATATATCACCTAGAAACCTGATTGTTAAGGTGTATTAAGATTTGCAAGCATATAAATTTGATTGTTCATGGCTGCATTTTTTGCTTGTGTGGTCGTGTGACCCAAAGTTGTTTATGATCAGATTGATTGATTGATTGAATTAGGCTGCATGAATTCTAAACCTCGAAATTTATTGATTGATTGATTCAGATGTCGAAATTTGAACCCTCAGACTATGCTGCCCTAAATCTCCGCGGAGATAATTATGTAGAATGGGAAAAGAATACTACAATTGCTTTGAAGTCTAGAGGACTCTGGATATGTACCATTGAGGGTAATAATGCAATTGAAAGTGAAAAGCATAGAGCCATAACGATTATGCGCTATCATCTCTGTGAGTATCTAAGAAATCAGTATGAAAGTGTTGAGGATCCTTGTGATCACTGGAGAATACTGAATGTTAGATACTCAATGTCAATGTGGAAAAAGGCGAATAGAGAATGGAAGATTCTCAGGTTCCAGGATTTTGAATCCGTGGACGATTATAATACTGCCTTGATGAAAATCGCCCATGTCCTCCAAATGTGTGGTGAAATGGTAACAGATGAGGAATTGATACATAAGACATGTTCCACATTCCATCTAAAAGATATGTTGTTATCATACTTGGCCAAAAGGTTCACCACCTACCATGACTTATTGACATGGTTATTGGCAAATGAAAGGAGAAAACAGGAAACCAAAGATGTCATCAGCAGATTTGATAAAATTATGAGAGAATGCAATGAGCGGCATAATCATGAGATGAATCCTCCTGAAATAAATGAGACTGAAAGAGTCGAGAAGAAATCTGAGGAACCAGTATGAGAATATTTGGATCCCCGAACTGGCTTATGGCATGAATAATTTTCGACATCCTGATATTTTATTTTGGTGTTTGATTTATTTACTTTAAACTTTGTTATGTTTTATGATTTGGTGTTTTATTTATGAATTGTCTTTTCCTGAGTTTACATGAATTATTTTTATCTTTATAAAACCCATCATTCATTTTAGAAATAAAAGATGAAATGATTTGATAGTCAAAACCTCGGCCAAGGTATTCACCCAAAGAGAAGTCCCATTGATTTATAAAACTTAAGTATGAATGGTTTCCACATTG
Organism: Brassica carinata; assembly: GCA_016771965.1. NCBI lineage: Eukaryota > Viridiplantae > Streptophyta > Magnoliopsida > Brassicales > Brassicaceae > Brassica > Brassica carinata. The sequence continues at coordinate 17,361,589 of CM028691.1, forward strand.
AACCAATGGGAAAACAAAGGAAATGAAAGTTTTCCTACAGATTTTGAAAGAAAAATCGCCTAAACCGAAAGAGGTTATGACTACAATACTGATCAAAACTATGCTAAGGATCAGTATAAGGCATAAAGGCCTAGGTAACCAGATTGGTTAACCAACGAAATTAAACACTTTATGGCATGACCGGATTAGCCATCCTGGTCCAAACTTGATGCAAAATTTGATATTACAAAAGCACAGAGAGTTATCCCATAAAATCTCACGTTGTGAAACATGTACACAAGGGAAACTCATGAGGTTTAATTGTCCCAAGCATTACAAAATGGCAAAATGGTTTAAGTGTCCTTACACAAACGAATTTATAGCATGTTCATGAGGGGGAGAATAACACTCCCGTGTGGTCCATGACCATACTATAAAACACGAACATGATAGCAAAACAGAATGTGAAACAGAATGTGGTAGCCTGGCCGATCGGGCCATAATGAAGGGACCCGACCCATTTTTTCGTACTATCAGTACGAGTCAGACTCGACTCCCTCGATCCGACTTAGGCCGTTTTCCAAGTTTTCTATACTTAGAATTATTTTCGCGTTTTTAGTTCAATTCGACAAGTAGACAAGCATAATAACGATTTGAATAGATAATCAGAGGTTCGAGTTAACAAGTGAGTTTGCATTATGCTATTACAAGTTCAACCCGTCCTATATCTACCCAAATCATCCATCCTTCCTTCCTGCCTTTGTCCCACGGTCAAGCTATGCCTTTACCCTTGCGGGTCTGATCCTGATCTGCATCCATAAACAAGGAGGCATAAGCAACAATGCTTAGTGGTACGGTCATCCCGTCTCACCAGGCCAAGTAAAGCAATCGAGTCAATCAGTAACAAAACGGACATGCTTATCATCAGTCAGTTACTTGGTCGGCCCGATCGTCCAAGCCAGAGCGCCATCAGACACAGTCGAGCCCTAGCAGGCCAAAACGGCTCTAGGCGCACGATCTGATCCAGATGCGTCAATGGAAGGAACCAATCGTCCGATCCAAGCCAGAACAATGCAGATAATTCGAATTAAGACAAGCAATCAGTACACAGAACACTCCTATCAATCAGACTACGATTCAGTACGTTAGGCCACGGTCGCGCACTCACCTTGGTCTTAGAGTCGGTATGTACGGTTTGATTCGGTCCTTCTGACACCTCTTGCGCAGTATTCCGCAGATCCTCGGACGTTCAGACAGTCGGAATCACCCAACAGACGATCGTACTAGGCTCGGACTTGATCGATCTAGCCAAATATCGAACTTTCTCTCTTAATCGGACTTTTCTCTTTCTGAGTTCTTCTCTGGATATCTCCTCGAGTTTTCGTGAAGAAAAATGAAGAAATGCCCAAGGAGACGATTAAAATGAGCAGTTGGGCGGTTTTGGCCCGAGAAACCACCCATCCAACCGTTTCCGCGTGTTTTCCACGCGTTTGGGTCCGATAACCGCCATCCCGCGGTCGAAAGGCTTCCCAGCGCGAGTCTTTCCTTTCGCGGCCAATAACTGTTCGCCCCAAAATTCTTATGCGGACATTTGAACTAAAGCTGACTGTCCCAGCTGACAGTCGAGCTGCTCAAACTGATTCGGACCCATCCTGTCTGAAATCGACTGTTACTACTGTTTCAGCTCATTTCAGCTCGGTGAACACTCTCAACCGCCTTGTCTGATTTCTTTCTGAGTTCGATGACTAGCCGGCCAGCTCAACCGTTCTGTCCGAATCCGACAACACTTGTCCAGTTCCGACCATTGCTGTCCGAAAACTCCGCTTTGTCTGAATGTTCCTCGAGTTGTCCGAACACTTCTGAGTTTTCGCAAACTGATTGACTTATCCATAACCCGAGCGTAAGAACGACTGATTGAGCTTTGTCGGGCTCCAAAACAGATCCGGCCCTAGCTTTATTCGGGTACATGGGTCGCTCTATCCGCTACCGGCTCAAACATCGATCCAGACTCTCCCATACACCCACGGAGATCCTTACAGCCCTAGCCAGCTCTTTCTAGTATCATCCAACCCATTCCGTGCGGTCTTACTGTCCGACCAGTCCGTCCTTAGATCATCCTAGCATCGATCTTCGGACCGCGGTCGCTACACATAACCCATAAGGCATAAGAACTTGGCCGAACTGGCCATAACCTATAAGGTTAAGACTTTAAGAGTCTATAAGCTTGGGGACATCACAAAGTTCTACATGTATAAAAAATAAGATGCATCAGGCCATATAAAGTAAGCATAGATATTCCCATCTAAGTATGATAAAGGGTCATGATCCATTGATCCAGACATAAACCATCCTAAGAGATTATGAATAGACCACCACAAACATATGTGCCGTCTAGGATGAAACCTCATAAGCTTATGAGATAAGATTGGGAATATATGTTGGATAAAGAATATGTCTGTCTCCCACGAATTCAAAGAGACCATGAGCCAAACATGGGTGATCAGATCGTGGCCAAGGTACACGGATTACATACAAGATGAATCTGGCTATCCAACATTAAAAGGAGAAAGTTATAAGCTGGTAAAGAGTAAATGTGATAAGAGAAATGGATTGGTATTAACCGTCCTTGTCTTGGCAAGATCCTCGGACCAGAGAATGTGATACTGGACGTCCATACAAAGAAAGAAATCATACAAGATGATAGCCAGACATATTAGACCCGAAAGAAATGAATGACTAAGTCATACCAGCTTAGCACCACGAAATAAATGTCCTAGTAGAGACATAATCAAGTTGCTATAGAGTCTATACAAGATAGACCAGTATGTTCCATATATATGGAACTTCGGATAGAAAGAGATAGGCGCTCATAATGATAGATCCGGGTTCACTAAGGAAACCAGACCAGACATAGAGACAAGGCTGGCTAGCTGAACATCTAAGGTACCAAATCATGTAGCTTGGGACGCCAAGATACAAGGTAGCAAAGGTCCTGGATAATGAAATCTCTAAATTGATTAAAACATGTCTGGAACGCGATAGAACGCGATGGAACGCGATAGAACGTGATCGAACGCAATGAGACGCGATGGAACATGATATAAGGTGTTGACACACATACATATATACATACATACATACATACATACATACATACATACATACATACATACATACATACATACATACATACATACATACATACATACATACACACACAAGTGATAAAGATGCATAAGAGAAAGCACTTGAACATAATAGATATAAGCGAGGATCACGAACCCACGTGAGAGTACTCATGAAGAAAAGAAAGAGACGTGGGATTAAAGTAAAGAAAGTATAAGAGATGGACGTATTGGCCATACATAATAGAGACGCCATCTAACCAGTGGAAAAAATGAGTCTTGTGAGGAAAAGAAACCGTGAGATGTAGGACATGACCACAAGAGGTCGTCCATGTCCATACTTAAAAGCATTCAAGGAATGGCTTGATTACACAAGGTTACCCACAGAGACTAAGGAACAGATTACAAGGAAATGAATTCCTATGTGGTGGATGCTACTGCAAAATATAGAAAATGTCTGGACACATATGAAAGATATAGTAAGCAGTACATAGATCCCTGGATATAAAGGTTATAAAGGTACCTAAGAGATCTAAGAAAGAAATCAAGATATCTAAGAGATGAGAAAAGAAGTTCTCATAGAACAATGTCGTTCCTGAGCTGTTCATGGACTGCATCAAAGAGCAGCTGCATATAATATGATAAGACTAAGTGATACTTAGTAAAGGAGTTCTATAAAGAACGATCAGTCCATACAGTATGAAAGAAATCCCTTGTGTTAAGAAAAGGATGATTAAATTTTGATTGATTCTTGGACAGGCTATGATGGGACTACAATGATATATAATGGAGATCATAGCCATGTATATGTATTGAGATCTATAATCCAACGTACCAAGAAAAGAATGTGATATGGTCAGAGAAAGAAAAGAATGAACCATAAGGTTCACGACCAAAAGGTTCATATCGACCATGGCCATGGCCATATCCGGCCATAATCTGCCTTAATCATCTCGGCCTTGTCCCGGCCCAACCGTTCATGTGAGACAAACAAACATAAGTTTGGTCGAGGTTTATGACCTAATGTATCTAACCAAAGGAATTATATGGTCCATGGAAAGTCATACTGATACATAAAGAAAGGTCATGGAACATACAAGTATAGACAAGGTCTATAAATCAACATGGATCGACCAGACATAGAAAATCAACTATAATGGATAAGCCATTAACACATACTGGTAATGTATACCTAAAAGGAAAAGGCACGTCCATAAGAAGCCAAATGGTTCGTATGTGTTTGGGTCGATGACTCAATATATAAAAGTGTCCACGTTATAGCAAGGCCATATGACTAGAAAATCCGTGGGACATAAGAGGACCTGCGAGTAAAGTTTAATCGCAGACTAAAGGTCCATCCGAGTACTGGTCAAGGACCAACAGTCCAACCAAGACATAGAGTGACCAGCAGCCAAGACGTACATCCTGACCACATCTTGGTGGAGTTTCCAGAAGGCATAAAGACGTCCAAGAAGCTACCAGTTCATTCAAGAGAATTCAGCCGACCTCTTCACCTAAGCTCTACCAACCATGACTTTCAGGAAGCTTGTGCATCAGATTTACCTACGCAGGCTTCAGGACCTTCACTGAGGTCTTAACCAGGGGGAGTAGTGTGTGTTGTACTCTTTTTCCTTCACTATGGTTTTGTCCCATTGGGTTTTCCTAGTAAGGTTTTAATGAGGCAACATTAAGCACACTACAAGCCCGAAAATGGTTATGGCATCCAAAGGGGAGTGTTATGAATATCATATTTATGTATGTCCATTAACCAACCCACCTACCAGTCTATTGACCAGGCCCATCGACCAGTCCATCCGGACTAGACCAGCCGCCTAGGAGACATGAACCTTTGGGTTGGGCTTTATCTTATTACCTTATGTAATGGGCTTAGGTTTATATTAATGTATGACGGTTCCATATTATGTATAAATAGACCTATTAGGTCGATATGAATAATAACAAGTCATTACTTTCACAACAAAAACTACACAATCAGGTTTAGTTGATTTTAGCTCTAATAAATGGGGTCAATCCTTAATTAATAAAACTTAAATCACATTTAAAAAACTCAGATCCAACCCAAGACTTCCAACCAGACCCGAGCCATATTATCTTATTTTTCCCCAAATTTTTTTCCGACATTCTTAAAGTTAGTAGAAAAATACAAATTTATTATGGATTGACTCCATATATTCGTGCTAAAATCAATAAAAATTAATTGTGTAGTTTTCACTATAGTATTTTTTACTTCGTATATGTGGTATAGATTAACATAAAGACTGATATTTTAACATATTTAGATACTTAAGATGTTTACCACTATATTACACAATACTTGTTGTAGCCGTCAAACTTTTTTCCAAATAATTACAGTTTAACTATTTTATCTGAAAAAAGAAAACTTTCTGGTTTTCTATGAACAAATAATTGTTTCTGATTAGAAGAATATGAGAAGACAATAAGTTTCATGTGAGAAAAAGAATGATTTTTGGCGTTGAGGAAGTTCTGCCATGTGGGGATCAAGGCGCTTGCTTTGGGGTGTCCTAATCTGGTGAAACTGAAGGTGAAGAAGTGTATAGTTGTTACAGGGGATGTCAGGGAGTGGCTGCGTGAAAGGAGGAGGACGTTGGTGGTGAGTATGGATGGTGATGAGACCAAAGGTCCGGCGGTCATAGGAAGTGAGGATGGTGGGGGAGGTCTTGAGACGGTGGTTGAGGAGGTACTGACGCCGGTTGCTGATGGCGGTGGGGATACAGAGATCGCAGGTGGTGGTGGTGGTAGGTTAGCTATGTTAAATACGAAGTTACTTGCAAGTAAGAACTTTGTGGCTTTCACACTAAGGAGATGGTTGCAAAGTGAAGCTACTGGTTCTACTTGATTACTACGTCTTTCTTTTTCAAAAATGGGAAAACAAGATCCCGCTTCTGTATTATTTCTTGGTTATTTGTATGATGTTAACAATTCATTATCAGTATGTCATGTGATCATGCATGTAATTACTATTGATTAGTATTATCAATCATATCTTCTTTTTCCACTTAATACTCAAAGCTTTTAATCTGTAGAGTGAAATGTATGATATGATCAACGTGTCTCATAAGTGTGGTATAAACTGAAATTTCAGGCTCAGTTGCTTCAGTCTTCTTCTTCATCTTCAACGGTGAAGACCAATGTGTCTGCATATCACTGGCCTCTGAAGTCAGTGTGTATTTTACTCAACTGCGTCTGTAAAAGGCGAAAGTTAGTAAGATTCTTCGATATAGAATACATGGACTTGATAAAAAAAAAAAGACATGGACTACTGTTAAGAAATAGAGTTTATCTACTGAGTTTGTCCATTCAATGTGGCTACTATAGTTTTACTTTGCCGTACTGTCGGGTTGGGGCCAAGTTTACAGAAAGGCGAGAAACGGAGTTGAGTGGCTTTGTCTCCATCATGGAAGCTTTTTCAGCATCGGACAATGCTGATTTTGACGTGGAAAAGACATTGCCAACTTCAAAACCAAAGATTGCCGATGAATACAGTTTCAGTAATCTTTCTTATTAAATTCGATAAATTGCAACTTCATCAGAAGATCAGTATTTTCATGTGTTTTTGTTGTTTGTTCAAATTATTCCAATTTTTGGATAATCATATGGAAGTAGGGATAATGATGACAAAATCTGTTTAACTCGTTTGCATATGAAAACAAAACCCGTCTTTTGGTATTATTTTCTTGTTTATTTGTTTGATTTGTTCTTTACGATTCCTCTTCTATTTTTTCATGCTTTAAGCTCATTATCAATACTAGACCGTTTTCCGCGCTACGCGCCGATAGTTGCTATTATATATTTTCACTGATTTTGTTATATTAATATTAAATATTGCAAAATTTTCTGTGTTTATAAACTATTCAGTGTGCTGGATATAAAGAAAAGAGATATTTTATGACTTTTGTTATTTGAATATTGGATATATGTTTTTTCGTCACATTTTTTTAAATATTTTTTTTGTTAGTGAACATAATATCAAAACTAAATTCAGAATACAAAAACAGTTCTTACAATGTGAGAAAGTTATTCTTAACTTTTTTTCTTTATCATAATCTTATGAGTTGTACATTGGAAGTTTAGCCCTAAATCATGTATTAAACTTTTACTCTTATTTTTCCTTTTCAGTTTTTGATGTTCTTATTGTTGTGTCAAATAAAACTGTGTGATTGATAATGAAGCGAATAATAGTTTTCGATGCAAATAAGAATTATTAGTCACCAGACGATCGCTAAGTTTGTGTTTTTTTTTTTTAAAAAAAAGATAATTTAAGTGATATATTTTCCACCATGAAAACTTTATATCTTCGATTACTTATGAATTGGAGCTGATTGAATGCCACCATGAAAATATTATATCTCCGATTACTTATGAATTGCAGCTGATGAACATAAATTCTTGGTTACGATCCACATCTTAAAGATTAGTGCCACACTGAATTTGTGTTATGTCAAAAGTGAATCATCCAAGAGCTTGAGAACAACCTATTTGCTTTAAGTTCTAAGCTTGCTTCTTAGAAAGCAATCATAGGATATTAAAGTCAGAACAATTCGTTTGAGATTGGATCATTGAGGGACTATAAAAATTCTTATGCATCAAATTTTACTATAAAATTTGCTACAAATGCAAAAGGATTTCCAGAATGGTTTTAGCGACTCTTGTAGCCATTCCTAGCTGTGAGCTATCACCATACATGTATTTTATTTAGGTATATACGCTTAGTAAATTAAATATGTTTTGAATATTAGTTTCATAATCCAAATGAAAACAAAGCAAATGCTTTTTTTGTTCTTACTTTCTATAATATTTTAGCTAATTACTATATTTTAAACTTGAAAATATTATTAGATCTTAAATATGTTTCAACTTTTGGAATGATACAAACTAAGATAATAAAAATACATAAATTTCATAGAATTGCTAAATGTAGTATTTATGAGGGAGAATTTCAAGTTTACCACATTGTTTATACTATTATTCATGTTTACTATCATTGAAAAGATATTTTCCAAATACTTTCTTCGTTAAAGAGGTAAAAGACACTTATATCTTTATTTTATTGATACATAAATATAAATTACTATTTAAATAAATAATATTTTATTTTCTAATTTTTGAAATTTAAATTGTTTTATAATTTCTTAATACTTTTTCATAATTTGTTTTTCACATCTTCTTTTAAATTTTGTTTTTTTAATATTTATTATTTTAATAATTTTTTAAGAATTTATTTATACTTTTTAGTATTTGTTTATTTATTTTTAAAATTCTAAAACTATTTATCCCTTTAAAACTAAAGGTAAATGTGGTTAAAGTACACATTAAAATCATAACAAAAAATGGTAGTTTAAACTATTTCTCTATTTATGATTAGGGAAAAAATATCTTTATGTTTTCCAGTGTGAGTTGGAATCTAAATATTTTGTAATATATGCGAAAAATATTTAGAGTTAAAAACTATTTTTACATGCTTTTTTGTCCTTTTATTTTACATATATCTTTTTCCGTGTGTTTCAATTTTTGTTACTTTATAAGACTTTTTATTCTTTTTTTATTTAAAATGTTCCTTTAACCTAATACCTTACTTTCTTTTTGTTTTGTTCATAAATTTTATCATCTCTCTTTCAGTTTCATAAAGTAAATTTTTCTAGAGAAAATTTGAAGGTTGAAAATGTAAGATGTTTTGATATTTTTAACTTTCTTCAATTTTTTGTTAACTAATAATACTATTTTCGATTGGTTAACTCATTTTAAATATATATTATTAGTAATATTTAAATAAATATTGATTAGTTTTATGATCAACAGATCATATAATATGAAACATAGTAGTACTTTAGAACCTTTTTATCGTCAGATTTTTGTTTATTAGTGTACTCAAGCATTGGCATTTGTTACTGACTCTGTAAGTTACTCTGGTTGCATTACTATGAAGTAATATTATTAATAGTATTTATAGAAAAACTGATTAGTTTATTATTTTATGTTATTTTCTTTTATTCACTTATTTTATTCTTAACTTTTTTATATGAACCCTAAAATTTTGTAGACGTATTTAATAGCTTGTTTCAATATTTACACAATATAATAAATTAAAGTGAACAGAAGTTTGATGCTAGAACCAAAGTTTGAAAATTATTTATTTTTGCTTAAGTACAATTTTTTTGACAATTTGTTTCTTCGCTTAAATATATTTATAGTCTATAAAAATAATATTGTATTTTTAAATATTATATAGATCGTATGATGCATATAATCTATGTTACACTATTTTGAATAATTTTAGCCATGTATATTGTTTATTTTTTGTATTTAGTCAATACTCATTATGTTTGATTATGTTATATTTATTAGACACATACTGTATATGTATCTAAAAGACTCCTATCTAGTTACTTTTAAATGTACACATGATACATCCCAATAGATACGATGTAATTTGCATTCATTCAATTTTTTTTAGAAAGTTATCCTTAATAAATTATAAAAATGTTAAAGAATTATATTATTGTAAATTAGATTACGTTTTTTTGTAGTCTTACTAATACCAAACTTGTGTAATCCATTATCAGTTTGTATGATTATTTATAGCTAATACAAAAACCTAAGAAATAAGAAATGTTTCTAGACTAAATTTCAAGTTTTTTTCAGGTTATCTTTTATATATATATATATATATAATTCTGTATATATATATATATATTATTGTAAATTAGATTACGTTTTTTTGTAGTCTTACTAATACCAAACTTGTGTAATCCATTATCAGTTTGTATGATTATTTATAGCTAATACAAAAACCTAAGAAATAAGAAATGTTTCTAGACTAAATTTCAAGTTTTTTTCAGGTTATCTTTTATATATATATATATATATATATAATTCTGTATGTTTTGACATAGTTTTAGATATTACGTTAGCTAATATATTTTATGTTAGTTTTCCAAAAATTAGCATATATATCAAGGTAATTTTCTGTATATTTTTTTCCTTATTGCTTTATTTTTATTCTGTTTTTTTTATTTACCTAAATTTGTTTCTTTGAAAATTCCTACAATCTTTACGATATAATGTCGTTTTTCCAAAGAATTATCATATCAAACTATTTTTTCATGTTTTCTTTTGTTAAATTCTGAACCATAACCAAGTATAGATTTTTTTCAACAATAAAGTCTAGATGTATCACATAAATGCTTTCATCAAAATCCTCCGGAGAATCACGTCCAACTGCTGCTTCTCCAAAATCATGGCCTAAAACTTACTCGGTCAATGGATCATCACCATCAAGAATTTTCAGCTTGGTGCTAGCAGATATCAAACATTGATCTAGACTACGGAAATCCATGGTTTTCTCCCAACTCATGTAAAAAATAAGCACTAAATCCTTTCAGAACTAAACCAATTAACTTAGATGACAACTTTTTTTTTACAAAAACATCTTAATTACGCTTCTATAAGTACTTATCATAGTAATGACTGTCAAACCTTTCTGAGCGATTCCACTCGATCACGCAATACGACTTGAATGAACATCTTGGAAACTTGTCTGATCTTATTCGTTTCAAGTATGGCGATTGGCCACGAATTAGAGTATTGAGTTTTTGATACTTCTTCTTGATCGTCCTAGATTTTTTTCTCTTTAAGCCTGGAACACTTCTTAATCACGTGTGGCAGCGGAAATAATCTATGTGATGTTCATCTAACAGCAGAAGAAAATAATGAGACTGTAGTGAAGTTTAAAAATCTCTCAAGAGCATAAATACCAAACACAACAGAAAGAGGATCTTTAAAAAGGCGTGATTCAGATTCTGTATCACCACAGTTAGAGAACAATGTTCTTATACGGTCTTAAAATGCTATCAATAACAATAGGATATGTTTTTTTTTAAAATGTGTTGAGGAAGAGAGCTCTATATTTGGTTTAGAACCTATACATATGCCCAATAAATTCATCTATGAGGACAGGGCAATCACCTGAGGTGAAACACAAAACAATAAGTAATCTAAATTTCCCAACCAAAACCGGTATTTATGCGGTAATAGCTTTACTGTACAACAATGAGTCGCCATGCGGGGAGGAGAGAGCGGTAGCAGTGTTTGTTTTCTTCGGAATGGCAGACGAAACAGCAGTCTTGCCGTTAGGTTTTTTCAAGATCGCAGAGGAAGCAGTGGACTTCCCGTGTGGTTTCGCAGTCACGGAGGAAGCATTGGTCTTGCTGTAGCTGGAGACTGGAGGGTTGGCTCTGGATTCCATCGGATTGAAAGTCTAAGAGAATCTTACCAGTTTTAATTGAGACAAAAGCTGAGAAAAGAGATGTGTAAATAAACAAATGGAGAGGAAGGTGAAAGGAGTCCATTGAATTAATTCAATCAAATTGTTTAGAGCAGATAGTGGTTGAAACGGATTTGGAGAAGAGTAATGGAAGATTTGGAAGTGGAAAGGAGAAGAGTAATGGAAGAAGAACAAATTAGCGCTTCGACATTTCTGTTCTGTCGACCAAAAACAAAAAACTCCAAAAAATGTTTAATTACTTGTTTGATCTAATTTGGGCCTCGGGCATGTCTACAGAATTCATCAAAAGTTCAAAATTACAAAACAATACAATAATGGTTGGTTTAAGCTTGGTCTAAATGTCCAATTGATGTCCAATTCGATGGTGATGTGGAGACATGAAGTTCTGTAATTGGTTGAAATTAATTATCCTAGGTGGACAGTTTTAGAGTGCTTCATTTGTTGTTTTTAGTATAGTTTAGATAAAAATGAATCTGTTGATTAAAAAAAAAATTGAACAGAAAAGGAAAAAAAAAAGAAAAAAGAAAAGAAAAAAAAAAGAAAAAGAAGAAAAGAAAAGAAAAGAAAAAGAAAAAGAAAAAAGGAATAAAAATGAAAAAAAGAAAAAAAAAAGAAGATTTATTCGGAGTTTTAGGATTCCAAAAAATTGAGAATTTGGAACACATTATATGACTTTTAATGGAAAAGTAAAGAAACTGTGAAGTTGGAACTTCTCTTAACTCCTAAATTAAATAACTCTTAAAAGAACATCATTTACAAAGCATTTTGGAAAGTTTCGAGATTATGTAGTTGTTGGAATTTAAAACGTTTTATTTGATTTGTTTGTTTACCAATATACATAATTAAAAATTGGGTATGTTTTCCAAAAAAAAAAATTCTTGTGTTCTTTAAAAACCCCAACAGTCATAGGCCAAAACATTTCACAACTTATTTGACGGCACTCATGGATCATAATCTAGTCACCGCCGAGAAGGACGTATGTAATATTTTTCCTTTTTTTCCTTGAATATGTTTTGTTGGTTAATTACATTCTATGTATCTTACTTACGTTACATGCGCGTTAACATTTTTCGACTAGGTTCTGGAAGAGTTGGTGAAGCAAGTGCAGCTTCGAGGTCTACGAGGAGAACACGGAGAATGGATGGAATTTGTAGCTGTTTGCAACCAAAAAAATATAACACCACATAATCTTTCCATGGTTTCCCGTGACGTGTTGGTCGCTTTTCTCACAACCTTTAAGAAGAAAGAAGATCTACAGGTGTTGATTTTGTAATTTTTACCACCAAATGATTGCTGACTCCTAGGTTTTTTGTTCCCAACCTATTCATTTTTTTTTCTCTAGAGTCTGCAACGTCGTGCCAATAGTCTTCTAGTTGAAAAGCTGAAGCAGGAGACTCCTGAAAATAACACTCCTGAGCATGTGAGTGTTATATATCAAACGAAGAAAACATGTTTTTGACAATGTATATATATATAATTTTGGTAGTAATGTGTTTGAATTGATCTTTTGGACTGTACAGATGCTTATTCGATTGACCATGAAGCATCTTGAATTCTCATCAGACTATTCTTTCCCGTCACTCTCCAATGTTTGTTTCCTTTCTTGGTTCATTGTCTCTTTATGTTTAACGTGTTGAAGTTTCTTGTTTAGTCTGTTTCTAAAGAATTTGCTTTAAGCAGGACTGGATTGTATCCGATATTGGAATGAAGTCGTCGACTGTGACGAAATCAACTGACATGATAGCTGTTGATTGTGAGATGGTTCTTTGTGAAGATGGGACTGAAGGTCTGGTTAGAGTTGGTGTTGTAGACCGTCATGGAAATGTATATCTTATTGTTAAATTATTGAGTTTCTTATATTTTTTAATCAATCTGTTTTCTTGAGTCGTTTGATTATATGTTCATTGCTTTAGGTGATTCTTGACCAATTTGTGAAACCGGACAAACCTATTGTTGACTATAGGACAGCTATTACCGGTGTTACTGCCCATGACATTGAAAGTGCTACCGTCTCTGTGTTAGATATTCAGGTATACCTTGTCGTCTATATTATGATTTTCTTTATCCATTTTATGACAACTCCTACTGAATTTAATTATGTCAATTGTGCAGAAAGAACTTCAGCCCTATCTTTCTAATGGTGCTATTTTGGTTGGTCATAGTCTGAACAAAGACATGAAAGGTAAGTAAAAGGACTCTGTAGAGTAAGTACTAATATGTTTTATTTATTTTGTTTAAACTTATTGGTATTTTGGTTCCAGTGTTGAAGATAGATCATCCTAAAGTAATTGATACAGCACTTGTGTTCAAATTTTCAAATGCAAGAAATTCAAGAAAACCTTCACTTAATGATCTTTACAAGGTAACTTTATAATGGTTATGCCACTACTCTTGAAGTATTTTACTTGAACAAATATTTTGCTGCTTCAAATTTTATTTTACAGGCGATTTTTGGTAAGGAAGTAAGAAAGGAAGGTGTTTCTCATAATTGTGTACATGACGCAGCAGCTGCTATTGATATTGCACTTGCTTTTATAAAGAAACCTTTTGACACAACAATTTCCCCACCAAAAGAGGTATTTATAAAGATTGATTTACCAACAACTATTGTCTATCATGTATTCAGCTATTTACAATTTTTTTTCTGATCCATAGATGCTTGAGGCTGAGAAATCAAAACTGTTTATCCATAGGATCCCTTCCTATGTGCCATCTGACAAACTGACCACTGTTCTCGCTGGAGAGTTTCGTTCAGGAAACTTTAAACTTGATGTTAAGGTTGAAATCAGAAGCATATGAATATATGCTTATTCCCTAAAGTTCCTTAACACCTAATTTTTTTCTGTTTTTTTTTACAGCCAGCAAAATCTCATGGAGGTAATTATTGTGCAGTTGTTGGTTTTGATAGTTCTAAAGAAGCCAATCAAGCTTTTGAAAACGTCAATGGATCCAAAGAAAGGGTATTTTAGTATATTTTCTGTTTCTTGAACATTGTTTGACAGTGATGAAATGAGTTTAATGCAAGATGTGTTCATTTCTTCAGGATTCATATGGTTTGCCACAAAAACTGTCTGCCTTAAAGCTTAGTTCGGGATTAAGTGCCAGCTGCTATATCCGTAAAATGATGGAAGATTAATGAAGCAACCTTGGAGTATTGAATGTTTTTATTATAATAATGAAAGAAGAAAACTATATTCGTTCCTTTATTCTAAACTATCTTGGTTTGGTTTGTTTTCCTATTTGTCATTCATCGACTTTAATAAGATTTATCTGTTTCTTTGTTACCTCAACAATCTATGGCAAAGCTAGTTTATTGTCACAAGAGTAAAACGAAATTCAAATAGTCATTGGAATGATCTAGAAACTGAATTGCTAATGCAACAATTTAAAATGAATATTTAGCAAAAAAGATTTATAAAAAAACAATTTAAAAGTAGTTGGAATTGGGACGAAGGAATAATATTATTGTGGAAATATTTACTTAAAACAGTAACTATCTTTTGAGAAAATTCTCTAGGATAGCCCAAAAAAAGATTTTGTCACAAATCAACTTCTAAGATTAAAATGACTTCAATAAAGAGTTAAATATACACTTATATTTCTAAGGTTAAGTAATTTAAAACTTAGAGTTTAGAGTGAAGGGATGGGGTTTTGGGTTTAGTATTCAAATTTTATAAAGTAAAAAATAAATATTTAAAATTTTGAAAAGAAAAAATTTTGAAATTTTTTTGAAAAAATTTCGAAAAAATTATAAAAGAATTTGAATTAAAAACATATAATTCGAAACTATAAAAAATTATTATTATTATTTTTCTTTTAAAATTTTTAATTTTTAATTTTTTGATTTTATTATTAATTTTTTATTTTATTATTAATTTTATTATTAATTTTATTTTTAATTTGTATTTATATATCTAGGATATAAATATTTTTGTTTCTTAAAGGAAATATTTTGATCATTTTCTTCCTTATAGGCTATTTTTATGACAAAAACATAAAAATGTCTATTTAGAGAAATTGCTTTATCTTTTTACCATCTGGATTTATATCGAATAATTATTTTTTTTTAACTGCTTTCTCAAATTTAAATAAAGACCCAAATTTTTTTACAAGCATTTGGGTTATAGTAACATAACAGAGCCCAATCTAGAATCACATATAGAGCCTATTTGAGATGTAATTGAAGCAAAAAAAAGACCCAGCTAAGGAAAGTCCATTTGAAGTTGGGAAAATTGTCATTTAAATCACGAACTTTCAAATTTGGTTGAGAAAAAGCATGAACTTTCACTTGGACCATTTAAAGCACCAACTTAATTTGAATAGTCACTTTAAACCTCAACTTAGTTTGACTAAACCAAATTAAACACGTTGTTAAATCGAGTAACAGATTGGTTAGACGAGGTTAAACCGCCGTCTCTAAATTCCGTTAAGTCCAAGCGACGTCGTTTTAAATTTTTTTTAAAAATATGGATGTGAAGGGATTCGAACCCATGACCTAAGGAACAATCGATGCAAACCCAAACCACTAGCCCACTTACAATATCCGTAACTTGAATGAATACTAATAGATATTATTATGAAACCTTCACATCATCTTTTCCCATCCTAAATCTCTAAATGATTTTATAAATATTAAATTTTTTTGAATAACTTAATTATTAAAAATATAAAACTTATAAATAATTATTTTTATAAGTATTATTAAAAATTATTATTAAATAACGAAGTTTTTTAATTATTAAGTTATTTATAAGTTTTAATATTTTTAATAATACTCACAAAATTTTTAATAACATTTTTATAATAGTTATTTATGATTTTTATATTTTTAATAATACCCACGAAATTTTTAATAATAATTATAAAAATTCTTCTTTATAATTTATTTATAAGTTTTGATATTTTTAATAATACTCATGAAATTTTTAATAATACTTATAAAAATAATTATTTATAAGTTTTAATATTATTAATAATACTCGTATTTTTTAATAATACTTATAAAAATAATTATTTATAAGTTTTAATATTTTTAATAACACCAAATTTGTTAATAATTAAGTTATTCAAAAAATTTAATATTTATAATATCATTTAGAGATTTAGGATGAGAAAAGATGATCTGCAGGTTTCATAATAATATCTATTAGTATTCATTCAAGTTACAGAAATTGTAAGTGGTCTAGTGGTTTGGGTTTGCATTGAATGATGGTTAGGTCATGGGTTCGAATCCCTTTAAAGCCTATTTTTTTCAAAATTTTAAAACGACGTCGTTTGGCTTTACGGAATTTAGAGACGGCGGTTTAACTCCATCTAACCAATCCGTTACCCGATTTAACGACGTGTATGATTTAGTTTAGTCAAACTAAGTTGAGGTTTAAAATGGCTATTCAAACTAAGTTGGTGTTTTAAATGGTCCAAGGGAAAGTTCATGCTTTTTTTCAACCAAATTTGAAAGTTCGTGATTTAAATGAAAATTTTCCCATTTGAAGTTAGGTGTTTAGTTGATGTAGAAGTTATAGCCGGTGATGAAGTCGGAGGCTTAGAAGGCGATGAAATCAAAGAGTCAAGTGGAGATAGTCAACCCAGACGAATCTAGCTCTGCATCATAAGTGATGATCTAGTCGGGTTTGCTTCTCTAAAGCTCTGGAGCTTGTTCCTTAGCTGTTGATCCAGCAGTCTGATAACTGTCCGTAGATCGAAGGGTGTTTGCATGCGATCAGGTGTTCCTCTCATTTCAAAGTCAAAAAATGGTTGATTAGTAAGCAAGGATGGTTAAGTTCCGTTGCCAGATTGGTGGTGGTAGAGATGTTAGCTGTGCCAATGTCTGTCCAAGTTCGTTGAGGTAATAGTTGAAGTCTTTCTAGTTACCATCTTCCATAAATCATAGCTGTACCTACAAGAGAAGTAGAGATGATCCCTTGACTCTTGTGTGGAGTTGCAGAGGATACATCGGTCATCTGTTTGGATTCCCCATCTAAGTAATCTATCTCTAGTTGAGATTCTGTCTTGGATCACTAACCATGAGTGAAAAGCTTGACAAGGAATTCCCCTGGAGATCAAACAACTAAATTACAGAAGAGATCAGGCTTTGTTCACGGAGGTAATCATACAAAACTTTGTAGAAGCCGGAAACCCAAATTGATACAAACGATATATATTAAACAATGTTAAGGAAAGTAAAGGATTAAAAGACAAAATGAAACCGATAAGAAATCATTTATCAGAAACGAACATGGAGGCGATATATGATCTCTTTCCTTAACTCTAAATATTCTCTCTGTATGAGACAAGACTGTACGAATACCGAATCCCAGGATACAACCATGGGAGATGATTCACGCTTCACTTGTGAACGCCCTAACGAACCATAAACTCTATGAAACACTCTCCAGGATAAACTTACGCTAAGGGATTTTCTGTGTTACTTTTTGCGATCTGAAAAATTGTAAAAATGAGAAGAGAGACGACTTGTATTTAAAGAGGTAGACGAGGAGAAACTTCCTGTAACTGTTGCACAACGTGTGCTCGTTAGTCGGGATTTGACAAAGATTTCGGAACATTTAAGTTGTAAACTTATTTCCCAAGACTCGCTCACTCTCTCTTATCGTCTTATCTTTTTGACGAAAGGATAAAATGCGTGACGTTTTTAAATTCGTTAGACAAACAACTTGTCGTTTAAAAACATAATGCATATTGTTTTTGAGAATGAAATGGGCAAAATGTTGAGTTTGTTTTGGTCCAAAAAGAATCTTATTGGCCGGAGGCCCTCCACCAAGACCCAAGCGCAAGCCCGAGCCCACGTCCATGCCGACAGACCAGAACCGGACGGACGGCGGCAGCGGCGTGCACGGGGGGGGGGGGAGGGTTATCCTCTCTCTCAACACATGAGCATATATATACTGCTCTAAAACCAGTCAAACAAGCGATGTGGGACTTTGTTTCATTATCCTTCATTTAATAATAAGGCCATCGATGGAGACCTACTCTCTCCCATCCCAGGAATCATTGGCCCATTTGTATTCACAAATTCCAAATTAATTTTACAGCCCATTTGGCTTAATTAATGGATCCAACAATCCCTCACATGAATAGAAATGATTCTAAACATATGCAGACTAAATGCAGACTCGATAGACTCTAGAAACTAAACTTATTCTAATCCTGACTAAACTAGACAGACTTATCGAGAGTGTTTGCAAAAATTCACTGTGTTTGAGTTGGTGGCATTTTTAAGCCTTGAACCACTCATAGTTAATATCTGTCGGGTTTACTTTACCAGAAGGTGAACATGATGTCTTGAACCAACTGATGTTTTATGTATATTGAGACAACATGCATTACGCAGCTTCATTTTCTTGTAGAACTTAGAGAAAATAGTCTTGCATTCATTCTCCTAGAAACGGCCCTATTTCACACACATTAGGTGATTGACCATGAAAAGTATTGAGTAATACTCCGCTTTAGAAGCCATGGAACCATTAAAAGCTAATGCTTATCCTTCTCACACTTGTTAGCACTTTTATCATCTTAGGAGCTGGGATGAGACTACTCTGTCTCAAAGTGCTTTGGTTAGATTATGTTTGATTTTGTTTTCCCTTTGAACATACTTCTTAGAATCTCCAGTCATGATATGTAGGGTTGCAATCAAACATCCTCATTCGTTATAGGCTTTAAACTCATTCCTTTTGATGATTTAGCAACAACATCTCGTGGCAAACCTTAGTAAATGGATCCGCTAGGTGGTCGGCTAATTTGGTGTAGTCTATTGTGATTACACCATTTGAGATAAGTTGTCTAATAGTTTTATGTTGTCTTCTGATGTGACGAGATTTACCATTGTAGAGATTATTCTCATCCCGAGCTATAGCTGATTGACTATCACAATGTATTCTTATAGCTGGCAGAGATTTCTCCCACATAGGAATATCTTCCAAAAAATTTCTAAGCCATTCAGCTTCTTTTGCTGCTTTGTCTAAGGCTATGAACTCAGATTCCATGGTGGATCTGGCTAAACTGTTTGTTTGGTAGATTTCCATGATATTTCTGCTCCTCTTAGTGTAAAGACATATCCACTTGTGGATTTTGAGTTTTTAGAATCTAATATTCAGTTACCATCACTGTATCCTTCTAAAACTGCTGGTTCTTTACTATAGTGAAGCCCAAAATCTTTGGTATGACTCAAGTAATTGAGTACTCTCATTATAGCTTTCCAGTGTTTATGACCTAGATTACTTGAATATCGACTCAGTACGTTTACTGCATGCGCTAGATCTGGTCTAGTACAGTTGGTTAGGTACATGAGACTTCCGATCACACGTGCATACTCATTTTGTGAAACCGCTTCACCTGAATTCTTTGTTAAGTGAAGTAAGGGATCTAACGTTTTGTGAAACCGCTTCACCTGAATTCTTTGTTAAGTGAAGTAAGGGATCTAACGGAGTTTCTGTAGTACCATTAGGGTAATTTTTAAATCTCTCTAATATTGTTAGAGCATAATTAGATTGGGTTAAGATAATTCCGTTTGAATTTCTTGTAACTTTGACCCCAAGAATAACATATGCTAATCCCAAGTCTTTCATCTCAAATTTTTCAAATTTTGTTTGATTGATAATGTCTTTATTGCTTCCAATAATGAGCATACCATCTACATATACATATAACAAAACATACGCATTTTGGTAGTTTTGTAGTATATTCATTTATCACATTCATTAATTTTGAAACTATTTGACATCATTGTGCTATCAAACTTTTCGTGCAATTGTTTAGGATCTTGTTTAAGCCCATAAAGTGACTTTACAAGTCGGCATACTTTGTCTTCCTGTCCAGGAATGACAAAACCCTCAGGTTGTTTCATGTAAATTCCTCTCCTAAATCACCATTTAGAAAAACGGTTTTTATATCCATTTGATGGATTTCTAGGTCTTTTAAAGCTGCAATTGCTATCATCAGCCTTATTGATGTTATTCTCCTTACTGGAGAATATGTACCAAATAGTCAAAGCCTTCCTTTTGTCGGAATCCTTGAACTACAAGCCTAGCTTTGTATTTTCCACCAGTTTTTCGTGTCATTATCCATCTGTTCCCTTATGCTTTGCAGCCAGGTGGTAAATCTGATATGTACCATGTATAATTTTGCATGATAGAATCGAATCTACTTCTAGAAGCTTCGTTCCAAAATGGAACGTCTGGTGAAGACATGACTTCTGCAAAAGTGTTTTGAACATTTTCTACTAAAAATTCCATTAATAAATCTTCACCAATTTTTTTTTTCTTTCGAGCTCTTTTGCTCCTTCTAGGTTCATCTTCTTTTTCATTTTCTTAAATATCATTTATAGAAACATCGACGTTTATCTCAATTACTGAGTCATTATCGTTGTCTCTTTCTTCTCGAGTTCGTTTTAGAACCTTGTTTTTCCTTGCATAGAAAAATATTTTCGAAGAAAGATGCATTTCTAGACTCCATGACTGAATTTACATGGATGTCTGATTATTTCAGATTTATGTACTAGAAATCGATAAACACTACTGTTATGTGCATATCCGATGAAAATGTAATCCATTGTTTTAGGTCTAATAGTGACCTTCTTTGGTGGCGGTACCGCAACTTTTGCCAAGCACCCCCACACTTTGAGGTATTTATACAAAGGTAAATTACCTTCCCATAATTCATATGGAGTTTTACCAGTTATTTTGTATGAAATTTTGTTGAGGATATAATTAGTGGTAAGAAGTGCTTCCACATGTTCTGGGGTAACTCATATTCCTGCAACATTGCATTCATCATCTCTTTTAGAGTTCGATTTTTGCGTTCAGCAACTCCATTAGATTCTGGTGAATAAGGAGCTGTAGTTTGATGAATAATTCCATGTTCTTTACCGAATGCGTTGAACGGTCCATCATACTCACCTCCTCTATCGCTTCTAACTACTTTAATAGTTGTTTAAGCTGATTTTCTACCTCGAGTTTAAATTCTTTAAATTTATCTAAGGTTTCATCTTTGCTATGTAATAAATATACATAACAATATTTTGTGTAGTCATCTATGAAGGTTACAGAGTACTTTTTCCCATCTCTAGTTTGTATGTACATTAAATCACATAAATCAGTGTGAATTAAATCTAGAAGTTTGTTAGTTCTTTCAACAGGAGGTGAGGGCGTTTTTGTGAGCTTAGCTTGTACTCATACTTCACATTTTTGTTTACTTGTTTCAAATTTGGAAATTAGATTTAAATTCATTAATCTTTGTATAGATTTATTATTTACATGGCCTAATTTTTCATGCCATATACTAAAAGACTCAACCAAATAAGCAATTGGCTCTTTCTTATTCATTGAAACTTTTGGAGCTACAACTTTTGGAGCTACAACTTTCGGAGGGACTGTCATTACATTCATCTTGACAAGTCCATCCTTAACATACCCCTTTCCCAAATACATCTCATTCTTCCTAATCACGAGCTTGTCCGTCTCAAGAGTTGTGGCGAGTCCATTCTTGCTGAGCAAGGTTTCTGAGATTAGGTTCTTCTACATGTCAGGCACATGCTTCACATTCGTCAGAGTGACTTCACATCCAGATGTGATCTTCAGAACCACATCATCGCGGCCTTCAATCTTGGAGACTGCATTGTTCCCCATGAACAACCTCTCCATAGTCTTGCTTTTCTGATAGGTGTTGAACATCACCCTATCAGTGCAAATGTGGGTAGTTGCACCAGTGTCATACCACCATTCCTTAGGGTTATTGTTTTCAACCATGTTGACCTTAGTCACCATTGTAACGAGATCCTCCTCAGTGAGATTTGTCTGAGCCTTCTCATTTCTGATCTTGCTGCGACACTCAACAGTCTTGTGACCAACTTTGTGGTAGTAGTGACATTTTCCCTTGAATTTATCCACATTTTCATTGATTTCAACGCCTTTCTTCTTGAAGTTTGGTCCAGAAGCCTTCAATGGTGTACCCGTTTTGAAAGGCTTCACAGGAGAGTGGGCATGTGCCTTTCCTTTGCCTTTGTGTTCAGCCATGTTAACACTGTGCTCTTTAGCATGGAGCTTGTCATCATTTCGGCTCCTGGGCTCCTGGATTCCATCTGAAGCCTCATGATGAGCTCCTCGAGACCCATCTTCTTCTTTTTGTGCTTCGGATAGTTCTTGAAATCAGTATAGGTTGGGGGAAGCTTTTGAATGAAGCTGAGAGTTGTGAATATCTCGCAGATGGACATCCATTCAGCAGCAATTTCATGGGAAATGAGCTGAACGGTTCCACCTGATCCATGATGGGTTTTGAATCCACCATTTTGAAGTTATGGAATTTTGCAACCACAAACTTCTGACAGCCAGCGTCCTCACCTTGGTACTTCTTGTCCAGTGATCTCCAGAGCTCCTTCGCAGTAGGAATCTCATAGTAGACTCGGTACGATGGGTCAATGAGGCGGTCCAAAATGTATCCTTTGCAGATGAAGTCAGAATGCACCCAAATGTCAACACTTGCGAGCCTGTGCACATCCTCAATCCCGTGAGGGATGATGGGCTTATCCTCATGGATAAATTTGTCCAACTTCATCATTGTGAGGAAGAACATCATCTTCTTCTGCCACGTTTTGAAGCCTTTGCCATCAAATTTGCCTGGCATCAATCCTTGAGGGATTACACCAGGAACAGACGGAAGAAATGAAACTGCAACCAGAGTACTTGTGGTTCATAACTGAACCCGTTTGATAAAGACCAGCACCGACGAGGCTACGGCGAGTGGTTTCATCAGCAGAATTACCCACTGGTAGGGTAGTTGTTGTTGTTGCAGTGATGGTTCCAACGTTTGTCAAGGTTGCATCAGTTGCTGATACGTGTAGTGGAGTTTGAGTGATGGTGGTGTCAATGAGGGTGATGCTAGGATCCGTCATTTTTCTGTTGAGAAAACATGAAATCGGATTAATACTCCAATCAACAAATAACATATTATTTTAAAGCAAAAATAATAGTCTAAAATCGATTGTCATTTTTGGTGTTCTTAGAAGATCACTAAAGCATTTCAAAACACCAAATAATATCGATATGTCTGAAAAATGTTTTGCAAACTCGCTTAAAAGCATTTGATAAGCCGTTTTGTGTAGACTTAGAACAACGTGTGCAGTACATGTGCTTGTTAGTGGAGATTTGGCAAAGATCTCAGAAAATTTAAGTTGTAAACTTATTCCCCAAGACTCGGTCACTCTCTCTTATTGTCTTATCTTTTTGACAAAAGGATAAAATGCGTGAAGTTTTTAAATTTGTTATACAAACTACTTGTCGTTTAAAAACAAAATGCATGTTGTTTTTGATAATTAAATGGACAAAATGTTGAGTTTAATTTGGTCCAAAAAAATTTTATTGACCGGAGGCCCAAGACCAAGCCCACGCCTACGCCGAGCCGAGCCAAACAGTGGCGCGTGCGTGCAGGCTATCCTCTCTTTCTCTGAGCTGTTTACATACTTATAACACATGAGCATATATATACTGCTCTAAAACCAGTCACACGAGGGATGTGGAACTTTGTTTCTTTCATTTAATAATAAGGCCATCGATTGGCCCATTTGTATTCACGGATTCCAAATTAATTTTATAGCCCATTTAGCTTAATTAATGGATCCAACAAACTTCAGTCTCAAATATGGTTGATGTCTGACCATTAATCTCTTATTCACAGTAATCTTGATTGTCTTCCAACTGAATGGTTGTTAAGTAGGTATATATAGCTGCAGTTGAGGCTCTGATCGAGCTAGTGGGAGGCTCCAAGTACCATTACAATACAAGAATGAGACTGTGGCGAATTGAGGAATACACATTCTAGAACTGGAGCCAGAGAGAGAAGTGTATAAATCATCAAAGGGAGACCAATTGTCAGTCCAAAATCTTGCTGATTCCCCATTCTAAAGCTGAAGCTTTATCAAAAGGAAGACAAGATGCTTCAATTTTAGGAGCTTATTGACTAGCCATGAGAAAGATTATCAAAGAAAAGTTTGCAGATACAATTATACAAGATTACAAGCCAGAGGTAAATACACAAACAAAACACATTGGTCACTGCAAACTACCCAAACACTCGTAAAAAGAGGGAATTCTTTCATCATCGAAGGTCACAAATAGTGTGAGATCATGTATTAGTTATAAGTAATGTTAAGAAATAATCTATCAACCGGACTTATAGTTCTAGTGGTAAAGGGCTCACATCTGTGAGTACTACCACCTGGGTTCGAATCCCGACCACTAGAGAATTAACATTTAACCACTATGTGGGGCCAGGATACCTCTATATAATTCAAAAAAGAAATAATCTATCATATTATAAATAAAGTGTTAAAAAGGAAATACATAGTGTCATTAGGAAAATAGCATGAGCTTTGAAAGAAAAAAGAAACTCTCTTCAAGTTTCTGTACCACTTGATAATGTAAAAGAAAACTAAATCAATACATTATTGTTTTTTTGTAAATTTTCTGAAAACAATAATTAAGATCATCGAATTAGTATAGTCAGTATGAAAAACAGTAAGGCCATCTAGTCATCCTCATTTAATCTTTAACTAGACTTTTACCCGCGCAACCGCGCGGGTGTTCGTTTTGATATGTCAAAATTTTTTCTTACATCATTAATGATATATGATATAGACATTGAATAAATTTTCAAATGTATATATGTATTTTTCATTTTAATAATTTTATCGTTTACATGTTTATTATGATTAAACCAATTTCACGCCGTCAATTATATTTGAAGTTTCTTATTATTATTATTTTGGTTTGTGTTTGAGTATTTGACGAATTAAAATAGATTTATTCAACAAATATGTACTTTATTTTCTATTTAACTCAAATATTATTTAGATATTTACATATAAATACCATATTTCAAATTATAAGTAATAAGGAAATTTTTATTTTTAAAATAGCAATATATTCATATTTAATGAAATTTAAAAATTAATATACATTAAATATAAAAATTTAGTATTAATTAATCATAAATATGAAAATAAACTATTGAGGAAAATGCTAAAAGATATATGTTTAGATACTTACCAATTTGAAAATTTAGTAACGATATGAGAGTATATTATTTAGGATATTTGCATTAGATTTGAACATATTTTATTTACTCTAAACAATTTAGTTTTACAAATTATGGATATTATAAACGATATTTATGGCTTATAGTTATTGGACTTATAAATGTTGGATATAAAATTGTTGCTTTTTAGGTCAAGGATATCAAAATTTCTTTAAGTAACTAAATGTACCCATATCTTGTGACAATCTTATTGCAATACTTAATATATCCGATTTTATAAGTCCATGTTATGCACCATCTACATCTTCTCCAAATGGTTATTGTGTTTAGTTTAAAAGTTATCATATTTTTCACGCCAAAGATAGCAGCAGTATAGCAATTCAAGGCTAACGTCATTTAAAACAATGTTGTCTTGTTATCAAAAGGAAGACAAGATGCTTCAATTTTAGGAGCTTATTGACTAGCCAT
Source organism: Brassica carinata (assembly GCA_016771965.1). Classification (NCBI taxonomy): domain Eukaryota; kingdom Viridiplantae; phylum Streptophyta; class Magnoliopsida; order Brassicales; family Brassicaceae; genus Brassica; species Brassica carinata. Next base: position 17,387,527 of record CM028691.1, read on the forward strand.
GAGAAAGATTATCAAAGAAAAGTTTGCAGATACAATTATACAAGATTACAAGCCAGAGGTAAATACACAAACAAAACACATTGGTCACTGCAAACTACCCAAACACTCGTAAAAGAGGGAATTCTTTCATCATCGAAGGTCACAAATAGTGTGAGATCATGTATTAGTTATAAGTAATGTTAAGAAATAATCTATCAACCGGACTTATAGTTCTAGTGGTAAAGGGCTCACATCTGTGAGTACTACCACTGGTTGAATCCGACCACTAGAGAATTAACATTTAACCACTATGTGGGGCCAGGATACCTCTATATAATTCAAAAAGAAATAATCTATCATATTATAAATAAAGTGTTAAAAGGAAATACATAGTGTCATTAGGAAAATAGCATGAGCTTTGAAAGAAAAAGAAACTCTCTTCAAGTTTCTGTACCACTTGATAATGTAAAAGAAAACTAAATCAATACATTATTGTTTTTGTAAATTTTCTGAAAACAATAATTAAGATCATCGAATTAGTATAGTCAGTATGAAAAACAGTAAGGCCATCTAGTCATCCTCATTTAATCTTTAACTAGATTTTTATCTACAGAATCGCTGGTGTTCGCTTTGATATGTCAAAATTTTTCTTACATCATTAATGATATATGATATAGACATTGAATAAATTTTCAAATGTATATATGTATTTTTCATTTTAATAATTTTATCGCTTACATGTTTATTATGATTAAACCAATTTCACAATTATATTTGAAGTTTCTTATTATTATTATTTTGGTTTGTGTTTGAGTATTTGACTAATTAAAATAGATTTATTCAACAAATATGTACTTTATTTTCTATTTAACTCAAATATTATTTAGATATTTACATATAAATACCATATTTCAAATTATAAGTAATAAGGAAATTTTTATTTTTAAAATAGCAATATATTCATATTTAATGAAATTTAAAAATTAATATACATTAAATATAAAAATTTAGTATTAATTAATCATAAATATGAAAATAAACTATTGAGGAAAATGCTAAAAGATATATGTTTAGATACTTACCAATTTGAAAATTTAGTAACGATATGAGAGTATATTATTTAGGATATTTGCATTAGATTTGAACATATTTTATTTACTCTAAACAATTTAGTTTTACAAATTATGGATATTATAAACGATATTTATGGCTTATAGTTATTGGACTTATAAATGTTGGATATAAAATTGTTGCTTTTTAGGTCAAGGATCATAATTTCTTTAAGTAACTAAATGTACCCATATCTTGTGACAATCTTATTGCAATACGAATATATCCGATTTTATAAGTCCATGTTATGCACCATCTACATCTTCTCCAAATGGTTATTGTGTTTAGTTTAAAAAGTTATCATATTTTTCACGTCAAAGATAGCAGCAGTATAGCAATTCAAGGCTAACGTCATTTAAAACAATGTTGTCTTGTTACCAAAAGAAAACAATGTTGTTAATTTTCAGGAATATACGAATTGAGAAAAATATATGAACATATGGAAGAAATTGCTGCACATCAATGGTTGATGAAGATTTACAAATCATTGGTACTCTTTTACATGTACATAGTGTAAATTTTACTTGGGTGTGTGAACTCAAGAAAATGACGAAGACACATGAATGATATAACTCTAGATCAAGTTTCAAAGATTAAATTATATGACAATGTTTATCACGATGAAGACACCTGCAGTGTATGACTTTAGATCAAGATTTCAAAGATCAAATTATATGATGATGCTCGTCACGTTTTTATATAGAATATGACAATGCACATTTTGTTGGGGGAATAGGAATATAAAGGTACATAAACCTTCGATGGCTGTTTATAGTGGGGGTATCATTAATATTAGTAATAACATTAATTATAGGAGTTATAAATTTCTAGTGATGATCCATATTTTTAAAAATCACACATGAAAGAAGGTTGTGACGTCTATTTTAATAGAATAGATAGATGTGTGAATTCAGGAAAATGACGAAGACACATGAATGATATGACTCTAGATCAAGTTTCAAAGATTAAATTATATGACAATGTTTATCACGATGAAGACACCTGCAGTGTATGACTTTAGATCAAGATTTTAAAGATCAAATTATATGATGATGCTCGTCATGTTTTTATATAGAATATGACAATGCACATTTTGTTGGGGGAATATGAATATAAAGGTACATAAACCTTCGATGGCTGTTTATAGTGGGGGTATCATTAATATTAGTAATAACATAAGTTATAGGAGTTATAAATTTCTAGTGATGGTCTATTTTAAAAAAAATCACACATGAAAGAAGGCTGTGACTTCTATTTTAATAGAATAGATTTTCAGTTGTTAGTTTAACTTATTTCCCAAAGTATCCACCTATCACTATCTCTATATTATTATTTTAAAAATCGTTTTCTGATTTTATTATGTATCGTATTCACGTTTAATCTTATGATAGTTAATTATAGAGACACCATCAATGAATTTAAATATTATATCCAATTGCCATTCTTAAAATATTTAATAATTTATTTCAATAAACTTTTTAATTGTGCAATTGTTTAAACTACCACATTCCTAATTTCTCTTTTTATATTTACCTTAACCACATTTACCATTCACTTTTAAAAAGGTAATTAAACATTTATAACCTTAAGATTATCTATTCTAGACTTAGACTTTTGATTTAAATGTAAAATTTTGGAAGGTGGGGGATCTTAATAAATATATAAATAAATACTTATTTTTTTTAAAACAAATTTTAAAATAGTTTCAAATAATTTTTTTTTTTAATTTGGAAAGAAAAAAAATTGAAATCTTTTTTATTGAGACTTTGAATTTGAAAACATATAACTCAAAATAAAACTATAATTTTTTTAAAATTTTTTTTTTTAATTTTTTTTTTATTTAATTATTATTTATATTTATATATCTATAAAACAAATATATAAGAGTATTTTTCCTCTTTAATGAAAAAATATTTGCGAAAATATTCATTTCATGAAAATAAACATGAATTGTGGTACTAAAAGGAAAGTAAAATGTGATGCAACATCATAATACCTTCTCCATCACGTTATCAAACTATGTTGGCTTTCTTTACAATTTCCTTTTTCATGTTTAAGTCATATTTCCTTTTAAGTTATTAGAAATCTTGTTTAGGATGGATAGGCATGGGCATTCGGGGTCCCAATCGGGTTTCGGTTTTGTCGAATCGGGTTTCGGCTTTTCGAGTTTATTAAAATCTGCTCCATTCAGGTTATTTGAAATTTCGGTTCAGGACCGGTTCGGGTCCTATCGGGTTTGGGTTGGAGTTAGTAAATCTTCAAAGAATCGGTACAACCCGATGTACTTTCAGGTTTGGGTCCCAATTGATTCTTCGGTTTAAAAGTATCTGATTTGTACCTACTTTGTAACCAAAACATAAGTAAAATCGCTTCTTCGGTTTGAAATACCTGATTTGTACCCATTTTGTAACCAACACATAAGTAAAATCGATTCAAAAATAAGAAAAGAACATCAACCATAATCATTCAAAATCAAAACGAAAGGTAAACATTTTTCAATAAAAACAAAACCAAAATCTAAAAACTTGAAGCTTCAACAGTCACCTTCAACCATCAACTTTTATGTAATAGAACCACCAACCTTCATGTAATAGATTATCTTAGATGTTCAATATATTTTAGTGTATTTTGGATACATATAAGGAATTGAGATCATGTTTGGAACAAGACCTTTTTGGGGTTTTGAATGTTTCGGGTTGTGTCAAATATCCATTTAGGTTTGGGTTTGGTTCGGATAATACCCATAACCCGAAATACCATAAAACAAGATCCATTCGGTATTTATGTCGGATCCGGATCGGTTCAGATTCGTTTTTATCAGATCGGATTCGGTTTAGATTTTCGGGTTCGATTTATTTTCCCAGCCCTAAAGATGGGTTAGGAATTCTATAACCGACCCAAAAGACTTATATAAGTCGTTCTACTTTGGCTTTTATGATACACTTTTATAAGTTATTGATTCAAGAGATTTCTCTTAAGCCTTGCGTTGATTAGATTAAATACGAGAGCCTTGCATTAAATCAATTAAATTCTTCAATGCAAGAAGTAAAGTTTCTAGAGATTTAAACCTAAATCCCTAGATTTGAACTGAATTATAAACCTACGCTGCGCCAAAATGAAATTTCCCCTTTTTAATTTTAGTTTATTTTTTATATTTTTCCAATTAACATGTATAATAAAAGGAAATATTCATATTAGAAACGAATAATATATTTTAAAAAAGGAAAAAATATATTTTGTGAAAATAAATATGTGAGAATGAAAATGTAGTATATATTTAAGGGCTTTTTGCAAAAGTAACTCAAAACTTGGAGTCAAACAGAAAACTAACCTTTTCTTTTGACTCATTTTTTTTTTGAGATTTTCACCCCACACCTGCATTTTATCTACTTAAAATGCCATTACTTTTTTGTTTTTCAAAATGGCTTTTATCGTCTCAACCTCATCTTCTTCAATTATTTACAACAGTGCCACTACCATGAATAGTTCAACAACCTTGTACTAACTGCTTGAGCTTTTAATGCCCTTTAATGCACGTAAATCTCTTTACACTCTCTCTGCTTCAATTGTTATGAACTAAAACAACATTTCTTTCACTTTCTCTCCATATTCATCCAAAAACTCAAGCTTTTGATTCAAAATATTTTATGGTCGACAGAGCCATATTTCTTTCGCTTTGACTTACGGCTGCTTTCGCTTGAGGTTCTGTGGTTGGAGAAGACCCTGTGTGCAAACGAAGTCATCTCACCTAGTTTAAGGTACTAATTTGAATTTTTTGAAGATCTGTTTCACGTAAGACTTACTAGTAAGTCATTCAGATGTAAGACTTATCGATAAGTCTTCGGTCAAACGGACGACTTAAACTAAGTCGTCCGCTTTGTTTGTTAAACTCCGTGACGATTTATATATAAGTCGCCTACAGAAACGGGCTAGTTTTGCATTTGACCGAATCGTGTCGATCTTTGACTATTTCTCGACTAATTAATTCAGTCGCTCGGAAAGTTAAAATTTCAATATTTTATTAAACCAGACTAATTTACGTAAGTCGCCTTAGGTTAGTTTTGTAATTGAAAAATAAAACTTCATCGCTTAACTTTTACCGCACGACATAATATAAAGTCGTCTCCGACAGAAGACTTAATTTAAAGTCGTCCGGGAAAGCAAAGTCGCCCGAATTTTTCCCAATTTTCTGGTCAAACCTTGTTATCCCTGACGACCTTAAATTAAGTCAGTTTAGCTGGACGACTTTCAATTGTCGCCCGAGAAAGTTAAAATTTCAAGTTTTATTTTTCAATTACAAAACTAATTCTAAGACGATTTACACGTAAGTCGCCTAGTTTGAATAAAATATTGAAATTTTAACTTTCCCAGACGCATGAATTATAAGTCGCCCGTAAATAGTCAAAGATCTGACACGAAGTCGGTCAAATGCAAACAAGCCCGTTTCTGGTAGACGACTTATATATAAGTCGCCCGAGTTTTTTTTAACAACAAGTCGGACTAATTTAGAATTAAGTCGCCCGCTTTAATTTTAAATTGCAAAAGTGACCTCTTTAGATCTAACTTACCTTTAAGTCTTCGGACGACTTATTTCAAGTCGCCTCATGCAATGTTTATTGAACTTCTTCATTTTCTATATTTACTAATGTGTTTTATTTTGAATATTTGCATGATTTGTCGGGCCATGCGCTTTATGGAGAATGGTTGTTGAGAGATTGCCGCTGGGATTTTGTGGTTGATGATCTCAAAGGAGCAAAATTGTTTTATTGAATGAAGATTCAACACATGCTGAACTTGTTGCAATGGCTCAAGAAGATTATAACCTGGACATGAGAACGTGGATCGTGGAGATTAGCTACCATTACCGCCAGAAATGATGATGGCTCCGTGCAGTCCTCCCATTCATGTTACAAGTGATAGACAAGTTCGAACTTGCTCGAGATACTCAAAGCATAGAGTATGTCTTTGTGTATCAAGCCGCAGCAAGGTGGAAACGGTTTCAGAGAAAAGGGATAATGATGAAGCTGATGAATGGGAAGAAGATGTTGGTGATAATGATGAAGCTGATGAATGGGAAGAAGATGTTGGTGATAATGATGAAGCTGATGAATGGGAAGAAGATGTTGGTGATAATGAGTTTGTTGAAGATGAAAATCAAGATGGGGAGGAGGAAAATGGGGAGGAGGAAAATGGGGAGGAGGATGCTGATAACTCTATTGTTGGTGAAACGGATCAGAATGGTGGGGATTACAGTCTTTATGGAAAGGTTCAAGATGAGGACGAGGAAGATGATGATAATATTTGTTTTGAAGAAATGGAAAAGACATATGCTAAGACAAATGCTATTGAAGGAGGAAAATCGGATGGTACCAGTATCTATGTCAACGAGTTTTGTTAGCAAGGATGCACCGCTTTGAGCTGCGGTTGGTAGTAGTGAGGGTAGGTTTTCTTCAGAATATACAAATCAACGAAAACTCTCCTTGTGGCAACATGTCGGGTTAGCGGTTGTGGATGGAAGATCAGAGCGAGTGTGAAACATGGGACAAACACGTTTTGGGTAACAAAGTATGTGGAAAAACATTTATGCTCAGTGGGAGACCGAATCGCTCAGCGGAGACACTGTACTCCGAAGTATGTTGGTAGTCTTTTCATTGATCGTGTTGGAATCATTGATGGGATAACTCCGCAGCATATCACTGATGCAATGAGGAACATGTTTGGCATGGAGCTTGATTACACCACTTCATACGAGCACTGTTATATGCACAAACATTGGTGAGAGGATCAGCGTAAGAAGGGTATTCGCCCGCATCATATCTCGAGCAAATCTCCATTGCAAATCCTGATTCTATCACGGCTATAGAACTTGATTCTATGAAAAGATTTAAGTATCTATTTCTCTCTTTGGAGCTTCTATAAAAGGTTTTAAGTATCGAGAAGGGTCATTGTGGTGGATGGAACTCACCTAAGTGGAAAGTATGGAGGTGTTATGTTAGTTGCAGCCGCACAAGATGGCAATTTTCAGATATTCCCATTGGCTTTTGGGATCGTGGATGCTGAAGATGAACCTTCTTGGGAATGGTTTTTCACAAAATTGGCTAGTTGTATATCTCATGACAAGCCTCTGGTGATAGTCTCCGACCGGCACGCGGCCATTAAAAGTGCGTGTGATAAGGTGTTTCCTTGGGCAACTCGAGGAATATGTTATTATCACCTTCAAGATAACATTGTCAAAAAGTTTAAAGGAAACATCTCATGTACTTGGTGAAAGGGCTGCTTATGCTCACACGGTTTACGATTTTGACCGGTACATGGCTGAGATATGGAGTGCAAACCCGAACTTGCAACGATTTGGAGAATGCCGACGCCAGCCTATGGTCAAGGGTTTATTGTAAGGGGAACAGGTACAACATAAAACAAGCAACATCGCTGAATCTATTAATTCCGCGGCGAGCAAGAGGATTTCCGATTTGTTTTGAAGAAATGGAAAAGACATATGCTAAGACAAATGCTATTGAAGGAGGAAAATCGGATGGTACCAGATCTATGTCAACCGAGTTTTGTTAGCAAGGATGCACCGCCGTGAGCTGCGGTTGGTAGTAGTGAGGGTAGGTTTTCTTCAGAATATACAAATCAACGAAAACTCTCCTTGTGGCAACATGTCGGGTTAGCGGTTGTGGATGGAAGATCAGAGCGAGTGTGAAACATGGGACAAACACGCTTTGGGTAACAAAGTATGTGGAAAAACATTTATGCTCGCTGGGAGACCGACCGCCAGCGGAGACACTGATCCAAGTATGTTGGTAGTCTTTTCATTGATCGTGTTGGAATCATTGATGGGATAACTCCGCAGCATATCACTGATGCAATGAGGAACATGTTTGGCATGGAGCTTGATTACACCACTTCATACAGAGCACCGCTATATGCACAAACATTGGTGAGAGGATCAGCGTAAGAAGGGTATTCGCCCGCATCATATCTCGAGCAAATCTCCATTGCAAATCCTGATTCTATCACGGCTATAGAACTTGATTCTATGAAAAGATTTAAGTATCTATTTCTCTTTGGAGCTTCTATAAAAGGTTTTAAGCATCGAGAAGGGTCATTGTGGTGGATGGAACTCACCTAAGTGGAAAGTATGGAGGTGTTATGTTAGTTGCAGCCGCGACAAGATGGCAATTTTCAGATATTCCCATTGGCTTTGGGATCGTGGATGCTGAAGATGAACCTTCTTGGGAATGGTTTTTCACAAAATTGGCTAGTTGTATATCTCATGACAAGCCTCGGTGATAGTCTCCGACCGCACGCCGCCATTAAAAGTGCGGTGATAAGGTGTTTCCTTGGGCAACTCGAGGAATATGTTATTATCACCTTCAAGATAACATTGTCAAAAAGTTTAAAGGGAAACATCTCATGTACTTGGTGAAAGGGCTGCTTATGCTCACATTTTTACGATTTTGACCGGTACATGGCTGAGATACGGAGTGCAAACCCGAACTTGCAACGATTTGGAGAATGCCGACGCCAGCCTATGGTCAAGGGTTTATTGTAAGGGGAACAGGTACAACATAAAACAAGCAACATCGCTGAATCTATTAATTCGCGACAAGCGAAAGCAAGAGGATTTCCGATTCGCTCCTGCTGGAGTTCATAAGGCGAAGTTAGGAAAATGGTATTGGAAAAGGAGACAAGATGCATTGAGTCTCACAACTCAACATAGCCGGGTGTTGAATACTTGCTTGCTGTTCAACAGAGATAGCGGATAATGATGACGGTCCAACCAATTGATGGATGGCGATTCTTTGTCAAAGGTGGCAAAATGGACTGTGTGGTTGATTTGGAACATGCAAAGTGTGATTGTGGTGTCTATGGAGTGGAGAAAATACCTTGCTCTCATGCTATAGCTGCTGGAACACATATTCGCTTGCATATCTCCACACTTGTATGTCCAAGTACTCAAAGAATTATTTGTATGCAGGATACTCAGAGAATATATATCCTATCGTGTCACAACATATTGAGGAACGAGAATGCTTTCCTCCGCATCGCAAAGCTGGTCCGGGAGACGAAGAAATCAAGATGGCAATCTTGGTGGAGCTATCTAGATGAGAGGACACAAACCCGTGAAGAAACACAGGCAAGGAGATGCTCAAACTGCAAGGAAACTGGCCATACGGCCACAATGTACACAACCAGTTGATTAGTTGTCCGTGACGACCTAACTTTAAGTCGCCCAGTTTGATTACCCGTCGCATCGACTTATATATAAGTCGCCCAGGTATTTTATTTTTAGACTACCTTCTACTAAGTCGCCCAGGTATTTTATTTTTAGACTACCTTCTACTGAGAGATAACATATTTTAGACTACCTTCTACCGAGAGATAACATATTCCAAAATGTAGATCTTTGTTACGCCATTGTTCGACGACTTATAATTGTTCGACTAATTTATAATTGTTCTCGACTAATTTATAATTGTTCTCGACTAATTTATAATTGTTCGACTAATTTATAATTGTTCTTATAATTGTTCGACTAATTTATAATTGTTCGACGACTTATAATTGTTCTGACGACTTATAATTGTTCGACTAATTTATAATTGTTCTCGACGACTTATAATTGTTCTCGACTAATTTATAATTGTTCGACGACTTATAATTGTTCGACTAATTTATAATTGTTCTTATAATTGTTCGACGACTTATAATTGTTCTGACGACTTATAATTGTTCTCGACTAATTTATAATTGTTCTCGACTAATTTATAATTGTTCGACTAATTTATAATTGTTCTTATAATTGTTCTCGACGACTTATAATTGTTCGACTAACTTATAATTGTTCTTATAATTCAAAAGCATAATTGTTCAAAAAGAAAGAAAGCATAATTGTTATTATCACCTTCAAGATAACATTGTCAAAAAGTTTAAAGGGAAACATCTCATGTACTTGGTGAAAGGGCTGCTTATGCTCACACGGTTTACGATTTTGACCGGTACATGGCTGAGATATGGAGTGCAAACCCGAACTTGCAACGATTTGGAGAATGCCGACGCCAGCCTATGGTCAAGGGTTTATTGTAAGGGGAACAGGTACAACATAAAACAAGCAACATCGCTGAATCTATTAATTCCGCACTGAAGCGCAGCAAGAGGATTTCCGATTCGCTCCTGCTGGAGTTCATAAGGCGAAGTTAGGAAAATGGTATTGAAAAGGAGACAAGATGCATTGAGTCTCACAACTCAACATAGCCGGGTGTTGAATACTTGCTTGCTGTTCAACAGAGATAGCGGATAATGATGACGGTCCAACCAATTGATGGATGGCGATTCTTTGTCAAAGGTGGCAAAATGGACTGTGTGGTTGATTTGGAACATGCAAAGTGTGATTGTGGTGTCTATGGAGTGGAGAAAATACCTTGCTCTCATGCTATAGCTGCTGGAACACATATTCGCTTGCATATCTCCACACTTGTATGTCCAAGTACTCAAAGAATTATTTGTATGCAGGATACTCAGAGAATATATATCCTATCGTGTCACAACATATTGAGGAACGAGAATGCTTTCCTCCGCATCGCAAAGCTGGTCCGGGAGACGAAGAAATCAAGATGGCAATCTTGGTTGGAGCTATCTAGGATGAGAGGACACAAACCCGTGAAGAAACACAGGCAAGGAGATGCTCAAACTGCAAGGAAACTGGCCATACGGCCACAATGTACACAACCAGTTGATTAGTTGTCCGTGACGACCTAACTTTAAGTCGCCCAGTTTGATTACCCGTCTGCATCGACTTATATATAAGTCGCCCAGGTATTTTATTTTTAGACTACCTTCTACTAAGTCGCCCAGGTATTTTATTTTTAGACTACCTTCTACCGAGAGATAACATATTTTAGACTACCTTCTACCGAGATAACATATTCCAAAATGTAGATCTTTGTTACGCCATTGTTCGACGACTTATAATTGTTCGGGCGACTTATAATTGTTCGGGCGACTTATAATTGTTACGGGCGACTTATAATTGTTACGGGCGACTTATAATTGTTACGGGCGACTTATAATTGTTCTTATAATTGTTACGGGCGACTTATAATTGTTCGGGCGACTTATAATTGTTACGGGCGACTTATAATTGTTCGGGCGACTTATAATTGTTCGGGCGACTTATAATTGTTACGGGCGACTTATAATTGTTACGGGCGACTTATAATTGTTACGGGCGACTTATAATTGTTCTTATAATTGTTACGGGCGACTTATAATTGTTACGGGCGACTTATAATTGTTACGGGCGACTTATAATTGTTACGGGCGACTTATAATTGTTCGGGCGACTTATAATTGTTCTTATAATTGTTCGGGCGACTTATAATTGTTCGGGCGACTTATAATTGTTCTTATAATTCAAAAGCATAATTGTTCAAAAAGAAAGAAAGCATAATTGTTCTTATAATTCATGAAAGAAAACATAATTGTTCAAAAGACATAACCATAATATAAAAAACATTAAACTTGAAGAGATTAAGAAAGCAAAGACGTTAATCAAACATCTGTGGCTCATTCAACATGTACCAATCGATGTAAGGAATCTGAACATCAGCCACCTTGGCCTCACAAGCACAAGTTCGGAATCTAGCTGCTTCTTTTTCTCTTTGCTAAATGGGTTCTTCTTGAAAAGTTCATTCATGAGTTCCAGCTTACCTTGTATGCGCGACACTTCAAGCTCTTCAACATGTTTCTTGGCGATGGCATCATTTAGTTGCTTGTACATAAAGAGCTTGGCTCGGTAATGCTCAGTGGTCGCCTCAACTCCCTTGTTGAATGCCTCTTCTAGAGAAGAACCATGATCTTCAACCATGGGAGCCTTGAGTTTAAGGTCTTTGTTGAATGCCATACTGAGATTTTGATCTGGATGTTAATAGATCGAAATTATTAGAAACGGATAGATCTAAACAAAATTTATATAAAACGGATACAAAGAAAAAGGATAGATCTACTTACTTAGCTAATATTGGGAGAGACTAAATTGGAGAAGAAGAGAGATGATAGTAAGAGATGAAATCTGTTAACTATGAGTCATGTCTTATATAGAAGAGGATGTGATCGAAGAGTCATGTCTTTTCACATTCTAATAAACTTTTCAAATTACTAATCGAAATTAATATATTAAAAAGAATTTAAAGTCGCCTACAAATATTAGAATTTAAAGTCGTCCAGCTGGAAGACCTTCCGCATCTAATTTATTTGTAAGTCGCCCAGCTGGAAGACCTTCCGCATCTAATTTATTTGTAAGTCGTCCAGCTGAAGACCTTCCGCATCGACTTATTTGTAAGTCGTCCAGCTGAAGACCTTCCGCATCTACTTATTTGTAAGTCGTCCCATGCTTTAAAAGTTTAAATGTAATATCATTTACACTAATCTGATAAACACTAGAATAACATACATGCCCACGAATCTAATCATACATGCCCACGAACTTATCACCATCCACATTTTCTTTCAAATGCTGATCAAGAAGCTCCGTCCATATATCCAGCGCCATTTTATCCCTCATATTCTTCGCGTTGGCCCTAGCAAAGTCTTTAGAGTTAAAGGGGACTCCAAGAGCATGACATTCAATGTACTTTATAGCGCATAACGCCACAATCACCATTGTTGGCCGTGGGTACATCTTGTCTCTCATATGTGTATGGCTCCAACCCGTATTTGACCCGTATTTCGTCGGTGGGAGCGCACTCAACAAGCAGATAAGGGACCATCTCGAGAAAAGGCTGCATTATGTCATCCCATGCTTCTGGTGCCGTAGCTGAAGGTATGCTGTCCTGCATCGACTATGTGCCTCTTAGGGATCGATATCCAAATAGCAACCCAATGAGCGTTCTTCAAGTTCATCGGCGATAGATATCATCAATGTCCTCCCCACACCTTCTTTGATTGGCAAAATGAAGGTATTGATCCGTCATAAAATTCCACGCCCCACCGTGTAGAGCTCTTCCTAAACCTTTGTGATCAGGTACGGATAATTTGAAGAACTCATACTGGTCTCCAAGACTGGGAAAAGTTGTGATCCAGAAGCACATTCGCCGCCCTCGAAAGCTTGTGGGTTCTCTTGATACCTCTGCCTCAGCACATTAATCCAAGCATCTATATGCTGCATATAAGATAATACAAGTTAGAAGATACCGGGCGACTTAAATATAAGTCGCCCGGAAAGTAGTCTACTTGGACAACTTTGTAGACGACTTTCCGCATCTAATTTATATTTAACAGACGACTTAAATATAAGTCGTCTGGAAAGTCGTCTACTTGGACGACTTTGTAGACGACTTTCCAGACGACTTTCCAGACGACAAAGATACAAGATAAGCAGAAGACTTACGCAGTCTTCCAGCCATTCTCTGGCAGTCCGGAGGATGTGATACCACCAAGTTAAGTGATGTGCGTGGTTTTCATCATGCTTAGTGAAATAATGACTGCAAACAATAAAGCTATCACTTACGGATCAGAAATAATCAGTTTTGCTACACTAAATCAAGCTATTATGGGTAAAGCAATCACTTACGGATCAGTTTTCAACCAACCAGCGAGTTCCTTCAACTTAGGTTTGTTTGCTGGCTGAAATGGATTATAGGCTGCCACTTTATCTTTATTTTTCTCTGCCGTATAAGGAGATATCTGCGTGGGAGAAGGTTTCCTCGCCGCTCACCCTTGCACGCACAGAAACAAGGGGAGCTATTTTGTCCAATACAACCAGGCTCGGTTGTTGATCGGTGGAAGCGGCCTTCGGTTGTTGATCGGTGGAAGCGGCCTTCGGTTGTTGATCGGTGGAAGCGGCCTTCGGTTGTTGATAGGTGGAAGCGGCCTTCGGTTGTTGATCGGTGGAAGCGGCCTTCGGTTGGTCAGTGGAAGTGACAGCAACAATCTCTTTGGAGGAGACACCATCTGCTTTATCCGGCAAGATCTTATTTCCCGCGTTCGCCTCATCGCGAATTTCTCTCTGCATTAAAAGTTGCACACTAGTTAACCCTGAGACGACTTAAATAAAAGTTGTCTGGACGTCTAGTTGACCATGGACGACTTAATTTTAAGTCGCCCATGGTCAACTAGTCGCCCGCATAACTTACATTTAAGTCGCCCATGGTCAACTAGTCGCCCGCATAACTTACATTTAAGTCGCCTGAAAACTAGTTAACCCTGGACGACTTAATTCTTGTTGGGAGAGGATTTGATACTAACCTCGGATTGTTTGGCTTGAGGGGTAGGTTGTTTCTTTTGAAGAGTACGCTTTTTGGTTTGAGGAAGAGGCTTTTTGGTTTGAGGAGTAGGCTGCTTCGCTGAGGAGTAAACCGCTTTTGAGGAGTAGGCTGTTTCTCTTGAGGGGTAGCCTGATTGGTGACACCAACCTTCTTCTCCATAGCTTCCACCCTATCGGACAACTTCCTAATCTCCTTGATGCACTTCCTAAACCCTTCTTTCATGCAGTCAACTAGCCCTTCTTTCATGCTGTCAACTACGTCCTTGAACATATTTTCCAACTCCTCTCTAGTCACCCAACTAGCCTCTTCTCTAGCCTCTTCTCTAGCCTCTGTAGGAGCCTCTGTAGGAGCCTCTTTAGAGCCCCTTTATGAGCCCCTTTACGAGCTTTCTTCGAGGTCTTGGATTGTCTTCCTCCTCCTCCACCACAACCATCTCTATCTCTTTGGTTTTCTTAGTACCAGTGACTTCCCAGCAATCCTTGGTCCACTTCCACGGTCTCCGATCATACATGACTTTAATGATGTTCTCCGCGGCACGTCCTCAACCTCAGAGTCCCATTTTGGCCACATTTCACTAATGTCCTTCTCAACAAAGTTGATCACGCGGGTCTGCAGTAAATAGAAGAATCGAGTTAGATATTTGAAAAAGAATAAATAGGCGACTTAATTATAAATTAGATGCGGAAGGTCGTCCAGCTGGAAGACCTTCCAGACGACTTATATATAGTCGTCTACTAAGTCGTCCAGCTGGAAGACCTTCCAGACGACTTAATTAAGTCGTCTGGAAGGTCGTCCAGCTGGAAGACCTTCCAGACGACTTATATATAGTCGTCTACTAAGTCGTCCAGCTGGAAGACCTTCCAGACGACTTATATATAGTCGTCTACTAAGTCGTCCAGCTGGAAGACCTTCCAGACGACTTAATTAAGTAGATACCTGTCTCAAGATAGCTTCTTTCATTGATCTGCGGCCTCTGCTGCCCCCGTAAGCCAGTATCGGTGGAGACGGACTGTTTCCTCTGGGACCACCAATACTAGCTCCCAATTCCGGCATAGCTGTGTACACCCAGACCTGAAGAACTTGTATAAACCCATCCACGGTGTAACAGCCAGTAATATCTTTGTTCCACAAAGAGTCCATCAGCACCTTAAACGCGACTCTCCCCCATGGATAATTCTCAAACCGTTCTAAATCCATCACTAGCCTTGCCAGACTAGATCGTGTAGCGGTTGAAAACTTTCTCCCTTCAATGAATCCAGTGAAGATGGAAAGGTACGCGAGCCGCTTGCGATCTTCCGTGGACCAATCCTCGCATCTCTTCAGTGCTGCTATTATCTGATCAGTAGTTGGCCCAGCTTCCAGATGAACTCCCAGCATCGCCCAGAAAGAAACCATCTCTTTGGTAACTTCACATTTTGGTGTCTCAAGGTCCTCGATGTACTCGCAGTTTAGACCAGTGAGGTTTTCAAACTCTAACAGTGAAAACCTCAAAGGTTCTGGACCAACGAGAGACCACATCTCATACTTCTTCTTAATGTCCAGCTTGAAACTGAGCATGTAGTGAACCAGCCTTGAAGCCCAACCAAATCCCTGCTCCTTGAACTTGATGAAAACTCCCAAACTCGACTCCTTGAGCTCTTCAAATTCTTCATCAGTAAGAGCTTCCCTAAGAGCAGTATGCAACTTGTTATTATCCGTATGATACGAAATGCTATTGTGGGCTTCTGGCTCTTCCCCTAATGTGTATAACCTACGGGGGAGTTCTGGAATATCCATCCTTTTTGTCTGCAAAATAATCAAAGACAACAATAGAGATAAGCTAAACAAGCTAAATCTAACAAGAACACACGTAAAAGTCGAACACAAGCTAAATCAATCACTTTAATTGTAACTCCAGACGACTTAGTAGACGACTTAGATATAAGTCGTCTGGAAAGTCGTCCAACTGGACGACTTAGTAGACGACTTAGATTTAAGTCGTCTGGAAAGTCTTCCAACTGGACGACTTATATTTAGGTCGTCTATTAAGTCGTCGAGTTGGAAGACTTTCGGGCGACTTATATTTAGTCGCCTGCTTACGTAAGACTAAATATTTAGTCGCCTGCTTACGTAAGACTAAATATTTAGTCGCCTGCTTACGTAAGACTAAATATTAAGTCGCCCGCTTGAAGACTTTCCGCACGACTTAATTAAGTAGATACCTGTCTCAAGATAGCTTCTTTCATTGATCTGGCCTCTGCCCCGTAAGCCAGTATCGGTGGAGGCGGACTGTTTCCTCTGGGACCACCAATACTAGCTCCCAATTCGGCATAGCTGTGTACACCCGGACCTGAAGAACTTGTATAAACCCATCCACGGTGTAACAGCCAGTAATATCTTTGTTCCACAAAGAGTCCATCAGCACCTTAAACGCGACTCTCCCCCATGGATAATTCTCAAACCGTTCTAAATCCATCACTAGCCTTGCCAGACTAGATCGTGTAGCGGTTGAAAACTTTCTCCCTTCAATGAATCCAGTGAAGATGGAAAGGTACGCGAGCCGCTTGTGATCTTCCGTGACCAATCCTCGTGATCTCTTCGCTGCTATTATCTGATCAGTAGTTGGCCCAGCTTCCAGATGAACTCCCAGCATCGCCCAGAAAGAAACCATCTCTTTGGTAACTTCACATTTTGGTGTCTCAAGGTCCTCGATGTACTCGCAGTTTAGACCAGTGAGGTTTTCAAACTCTAACAGTGAAAACCTCAAAGGTTCTGGACCAACGAGAGACCACATCTCATACTTCTTCTTAATGTCCAGCTTGAAACTGAGCATGTAGTGAACCAGCCTTGAAGCCCAACCAAATCCCTGCTCCTTGAACTTGATGAAAACTCCCAAACTCGACTCCTTGAGCTCTTCAAATTCTTCATCGTAAGAGCTTCCCTAAGAGCAGTATGCAACTTGTTATTATCCGTGATGATACTAAATGCTATTGTGGGCTTCGCTCTTCCCCTAATGTGTATAACCTACGGGGAGTTCTGAATATCCATCCTTTTGTCTGCAAAATAATCAAAGACAACAATAGAGATAAACTAAAATGACTAAATTAACTAACTAACCACGTTATAAAATCAAATTATACTTCAATAGTGTTTAATATACACGAAATGAACACGCTTATGTAATTTTAAAATTTTTCAAAAACGGTTTTAATGCTTTCGAAATCTAACCCTAAGAACATATACAATACTACAACATATGTTGATGAAAGTTAAATTAAAGAATATCATGACTCACTACTTTCACTCATCTATGCTGAAAACAATTGAAATTTGTTATATCTTAATTTATATCTCTTAATACATATCTTAATTACATAATTCCCATTTTTCACTTATCAAAATATTTTTACAAAATTTTTAAATTGTGTTTAAGAATAACTGTCAGGCGACTTTCGGGCGACTTAAATTACAAGTCTTCCAAGAGAAAAATTAAGCGGACCTGATTAGTAGCGTATGAGTACTCGCCATTGCGGTTATAGATCTGAAAAATAAACGGAAACGGTGAGAATGAAGTGAGATAGATAGCCGACGCTGAGGACGATGGTTTGTTCGAAATAGTGGGAATTCAAATCGCCTTTGATATCGCCGGTGAGAGAGAACTGTTAGGTTAGGGTTTCTAAATTTCAAAAATGAACAAAAAAATCACCTTATATATTGGGTAAATAATCCGTTAGCTTTAAAAGTACGCTGGTAAAATTTAAGGTTTGGTCCGGTTTATTTAATTTATTCTCGCTCATAATGTACATCGAAGACTAAATATTTAGTCGCCTGCTTACGTAAGACTAAATATTTAGTCGCCTGCTTACGTAAGACTAAATATTTAGTCGCCTGCTTACGTAAGACTAAATATTTAGTCGCCTGCTTACGTAAGACTAAATATTTAGTCGCCTGCTTACGTAAGACTAAATATTTAGTCGCCTGCTTACGTAAGACTAAATATTTAGTCGCCTGCTTACGTAAGACTAAATATTTAGTCGCCTGCTTACGTAAGACTAAATATTAAGTCGCCCCAGACCCTAAAATGAACCCCTAAACTAAAATGACTAAATTAACTAACTAACCACGTTATAAAATCAAATTATACTTCAATAGTGTTTAATATACACGAAATGAACACGCTTATGTAATTTTAAAATTTTTCAAAAACGGTTTTAATGCTTTCGAAATCTAACCCTAAGAACATATACAATACTACAACATATGTTGATGAAAGTTAAATTAAAGAATATCATGACTCACTACTTTCACTCATCTATGCTGAAAACAATTGAAATTTGTTATATCTTAATTTATATCTCTTAATACATATCTTAATTACATAATTCCCATTTTTCACTTATCAAAATATTTTTTACAAAATTTTTAAATTGTGTTTAAGAATAACTGTCCAGACGACTTTCGAGGGGTAGAAACGTAAAAAAAATTCCGTTTTTTTGTTTGTTCACAAGGGGATAGTTGTAATTTCAATAGCCTTTTAGGTTACTTTTGCCTTTGACCCAAGTTGGGGTATTCTTTTGGGTTTGACTCCAAGTTTTGAGTCACACTTGGCAATTCTCCCTATATTTAATGTGATTTCATAAAAAGAAAGTTAACAAAAAAACAGTTTTTATGTTAAAATTAATTATCTTGGTAAAACATAATATCAAACAACATAATATATTTTTAAAATTAATAAAAATATTTTATTTATACCAATCTATTTTCTCAGATTATTACAAAATTTAATTTAAATAAAATATACTAAAATATCTTAGATGGACTAAAAATATTTTAGTTTTGCTACTATTGAGATCTGTATTCTTTTTGCATAATTTCTTTTGCTAAAGTTTTAATTTTGATTTATATTATGTATATGATTGTGTATTAAACTACATAAATAAAAATATACCACTAAATGATTAAATGCTTAATATTTTTTTTTATATATTATACAACATAAGATACATATAACAAGAATACATAAACCAATATGAATTTTTACAGTTAAGATTATTCAGAATATTTTTAATTCATATTTTAGAAAAATAAAATATAAGTTACTTAGAATTTACAAAAAATATTATTATCTATATATCTGTATCCGTTCATGAGTTTCAAAATTTTATCGGTTATGTCCGTTTTATAAAACATTGTACTTATCATCACTTCAGTTTTTCTACTATTTTTATAAATGAAAATATGAATTTATAAAAATAATTATGAAAGTATAATTACTTGTTTAAGATGAAGAACTGAACTAATGCAATAAATAAAACTAATCAAAGTTAGCTTAACTAAAAGCAAAAGTAGTTATACTTTGATTTGAAGAAATATGTGTAAACTCAATATAAACCAAAAATGAGTAATTTTCATAATCCAAATTTCTATACCAAAAATCAAAAGTGTACATGCAAAGAAAAATATTAACTAAAATTTATTTTATTTCAGCACAAAAATACTATGGTTGTTAAAAAATATCATGGTTAAATTTGGAGAAGTAAATTCAATATAAAATATTCGAGTAATAATCAAGATTCAATCTTTCCATCCATTAACTTTGTAAAACCTATTCTATTAAGCATGTACTCAACCAAAGAGCCGAGAAGAGAAAATACTTGTGCTTTGATGGCAGACTCGTATGCCTTAGGTGAGGCTTGGAACTTAGCCTCTGCAACAAATTTACCGTAATTGATCCTCTTTGACAGAGACTGCAATAAACATCACCAAACTACATGAGTACTTAACTTACAAAAGAGCTAAAGAGTCAACACAGAAAGCAAACCTGAAGGCAGATGTCATCACACACAGCTGTTGATCCGTAGTTACCATCATCACCTTTCTTCACTAGTCTTAGCACAAGGTCTCTGAAGTACATGTTCCATATCTTGTTGTTAATGTTTATCGAATCAGCAGCAAAATGCAATAACCTATTTTGATAAGAAACAATACTCAGACCCTTTAAACACAGCTCAAATAAGTTTTGCTTCAGTTTCTTTTCTAAACACAGTAAAGACTCGGATCTTTAAATCTCTTTTACATAGGCACCTTCGGGTACTGAAGAGGTGGTAGCATAGGCTCTGGCAAATCATCTGGGAAGAAAGGATGTTCGTCAGGGCTCTTGTACCTACTATGAGAGCATAACTGAATGATTGTATTGATATGTGTTTGTACAATATATATACACGAGTACATAGAGGGTTTTGAGTTAAGGAAATACACATAATCTACTTTCTATATTTACTCTCTACATCCCCCGCAAGATACTCTTGTAACTCCAATCTTGTTGAACAGGTCTTGAAATCTTTGTCGTGAGAGTGGCTTTGTCAAGCCGTCTGCGATCTGGTCCAACGTTGAGACATGAGAAACACGAAGTGCACCTGATTGAACATTACCACGAATGAAGTGATAATCAAGAGCAAGGTGTTTCATTCGGGAATGGAAGACTGGATTGGCGCAGAGATATGTAGCACCAACATTATCACAGTAGATCACTGGAGCAGCGGGAAGCTTGATGCCAAGTTCAGTAAGAAGAGAGCAGATCCAACATAGTTCAGACGCAGTATTCGCGACTGCTCTGTATTCCGCCTCAGTCGAAGAGCGAGCGACGCCCGATTGTTTCTTAGCTGACCAGGAGATAGGTGTAGAACCGAGGTAGATGATGTAGGCGTTTGTGGAAAGATAATCATCTTGATCACCAGCCCAATCAGCGTCTAAGAAAGCATGTAATGAAAGAGGAGAATCACGGCGAATGTATATGCCATGACTCGCAGTACCAGCCAAGTATCTTAGAACTCTCTTCGCAGCCTGGAAATGAACGTCAGTAGGTCGATGCATAACTGAGAAATTTTGTTGACAGCTTACGCAATATCTGGCCTGGTGAATGCTAAATATTGGAGGCTTCCAACGATCATACGATATTCTGTGGGATTTGGTAGAGGAGAGCCTGAGCGAAGCGTGATATTAGGATGAGTAGCCATCGGCGTGGAGACAGGCTTAGCATCTGTCATCTTAGTCTTGGCAAGGAGGTCGTAGATATACTTTCGTTGCATAAGATGCGAGCCTTGTTTTTTTCTGATGCATTTGATGCCAAGGAAATAAGATAGATCACCAAGGTCTTTCAGAGAGAAGCGAGTTCCCAATTTTGAGATGATCCGATCAACAAGAAGCTTGTCACTACCAGTCACAATGATATCGTCCACATAAACGAGGATGTAAACATGGTGATGTCCTTGTTGGTAGATGAACAAGGACGTATCTGCTACCGAGTTCCGGAAACCAGCTGCTAGGAGTGTGTGTTTGAGCTCTTCGTACCAGGCCCGAGGAGCCTGTTTCAGACCATAAAGCGCCTTACGTAACTTGCAGACGTGATGAGGGTGATCCTTGTCTACGAATCCAGGCGGTTGAGAAACATAAACCTCATCTTGAAGAGTGCTTTGGAGAAAAGCACTGTTAACGTCAAGTTGTCGAATTACCCAGTCTTTGCGTACTGCCTCTCCTAGAACAAGACAGACAGTAGTTGACTTGATTAACGGACTGAATGTCTCTGTGTAATCGAGACCATAACGTTGGTTGTATCCTCGTGCTACAAGCCGCGACTTACACCTGCAAACAGTACCATCAGGAAAATATTTTAAAGTACAAATCCACTTAGTATCAATGACATTTTGATGTGGGGCCGGGGGAACCAGATCAAACGTATGATTCCTTGTTATTGCATCAAACTCCTCGGACATGGAATTTCTCCACCTACGATCTCGCATGGCCTGGTTAACTGTGGTTGGGATTATGGGTGTGGTTTTAATGGTGAGGGAAAATTTGGTGGTTGGCTTATGGATGTTGTTTTTGGCTCTAGTTCTCATGGTGTGGGTATTAGCTGGTTGTTGTGGAGGTGGTATGGGATCTGGGTTTGGAGATAGCTCAGGAGAAGGAGAGTTTGTTTCTGGTTCAGGCTGATTATTGGGAGCTGTTTCAGGCTGAGTATGGGGTTGTATAGGAGACATACCTGAGGAATTACTTTCAGAGCTCGTCTGGTCTCCACTAGGGATAGACGAGTGCTCTTGTCCTGTCGATGAGGCAGAGCTCGACGACGAAGACGTAGGCGTCACGTTCTGGTGATGATCACAGCTTGGAGGCGCAGGGTAATGAGCTTGTACGAGTGTCCGGAAAGGGACAGGGACGGCAACTGGATAGGTAGGAGAAGGTGTTTCTGGGTTCGGAGATGGAGCTGACGGTTGCTGTTTGGTGGAAAGAGAACAATATGGGAAGGTTGCCTCAACGAACTGAACATGGCGAGATGTGTAAATGCGACCAGTGTTGGGTTCCAAGCACAAGTAAGCACTTTGTGTCAAAGAGTAACCAATAAACACACAGGCTGCTGAGCGATCATCAAGTTTTGTCTTGGTGTATGGACGAAGCCAAGGAAAGCAGAGGCATCCAAAGACTCTCAGCTTGAGATAGTTTGGCTGATGACCAAAGAGCTTTGCGAATGGAGAAGTGTTCTGGATCACCGGACTAGGCATACGGTTGATGAGATATACAGAAGTTGCAAAAGCATACGACCAATAGACTTTAGGTACGCCAGCTTCACTGAGTAAAGTTGATCCAGTTTCAACAATATAACGATGCTTTCGCTCAGAAATTCCATTGTGCTCAGGCGTGTGTGGAGGAGAGGTAAGATGTGATATGCCATGGTTCGTGAGGAAAGACCGAAGACCGACATATTCTCCTCCATTGTCAGAGTATAAGGTGCCGATTTTGGTCTGGAATTTGTTTTCGACCAGTGCCTTAAACGCCATGAAAGTTTGGCAGACTTGAGACTTGCGTTGAAGCGGATAGAACCATGTATATATTGTGTAATGATTCACAAAGATAACATAATATTTGTTTTGATCTGAGGATAGGATAGGTGATGTCTAGAGGTCTGAGTATAGGTATTCTAGAGGGTGGGTTGAGTGAATTGTGTTTGAGAAAAATGGCAATTTGTGGGTTTTATTAAGAAGACAATCAGAACAAGAATACTGTTTTGGAAAAGAATCTGAAACAGGTAATGAAAATTGAGAGACAACAGACTTTAAAATAGAAAAAGATGGGTGGCCAAGTCTTGAATGCCAAGAAGAAGATGTGGTTTTAGGCGTTGGGGAAGCATGGAAAGAGTTGATGGTTGATGGGATTGGCCACTCGTATAGCTCATTCTTAGTTCTGCCTTGGAGTAATCGCACCCCCGTGCTGAGATCCTTCACCTGAAAATGAGCCGGAAAGAATTCAACAGATACTTGGTTAGCATTGCATAAATGGCAAACTGATACAAGGTTCTTTTGCAGGTTGGGAACATATAGAACATCACGTAAAGTAAGAGATTGACAGGGTGTAGGAAGTAAGGCAAAACCAGTATGCGAGATCGCGAGTCCGGAGCCATCAGCAATAGTTACTTCCTCGCCACCATTGTATGGCTGATGAAGTGACAAGTTGTTGAGGTCTGTTGTGAGGTGGTGTGTGGCACCGCTGTCGAGGATCCAGTTGTTGGCGTTATAGGAAGGAGCTGTAGCAAGGTGAGCTCGAGGCTGCCAAGGAGCATGGCTGTAGTTACTTCCATGAGCAGAGGCGGCGTGTTGAAGCTGAGAACAGCGCTGAGCGCTATGACCAAAAACACCACACAATTGACAACGTCCTTGATACCCACGAGATTGACGTTGCTCAGGCCGAGGCGAGAATTGTTGCTGTTGCTGCCAGGTAGGAGCATTCCGATTGGTAGATCGGTTTGTGTTGCCATAGCGAGCATTGTTCGTGTTGTTGTTCGTCGACTTGTTGTTAAAAGTCGCTGCATTTGCTGATATCGTAAGAGATGCAGGTGCAACAGGCATGGATTGAAGCTTGACTTCATGATTGAGGAGGCGCTCATGGATCTCCGTAAGTGAAGGTGGAATGTCACGACCTTCAATTTGATCAATGATCGGCTTGTACTCTTCCGGGAGGCCATCAATCACAAACTCAATTTGATCCTCATGATCGAGAGGTTTTCCAAGTAAAGCAATCTGGTGAAACCGAGTTGTGAGACCAAGAAAATACTCATCAATGGTCTTGGTCTCTTTCTTCCAGTGTTTAAGCTGTTGCTTCAACCGCTTGAAGTGAGCGCGACTTGGCTTCGCGTATGTGGAAGCCAGGATTGTTCAGATCTCCGCGCCGTTGTTGCTGTAGAGAGGAGCGGCTGATGAGATGTGGAGATGGCACCAAGGAGAGCCGAGTAAATGAGACGAACTTGTCTCTTCCACAAGAGATACGGCGGATTTGCAGACGTAACACCATCGATTGTTAGCGTCGGGGGAGGGATGACCACGGATCCATCGAGATATCCGGCTAAGTCGTAGCCATCGAAGTGGGCGTGAACCTAACGACTCCACATAATGAAGTTGGTGGAGGTGAGTTTGGTCACGTTGTTCATATTGATGTTGAGAAGCGTAGGTGTGTCAGAGACATTGATAGTCTCAATGATGTTTGCCGGAGAAGTGTTCATGATGAAGAAGAAGAAGAGCGAGATTGAGATTTGAAAACAGAGGGTGGGCGGCTAGAAATTTTTTTTTAGGTCTAGGTATCTTGCTGCTCTGATACCATATAAGAGGATAACTGAATGATTGTATTGATATGTGTTTGTACAATATATATACACGAGTACATCGAGGGTTTTGAGTTAAGGAAATACACATAATCTACTTTCTATATTTACTCTCTACACCTACCAACCTTAATCATTACCATAATAGAACATAACCAAGATTAAATCTTTCCATCCATTAACTTTGTAAAAACTACTCTATTAAGGATTGTGTTTTTTTTTTTCTTCTTTACCTTAGCATGAAGCTTCTCGGTGCCTTTGAGCATGTACTCAACCAAAGAGCCGTTGAATCCCTCCATGTCAAAAGCAGTAGGATCGTATGTATCCGCGTTGTAACAGTACTTTGCTCTCTCCTACAGACCAAAAATAATGCTGTCCTCTTGTCTGATCAAAGAGTCTCGGATGCCTTCGAGAGTCAAGCTCTCGCTCTCATCCACTCGTTTCTTCCCCGTCAACAATCTGCATCAACGAAAGGTTCAAACTTCGTAAAGGTTTCTACTTTAAGCTAAGTCGAATGATGGGTTTGATTCATACCCAGCGAGGGTCATGACGGCGTGAACAGAGGTGGCTCGCAGCTTCGAGGGAGGAACAGAGCAGCGAACAGAGAAGAATGAAGTTTTTTAAAGGGTCTGGAGGTTGATAGCTCGCGTCGATGGTGGAGGAACCCAGAAGCAGGGGAAGAGAAAGAGAAAGAAGATGACCTCATCGTTAGCAATGACGCCTCCATTTGGTGAAAAACAGAGGAGATTGGAGATAATTGAGAGAGAGAGAGAGAGAGAGAGAGAGAGAGAGAGAGAGAGAGAGAGAGAGAGAGAGAGAGAGAGAGAGAGAGAGAGAGAGAGAGAGAGAGAGAGAGAGAGAGAGAGAGAGAGAGAGAGAGAGAGAGAGAGAGAGAGAGAGAGAGAGAGAGAGAGAGAGAGAGAGAGAGAGAGAGAGAGAGAGAGAGAGAGAGAGAGAGAGAGAGAGAGAGAGAGAGAGAGAGAGAGAGAGAGAGAGAGAGAGAGAGAGAGAGAGAGAGAGAGAGAGAGAGAGTGATCGTTTTTTTTTTTCCCTTCTCCTAAAATGCCAACACGTGTCCTCAAGATACGTTTCTTTCATCGCCTCTTTAAGATACATATCTTCTATTAATTGCTGTTTTTTTCTTTTCATTTTGATCCTAATAATGTCTAAGAACCCACTTAAGATACATAGATAATGATGCTCTTAGAGCATCATTATTGGTGTCCTTAGAGCATGTTTATTGCAGCAACCTTTTTCTTTTGTCTAAATAAAAAAATAAAAAAATAAAAATAAAAGATGCATCAATTGCAGACCGCCACGTGTTCATGGGGTGTGCGAACAATACAAGCAATGAAGAAAATGAGTTACTTATTTTGCAGGCGGAAATGACGGTTGCTTGGTTTTTAGTGGGTCCCATGCCTTAAGCAACCCCTTTTTCTGAAATAAACATGCTTTCCTAAGGGGAGGGGGGACCACAAAAACAGAAGAACCAAGAAGGACAAGAAGAAAAATTCGTTAACTAAAAAACATTTGCAATGCGTCTTTAGAACTGTTTATGGGCCCCACGGCACGTGGTGGCCCGCGATTGGTTGACTCTTAATTTTTTTTTTTTTTAAATCAGAAAACTAAAAAAAAAAGATTTGAAGGACTTTTTTTTAATCCTACCAATAATGATGCCCTAATGTTCTAACAATTATACACAAATTTAGAACGAGAAGACAGGCAAACAGATACAACACGACAAAAACTTATAGTTGACCAAGAGGGATCACACTAATATTCTTAAAAGAAAGAATTTAACGTTTGCATTCCATTCGCTTACGATCTTCTTGTGCAAAGTAGAAATAACTACTTTCCTTAATTTCTTTGTGATGGCCTTCTACCCAACAATGACAAATGCGTATTGCATTCCATTCGCTTACGATCTTTCATATAAGAGTATAGTAGAACAAAAAAAAATGGCACCGATCGGCCTCACTGATGTGGCTCTTACAGATTTCGTAGTAAATCAACGTCACGGGGTAAAAGGTCTCGTCGACGTTATATCTCCAAAAACATTGCCTTCGTGTTATCCAACTCCCAGAGAAACGAGTCACCACTGAAAAACTCATCATGGAAGCCGCAACAACCGGAAAGGGAGCGTTATCTACACCGGTGATTCCGGTCATCGACGTTTCTGACTGGAAAGACCCTAGTGTTGCGTAGGAGATCTGCGAGGCCGCTGCGACATTAGTTTTTTTCCAGATAGTGAACCATGGAGTCTCGGTGGATGAGCAGAACGAACTGAGAGCTGCTGGTCGTGGATTTTTCGATTTGCAGAAGAAACGGTATTGGGAGGGAAGTTCAGTCTCGGACACGGCTTGGTACATGACAAGTTTCAATCCTTACAAGGAGGCTAAGTTGGAGTGGAGGGACTATAGGCATGTTCTTTTTGTTGACGCCCGACTGGCGGCTGCGGCAAAGAAAATACAGTGCGAGGGAAGCAAATTGAACGCCATGGAAAACTAAAATTGACGCTAGCGAACTGCCGGGAGTACAAAATCTGAGACGTCGCTGTCGCTGAAATATTCGGCGATCCTTCTACTCCTCGCAATCAGCCGCAACGTCAGAAAAAACAGGTTGGCGTGGTTGCATGATTGATGTGGTTGGCTGTATTTCTTCATGGTGATACGTTTAATTTTCAGTCGCAGCCGCCGGCGGTGGCGTTAACGAAAAGAACAAGACTTATCTCTAGTTTGAGTATCTTTCCGACCAAGTGGACTTTGCTGCTACGTGGACTTTCCTCTTGAGTGCAATTTGTTTTGTTTTTTTAATTCAAAGCAGTACAAATATAGTCTTGAAATTCTAATCATTATATAATCAACAGGAAACTATTTACAAATTTGAGTTCTCAAAGGAAAAGTATTCTTTATACATATGCAAAACAAAGCTATTTGTGCGCAAGTGAGCTTTTTGTAATATAAAACAGAACATAGAAATTAAAATAACTCACTGAGCTAGCTTTATTCATATAGCAAAGAAAGTAAAGAGAAGGAAACTTTGAGATTGTCACCAAAATAAATGATTTTAGATTTATAACACAAAGATAAAAGGAACATAATATATATATATATATATATATATATATGTTGTGAATCAGTGAGAAAACTTATCTTATTATTCCATAGCCTAACGGCTCTATATATATACAAGATTAGACCGTTATAAATATACCGTCATAAGATAAATAGAAAACTAACAATTCCTACTCTAACTAGGAAAAGGTAAATACCAATATGGAAAAATACAAAATAGATAAGTAAAAGGAAAACATATAGTATGAGCCGTCTCTTCGTTCCTCATGTGGTTATAGGCCGTCCACCATATGATTTATAACACTCCCCCTTGGACACCATAACCGTTCAAGGTTCGTAGTATGCTTAACGTTGCCTCATTAAAACCTTACCAGGAAACCCAGTGGGACAAAACCATGGTGAAAGAAAAAGAGTACAACACACACTACTCCCCCTGATGAATGCATCACCGGTTGTTCGTACCGACGATCCCAAGCTGATGTATGAGCTTCTTCAACGTCGTGGTTGGTAAGGCCTTAGTTAACAGGCCGGCTGAATTATCACTGGATCGGACATGTACCACTTGGACCACACCGGCCTTCTGCATCTCGTGTGTAGAAAAGAATTTGGGCAGGATGTATTTCGTCCTGTCCCCTTTGATGTATCCATCTTTGAGTTGAGCAATACATGATGCATTATCCTCATACGTCACGGTTGGACCCTTGTCTTCTGTCCTCCCACAATCTGATCGTATATGTTGGGTCATCGACCTCAACCAGACACACTCACGGCTGGCCTCATGTATGGCCAATATTTCCGAATGATTTGAGGAAGTGGGCACGAGTGTCTGCTTCATTGACGCCATGAAATGGCCGTTCCACCATGTGTAAACACATAGCCTGTCTGAGATCTAGAATTGTGTGGATCCGAAAGGTATCCAGCATCAGCAAATCCAACTAAACCATCTTTGTTTTTGTTGGTATAAAACAGATCCAAATCTTTCGTTCCTTCTAGGTAACGAAGAACATGTTTTATCCCGTCCCAGTGCCTTTTGGTCGGACAGGAGCTAAACCTAGACAGTAGGTTCACGGCAAAGCATATATCAGACGTGTGTGAGTTGATAAATACATCAATGCTCCTATGGCACTGAGATCTGGCACTTCGGGACCAAGGACATCCTCACCGTCCTCCTTGGGACGAAATGGATCTGTATTCAAGTTCAGAGATCTCACGACCATAGGACTGGACAAAGGGTGAGATTCGGACATATTAAATCTCTTGAGTACTTTTTCTGTATATGCCATTTGATGCACAAGGATTCCATCATTTATGTACTCAAGATGTAATCCCAAACAGAATTTTGTTTTGCCTAGGTCTTTCATTTCAAATTCTCTCTTTAGATATTCGACTGTTTGGGAAATCTCTCCAGAGGTTCCAATGATGTTTAAATCATCAACATACACTGCTATAATCATAAAGCCCTTATTTTCGAATTTCTTTATGAAAATGCATGGACTGATAGGATCATTTTCGTATCCTTCTTTTACTAGGTACTCACTTAATCTGTTGTACCACATCCGGCCAGATTGTTCTAGTCCATAAAGTGATTTATTCAACTTTATGCAGTGTTGTTCACGAGAGCTCTCTTTATTTTTCAATTCAATATCCTGTGGGACTTTCATATAGATTTCATTATCCAGTGGGCCATATAGATATGCTGTAACGACATCCATCAATCTCATATCTAGATTTTCTCTGATGGCTAGACTTATCAGGAATCTAAAAGTGGTTGCATCCACCACAGGGGAATATGTTTCCTCATAATCGATTCCTGGTCTCGTGGAGAATCCTTGTGCAACGAGTCGGGCCTTATACCTCACGACTTCACCATTCTCATTTCTCTTCCTCACAAAGATCCATTTGTATCCCACTGGTTTTATATCATTTGGTGTTCGGATTATTGGACCGAAAACACCTCTCTTCTTTAAAGAGTTTAACTCCATGTTTATAGCTTCTTTCCACTTAAGCCAATCTTTTTTTTGCATGCATTCATATATAGACGTGGGTTCTTGATCCTCATTATCCATTAGTTCGAGTGCTACCTCATAAGCAAATATATCTGTGATGTCGACATCTTTTTTATTCCATTGTTTTCCAGACAGGATATAATTTATTGAGATCTCATTATTGTCCGGACCATCAGTACCATGAACCCCGGCGTCCCGAGGATCACTGCTTGGTACGTCCGGACCAATATCCATTTCTATGGATTTATGTGCGCTCTCATCTCGGGTAAGATCGACCACTTCCTTGTCTGGGGTTCCAACCTCGGATATAGTACCTTTCTTTGTTTTTCGAAGTTTCTTATCTATGGAACCAATTGGTATACCACATTTCAAACATGTTTTGGAATCTGTAGCAACTTGATTGTGTCCCGCTTGAACATCAATCCGAACTGGTGCATTAATAGCTGGTACATGTGACTTAGTCACTCTTTTCGGGTCAGCAAAGGAATCTGGCAATTGATTAGCTAGCTTTTGCAAATGTATTATTTTATGGACCTCAAGATCACACACTTGAGTCCAAGGATCTTGCTAATTTATGAATGTCTGATTCCATGATATTTCTTTTACCAACTTATTATCTCCCCCTAATGCTGGAAGTTCGGATTCATTAAAATGACAATCCACATACCTGGCCTTAAATAAATCACCCGTAGTTGGATCAAGGTATTTTATAATTGTGGGGGAATCAAATTCAACATATATTCCCATCCGTCTTTGTGGTCCCATCTTTGTTCTATGTGGTGGAGCAATAGGAACATAAACCGCACAGCCAAAGGTTTTTAGATAGGAGACGTCTGGCTCATGACCCGTAAGTAATTGGGATGGGGAATATTTGTGTTCACTAGATGGCCTGATGCGTATAAGCTCGGCCGCATGAAGGACCACATGTCCTCATGCTGAAACCGGCAGCCTCGACCTCATGAGTAATGGTCGGGCAATCAGCTATATTCGTTTTATAAATGATTCAGCTAAGCCATTTTGTGTATGTACATGTGCCACGGAGTGTTCCACTGTTACCCCCATGGACATACAGTAATCATTAAACGCCTGAGACGTAAATTCACTAGCATTATCAAGACGTATAGTCTTCAAAGGAAAATCTGGAAAGTGAGCTCGTAATCTTATTATAGAGCTAGCAAAATGCCAAGTTGCGGGTCGATAGGAGACAGACATGCGACCATCTGGTCGATGCATCAAATATGACCATAAAATATCTGAATATCCCACAATGTGGGTGAATTGGTCCACAAATGTCTCCTTGTATTCTTTCCAGAAAATTAATAGTTTCTTTTGTCATCTTAATAGGTGATGGCTTTACTATGAGTTTCCCTTGTGAACAAGCAGTACACATTAAGTGTTTAGGGATAACTCGTTTTTCTTTTAGTGAATGGCCGCTGGTATTATCAATCAATTTACGCATCATAGTTGACCCGGGATGACCCAGCCGAACATGCCATAAAGTGAAATTTTCGATGGCTGTTTTGTTAAATGTGGCATTGGCCTCAATCATACTGACTTTAGCATGATAAAGACCAGTAGATATTGCGGGTATTGATTCGAAGACCTTCTTTTGGCCATGGAAAATTTCAATAATCTGAAGTAATTCTTTATTTCCTTCGTCCTTAGTCTCAATATGATATCCATTCATTCGAATGTCTTTGAAGCTTAATAAACTTCTTTTAGAGCTGGGAGAATACAAAGCATCCGAAATTTCGAGATGTGTTCCCATAGGCAACAAAACGTTGGCCTGGCCGTGGCCCTCTATGAGACTAGCTATACCCGCAACAGCGGAAATGTTGGTGTTTTTAAGGATTAGATTTATGAAGTATTTTTTGTCTCTTAAGATCGTGTGGCTCGACCCACTATCCACCACGAATACATCCTCTTTCATTTCTAAAAATAAAAATGTAGGATGATACTTAGAGACTTCATTTTATATAATTTATATAAGATATTTTATTATAAAAGTAATTCTTATAAGATAATTCATAATAATAAAATCCATTCCATAAATAAATTCCAAGAAATGAAAATATAAAAATAAAAACACCAAATCATAGTATCAAAGCAAATAAAACAATATAAATGTCGAAATCAGTCTCTTAGAATATCTGAAGTTTCATACTCCATAAGATCATCTTTTTCATGATCAAAATCGTTCTCATCATCTTGGGTCACCATGTGGGCTTCAGGATTCTTCCCTTTTATACTTTCTGTGTATAGCTCAACTAGATGCTTGGGAGTCCTATAAGTATTTGCCCAAGAGTTGCTCATTCCACACCTATGGCATACAGATTTGGTCGAGTTGTTAGAATGCTGCAGTTTGAATGAAGATCCGCGGCCTCGACCATGACCTCGTCCAAACGAGCGTCCCTGGCTCTGTTCTCGACCAGATTGGTTACCTCTTCCGTGACCATGTGAATTGTATTGACCATGGCCACGTCCTCTCCATCTACCACGGCCTCGACCGTGTTGTTTACCATGATGGACGTGGTTAGCCTCTTTATCAGCCTCAGTGGCCGCATGGGCTTCAGGTAATGGTTTGGATCCTGGAGGCCTCATCTCACTGTTCATCATCAGTAACTCATTATTTTGCTCAGCAAGTAATAAGCATGAAATCAAGCTTGCATAAGTCTTGAATTCTTTTGCACGGTACTTTTGCTGAAGCAACACATTGCTTGTGTAGAAGGTAGAGAAAGTCTTTTCAAGCATATCTTCCTCTGTTATATCCTCACCACATAGTTTAAGTTTAGACACGATCTTAAACATTTCTGAGTTGTATTGATCCACAGACTTGAAGTCTTGGATCCTGAGGTTTTTCCATTTGTGTCTATCCTTTGGTAACATAATCGTCTTTTGATGATCATATCTCTGTTTCAATGCATTCCAAAGGTCTAGAGGATTCTCAATGGTTAAGTACTGATTTTTGAGACTCTCAATCAGATGATGGCGAATAATTAATATTGCCCCATAACGATCTTTTTCGTTAGCACTGTTATTCTCGGTAATACAATCACCGAGACCCTTGGATTTTAGATTGATCTTTGTATCAAGAGCCCATTGTAAGTAATTGTCTCCAGAGACATTTAGGGCAGCAAAATCCAGGTTATTGATTTTCGACATCTGAAATCAAATATATATATATATACTTTTAGAAAATTTTATATCTTTATATCAATACTCTATGGCACACGTATCAGAAAAAAATTTCTAACAAGTATATATGATGCAAACAATATGAACAAGGTTATAATGCATTAGATCACACGACCATACTGGATGAAGCCACACGGCTATAATGAATCATCAATCCTAACGCTTGCTAGAGGCGCATCGATCGATACTCCTATAGAGTCATCGATCGATAGACGCGAGGCATCATCGATCGACACGTGCAATGGCAGGTCGATCGATATTCGAGACAGAGAAGGCCAAACTTTTAACCTCAATTAAAATCAAGCAATACGAAATTTGATCAAGCAATTTAAGCAATCAATCAATCAAAACACATTCGATTTAAATTAGGGTTTTGAATTGATGTCATGGCATGCGGATTGCATCATGTGGTTTTAGGGTTTGATGTTTTTAGGGTTTTGATTTGATCATATATCAAGGGAGATTTTAAGCACACGATATGATCATTGGATCATGAGTTTTGAGATTCAAAACCATTATGGTTTCGATTTTAATTGTTAAAACAATCTCAATATGGAATAAGGAATATAGTATGTGCTTCTAGCAACCTAATAACCGTTTGATCTATCAACCTAAACAGAGATTCAATCTAACCAAAACCTAGTTCCATAATTTAGGGTTTATATTATCCTAGATTAGGGTTCTTCGAATTTTTAATAGTCTTAAACCTTTAACAATCAACCAAATTCGATGATGGGTATTTTTAGGGTTTCAGATTTTTTATTACCTTTAGATTTGAAGGGTTGAAAACCGGACCACCAAAGAGAAGGAGATCACGAGCTGGTACCGCCGCAAGAACGGAAGCTCCTTGGTCGGATTGGAACTGCTCGGATGGATGCAAGTCGGATGGATCTTGATCTATGTCGGTTGAACCAATATCGATCGATGCGCGTGGTGGTACGTCGATCGATCTATGGTTTAAGGGATGATCTCGAACCAGAAAAGGAAATTAGGATTAGGGTTTATGAGAAAGTAGTTGGCGGCTTGATTAGGGTTTAGATGTGGTCGATTTTTAGCTAGGGTTTTTAGAGAACAACTCGTTCTGATAACGTGTTGTGAATCAGTGAGAAAACTTATCTTATTATTCCATAGCCTAAAAGCTCTATATATATACAAGATTAGAGCGTCATAAATAGACCGTCATAAGATAAATAGAAAACTAACAATTCCTAGTCTAACTAGGAAAAGGTAAATATCAATATGAAAAAAATACAAAATAGATAAGTAAAAGAAAAACATAGTATGTACCGTCTTTTCCTTCCTCATGTGTTATGGGCCTTCCACTATATGATTTATAACAATATATATATATTTCCCCTATTTTTTAAGGAACATAATTGCTTGAAGGCAACTCCCAAACGTTAGATAGAAAGTTTTCATGAGAGAAATTTATATACTACTTTTTTCTTCATAGAACCCTAACATCACAATGAATTTGTGTTGGGCGTTTGCTAATAGTCAGTCAAAACAATTCTACGTGTAAAGTCTTTCTATATATGTTTATAATATAATATAAATTAATGTGTATCGATGATTAAAGTGAACTTACTCTATATATATATTAATTCCTCTAAAAAATTACTAGTTGCACAAGAAGAAAGAATTTAACGTTTCAAGTACACTAGAAGGCCATCACAAAGAAATTAAGGAAAGTAGTTATTTCTATAAGCTGAAGCACCATTGTTTCTTGAAAAGTAAGAAACTAGTTAGCATTATTGTAATTGAAGGTTTTGACGAGGATTGTGGCAGGGACGAGGTTGTAAATCACTCTAATAGAATGAAGCCGATAGGTAGGAAGATTCTTGAAATACTAGTGAACAATCTAAACGCAAGAGTG
Organism: Brassica carinata; assembly: GCA_016771965.1. Taxonomy (NCBI): domain Eukaryota; kingdom Viridiplantae; phylum Streptophyta; class Magnoliopsida; order Brassicales; family Brassicaceae; genus Brassica; species Brassica carinata. The sequence continues at coordinate 17,422,662 of CM028691.1, forward strand.
GAAGAACAAACTCTAATGGGAACTTTGAGGATGAACGTCAACTACTATCCCGAGTGTCCCGACCCGAAACTTACCGTAGGAACCGGTCACCACTGCGACATCAACACCCTCACACTGCTTCTCCAGGACGACATATTAGGCAGCCTTTATGCTCGATATGGTGACAAGTGGCTCCATATCCCTCCGGTTATGGGAGCCATCGTGGTTAACATTGGAGACATGCTACAGATCTTGAGCAATGATAGGTACAAGAGCGTCGAACATCTTTTTTTTTTTTTTTTGAGCGTCGAACATCTAGTGATGGCTAGTCGGTTTCTTAGCCGGATTTCTTTTGCGTACTATTGCGGACCGAGTTATGATTCCGTTATTGAACTGTTACATGAGGTGCTAGAGAATGGTGAGAAACCATTGTACAAGGCCACAATGTATTCGGATTACATGAAATATTACTTTGCAAGGCCGCATACGGGTAGCAAAACTATCAAATCAATCAAGCTTCCAGGAAAAAAAACAAGGTGGTACAAGTCGGCAAGCCTAAGATTAAGTAGAAATCCATGTCAACTTTCAGTTTCTTCTTCTTCTTCTTCTTTTTTTTTTTAAATATGTATTTTTCGGCAAATAATGGAGTGGTGCTCTGTTTCCGTGGTTTGTATTTGTAGGGTCAGAGTATATCACTTCACTTTCTATATTATGCATTTGCTTCCAAGTTTGTAGTTTTGTACTTGATGAAATGCATTATAATTTAAAAATAAACTAGTTTCTGGATCTGTGCGTCCGCTCGAATGTTGGTTTGCTTCAAGAAAATGAATATGTTATATATATACTATTATTTATGAAGTGATTTTGCTTATTTGTCAACTTCTCTGTATTATTAGACGATTTTGATTATTTGTCAATTTTTATTGCTTATCTAATTACATAAAGTTGCATTTCTTTCTCTTCTGGGGGGTCCACGTCGGATGCCATGTCATCAATAGGCTCATCCGCGTGCCGACACGTGTCCCCTTAGGGAAATGCATCGTTTCATTAAAGCTCTAGCAACCAGGCTTTGGTTTGGGCTGTACGTCGTGTTGTATTGTTGGCCCAAGGACCAGAGCGACTTGCCGAGACCCTAATCCTGCAACGAAGATCTCCTTTGATTTCACTCTTTCACTTCGATCGGATCGGCGGAGTCGATGACATTCAAGATCCATAACAGGGGCGTTGTGATTCCTTGGCCTTTAATCCCGATGTCTTTAATCCCATTAAATCAGACGCTCACTATGATCTCTTCGGTTGAGATTTGAGTCGGCGATCTCATCTATAAATAGGTACGTATGTCTCTGTTGTGGATCGCACTCAGGAAATTTCTCTGCTATCCTTCTTCCTCATATATTCATCTCTTATTGCTCATTTTTCTCGATGGCTAACTCGAAAGTGTTTTTCCGATTTGAAATCTGGGAGGTCTCTGTTGTCGAGGCGAGGCTCCTGAGATTCTGGGAGGCTAGGAATTTCAAGCGCGGTGGGGAGCTTATGTGGGCTGATCTGCTCATGATTGACGTCAACGTGAGTGTTTTTTTTCCTTTTTTCCCGTCTGTTCTTCTAGAGATCCATTTTTCTGATCTAATTTTTTTCTGTAAACTTTAGTCTATTCGTGAGTATTGATGATGTTTCCGGTTAATATGAAAATGTTATTTGTGTTTTCGGAAAAAATATTATTTTTAAAACTATAGTTGTTCTGATTTGTCATCCTCAACGAACTGTATCGTGTTTATTATCACTGATGAGTTCTTCGGATGAACTATAATCTGTTGTTTAGCATAGGTTTGGTTTCTTGCTCTGTCGATACTGATGCTCTCAAGTTAGGATGCTCTGCTAAACTTCACACGGTTGAATAAGACTAAAATGATTCTGAATATATTTCAGGGAACCATAAATTTCAGGTTTTGATGTCACTAGATGTGCGCAAAACTTCCGGCTTGCAGATTCTTCCTTGCTCATCCGGTTCAACGAGTCGAGCTCTTTCAAGGAGCTAGCTGAGCCGGTCTCTCCCTTGCCCGAGGAAGGTTTTCGATTCCATAGCCATTCAGAGTTGGTTGGTTTGGCTAACAAACAATCAGCTCCTAGGTATGTTGTTTGACTTCATGTATGAAAATTATGATCGGTTTATCTATATAAGAAAGTGATATCTGTTTCAAAAAATTTGTAGACGTCGTAGGAGAGATTCTTGGTGTGAAAAGTACTGTCACTGTTCCTCCATAAGAAAAAGAATCGTGTCATGGTGACAATGAAACTGGATAGGTAATTGTCATTCCACATTTAGTATACTGAATGTTAATATATTGATTTTGTGTGTTGTGTCTGAATATTTTTCCTTTTTCTAGCGATTACTCTTTTGGACGTCCGAGTGATGCAGGTTAGACTTACACATTGAGTATTGCATCTGTATCTTCATGATTCCGTTTGCAGACACTAACAATCGTATATTTGCATTGCGTATTTTGACGCCTCATTGCTCACAGTGAACTCAACAAGCTGCTACAGAGGAACACGACGATTCAGAACAAGCATCTACTGGATACGTTCTTCTGTTATCTTCAATCTGATTTTAATTTTTTTACGTATTATCGGTTTTGTCACAGTGAGATACAGCCATCATGGTGTTGACCTGTCTTATGCTTGCTGAAATCATCCTTGAAACGACACAGTTTAGCTTTTAAAGACCCTTCCCCTGTTTTTTAATTTTACATCTACTAGACGAGTGACTCTGTCGTATCAAAGAGTTAACCAACTTCCAATTAGCTGAAACCATCATAAAGAGTCCAAATCACATATCTAACAATAACTAAAAGCTAAATACTCTCATCTTTAAGGGTGTCTACCTAAGACTGGAAAATTGTCCAATGGGAAGCTTTCATTTATCCACGTCACGTCTCCTAAACTGGTTTAGATAGATCTAATTTTTCTTTGCTCACCCGTTAGAAACCCAATATGTAGCCCAAGTAATATTTTTGTCTTCCCTTCTTCACGTTTCTCTTCATCCTCCTCTGACCAAAAAAAAGCTAACGCCAATTTTCTCCACTTTCATTCTTCAAAGTTCTCATTATTTTAGTTCTCTTATTTCCACCACATATATATATATCTATTTCTATAAGAGATTCTATTATGGCTACCTCTTGCGTTTTTTCCTCTGACCTGAAGGCCGGCAAGTGTTCCTCCGCCGTCGAGGCCAGACTTTTGAGATTTTGGGAGGCTAGGAACGTGAAGCGTGGCGGCGAGCTCATGTGGGTAGATATGCTGATGGTTGACGTCAACATAAGAACCCTTTTCAGATTTTATTTTTTATATTCATATGATTCCGGCGAGAATATTACTGATTGTTCATCGATATGCCTTGATTCAGTTACCCTCTTAGTGTTTGTTCGTCGTTTCTTCCTTTTGTCGTATTCCTGTATGTTGATTATGAGATGTGTGAATTAAATATCAGGAGACGGTTGTGCAAGCGACGATCAGTGCTAACCGCCTTATAAGGTTCCGGCATAAACTCACCGCCGGAAAGATGTATTCTGTGTCTGGTTTTGACTTTGCCCGGTGCGCCCAGAATTTCAGACTTTTTAAAAGCAGTGAGAAAGCCGACATGAAAGATGCAAAACGTTACAAAATGATGCTGAACTCAAGTGTCGTCTGTTTAGCAAGAAAAAAAAAACTCAAGTGTCGTCTTAAACGAATCTTTGACTATAAAAAGGTACGTCCTTTCCTGTGAAAATCATCTATCCAATCCTCTCAATCATAAACTTCTAAAAAAATCCAGCGAAAATTGCTAACTCTGCTGTCCATTGTACCTCCTCTGTCGAGGTACGCCTCCCTCTTGCGTGATCATTGAATCCCGTTGCAACCTCTTTCTTGCGTGATCATTGAATCCCATCACAACCTCCATCTTCCGTAAGATCTCTATATATCAGTTCATTACAATCCAGATATTTTAAAAAACTTTTATCATTTGCTCATGATCCCATTTAGTTTTTGGCCTCAGATATTATGATTATATGAGTTGTTCAATAGATTCGCTGATAGCTAGATTCTTTTTTTTTCATACAATCTATTCTCTGTTCGGGAGACGCTACATGTCGTTGTCAAGAGGATGTAGAATCAGTGAGTGCAACGGTTCTGTATGCTAAGAAGTTAGCTCAACAAATGGAGAATGGGGAGAGTATATACATAAGGATAGTTCTCTGGTCAAGTTTGTTTCTTCTTCTTCTTCTTCTTCTTCTTCAAAGGAAGACGTTCAGTTCGTTAGCTCAATCCAAAAATATATTCTGCGTCTAGGTGTTCACAAGTCTTCCGGTTATTGAAAGAGCTGTTTTGTGTGTTTTTGTATAGGAAGAGTAATGAGGTTGAGTGCACTGGGTTGGAGAAGGAGATCAATGATGAGGAGAAAGATGAAAGCTTGGAAGAAAAAAGAAGTAACTGAGAGGTAACGTGAAAGTTTTGTAAAAGGTGGGTTTGGAGAAGCCATTGGTGCCTTTTGAGAAACCTAAGTTTGATAGTGAACAGCTTATGAGTAGTATATCTAAAGTTAAGGGACCAGAGAAGAAGTTGGGACTCTGTTGTATCTATGGACTTTGGTGATAAAATCCATGAAATCAAAGCAATGGATCAACTAGCCGGGAGATAGAAGCTGGTTAAGCATAAGTTTTGGGAAGCAGTTTCTGCACATACTAGAAGTATCTACATCTCGGATAATATGCGTATGGAAAGATCAAGCTGCAAGGAATTCGTAGAAAGATACCATGTCCAAATCAGAGGTAAAATCCATCCAGAAATCTATTCGAAAGTTGATGAAAAGTTTTATGTTTCTCTGATCCGAAAACCTGCAGTTTTACCTTTTAAATTCAGTGTGTATGTAGGCTACTTTGGAGGTGGTTTCCGGCAAGATACAAGGAAACTAGGTCAGGATAAAGTTACATATGGAAAGATCCCATTGCAGAGAGTTCATTGGATCAATCGAATTATAAATACGAGTTATAAACAGTTCGTATATCACCTTCAAAGTTGGGCCAGAATCATCTGATTCTGCAGAAACAGAGAAAACTGTTTTGTAACAGCATTTTTAGGAGATAGTTTGACAAGGTAAATAAATTCTGATCGAGTTGAAGTTTGGCACACATACTCATGTCATGTCAGACTTCATAATAAACCGTGGGATTTAGGATTGAACGGTTCGTTTGTTAATTATTCATGTCTTCCTGAGACTGTTGATGTAGTATAAAACAGAGTTACATTTATGACAAATTGTGATGTTTGGTTAGACAAAAGAATTCGGTTTGAGGTAAAAATTGGCAAGAGTATTGGAGACTTATGGATATATGTACAGGTAGAAGTAGAGATTGTCTAGGGACCTATCATTGACATGCACCGTTATGATGTTACCAAAACTGTCGGCGTCCTCAAGTACACAGCTTTCCATTATATTCATATTAGATTTCATCAAAACTCCACTAATCCAGTTCAGACAACAACTTATATGGATCCATTTATGTCTCTTAGGTACCATATAGAGCTTAATTAGTGTGGCAGATAAAAATGATGAAGTTGTTTTCTTTGGGCATGGGGAGATGACAAAACTAACTAACATTAAAGCTCCTGAGGCTGGGCATGTTCTGGTGAGACTGAACATTGAAACACGTTTTTATCAAACATCTGACTTCCACTATTTACATAATCTAGATTGGCAGTCTCAATTTGAGCTGATAGGCTGTAGGTGTTGAGAACCATGTCGACAGCCAGCTTCCTTTGTTCATTGCCACCCTTGTGTGGAAGACTTGCATTTTCCAGTTTAGGTTGTCCCATTTTACCATGAATAACAACCATCGACAGTCATCGACAAATTTTTCATTCTTCGCACTTTTCAGTTTCGATGTTCTTATTTCGCTTAGCTTTATTTTGTTACCCCCTTCGCATATAATATTAATCTACTTTCTATAAGAAATGCAAATTCAAATTGTTACCGGCTTGACTTCAGCCACATGTTTAAGGTATATGATACATGATAAGAAAGTAATTACTCTTACAACATATACAAAGAAAGACATGATCTTACTAGGAAGATTAAAACGTAGCACGACTCAAATCCGGAGCAATCAAAATAAACCGCATCACATATAATCCTTTCTCCAATCAACTCATCACCTAAAACATTCTTAAAGACATAAATCATTAGCATACACATCACTTATAGATATAAATCGAAAACACAAACAGCAAAAGCTTAGGAAAATATAAGAACTTAAGTATAAAACAAAAATAAAATTATAATTGGTTGTATATTTAACAAAGTTTTACATCAAAACTTATATAAGTAAGATAAGCCAATATTCAGATCATGGACCTGATTAGCCGGGTTGTAAGTGCATAAATTTTGTTGTAAAAATTTAGTTTGTAGATTTTAGATTTTAGATTTTAGATTTTAGTGATTTAGTTGCAAGTTTTTAATGTAGAACAATTACAATTTTTAAAACAGTGTTTAAATAAATATATATATTTTAAAAGAACTGTAGATTTAAAGGGGAAGGTCAATTAAATTACTAAAAAAATTGGAAACAAAATTAATAAAAAAATTGAGTGAAATAAAACATTTCTACAGTCCAACTAATTAAAGACATAACTAAAATTTAATTAATTTTTACTTTGGTCATCGCGTTATATATAATTTCCAATAACAAAAATATCAAAACTTTGGAGACTAAAATTTTTGAAATTCATAAAACAAAAAAAATATTGAATTTTTATAATCTTCTAACTACTTTTATTTTTATAATAGATCGTAATATTTATATATCAGAAATAAACATACAAAATACATAATAAAAACTAAAATTTAAACAAAAAATCCGGGCGTAACCCGGACTGACCCTAGTTCTTAATAAAATCTATATGTTTTAAATGAATCAATACAACTAATGTGTCACATGACACGTAAATAAAATATTACTACTTAAAAAGAAACAACCCAGTACATCCATACTATTGCGTAAAAAAAAATATTGAATTTTTATAATCTTCTAACTACTTTTATTTTTATAATAGATCATAATATTTATATATCAGAAATAAACATACAAAATACATAATAAAAACTAAAATTTAAACAAAAAATCCGGACGTAACCCGGACTGACCCTAGTTCTTAATAAAATCTATATGTTTTAAATGAATCAATACAACTAATGTGTCACATGACACGTAAATAAAATATTACTACTTAAAAGAAAACAACCCAGTACATCCATACTATTGCGTGAACCCCCCCCCCCCACCACCACACACACACACACACCCCACCCCAGATCTTCTGATAGAAAGTTTATATGGTCATTCAATAAATAACAGCACAGTGATTTATGTGAGACCAAATCCAATTTTTAATGTATTCATCATATTCTGTTTTAAAGAAATCTATATATATTGATAAAATATACAATATTGCCATACATAAGTTATGGCCCAAATACACGTTTAAAATATCAACACAACCAATATTCCAAACAAAATCAGATCAAATAGTAATAGTAGCTGTCCCTAAATTGAAACAGATATGTAAACAAAATCTACAAACTTAATGCTAATTTAAACGTAATATTCAAGTCGAAAAACCCATTGTTGTATAAAGTTCTATCTAGAGAGTTACTGCTCACGACTACCCGAACCTAAACTAAGAAACAAAATAAAAAAATGGATCCCCCTCCAGATCTCCCAGACGCCACATCTCATCAAGGTTCTAACAATGTCCCCGATGCTGTTGAATCTGACCCATATGTTAACCAAAGCGTGAACAGCTCAGATAAAGATATTTCCAACGTATCACCAGCATCCTATTTCAAAAACCTGGATCTAGCATACTTTGCTTCCGAACCATTAAGAATGGCACTTGGACACAAACACTTACTACAGTTCTGCTTGGAAAACAATAACCCCAAAGCACACTATATTGAAGGGATAAATCAGTACTTCTTTCATGACAACTCGGGCAAAGCACAGGAACATCTACGCCTTTCAGCTGATGGCAAATACAATAAGGATACATATCTGTGTGGTTTATTACTGCTGTGCATCAGGAATTTGATACAGGGAAAAAAGGTTCTAGATACCCTAGCATGGAAACACACAGTCTCTACATCCAACAGTTGCTGGAAAAACATTAAAAAGGTACTAAGTGATTACAAAATTACTCTAGAGGACATGTATCTAGGCAACATGGCCAGGCTCAAGCCCCCAAGAAGCTGTGACCTCCACGTGAAGAAACATCTATGCAGAAAATGTTACTACTTTTTAAGGGTTCAGATGTTTGTCGATTATATTGCTTATAGAAAGTAAAATTATATTATTCTGTGTTTTACTTTCTAAGCAATAAAATAAAATTACATTCTTCCAACCCAAAGTATCAGTTCTACTAACAAAATAATAATAATAATAATAATAATAATAATAATAATAATAATAATAATAATAATAATAATAATAATAATAATAATAATAATAATATTGTTGCTTCTCTTATGAATACACTACTCAAACCAGCTTTCATTTGAGAAAAAAAAAACAAAGTCAGTAACCAAATTATAATTTTAGTTCAGAATTCTACTATTTTGACTAACATGTAGCTACCAACTACGTATCAAATAAAAGATTAACTCAAACCATATACAAAACCCCCATATATGCCTCAATAAAACAACAGAAAAAATATGAAGCATAAAAACAGACAATTATTTTTAACAATAAATCATAATAGTATATATGCCTCACAAGAACACAAGAAAAAATATACAGAAAAATTACAAATAATTTTGTTAAATAATTCACATCCCGCCCGTAGGGCGGGCCGGCCCTAAGTTATTATATTTTCCATAATTTTAGGTAATTTTTTTATTTGTTATTTTTTTAATAATTTTAGTTTTAATTGTCATATTCTCCATAATTTAAGCTTTATTTATTTTAAATGTTCTTAATAATTTTAATTGGTAACTTTATTTGTTTGCCATATTTTTAAAAATTTTTAGGCTGTAATTTTATTTTTGCTAACTTTTCACGTTCTCCATGATTTTAGGTTATTTTGATTATTTATCATGTTTTACTTTTTTAAAATTTTGTTTCTCATATTCCATGATTTAGAATAAATCATTAATTTAAATAAATAACTTTTTAAATTGTTAGTTTAAAATATTTTTAATGATTATTTAATAAATATTTTCATTATATTCATGATAAATATTATTAAAGATATTATCAAATTTTAGCAATAATTTTATAGTTTTGTTCATCTTGTGTTACTTTAGTAATATTAAATCGTTTAATTTTTTTTTTTTAAGAGGAAACTTGCTTCTTTTTTATGTCACCAGATTATTTTACCAATAAAAAATATGAGTCCAAATAATATAATCTCTCACCGCTAAAATTAACAAATTCAGTTTTTACTTGACATATATAGTTTATTATTTTTAGTTTATAAACATTTTAGTTAAATATAAATATAGTTTAATTATTATAGATTTTGTTAATATGTATCATCACTACGAACTCCGCTAAAGAGGAAATTCATATAAAATACAATTAAAATTTTGATGAAGAGAGGTTTGATTTTATAGGTTTTGTAGATTTAGAGTCTATGTTATTTTAAAATATTAATAAATTTTATTAAGTTATTATGACGATGATACTTTTTACATGTGTGGTTTAATGATAGAATAAATAAAAGATTTTGCAAGTACTAAACCATTATCTATGCTGCGTTGTAATAAAATAAATAAATTATATCTTCTGATTAATTTAATATTTGAAACTAATTAAATAAATTAGAATAAGATAAAAAAAATTATGTTAAAAATTTAATTAGTTGGGTATATATTATGTTAATTTAATATTCTAATTTTTCTTATGTCAATTTCTCCATATTATTAGGTGATTTTGCTTATTTGTCATTGTTTATTGTTTATTTGTCATATTTTCCATAATTTTAGGTAAATTGTTTATCTGTTATTTTAAAAAAATGTTAGTTTTATTTGTCATATTCTCCATAATTTAGTTTATTTAGTTATTTTTCATTTTATTAATAATTTTAATTGGTAATTTATTTATTTGCCGTATTTTAAAATTTTTATAGGTTGTAGTTTTATTTTGCTTACTTGTCATGTTCTCCATGATTTTAGGTTATTTTGTTTATTTATCATTTTTTATTTTTTATTTTTTAAAAAAGCTTATTTCACATATTCCATGATTTAGAATAAATCATTAGTTTCAATAAATAACTTTTGGAATTGTTAGTTTTTGTAACAATTTTAATGATTGTTTAATAAATATTTTTATTATATTCATGGATAATTATTATTAGTGAGTATTATCAAATTTTAGCAATAATTTTATAGTTTTGTTCATCTTATGTTTACTTTATTAATATTAAATCGTTTAATATTTTTATTTATTATTTTCAAGAGAAAACTTGCTTTATTTTTATGTCGTCGAATTATCTTACCAATAAAAATATGAGTCCAAAGAATATAATATCTCACCGTTAAAATTTTAAAAAACTCCAGTTCTTACTAAACATATATAACTTATTACTTTTATTTTATATAATTTTAGTAAATATAAACATGTTTTTAATTAATATGTGTCATAACTACGAACTCCGCTTAAGAGAAAATTCATATAAAATACAATTAATATTTTGATGAAGAGGGGTTTGATTTCATAGGTTTATTATATTTATCTATCTTTTATGTTATTTTAAAGTATTAATAAAATTTTATTAAGTTATTAAGACGATGATATTTTTTACATGTGTGGTTTAATGATAGAATAAATCTAAGATTTTGCAAGTACTAGACCATTATATATGCTGCGCTGTAATAAAATAAATAAATTATATCTTCTGATTAATTTAATATTTGAAAGTTTAATCTAATTAAATAGATTATATTAAGATTAAAAATTATTTTAAAATTTGAATTACTTGGATATATATTAGTCTCCACAAGTGTGAGGACCATCATCTAGTATATATATATATATATATATATATTACAATATTATATATATAACAATTACCATATTACACATTTGTTATAATTGACATGTATAAACATAACATTTTAATTGTTTATATGTTATTTAATCATTGTTTAAAAATTCAATTCCTTTAGTTGTTTTTATATGAATGTATATGTACTTTTAAAAGAATTTGAAATCTAATCTATTAAAACAATATCTAGGAGCACATATTAAGAATGTATCATATATTTATTGTTATAGTGGTGAAACTCTAATTTTATCCCTCCATGAAATATGTAATGCATTGAAGCTACATCTAATATATATTAGTGAAACAAACTATGTAAATACTGGGTTTGATTTCTGCAGACCAAATTAAACCGTAGCATTTTAGTTAACAAACGAAGTGATTTTAGGTTCACTTGGTTTTTGCACATGTTAATTTATAAAGTTGGGTAAGTTACGTAATTAAACGACCGTGAATTATGTCTAGTGGCATAAAATCGTAAATGTTAAAGAAAAATTCAGGGCTAAATATTATTTGTATTCCTGTTTTAATAGATTAAAAGTTTGATAAAAAAATAAAAAAATAGAAGTAAAATAAAGAAAAATCAGATTATTATTAGAGTATCAATCGTTAGAATAAATGGGCTGCAGGTAGAGCTGTCAAAATAAGTTATAACTCATAAGCTGGTTCAGTTCAGTTCAATTTTTCATGAACATGATCTATATTTTTAGGTTCATTTAATAAATGAACTTAATGTTCGAGCTTAAATTAGACACGAGTTATATGAACGATCTTTAATGAACATGAGCTATCATGAACTTTTTTATACTTATATATATGATTTCTATTTTTTTATTTAAGAAAATATAGTTTCTATATTAATCATATTTTTTTCTAAAATTAAAATATAAACCAAATTTTTTTAAAAAAATATTAAAAGAATATTGATATCAATCCTCATATCATATAGCTTTAGAATTAAGATATAAAACAAAATATTCCGAAGACTATCATGGGGAATATATATCTTAACGATTTGAATTGATAAAGAGTATGAAGATGGATCATCACAAGACTCTTATGCGAAATATATTTTTGGATCATTAATTTAGCTTTGATTTAATTTATTATTAGGTGTTGGTTTTATTCAGTATTTAATATTAATATTTTGGATTTTTAATAGTTAAATTTAAATTATATTACAAAAATCATTCTTTAATTTATTTTTAATTATCTTTTAATTTTGATTTTTTTTATTTGATCACGAGTTAGCTTATTTAACTCATGATCTGAGTTCGAGTTTACATATTAAAACTCATATATAATAAATGAGCTGAACTGAGCTACCACATGAAGTTCACAATGAACTGAGCTAAGTTGAGCGAGCTAAACACCCCTAGCTGCAGGAAGGGCCATGAAAACCAGAACAAGTGAGCCTCAAATGTGTCAAGCCTAAAATCTGTTCATAGTCTTCATTACCTCAGACAACGGCTAGAACAAGAGGATGTACGTGTGAGAATATGGCAAAAGCATTCAACGTCATACTGGCAAATCGATTCAGTGATGATGCCATTTGTTAGAGTCAGTACGGTTTATCTTCTCAGTATAAATAAGACGTTAAGCTTGCTGTAATCCTTAAGCGAAATGAATAATGTTCATTTTCTTTGCTTTTAATTATGTTTGCCTGCCCACAGAAGTCCTCGTATGTACTATTCAAAGCTTGTTAAGTGCCATGACTTAGATAAGGGTATGAATGAAAGATGGTTTGCTCCATTATTATTCTCTGTTTGAATTTTGTGATCACTTGCTTAGATCCAAGCCTTCTATTAGTAGCAGTTGAGAGGGTTACTAGTTTACTGGATAAAAGATTTCCAGTCAAAATGAGCAAGCTCCTTAACTAATATCTCTTCAATGCGAAAAGCAAGAGAAACCCGAGACCAAGAACACTGTCATTTAATTAAATTTAGAAGTACGTTATAGAGCTCAGAAAGGGTAATCTTGTTTGCTGAAACGTTCAAACTTTCTGACACAATCAGTCTTTCGTATATCACCATTTTCTTCATGTAAAAAATGAGTTTCAAAATTTGACGTGAAAGAATGTGTAACGCGAAAAAAAGATGGGCGAGCTCCTTAATAAATATTTCGTCAAAGTACAAAACCAAAAACCCGAGACCATGAATAAAGTGTGGCTGACAAGCGCGTGAGCGCGCGTTATGGCGCCGGAGGTAATCTCCTCCTCTTTCTGTCTCTCCTTTGTTTTTGCTTCGCTGCGGTCTTACCCCTCTCTCCGTTTTGCTCGTGGTTCTGAGCCTGGTAGTCTCTCTGGTTCGTGGTCTCTGCTCGCGAAGGTGCCATCTCTGGTGTGGTCTAGCTAGGTTTTGGAGGCTCGGTGCGGTGGTCGGTGTGGGTGCTTGTTTGCGGAGTCGGCTCTTAGGGCTTCGCAAGTGGTCCGTTAAGCTGCTTGTAGAGACGTCTGCGCGTGGAGGGGGTTTAGCTACTCCGGTTGCAGATTTGGGTGGTGGTCTCGTACTGCTTTCGATTTGTAATTGAGCGGCTGCGGTGTGGTTTGGTGTCTCTTCCTCGGCGTCTTGGCTAAGCCTCATCCTTTCACTTTAGCCATGGGTGCTTTGGAGGTCCTGTAGACTCGAAGGCGTGCTTAGCCTAAGGTATCGACGTGTGTTGATTCTCTCAGTGTTGGCTCGTTGAGTTTTGAGGTGTCACGGTGTCGGAGAGGTCGTCTATGGCTTCTCCGAGGTGGTGCCTCGAGCTCTCTCTATTTCTCTATCCTCTTCCCGGCGCTTGCTTCCAGGTTCATCATCGATCTTTGTCGACAAGCTCTATGGTGTTTTGCTCTCTTTTGTTGGTTCCGATGTCACCGGTTCCATGCTTGGCGCCTCAAAGTTAACTGCTATTCGGTTCTCGAAGGCGGCGATTTGGCGAGGTTTGTAGTGGCTTCAGGTGGTCTGTGGTTCTTCTACTTTCTCTCGGTGACTCCTTTTCAGCGTAACAACACATCCCAGTGCTGTGAGCTCTCAGTTGATTGCCCATGGTAGTGTTGCCGCTAATACTTTCTGCAGGTCTTAGAGCATGCTTGGTTCAAGTTGCAGTGGTCTTCTCGTGTCCATCTTTTTGTTACCGTTTGTGATTTGGAGGCACTTCGGTCCTTCGGTCCTAAACGGGTTTTGGCGTCAGAGGTGATTTGTATAGTTGAACTATTGAGCACGCTTCAAGGGTTAGTGTCCTCTCGCTCCTCTCTCCTCTAGTTCGTCTAGCGCTTCATTGATGGTGATGGTTATAAGCTTTGTAGAGTTCATCGGGATCCAGCTACTCTGGAGACGACATGGGAAGTTCCGGCATCCTTGGAAACAAGGAGAACCTCACTTTTCTATGGTCATCGTCAAAGGTTGAGAACGGCTACCGATTCCTAAGGATATCAAAATACGGACTAGCGGAATGTGCCGGGTTTAGTAGGCGGGCGAAGCTAGTTTTGTAATAGATTGATATGGGAAATTTTGTTCAAAGCGGGTTTGTAACCAGATCTGATTCCGATGTTTTTCGGGTTGAATAATATATATAATTAAAAAAAAAGTGTGGCTGACAAAAAGGAGAGAATAAAGTGTGTTAGAGCAATTTCAATGGACGTTTTTCTCTATCTAAATTTCTAGAAATACATATATACGTATATATATACAAATATTATTATTTAATTATGAGTATCTAAAAGTTATAGAAAACCCAACCGATTAAGAGCATGATTAACCTCGTTTTCTTAGTTGGAGTTAATTCATGATTTGACTTTTTTTTACACTTTTCAGCTAAGAAACAGCTCTTATTTTTCTTATTTAAGAGTTTTTTTTAGTTAAAATCTAAGAAAAACTAAGAACCATCTCTTAGCCGAAGCTAAGAATCCCAATTAAAAGATCGGGTTTAATCATAGTCTAAGCTTTCAAACACTAGCAATCTTATGCAATTACTAGACCGAAGTTACACTGCAGAGTGCAGAGAGGGAGTAAATTCGTTTGTTGAAACGATCAAGCTTTCAAACACTGGCAATCTTTTTTATCTTTAACATAATATATTCCACTATTTATTTATTTGAGAATTGGTTTTAAAAGGAAATGCATGATAAAGTTATGTTAGACGTATTTGCGGTCTGAAACACTAATCAAGACGCAGCGGCAACACTACCACCAACTTTAGGTACTTAATAATCTGAATAAGGCGCTGCGTATCACACGTCTTCTGCTTCTCCAACATCGACTTTAGTTTACATATATACATACGTACGTCCTTAAGATTTTTTACTATTTTTTTTAAACACACTCGTCCTAGTTAAGATATGAGATATAATCTATTAGTTGTTGAGACAACATGAAACTATAATTTTCAAATCAACAAAAATATCAAGTAAAGGATAAGTTATTTATATGAACAGAAATAAACACAATTTTTATAAATTGATAGGTTACAAAAACAATAAAATAACAACTAACATGATAATTGTTTAAGGGGAGTTTTTTTGTTTATATGAAAAAAATCTCTTGCAAAACTAACAGAGATATCAGACTTGAAATATGTGGTGCGTCTTTTTTTTCAGTCCTCCAATTCGAAAAAATACAAAGAAACACCACAAAAGAGCACAGATAACATAAAAATATATGAGAAAATGAAGAAAAGAATGTGAGGTACATAAGGGGGTCCAAAAGCAGGTAGAACTATAGTTGGGTTGTTCGCTTAGTAGATTTTTTTTTTCAATTAAAACTTTATAAAATTAACCCGAAACGGGAATAAGTATTTCGATTACAAACTTCGACTCGAACAAAATCTCTCAAATCAAAATACTCTTAACTATTTTTACTCGATCCACATCCCTGCACATTCCGCTAGATCGGATTCTCAGTCACTTGAAAATCGAAAACGGTTTTCAACTATCAACGAGAACCATAAGAAGGAGAGATTCACCTCGTTTTTTTGGATGATGGAGTCTTCCCGTATCACCTCCAGGATAGCTGGCTTCCGATGATCTTATCTAATTTGTTATCTAATCCGACACTGAAGATCGAAATAACTAGAAGCGAGAAGAACAAAAATCCCTTACAAGAAAAGAAAGTCGAACTACATGTACATCCTCAACGGCTGCTTGATATGCAAGAAACGAGTTGTTGCCACCGACACTCCCAAACCTGAAGAGACCTTAAACCTGTACAAACAAGTCTAGCCACACCACCGTTTAAGATCAAGTGAACTGATAATGTGAGCAAAGACCAAATGCGATTTTAGAGATGGAAAAGGAGAAATAGTGATTTTAGAGCTGAAGACCAATAAGAAATAAATGGAGAAATGAATTTATTAAAATTCTGAGTGAAATAATTGAAAGGATGTCATATATTTATATTAAAATTTACTATTCTACTAAAATTAATTATATTTTAAATTGATTTGGGTAATCCAATCCAAACCATGATGCTCAGCCGATCTCACCAAATAACAGTAAGCCCGTTACCTTGTTTGGCCCATTCAGAGAAAATCTAACTCACGTGCTTCACACTTGCGTGTGTTGTCAACTCCAGTGCGACCCCTACAATCAATGTTTTGAAAAGGATGGGAATGGTAGGCTGATTCTATTTCTTGATTATTGGTGGGCCAAGTTGGCCAATTGACGAGTTTTATTTATGAAAAATTATATATATATATATATATAATTATATATTTATATTACATGAACTTTACTTATATATAATATATATTCTCTTTCTTTTCTATAATTAACTAAATATAAATAATAAATATAAATCTAATTATATATAGTAAAAAAATTGAATAGTGAATATTATGTAAACTGAAAATGATAAAATCATATGATTTACAATTAAAATTATCATATTTATTTATTTTTACAAATAACATCTCAAATTTTATGAATATGGTTAAATAAATCTAGTATATGAAAGTCCAAAGAATAGAATTTTCACATTGTTTCTTAATAAAATAAAAAATTAATTAAATAGTGATAGTTGAATACTAATTATAAAATATTAAATTTTAGCTACTAATAATTAAAAATATTTAATTATATATTAATTTTAAGAACCGGTTTTAAAATTGACCGGTCACCGGTTTGACGGTTTTAGCGGTTTTACCGGTTTTCATAAATCCGGGTTTTAAACCGAACCGGGCTCGGCTTCTTCAGCGAGTCACGGTCGGACCGGTTCGACCGGCCGGTCCGGTCCGGTTTTCAAAACACTGCCTACAATTCAAAGTTCCTAATTATTTTGTAGGATGATTAGGATATAAAATTGGTATAATAATGTGTTGAGTATGAACGATTCAACTATTGTGAACGTACCATGTCCCTATCCTTGTACCAATACAATATGTAGAATGAAGATCCATTTTGTTAGGTGTTGTTTGCAAAACAAGTTATGCTTTCAATATATCTCATTTTCATGTCTACACAGTACATACCAATACATAATATTGCTTTTCTTGTCATCTTGTACTAATATATTATAGAAGAAAACTAACGAATGTTTTACAAAAGATAATTTTTATTTTTATTTTTCTTTGTTTTACAATGAAGCAAAAATAAAATAAAATCAAAGATGTAGTATATATTATACACACGCGTGCCACAAGCGTTACATATTTCAAAAACAATTTCAGAATAATAACTGACAGATGCTCTGCTCCGTAACACAAACATACACAACATGACACTATTCTTCCTCTACTCTCTCCTCTTCCTCCTCCTCCGTTTCTCCGCCGCATACCCTCTCCCGCCGACGGACTACTTCAACTCCTTCTTACCATCCGACGCCGTTGCGCTACTCTCCTTCAAATCCACCGCCGATCTCGACGACAAGCTTCTATACTCCCTCACAGAGCCTTACGACTACTGTCAATGGCGCGGCGTCGAGTGCTCTCAAGATCGAATCGTTCGTCTCGTTCTCAACGGCGTGGGACTCAGGGGACGTTTCTCACCGGAGACTCTCAGCCGCCTTGACCAGCTCCGTGTTCTCAGCCTCGAAGATAACTCGCTCTCTGGTTCCGTACCTGATCTGTCTCCACTCGTCAACCTCAGAACCCTATCCCTAAGCGGAAACGGTTTCTCCGGTGCTCTCCCTCCGTCGCTTCTCTCTCTCCGTCGTTTGATCGTGCTCGATCTCTCGTATAACAACTTCTCCGGCGAGATTCCGTCTGAGATCAACGCACTGACGCGACTCGGTTCTTTGAATCTTGAGTTTAACCGATTCGGCGGCGAACTCCCGCCGCTGAATCAGTCCTACATGACGGCGTTTAACGTCTCCGGTAATAACCTCACCGGAAAGATCCCGGTGACGGCGACTCTGTTACGTTTCAACGCGTCCTCGTTCTGGCCCAACGCTGGTCTCTGCGGTGAGATCATCAACAGATCCTGCGGCTCACGTTCTCCGCCGTTTTTCGACTCGTCCAAACCTAACGCCACGTCATCATCTTCTTCTTTGCCGCAACCGCCTCAAACCGCTCAGAACGGTGAAGCAACGTTGCCGACTCTTCCTGGTTCATCAGTAGTGAGTAAAAAGAGCAAAAGTGGATGGTTAGTGCTCGGTTTCACCATCGGCCTCGCGTCGCTAGTAGTCCTCGGTCTCTGCCTCGTCGTGTACTCGCTGGTTATCAAGAACCGTAGAGACGATGAAGACAACGAAACGACGACGTTTCAACCGAGTCTAAAAGGAGATACTACTACGCAGCCACCAACCGAATCTCTCACCACACGAGCCGTTCCCGTCTCAAGTATCAAACCACTGAAGCGTGAGGAGGAAGTCAAGATTCAAATCCAAGCGCAAAAGAGAGTCCCGAGAAGCGGAGATCTGATATTCTGCGGCGACGTCAATGATTCCGGAGAAGGCATGTACACGTTAGACCAGCTGATGCGAGCTTCGGCGGAGCTTCTGGGAAGAGGATCTGTAGGGACGACGTATAAGGCGGTGATGGTGAACCAGATGATCGTGACGGTGAAGAGATTTGCACCGTCCAAAACAGCGGTTACTTCGGATCTGGAGTTCGAGAATCACATGGAGAGAGTGGGTAAGCTCAGGCACCCCAACCTCGTGCCGACGAAAGCTTATTTTCAGTCAAACGGAGAGAGACTTGTCATCTATGATTACCAACCTAACGGAAGTCTCTTCAATCTCATTCACGGTAACACGTTTCATCTTTCTCTTTAAGTTTTTTGTAAGGGTTTAGTTTAGGCTCTCTACTCACTGAGTCACCACCGAGTTTAGTTTCCATTTTAAACTATACTTTATGTTCGTCACAGTTGATAGATTACCTTTACATGTCTATAATGGGAGTAACTCTAGACTTGACTACATAGATGGCGGGTTTAGGGCATTACATCGATATTAATTGAAATATTCTCAGTGCCGTAAAAAAAATTAAAATATTCTCATTTAAAATAAAAATAAGTTATGAGAAATTGTTGAAAAAAAGTTCAATACAAATAATTTTATTATTACTAAAATATTTTTCTTTTTGTCCTTTTATACTTTTTTCAAAATTGAATTTTAACTGTAGGTAGAATACAGAATCTCTGTGCTGTTTTCACGTGAGATTACAGTCAGTTTGTCAGGGAATTTGTGTGTTTATCTAGGAGTTGTGTTCAGAGTGTCGTGTCCTGCTGTCCCATATCACTCGCGTCTATGATTGGAAGTTTGTTGTAGTGAATAACCATCATTTAGTAAAAAGTCTTTTAATTTTTATCCCATGAAAATCTAGGTTCAAGAACATCAAAGACAAAGCCATTACATTGGACATCATGTTTAAAGATAGCAGAAGATGTAGCTCAAGCACTACATTACATTCACCAATCATCTGCAAAATTCCACGGAAACCTCAAGTCCACAAACATCCTCCTTGGTCACGACTTCGAAGCTTGTCTCACGGATTACTGCCTAAGTGTCTTAATAGACTCATCTGTCCCTCCCAGTGATCCTGACATTGCTTCCTACAGAGCACCTGAGATCAGAAAATCAACAAACAGTCCCACGTCCAAATGCGATGTCTACTCGTTCGGAGTCTTCCTCTTGGAGCTGTTGACGGGTAAACCGGCTTCAAGGCAACCGTTTATGGCGGAGAATGATATGATGGATTGGGTAAGAGCAATGAGGCAAGAAGATAACAAGTCCAAGGAAGAGAATGGGCTTGAGATGATGACTCAAACAGCTTGTCTTTGCCGTGTGACGTCGCCTGATAAAAGGCCGACGATGAGAGAAGTGATAAAGATGATTCAAGATATAAAGGAGAGCGTTGTGATGACTGAAGAGAACGATAAATTCCAGTGCTCGTAGTGTTTTCGATCATTATTGGTGTACGTGAAAAGTGTATATGTTCTTTGATATGATTTGAAAACATCGTCCACGGTGTAACGTGTACCAAGGACATGTATGATTTGTTTTCTAAGAAGAATATTCCGTTGTTGTAGTGGAAGGTGGAATTTTGTTTTTATTCAGCGCCAAAGCAAATGACTTGTATAGGTGGTTTGATATTTATGTGCGTACATAGAAATTTGTGGTGGGTGAAGAACTTAAGATATTTTGTAAAATGAAAATTGGCCGTTTCTGGCAATCGAACACACGGACCACGGCCACAAGACTAAATGTCACGCACTCTACCACTAAGTTAACCGGCTTTTTAGTTTTTATTTATCTCAACTGCGACTTTCATTAACCAATTCAATGTTATACAAATGGCTTATCAGCCTCAATACACAAACTCAACCAACCAGGCACAATAAAATACAACTTAGAGACAATGGACGCGAACGTAGCAGTCTCCTTTGCTATTCTATCAGCAACTTTGTTACCACTTCTAGAGTAATAACCACTTCATACCTAACTTTGCTCGAGAGGATTGTGCGTATGTCTTAAATGATGGACTTCATCTTTGGCCATGTCTCCTCTTCTCCACATATCATCTGTTTCAGCACCAGAGAATCTGTTTCAAAGCACACATATTCATATCCAAATCCCGCCAAAGATTGTACTACCCATCTCAACGCTTCAGCTTATGTTTCAAACACTGATCCTACTTCTGCAAGTTTTTTAGCCCCCGCCTACACCAGGTTCCCCAGATGGTCTCTCATAACCCATCCCACACCGCCTCCTCATGTTTCCTTCTTCCAAGATCCATCAATATTACATTTGAAGCCAGTTGGCGCCGGTGGGTACCATTGTTTCTCGGGTGATGCTGGTGATGGCGCTTTCACCTCTATATTTTTAACCTCGTCTCTCCTCTTCCATTCCTTTCCATCCTCTTTGGCTTTCTCGACTGTGGCAATAAAAGGATACTCTTTGCCTCTGAATATAAAGTCATTACGGTTTTTCCATATTCGCCAAAGTAGCCATGGAGCCAGATCACCTTCCATCTCTTCTTTTAGATACTCTTTTTCAAATTTAAGACCCAATGAAGATTTGAGTATAAGGAGTCTGACCAAAGGCCTGGTGGAGGGATATGGATATTCGCCTCTGCCCATAACCGGCGTGCATATGGACACTGACACAGGAGATGATTAGTACTCTCTGAATCAGCCACGCATCGACTGCATCTTCTGTCCTTTGCAATATGTCTATGAGCCATATTTTCTGCTACTGGTAAGGACTTGCTGAGACATCTCCACATAAAATGCTTAATTTTTGGGCTGATCTCCTTGCTCCATATCTGTTGATAGATACCATCGAAGCTCGGTTGGAGCACTTCCCGTGTGGTATTATCCACAGCAAGGACATTCATTTGAACCCAATAAGCAGACTTCACAGTGTGCAGGAGTAAGTATCTTCACTCTGCAGGCCTGCCGGTCTGATCCTCTTGATTTTGTCACTGACCTCATCAACAAACAACCTGTGTAGTGCCTCTTGATTCCAGTCCCTTCCGTTTACACAGATTAGCTCACTGACCCGCATGTCCTCCAAGACCCTCCACTGAGTTCCACCTTCCACCCTTCTCATCGCCGTCGCCATCATTGCAGGTTCTCTACCGATCCATCGGTCTTGCCATACTTTGGTTTCCTTTCCATTACCAATGATCATTCTGGCTCCTTGGCGCACTAAGTTCTGTGCTGCATGAATGCTGCGCCATGCATATGACGGTCTGGAGCCGAGACTAGCGTTTAAAGGGTCTGAGTTTCTGAAGTAGCGACTCTTAAAGATCTTTGTGAGCAGGGAGTTCTTGTGCGTCAGCATTCTCCATAGCTGCTTCCCTAAGAGTGCTAGATTGAAAGCTTCCAAATCCTTAAAACCCAAACCCCCACTTGTTTTCGGCTTACAGAGGCTTTCCCAACTCTTCCAGTGCATCCCTTTCCCTTCTTGGTTATTTCTCCACCAAAATTCCGACATGACGGACATGATCTGCTTACAGATTGTTTTTGGGAGCAGGAAGCACGCCATGGTGTAGGTCGGAAGGGCCATAGCAACTGCTTTGAGTAAAACCTCCTTTCCCGCCGGTGAAAGGAACTTCGACTGCCATCCATGAACTTTCTTGCTTAGATTTTCTTTCAAGTAGCTAAGGATGAACACCTTAGAACCTCCAAATGATTCCGGTAGTCTTAGGTAAATTCCTTCCCCTCTCGTTTGCTCAATACCCAGCTTCGTCTTGATTTCTTCGCGCTTGCTTTGAGGGATGTGTTTGCCGAAGTAAACACTGGACTTTTGGTAGTTTATACGTTGTCCCGACGCCAGACTATACCGTTGAAGAAGAAGAATTAGCTGATCCAGCTCTTCATCTGCTGCTTTACAGTATAACATGCTGTCGTCGGCGAATAGTAAGTGCGATACTGGTGGGGCTCTCCTAGCAACTCTTAAACCTGAGATTCTCCGCTTACTCTCCGCCAGCTTTAACATCTGAACCAAAACTTCAGTGCAGATAACAAATAAGTAGGGAGAAAATGGATCTCCTTGTCTTAGGCCTCGAGTAGGGGTGATTCTTCCATATGGTTCTCCGTTAATGAGCACCTGATAACGCACCAATGAGACACAGCTCATAATGAGACCTCTCCATACAGTTGAGAAACCCATCGCTTGCATAGCCCTGTCAAGGAATGGCCACTCTACTCTGTCATATGCTTTAGAGATATCAGTCTTTATTGCGATAAACTCCTTTGAGCACTTGTTATCCGAGTTGAGTGCGTGGAGGAGTTCATGTGCGACTAAGATATTATCAGAGATTAAGCGACCCTCGACAAACGCTGCCTGCGTCTCCGATATAAGGGATGGCAACACCTTCTTCAATCTCCTTGCCATGACCTTTGAGATGATTTTGTAGGCCACGTTACAGAGACTGATAGGTCGGTACTCGCACATTCGCTTTGCTGTAAGAGTCTTTGGGATCAAGCAGATGTTGGTGTTGTTCATGCCTTCCTCAAGTTCTCCTGATTCGAAGAAATGTTGCACCATAGTTGTGAGATCATCACCGCTCACATACCAGAACTGTTGGAAGAAATGGCCACTCATCCCATCTGGGCCTGGGCATTTACTTGGGTTGATATCAAAGGCTGCTTTCCTGACCTCCTCCTTTGTCACCGGCTTCACCAAATCTTCATTCTGTGCTACCAAGAGCAGTGATGGGAACTCACTCCATTCCTCCAGGTCAACGCCTACATCTTCTGAGGAAAAGAGCTTCTTAAAATATTTTTCAGCCACTACTCCGAGCTCTCTCTCAGCAAACCATTCTTTCCCATCATCGTCAACAAGACTTTTAATTCTGCATTGTGCTCTCCTGTTCTTGGTTACAGCATGAAAGAATTTGGTGTTTTTATCACCCGATCTCAGCCAAGTAAGCCTGGTTTTTTCAAGCCAAAACACTTCCTCATGAAGGTACTCCTCATTGAGTTCTTTCTTCAGATTCTCCAGTTCTTCCTGTCTGAAGAGCTCCTTTCTAGACGCCTCATCGATTTTGAAATGAAGTTCTTGAATCCTCAGCGCCGAGTTTGGTTTCGCTTGCCTCTTCCAAAGGGAGATCGCCTGTCGACATGTTGCTATCCTGGACATGATACTTGCTTGACCGCTACCATAGGTTCGCCAGCTTCTGTCAACAGTGTCTACAAATCCGTCCCTTGACACACACCTATGGTCATATATAAAACTTGTTCTTTTCCTGAACTGATGACCATCCAACGCAGTCAAAATAGGACTATGGTCTGAACAAACTCGCTGTAAATAGAACGTTGTAGCACTTGGATACAAATTCAACCATTCTTGATTAGCCAGAGAACGATCCAAACGACATTGCACTAGTCCAGTAGTTCTTCTACCCGCCCATGATAACGAGTTGCCTTTATACAAAATGTCCCATAAGCCCCAATTATTCAGTAATTTCTTAAACTCCTGACCATCTCTATCATCTCTATCATCTTTCTCTGCCCCTCCTTTTTTCTCCGAGTGGTCAGGACTTCATTGAAATCTCCAGTCAGCATCCACGCTCCTGATCTCTCTACTCCTATTCTCGCTATACGCTCCCAGACCTCGCCTCTTCTGCTTTTAACTGGATCTCCATACACACAGGTCAGGAAGAAAACCTGATCCTGCCACTCCACCTTCACATCTATAATGCGGCGATTGGCTTGTACCTTCTGTATTGAGCAAGAGTTTTTCCACATAACTGCCAATCCACCACTCTTCCCGCTAGCATCCACTGTAATGAGCCCGTGGAATCCCAGCTTCTCCACCATGGACTCCATATATTTCCTACCACTTTTGGTCTCACTGAGGAATAAAATCTCAGGGCAATACTGACCAAGTAAGCCCTTTAGATGTCGAGCTGTAGGGGTATTCCCCAATCCCTGACAGTTCCAGCTCAGTACTCTCATATTGATCTCGAAGGGTTGGTATTACCCATCAACCCTTCTTTCAACTGTGCTCCACTTGTCAATGCTCTCCTACGGACAGAATGACCCGGGAGATTTGCTGCTACATTAGAAGAATGTTTTGACTTAACCGCTACTACTGGAGTAGAATGATCAGAACCTTCTCCTGCAGGCCCTCCTATGCCTGCGCCCACTCCTCCCAATCTCAGAAACACAGAGGGAGAGACCTCCTTCTTCTCATGGGACCCTAGCTTTGCCTTCTTAGATCTACGTTCATCACTGCAACTTTGTCGGCGTCTCTTTGAAGCTATGGATCCTTCGTGAATTGCTTCTCGAGGAGATGAGAAAAGGTTACCACTTAGTTTCTCAAAAACAGAGGGTAGACTTCTACTTCCTTTACTTGATTTGCCTTCTCGATTGCCCTCCTGAGAGCCACCACTTAGCCTTACTCTCAGATCCTCCTCCGATCTCCGGCTAGACCTACAACCTCTGCTTCCTTCTGCCTCCACCTCAGTCTCTTTACCTCCCAGTCGGCTGAAAACTGACGATGGTTCCTTAGTCTCCACAGTCTCACGAGGGATAGATCTTTGTGCACTTTGAACACCAGAGCTCTTTTGTTGCGCAGTAGACTCCTCCGTACTTCTGGAGGCTTTCGATACTCCACGGTCCCCCTTCTGCTTCCAGACAAGTTGGGGAGTCGAAGCAATCCTTTTACCTTTCCTCTTATGTTCTCCACTCGAAGTGTGGGTTTTGTTCATTCCTCTTCTTTGTCCTCCTTCCTCTACTTCAGAACGTATAACCACCCCGTTCACTGGCCTTTGCTGCAGCGCCAGTTTCGCTCTGAGTTCCTTCTCCTGGAGCTTCTTTCTTAGAGCCTGCTCTTTACTCCCACTCTGCGATCCTTCAAGTGGCTGCTGAGTGATGCCGTTCTCTAGGGGACATCGAGTTTGATCGTGAGTGAGTCTTTTGCAGGTAAAGCAGATCTTTAGTAGTTTCTCATACTCCAGCTCCATCAGTATAGTCGGTCCTGATTTGAATCTTGCATTTCTACGGAACTGTAATGGCTCCTCCGCATGAATATGGACCAGCGCTCTTACATACTCTAATGAGTTCGAGTTTTTAGCATGGAGTTCCACTAACTCAACCTTTCCTAGCGGACCCATGAGGGTCTCCACCACCTGTTTCTTCAACATGTGTATTGGCAGACCTCTGATTCTAACTCAAAAAGGAATCCTTTGAAGAAACTCTGGTCCTGGAGTTGGGGTCCATTGGTTCATGGATACCATCCACCCATTGACAAACCACTGACCCTTGGTGAGCACATGTTGTAAGTCTCTTGCTGAGGTGAATATGAACTGCGCTCTGTCTTCACCAACTCCTCTTCCTCTGACTCTCTCTTCCATACCCCAAATAGGGGGAAGCGCCTTAACTGGACCACCCACCTTATGAACGTATGGGTTGAGACAGTGAACTATAACACTCATCGTGTTCTCCTCTATTAGGTCCTCTATTTCCAAATCTGGGATGTCCACCGTTTCGCCTTCTTCCAGCAGTTCCAACTCTCGGAGTTCTTCCATTAAGGAGAGCTCTTTTCTCTTCCGATTCCGATTCATCCTTCTTGGGCGTACTGAAGCTGTTACCGATTCACACCAAACAGAACAGATTGAGAGGTCACACGGACCTAATGAGCGGTTGAGGAGGCGGATCTGTCCAGATACCGAAGATCCTACCTTCAACACGATTGAAACTCCCTCTAATCTCCCATGTGAACTTGTAACCAAGCCTATTTTGCTGCTTCTATCGGCGAGACTAATGACTGATTACAGCTAAAGGAAGGATCTTTTTTCTGTTTGACAGGTTTAGAGCTCTAGATCTGAGAAGATGAGACGCGGTTCGTGAAAACCCTAGTCGTCATCGCCGTCGCCCTTTTTGAGAGAGAGAGAACCCTATATTTCACGAATATAGGACTGAAGGTTTTACATGTCCTTTTCAGTTAACCGGCTTTTTATGTTATTGGAAACTCACGTTAATTTACATTTCAATGTTTCAGAATTATTATTGTTTGGAGATATTCACCATTACTTTTACTGAAAAATATTTCCATCAAATTGTTAAGTTGCTGTAAATTATATTAAAGCTCAAAAACACATTCAACTAGATGATGGCCCGCACACTTGTGCGGAGTAATATATATCCAACGAATTTAAATTTTAGCATAATTTATGATTTTAATCTAATTTATTTAATTAGTTTCAAATATTAAATTAGTCTGAAGATATAATTTATCTGTTTATTACAACGCAATATAGATAATGGTTTGGTAATTACAAAATCTTTTATTTATTCTATCACCAAACTACACTTGTAAAAAATATCATCATGACCTAATAAAGTTTTATTAATAACATAAAATATAAATTTTAAAATTAAACCATAATTACCAATTATCATTGAATCCTATGAAATCATTTACATATTCATCAAAATATTAATTGCATTTTATATGAATTTCTTCTTCATCGGAATTCATAGTGACACATATTAACAAAATCAACAAAATAATTAAAAACATGTTTCTATTTAACTAATTTTTTTAAACTAAAAGTAATAAATTATATATGTCTAGTAAAATTCGGATGTTTAATTATAATTACAAGAAATTGTATTATTTGAACTCATATTTTTGATTGGTAAGATGATTGGTGGCATAAAAAAGAAAAAAGTTTCTTTTTTAAAATACCAAATAAAAAAAATTAAATGATTTAATATTAGAAAATAAAAATAAGATGAGCAAAACTATAAAAGTATTGCTAGAATTTAATAGTACTCGTTAATAATAATTATTCTGAATATAATTAAAATATTTATTAAATAATCACTAAAATATATAAAAATTAACAATTCAAAATTTATTTTTAAAACTAATGATTCAACCTAAATAATGGAATATGAGAAATAAGCTTATAGAAAATAATAAAACATGAAAATAAATAAAATAACCTAGAATCATTGAGAACATGACACATAAGTAAAATTATTTAAAAATTATGTCAAATAAATAAACTTATCAATTAAATTTATTAAGAACATGATAAATAAATAAAAGACTTAAATTATGGAGAATATGACCAATAAGCAAAATTAAATTATTAAAAATTATAACAAATAATCAAATTACCTAAAATTATGGAAAATATGACAAATAAGCAAAATCATCTAAAACTAAGGAGAAGATGACAAGTAAGCAAAATCACTTCATAAATAATAGTATAAATAAGATGTTTTTTCTTTATTTTAAATATGCAATTGCTTACATGTTTATAATCTTTTTGTACTGTTACATTTTTATATAAAATTAAATAGTTGTTTAAAAAAGTAGTTTTTTCTATTTAGGATGTTAGAGCAACACCATCACCTGGAAATCTCACAAAAATTTCTTAGTGATACAATGTTATTATATCTAATACAGTTAAATTGTTAAATAAAATTTTATTGTGTTTTAAAAAATTGATCAATAAAAGATTGCCAAGTGTAACTAAAATACCTAAGAAGTTAGGTTTTTAGTTTTTCAAAAAAATAAAAAAATTATATGATCATGTGGATTATGAATCTATTAACAAAACTAGTTGATTTGAATTTGTATTAGTTTAATTGGCGAGTTTTAATGGGAAAATATTTATATATCAAAACAGTATAAACAATTTTTGATGGACAAACGACTAAACATTCCAACTTCTAGTATAGTTTTAGAAAAGTGGTCGGAAAAAAATATATATATATATATCAAAACAATATAGACAAGTTCAAGAACATAAAAGGGGCAATATAAAGAGAGAAGAGAGAGATGAGAGAAATCATGTTTGAAGGAAGCTCCGGCGTCCGGCCGCGGGTCCGAGTGCGTGCCGGCGCCAGTGGCTCCCTTCGTTGTCTGTCTGATTCAGTTTTATTCGGTGTGATTCGATCTGTGGTTCTTTCCCGACATACTTGCGGATCTGGGCTAAGGTTTTTCCCGGGAGGAGCTCGGCGCGTTCGGCGACAACTCCTCTTTCTCTGGATTCGCGGTGAGGAAACGGGACGGCGAGTGGTGGTGACAGTCGTCATTTGTGTGTAGGGTTTGTGCCGGAAGGCGGAGGCTCCGATAGCTCCGTCGTCGCGGTTTAAGTTTCCGGGGGTGGAGGCTTCTTCAGCTCTGCGTCGCCGGCTAAGTATTCGGGAGGTGGAGGTTTCTACAGTTCCATTGTTGCCGGCTTGGTTTCCGAGGGGTGAAGGCGTTCCTGGCCTTGCGTCGTCGGCTATTGTTTTTCTAGATCTGTTTTCAGGTTCGATTAGTTCTTTGTTCTTGCGGTGTTGGTTGGGATCCGTTGTTGAGATCCAGTTTGTGGAAGAATGTTCTGCCCTAAGTTAGATAAGGTTGATGTGCGCGACGGCTTTCTCTCTGGTGGGTGCTCGATCGATGGGGATGAGATCTCGCTCCGGCGATTGATCCGTCCGATAAAGAAAATCACAAGAGGAAAGACGGGTGCGGTGATGAGGATAGGGAAGTCATGGGATCCGGTTGGCCACGGTGTTGCATGCTCCGTTTGTGGTCGGTGAGACGCGTCCAAGTTCTGACGTAGGTGCTCCCGGTAGTTGCGACGTAGCGGGCTCGTTTCTCGAGTTGGGGCGAAGCGCTGGATGTCGGTGGGCAGGTTTTAGGGTTTTGGGCTTGTGTCCAGTTTGTCTGACCTCTTTCCTGGGCTTTATGTTTGAGCTTTTAGATTTCTGTAAGGTTGGACTTCGGCCTCTTTTTAATATAATCAATCATTTGAGGGGAAAAAAAAAACAATATAGACAAGTTTTGATGGACAATGACTAAACAGTCCAACTTCTGGTATATTTATAGAAAAGTGTTACATTCACGAGACATTCTAAAAAAGAAGGTACAATGATTAAGAAACCCAAATCACTTTAATCCTTAGAGCATAATTATCAATAGGACTTTTTAGCAAGTCCTTAGAATTTTCTATAATATTTGTAACTAAGGACAATGTTAAGGGACTTTAATGAAATTTTATAATTATTGGTGGGACTTTTTGTCTCCGTCGCTTCTCAAGAACCTAAAAATCAGACGAGCATCACTTCTCAAATTCTCCTGTGTCTTCCCCAAATCCAAACCCTAATTTCACAACCCGACTTCTCTCCACCTCCTTCCTCATTACCAAAACTCCAGACAATGTTGAGAGAAGCTATTAACCCGATCCAAAGAGTCCAAAGAGTCTGCTCGTTCCTTCCTCGTCACACGCGACACCTGTTTCCGATTCCTAACCCGATCCAAAGAGTTCATCACGAAGCAGCCGGATCGGATCCTCCGCCTCGACGAAGCAGGCAAGCTTTACCACGAGCTAGGGTTCCGCGCGGCAGCAAGGTGACTCGTTACATCCCCAACACCTTCTCATCTTTCAGACGTATCAACACAGCGACCATTACCATACTCACACATGGCAACTAAGGACGCTCTTCAAAATTCCTTAATTAAGGAACGCCCTACCTTATTACACTCAATTTTGATTTATTTTTTGCAATTAAAGGCTAAGGACTTTAGGTAAGAGTTGCCGATAATCTTGCTCTTACGAGTTACGATCTTAGAATAGGATTAGCTGCCAGTTGGTGTGTGGGTGCGTGCTATTTAAGATAGGCCCGAGTTAAACGTTACCTTCACAGCTCACACACTAGAGAAGAAGAAAAATGGCAGGAGTAGTAGTTCTGATATCTTCAAGCATTGTTCGACCTTTAAACACCACCCGGTCAGATCGAACCAAGGTCCATCTTACTCCATTTGATCTCAGTCTTCTTCACCTCGACTATCCTCAAAGAGGTCTTTTCTTTCCTAAACCTAATCCAGACTTCCATCTCCTATCTCGACTAAAGGCTTCTCTCTCTGTAGCCTTGGAGATATACTTCCCTTTTGCGGGTCGTCTTGCAAAAGTGGAGAATCTTGACGACAACACGGTGTCGTTTTTCATAGACTGTGATGGCTCTGGAGCTAGGTTTCACCACGCCGAAGCTAAAACTATCTCGGTGAGTGACCTTCTTCAACCTGATGGTTCTGTTCCTGATTTCATAAAGCACTTCTTTCCTGCTGACGATTTCAAGAACTGTGATGGAGTTACCGAGCCCTTGCTTGCTATACAAATCACCGAGATGAAGGATGGTGTCTTTCTCAGTTTCTGTTACAACCACTTGGTGGCAGACGGTGTTTCCATGTGGAATTTCATCCATGCTTGGTCCAAGATTTGCTCGAGTGGTTCATATTCAGATGATCGGCCACTTGTTCTCAAAGAATGGTTCCTAAAGGGGATCGATTACCCTATCCATATTCCGGTTTCAGAGGCGGCGAGGCCACCACCGAGCCGTGAACTTCCTTCCGTGCCCGTTACTAAAGATAAGGTTTTCCACTTCACAAATAAGAATGTTTCAGACCTCAAAGCTAAAGCCAACAGCGAGGTTGGCTCGAGTGACATGAACATCTCTTCTCTTTAAGCGGTGTCAGCGCATATGCGGTGATCTATCATCAGACACAGTGGTCTGAGCCGAGGTGGAGAGACTTATTGCAAAGTAGCGGTGGGGTTGAGGCAGAGGCTGGATCCACCACTTGACAAAGAGTGTTTTGGGAACATGGCATATCTTGTACCAGCTATTGCCACCGTTGAAGAGCTGCAGGATCGTGGGTTGGGGTGGACTGCTCTGCAAATAAGAAAATTAGTAAGCTTTCAAACGAATCAAAACTGTAATACTTTTGCAGAAGAATGGGTTAGAAATGTGAAGAATCTGAAATCAGGAGTTGGAAGTAGAATAGCTGGTGATACTATTGTTGTCTCAAGCTCTCCCCGGTTCGATGTGTACAACAACGATTTCGGTTGGGGCAAACCGATTGCTGTTCGATCTGGACCTGGCAATAGTGTTAGTCGCAAGCTTGTACTCTTTCCAGGAATTGATGAAGGAAGTATTGATGTTCAGGCGACTCTATGGTGTGATGTACTAGTGAATCTACTAGCGCATGTGGAGTTTTTAGAGCATGTGACTGCTATGGTCTGATGTACTAGTAAATCTACTAGGCAACTCCATGGTCTTATGTATGACTGATTTCATGAAGTAATAGTATAGTTTAATGCGGCATAATTTTTGTACGACATAAATAGTTGAGAGAAAGCTTGTGGAGAGACCCCAACTTGGAGTCAGACAACCAATGATCACAAGAAAATTGCATGTAGCGCTCGTATTCTATGATCAAAAGCTCGAACATTTCACTCTTGTATTTAGATTACCTTAAGATCAATGCCATATCATATGGCGTCATTGAGCTTTTTGTTTTACAATATAAATAGTATATCAATCTAATCAATAAAGGTTTTTGGAAAAAATATTTATTCTACAAAGGTTCTAAACCATTAGATGCTGTTAGCACTAAGATAGACTGTGTCTAACATAAGTCGCACATGTTGAAATCGACAAAAGGTTATTAAATAGCATAAAAGTCTTAAAACTATTGTGCAAATCCTTTAGGTAACACACAAACAAATTATGACCAAACTAGTACAAAAGAAAGAAAATCTCCCAAATAACATTAATTAAATGGTAAATTAATGACTAAATTGCTCTAAATCCTAAACTCTTATCCTAATCCACCTCTTAGATAACAAACCTTACGTCCTAATCACTAAACCAAATACAATTTTTAAAAAAATTAGTACTATTTTGAAAACAAATCTCTTGTGTGTTATTTTTAGAATAAAAATATGTTTTATTGTTATCCTATGATATATCTCAAATGATTATAAATATATGGAAATTTGTACTCTTAAATATTTTCTTTTAAGAAATTTTGGCAGGAATACTATTCTTCATAAATGATCTTGCTCACAACTTGCATATATAGTGTCAAGTACTTTGGTTGTTATAACCTAACTCTATTATTCAAAAAGAAGTACAAAATCGAAATACTCGATAGGTTTCGTAACTTATTTACACTAGAATATCATTGAGATATTTGTTGAGATTATATTTAAGTATGCTTATCTTTTACATTTTAATTAATACATTATCTTAAATCTATTTTAACTTAAGAAAAATGCCAAAACATTAAACTTCCACGGCTCCATTATCATATTCAACAACCAATCTATACTATTACAACATAAAACTTTTTTTAGGCACTCTTATGTTTTGTAAGTATTTACAGAACCATGCCACTGTATTTAAATTTAAACTATAATTAGTGAAAATAATTATTCAACAAAAAAAAATCAGTAAGGAAATTATTGACTAACAAATCCGATTTCCTTATATAACTAAATCTGTATTTGATTAGTTATTTAAACTATACAACAATATTTCCTAAAACTATTCTTTCCTTTAGTTAATGATAATGCTATTTACATTTAGTTAATTCATCTTTACCATAAAAGTAACTAACGACGTTACAACTAATGCTATGTACTTTTTCATGAAAATGTATTTAGTGTTTTTAGTATATGTATAAAATATTGCAATGAAATTTATAGAAAGAACAAATACTTGCTTCCAGGGGCGGACCCACAGTACAACGAATGGGGGCACGTGCCCCCGACTACTTTAGGAATTTTACTTAGTTAGCAATGTCACTATTGATTATCGTGGAACAATTGGTATAGATTACTCCGGTTACGTTGAGTTGTTACAAGTTCGAAGCCAATCACATTGATTTTTCTCCCTGGTTTCAGGGCGAATCTAGGAGATTTATGTCATGGATGACTATACATAATAAAATAAAATGCAGAGCAAGGGATAATCGAATTTGGGTTTTACATGGGTGCAAAGGTTAACATTTACCATCTAATCCAACGAGTTTTTAGTGTTTGCCTTGATAAAAATTGAACTTTAAATATTTTTATGGGTGCACATGACCCCATAATTCATAAGCTGGCTTTGCCACTGTCTGGTTTACTTTTACCTCTTGTGCAATTAATATCTACACCTTTATTTTTAAAATAACTTTTGAGTAATTCTCCATAATATTTTTTTTTTGAGTTTCTGTCTCAAAAATAGCACTAAAAGGGAAAAGTAACAAAAATAACCTTCATAGATAGACTAAATGTCTTTAGCACCATTACTTTATATTTGATAAAACAACTGAGAAAAAGAAACAAAAACAGAAACCTCTCTCTCTCTCTTCGATCTTCGATCTCTCACGGCGGCGACGATCTCTCACAACGGCGAATCTCTTCCATTGCTCCGATTTCGTTCCATCATCTCCGCCGAAGAACATTGTCATCATCTCCGATGAAGCGCACGAAGATTCGATTCTCTAACGATGCCATTTCGGTATGATTCCTCTTCTTAGGGTTTTCTAACTGAAATTTGGGGATTTCGATTTGTTGTTCTTCATATAATAGAATCGAGTTTGTTTTGTTTCCCAAATCGAACAGAGAAAACAAAACCAAAATTACAAAGAAGGAATCTCAAGAAAGCTTCATTTACAGAGAGTTCATGACCTTTCTTTTTGGTAAGTATTTTGAATCTTTAATGTTCTTAGTTCTTTTTGTTGCTAATTTGTCTGTTATGATATGGCTTCAAACCTGTGTGGTGTGTGTTGATGTTTTAGCTTTTTTGTTCCTCTAAAAGTTATAGCTTTTCCTAGTTAAGAACACACACAAAAGTTATAGATTTTTCTTGTTCTCGTTAATCACAAGTGTAATGTGACTCGTTAGACTGCTAAAGACAAAGCTCTGTTGCGTTTGCTGTCCAGCATTGGAAAGGTCCTTGGAATTTGTTGGGGCTCAAATCAAAGGCTGCTAAATTTTGGGAACAAAAGCTTTTGAGGTAAAGTACCTTTGATTATGTTCTTTTCTAGATAATGTTGATTCTATTGATTATGTATAGTATTTTATCCATAATCCCAGTGTTCGTGGGTGTGACAGATACGAGTTTGCTTGTGAAAACTTGTGAAGTTTTTTTTTTTTGTTTCAGGAAGGCGTTTCATAGTTTCAGGATAGCTTTCCAGAAAATCTGATACTAGAAAATTTGAAAAAAAAAATTGGCTTGGTTACGCAGGACAGTAACAAGACGGGAGATTCAATACCTGATATACTAGCACTGCATGAGCTCAGGTATCCTATTGGATCAGAGCTAAAGCCAAAAGTGACAATAAACCAATACTCGATCGCTGCTTATATCAAAATCGTCTCGGATTTTCTCAAGCCAGAAGAGTTTGGCAGAATCCGAAGGACGTTTATGGGACCTATGATCAATCTCTCTGAGAGGGGGTTGAAAGGTGTGAAATTTTCAGCGAAGATGGTCCAATGCTTTCTCACTAGGAGCCTCAAGACAGTGAAGAAGAACGAAGCCTGGTTTCATTTCGGGGCTCAGCCGCTGCGTTTCTCGCTAAGGGAGTTCCACATGATTACTGGTTTGATGTGCAGTGGGGAAGAAGAAGGACTAGAAGAGGCAGAAGAAGAAAGACTAGATGATGCAGAAGAAAACCAGGGATATGAGTGCGACTTCCTAAAGAGAATTACTCATACGCTGCGGGACATGGAAAGGCAGCTTATAGGCACATACGAGAAGTCACATGATGAGAGATTCTGCCTCGCGATGCTACTCTTGATTGAGAGCATACGGCTGCAGAGGAACCTAAGAGCGACGAATTTTCCTTCGGCTTATGCGAAAAAAGAACGGAATGTCGATAGCTTGATGGCATATCCATGGGGGAGAGTAGCATACAAACTGCTGAAGAAATCAATTATGAAAGTTGTCGGCAACCACTTGGAGAAGAATAAATTTGAGTTGCAAGGATTCCCTTTGGCCTTCCACCTTTGGATATTAGAGTCGGTACCTCTTCTACAAACTCGGTTCAGTAAATTGATTTCTATTCAGCGGATTCAACAGCCGACACCAGCCTACTTGTGTGAGAAATACATTGAGACAGAATCTCCATCGCTGGAACATGTTGCAGCATTTGAAAATGATGTAAATGTAAGTTCTTACAGTTGTCTTGTTTCTATTTAATTTGCTTCTCATTTTCAAAAACTAATTGATTGGTATTTTTCTTAATGGTTTTAGCTGGAGGTCACTTGCATTTTACCTTTTATACCCCATGATCCAGAAGATAATGTTTCCATGGGAGACGAACATAGTGAAGTTCTAGAATGCATGGCAGATATATCAAAGAGAGGCTATAGGTTTAAACTCCACGATTGGGAAAATAGGACCGTAGACGTACACGATGCTCTTTTTGAAATGACGGGAACACCTCTTGAGTTTGAAAATGTGGTGATCGGCCAAGCTTCTACTTCAAATGATGAGTCGGTGATTGCAAAGCTTAACAAGATCGTTGAGGTAATGGATAAGAATTTCAAGATCATGAAGGAGCGAGAGTTTTTTCTGGAAGAAGAGAAAAGGGAGCTTAAAGCCCGTGTTTCAGAGTTAGAGGGAAATCAGAATGTTGCTTCAGAAGAAACACTCGTACACGATGCTCTTTTTGAAATGTCGGGAACACCTCTTGAGTTTGAAAATGTGGTGATCGGCCAAGCTTCTACTTCGAATGATGAGTCGGTGATTGCAAAGCTTAACAAGATCGTTGAGGTAATGGATAAGAATTTCAAAATCATGAAGGAGCGAGATTTTTTCTGGAAGAAGAGAACAGGGAGCTTAAAGCCCGTGTTTCAGAGTTAGAGGGAAATCAGAATGTTGCTTCAGAAGAAACACTCGTCCCCCCCCCCCCCAAAGGTAATGTTGTTTTGAATCTAAAGGTTGAATGTTTTTCTCTATGTCTTCTCTTACAATATTATTTTTGTCTTATAGGTTGCTTCAGACACTTGAGGCTCCAGTTTTCTCCACTAATATGGCACGACAGGTAAAAAGCTAAGAATCTTGTTTTACATTTTGAACTTTCAGGTAATTTTTGGAAACTTTTGTATCTATACTGGAATGTCTTCCTGATTTTTTTTTGCAGGAGCCAGTGAATGAATCACCTGCATCTCCAACGTCTCAACAGATTGAGACTCGGATTTTTTCTCCTAATATGACACAACATGTATGTGCTCAAAAATACTGTTTTTACAGTTTGTGTGTTTGAAGCAATGTTTGGAAGCTTTTGAACATATTTATGATGAGCTTTCTGATTTTTTGCAGATTGAGAAAAAGCCATCGAATGAGACACATGATGCTCAGACTCAAGTTTTCTTCCCTAATGTGACACAACAGGTATATGCTCAATGATTACATTTAGAGTTTACAATTAGTTTTGGAAGCCTTTGTACATATAAACGCCTTTCTGATTCTTAGCAGAAAGAAACATAACCATTATCCGATGAGACGCCATCCAATCCTAATCAAACAGAAGAAAATCTTGGCGATGAGGTAATATTTATTATGGAAATTATAGTTAAATATATTTTGGAAGAGAAGCTATTCATGATGGTCTTACTGATTTTTTTTTTTTGCAGATTGAGAGAGAGACATTATCGAATGAGACACCTTCTGCTCAGATTCAAGTTTTGTCCCTTAATGTGACACAACAAGTATACGGTCAAATGATCATTTTGGAAGCTCTTGTACATATTCATGATGACATTCCTGATTTTTTTAAGATTGAGAGAGAGCCATCGAATGAGATACCTGATGCTCAGACTCAAAGTTTTGTCCCCTAATATAAAGGCCTTTCTGATTTTTGCAGAAAGAAACAGAACCATCATTGGATGAGACACCATCCAATCCTAATCAAGCAGAAGAAACACTTGACGATGAGGTAATATTTATCCTGTAAATTATAGTTGAATTTTGGAAGAAAAACTATTGGTATTTATATCACTGTGAACATGGTTTTCTAGGATACTACAGATCCTTTGACTGAGATCATTTCATCAATTGTTGATCAACATAAGAATGCTGATGTAAGAAAGTATCTTCAACTGTAAAAATACTTGCATAACTACAACTTAATTTTTTAATTTCTTTATACAGGAAACTACAAAAGCTTTGGATAACACATCTGCCTCTATAATGTTTACACCAATTGTTGATCAATATCCGAATGCTAATGCAAGAAAGTATCTTTAATAAAAAAGTTTATTTTTCTACATAGACCTCTTACAGTTTTTATTTTATTTTGTTTTATAGGATGAGACACAGACTGGAACTCAAATTCTTCCACCTAACGTGACACAACAAGTATGCTTGTTTGTTTTACTTTTTTTTTAGAGTTTTCAATTCATTTAGGAAGCTATTGTACATATTCAGGATCGTCTTCCTGATTGTTGCAGCAAACATGTTTCATTTTGGTCTAATTATTGAAACTCCTTCATAACTCCCCCCCCCTTTATTGTTATTATTACAGGAGAATACACATGTTGTTTGTAACACACCTGCTTCTCCAAATTCTCCACTAATTCTTGATGAAAATCAGAATGCTGCTGTGGTAAGAAAATATATGGAAAATGTTTGTCTAATATTTTTCTATTTAACTAACTCTTACAATTTTCTTTTGTCTTATAGGCTGAGACCCAGACTGTGACTCAATTTTTCTCCCTTAATGCGACAGAACAGGTATATGCTCGTTCTTCTTTTACCCTTGGAGTTTTTCAAGTAGTGTAGGAAGATTTTGCACATACTCATTACTGCCTTCCTGATTTTTGCAGAATGAGACAGAGCCATCATCAAATGAGACGCCATCCAAGCCGAATCAAGAAGAAGAAAATCCAGACGATGAGGTAAGATTTCTTCTGAAAGGTGTAGTTGAATGTATTTTGGAAGAGAAACTCTTGGAATATTTATGTCATTTTGAACATGTTTTTCCAGGATACTACAGAGCCTATGACTGAGATCATTTTCAAATACATTTCGGAGACAATGCCCCTTAATCAACAAACACAGCCTCTAACTAAGATAACTCCTATATATTTTTCAGAAACAAACACTATAAGAAAAATGGCTATTCTTAGCGTAAGGAAACAGCTATTATATACCTTTGTTAGCGTTATTGAAACCGCTATGTCTGCCCGAACTATAATAGGTCTCCCCTATATTATAGCATTTTTCTAAAAGCTACTGTAATTTTACAATATGATAGCTTTTTTCTAGATTGCTATTACTGCATAAGATTTATAATAGCATGTATATAGGATGCTATATATTGTATTTGATAGCAAGTTTTAGAAGTTATTATATATATTGTTATCGCACAATTCACCTATTGTGGTTTGTAATATGATAGCAAATTTGTTAATGCTATATTTTTGATCTCGTAGCAGTCTTTTGTGTTATAAAATTTGTTGTTATTTATGTAGTAACCGGGCCTATTGGATTTAAAATCTTATAACCTGCGACATTCATTGATACAAACTTAAGTTCTAAAATACAAAGTCTTAATCCGAACAACAACAAGTCACCTAGAACATAACCTAGACAACAAGTCTCAATCCAAACTAGAACACAACAAAATTTAAGTAGAGTGAGTATAGTAGTACATTACACCTGATAGTAGTCCTTAACACAAGATCACTTTCTCCTTTGGCCATGCAATGCATGAGCCAATTGCATCTCCCAAACACTCGATCTCAGAAGATGGACGCCAAACCCCCGCCAAAGTCACCTTCACCACATCAATCCAAACTTTAACTGCATTTGGTCCCAAGGGAACAAAGTGAACTGTGTGTTCTGGGTTGTCAGAAGCCCAACGTCCTTCTGCAACCACCTGCTTGTTCCCGCCAATAGACATCAACTTGCCCTTCTGATTCTCTTTGGGAGCAGCATCGTTTTGACAATGACGCTACAATGTATTCAAGCCAAACCATTTTACGTCAATGAAATATAAAACAACAAACAAACAGATACTACAAACTTTACCTGAGATCTTCGAAGAGGAGAGTCGGCTTGAGTTTTCTTCAGAGTAGCTTTTGGAGAAGGTTGGTGCATTGGAGATTTAGAAACTGGTGACGATGCAGAAAATGTTGTGGGTGCTTGAGATTTTCTTGTAGCAGTTGATGCTTTAGGAGATGTAGGGCGTGGTGAATTTGTTTTGTTTTCAAACACACGCTTACTTGCAGGCCATGCTACAAAATGCTTAATAGAGTCCCGAAGGTATGTCATTTCTGCTCTAGGTCTCCACAGAAATGTGTCAGGTTCATGCACCACATCCACGAATACCTTCACTGAATTTGGTCCAAGAGGGAGACGATCAACCAATGCTTTTGGTTCTTGACACTGCCAACGGCCTTCAGCAACAACTTCATCAGTAGTTGTCCAACGTGATAAGAGTTTGCATTTGTTGACAGAATACGCCGTTGGGCTCTAGCAGACACCTGCAAAAGAGAATAAGAATATGTTAATGATCACAACAACTCAGACAAAGAACAACAAAGTAAACTGCAAAAACATGCTTCTTGATTACACATCTTACCCTAAGAGCAATGTCTTCAGAATACATCACCTGGTCTGAAATAAATCATTTATTGGCAGGCCATGCAATCATCTCGCCAACCGCTTGCTCAATAATACACATACCGGTTGCAGGCAATACTTTGCAGCAAGAGGGCATAAGGGGATGTCATTCACAAAGTCTTCTTGTTCAGATGAAATAACACGGCCCTCAGCAACGTTTTCATCAGAACCAGACCAAACAACCAACACACACTTAGGGTGTGCTCTTTTGTTATCACTCTACGTAAATGTATTTTAAAACATGTAAGTAATTACTAACCAAATATTGTTTAGATTGTCTGTAAATTACTTACTCTTGCTCTTGCAGTAGCTGAGTTTTCACCTATCTCAGGTTCTTGCTGTAACATAAATGCATATAAGTAATCAGTTGATAACTAACATCTAAGAATTTAATAATAATTAAAATGACTAACCTGTCTCTTCATTCTAGCAAGTTCAGATTGCAACTCGCTAACCTTGTGAATCAAACCAAGTTGCTTCTCTTCCATTTCAGCCATAAACTGTTTCTTCACTTGAAAACAAGCTAACTTTGTCTTCCCAATGTTTCTTCCCATTGCCCTCAAATGACCAGGATTGTCAGATCCTAATAATACTGAAAGCGGATCCACACTATTGTTCGTTTCGCAAACGCTGAATGTAGATGCTGACGCTGGATGTTGGACGCTGACGCTGAAAACAGAAAAGTATTGTTCGTTTGACAGACGTTGTGGCTATTTTTATTTAATTCATATTTTATTTTTTAATAAATTTGTGTAATTGTATTTTAAATAAATAAAATGTAGTTTAAATATATTTACATCTATAAAAATATTATACTTAACTGGTAATAATTGTTTTAGCAAATAAATAAATATAACAAACATTTTTGTATCAACATTTTTTTATTCATATTTTTATTCAATTAATATATTTATAAATTTGTATAATTTTATTTTAAATAAATAAAATGTAGTTTAAATATATTTACATCCACAAAATATTATATTTAATTGGTAATAAATTTTTAGCAAATATATAAATATAACAAACATTTTTTTGTCACAAATCATAAGTTAAATTAAACTTAAAATAATATATCAAAATATTTATCACAAAGCAAAAGCTAAGTAATACATCAAATCTTAAATAAATAAAACAAATATTTCAATTTCACATAATTATCAAAACTATAAGCAGACAACAATAATCAAAATTATAACCAAACGTTAGATGAAACTTCACATATAAGAGAGGTGTGACAACAATAAATCCCTTCTTGATACTTTTTTTTTCTCTCACTCGGTTCTAGACTGTCCAGCTCGAGAAGAGAGGATGCCGACAATAAGACCATACAATGCAAGAGCTTTGGCAAAGATAAGAATCAGGATAATCCCTACAAACAGCTTCGGTTGTTGCGCATTTGCTCTGCAAAACTATAGATGCAAAAGAACAAAGATGACTAATGATGCAGACATCTATTCTTTTCTATTCAACCAAACAGAAACTGGTTTGCGTATTCAAGACTGTTATTCATGTAATGATGCAGGTATCTCTTCTTTTACAATGTTCATCAAACAGAGGAGAAGCAGAAACTGTTATTCATGTATACAAGACTAATCCAGAAGAAACACATACTCAAACGAATAAGATTTATCAAACTGAAGCTACCAATAATAAGCCACACCACGAGAAACTTCCAAAGATTCTTCCACCAAGTATCATAAAGATGTTTAATTGTTACTGCAAAAATTTTTGTGACTTAAACCCACATGGAAAGAGAGTGCAAATGCTCAAATAGTGTAGTCACAGAACATAATCAATAGTCAGTCCCCATAAACTTCAAAAACAGTAGCAAGACACTGATAAAGAATCAAAATCGACCTTTAAATAAACTGGAGAATGAATAAGCAATGAGACCTTACAACTGCAGTTCTCTTTAAGTCAATTTACATCCTAATAAAATTTTGGAGAGAGAGCTCGAGTCGGAGAAGAGAGAGCTTGCATCGGAGATCGAGAGAGAGCTCTAGAAGGGTTTGTGTCGGAGAAGAAAGATCGAGAGAGATGGATTTGATCGAGCTCGAGCTGCATCGGAGAAGAGAGAGAGAGCACTGGGTTTGCACTTGGAGATCGAGAGAGAGAGCTTGGTTCGAAATCGAGAGAGTTTGAGAAGAGAAGTCTGCGTCAATGGGTTGCGTCTTCGTCTACTAGATCTAGGTATTTTGGTAATTATTGAATTAGGTTGTGGGAAAACAGTAAATAGGTTAAGTAGACGCGGAATTTAAGTTGCGGCCGCTGATTTTTTTGGCGTCTGACGATGGACGCTGTGTTCGAACGCAGACGCAGACGCTTGTACCTGCGGCAATGAAACGAACAAGCTTAATACAAAAAACATTGCCGCAGACGTAGACGCCGTACCTGCATCGATGAAACGAACATCACTATAGAGTGAAGATAGTCAATATCGAACCTTGAAAACAAGCAAACTTGGTAGAGAATACCTTAAAGGCTGGACTGGTTTTGCACTTGACAAATTTTCGCCATTCAACTGGATTAACATTCTTTGGTCTCAGATTCATCCTCTCTTGGTTAGTATCTTTACCCCTTATCTGTGTGACATGTCTTGATTTTGAGACCCTCCATAAATATCTCATTTTCCTCAACACAGTTTTGGTACTCTTCATCAAGCTCAAACCTTGCCTGCAATCACAAATATACCAAATGAATTACATATATCGATACAGAACCATCAAATGTGAAAATGTAATAGGAGAAAATCACCTGAAAAGATTTCCATAGAACAGTTTTAACTTCCTCATTGATTTTCCTCCAATCATCAAATGTGACAGGTACATGCTCCCGCACTAATGGATCTAGTTATGAAGACAACTTCACTGATCCTTACCAACAGGATCTCCAAAATCATTGAACTCCACTCTTTCTCTAGCATTTGGATCTCTGGCAATGTGCTTCATCTTGGTTGGTCCTCGGTATTTCTTCTGCTTAGGCTGAACTTCATTCAATTCCACCTCACCTTCAGGCTCTTCTTCCTGCTCATTAGCGTCAGCCCCGCAGTCCCGTTATCCTCTTCAGGCTCTTCCTGCTCGTTAACATCTGCAGTTTCTTTATTTTCTTTAAGCTCTTCATGCTCTTTATCCTCGACAGGCTCCTGATCCTTTTCAGAATCTTCAGGCTCTTCCTCCTCGTTAGCCTCTTTAGCCTTTTCAAGCTCATCATGCTGTGGTTGGCATTCCACAGCACCAATAAATTCTACTTCCACTTCGGTCTTCTTCTTCCTGCCCCTCTTTGTGATCTTCGTGTCTTTCTTGGTGACATTACTAGTAGTTCCCTTCTTTTTTATTCTTGTAGTCTTTGGACGACCCATTTAATTCACCTGAAAAAATTACACATTAGTTAATACAAGATACAAAAATAACTATGAAACAAGACACATATCACATAAGACATCACAAAAGAACAGAAAACAGTCAAGCATCAAACAAGATACATATCACATGCATCACACATATATGCCTTCATAATCAACTCGGGCGTTGTGAGCTTCATCTATATAATCATCCATGTCGATTTTTGATGGCAATGGTCCAATATCTGTGTTGACATCTTCTTCTTCTGCTTCATTGTATTTATATCTAGGGCCGGACACAGATACTCGTTACTTACCTTATACTCGTTACTTGGCCCGTACTCGCTTCCTTTTTTCAAGTACTCGTCGTTGCCAAGTCAAGTATTAAGCCGTTGAGTTTTGCTACTTGCAAGTACAAGGCAAGTAATAAGTATCACAAAAAAATTACGACTCGCCTTGATATTACTCGTTACTTATTTTACGACTGAAAGAATGATAAATAAACCATAAAAACCAAAGTCCTAACTGATATTTCTTTGTTGTAAGAAGTAAATAGTATTTTCATATCGAAATATATGTATTCTATTCCTTTTTTTTATATTAGTTGCAAATAATTTATTTGAATAACTCTCGTGTTTTTACCAAGTCGAGTAAACAAAACAAAATTTCATAACCTTCTCAGAATATTATCTATCAAGTAATTCTTAGAAACTTGGAAATATATCCAATTAATTCATAAGTATTTGTAAGTAGTAAGTAATCGAACAATGCTAGTAACTTACAAGTAACATATTTTGGACATGTACTCGTAATAACAAGTACTCGTTTCCGACAAGGCAAGTACAAGTCCAAAAATTCATTACTCGTTCAAGGCAAGGCAAGTATCTAATGTGTTTAGGACTTATGGTTTGATATATATATATGGAGATGCCAAAAAGTGGTATAACATAAGAGTTTAAGAGATTAAAGTTTTAATATTGTGTTCAGATTTGAAGGAATGATTTTGTTCCCGCCCAAAATACGAAACATCGCAAAATAAATTACACTTGACGGCTGACTTATAGGAACGTTACCAGCTGACTGATACCATTCAGATACGTTACGGCTGAGTTTTGCATACTTTACAGCTGAGTTATGCATACGTTATAGATGAGTTTAACTCTAAACCTAAATCTTAAACTTTAAAATAATAAAAATATTAGATTTAATGTTCAAAAGATAAAATTTATAATTTT
Organism: Brassica carinata; assembly: GCA_016771965.1. Classification (NCBI taxonomy): domain Eukaryota; kingdom Viridiplantae; phylum Streptophyta; class Magnoliopsida; order Brassicales; family Brassicaceae; genus Brassica; species Brassica carinata. The sequence goes on from CM028691.1 coordinate 17,467,561, forward strand.
TATAACTTTATAGTTCTAAGTTTAAGGTTTGAGGTTCTTTTTTTTTTAAAGATTAAAGTTTTAATATTGTGTTCAGAGTTGAATGAATGATTTTGTTCCACCCAAAATACGAAACGTTGCGAAAAATTACACTTGACGGCTGACTTATAGGAACATTACGGCTGACTTATACCATTTAGATACGTTACAGTTGAGTTGTGCATACTTTACGACTGAGTTATGCATACGTTACGGTTGAGTTATAATCAAATTACGGTTGAGTTATGCATACATTATGGTTGAGTTATGGTTACAATACTGCTTTGTTATAATCAAATGTTTAATTATGGTTACAATACAGCTTTGTTATAACCAAGTCGACCAAAAAAACTTCTAGCAGGCTCAAGATTCATCATCCAAACTTAAATTGAATTTAGAGACCAAAAGAGAAACTAAAAAGACGAGTCTATAGATTAGGAATCAAGAGATAAATCAGTTGCATAAACAACATAGATCTAAAAACTCAAAAATCTGAGACAGATCTATTACAGTGGTTGTCGTCTTCGATCGTGGTCGGTAAGAGGAGAAGCTTTCTCTCCTCCAGAGTCATGTATGGTGATTGAACATCCTGTTGGTCCCTCTCTCATTGGATGCATTGTTTTGCAGAAGAAGAAAAAGTTAAAGAGAGAGAAATGAAGAGGCTAAGTCCCGTCAATTGTAAGAAAATGAGAGAATGGTTTTTGGCCTTTAGATTTCATTTAATCAATGACCAAATATTGTGATCCTTGAAAAAGAAAGATTAAGCAATGAGAAAAAGGGTGAGGATACACAAAAATATAATTTTGAACCCTTAGATTAAAATCAACCAATGGTCATGAAGAAAGCAATATAAATTGTAATTTCAGTTCTTTCCAATTTGTTTTAAAAATTGTTGAAATTTAAAGAATGTAGCTACGAGTTTAAATCAAAAAAATTAAAATGGAACCTAAAAATTAAAGATTTTTTATAATGATTAAAATTTGAGTTTAACTCTAAACTATAAACCTAACTTTAAACCTAAATCTTAAAATTTAAATAATAAAAATATCAGATTTAATGTTCAAAGATAAATTTTATAATTTCTATAACTTTATAATTATATAGTTTAGAATTTGAGGTTTAGATTTAAGAAAAGATTAAAGTTATGAGTATTGTAAGTAAGAATTGTATTAGTGATTGTAAGAGAACATATATCTCAAGATCAAGTTAAAGTCTCAACTTGAAAATTCAAGAAACTATACACATTAAGTTGATTTATATTCACTTGATATTGATAAGATGATCATCAATAATACCTTTTTAAGTACTTGAATTCAATTTTCCAATTTTAGGGTATGTTTGAGGTATGGCTGAGTTATATAAACGATACATCTGAGTTATCCAAACGATACAGCGGAGTTATATAAACATTTTCTGATTTTAGGGTATGCTTGAGGTATGACTGAGTTATATAAACGATACGGCTGAGTTATCTAAACGACACGGCTGAGTTATATAAACATTTTCTAATTTTATGGTATGTTTGAGGTATGGCTGAGTTATATGTACGACACAGCTAAGATATATAAACGACACGGCTGAGTTGTGTAAACATAGCATAAGTCAAATACAAAATACATGGGTGAGTTATTTTTCTTACATAGAAAACCAAAAATACATGTTTTCTGCACCATTCTGGTGATAACTCCTCCATGTCTCCAAGCTTCATTGAACTTCTATGTGTCGTCTCTATTGAATCCGTCAATTCTTTCCATCTCCTCCATTCTCTTCTTGTTCAATCTTCTCTTTCACTCAGATCAGGAAAAATAATTTAGATTATCCAAATATAGGTATCAAATCACAAACAAACTTAAATGAATACACCCCACAATTGCCAGCTTGGGTGTTTTTTGGAATGTATTTGCCTTTTCTCCTTGGAATGCACAATTCTTATAGCTAGGTTTTCGGATATTGGCGGGAAGTAACTCAGCCACAATTGCATATATAAACCAGCCATAAAAGAAAAGTAACTCAGACACAACATAAATTAAAACTCAGCCACAAACTCGAAAAACTCAGTAGAGAAGAAGATTTCATAGAAACACGTCGACGACGATTTCAGACTCGAAAAAAAACTCTAAGCAAAGCATCGAAACATACCAGAGAAGATGATTACGGAGAATCGCGGAGACAACGATTTGGGAGAAGACGCTTGCGGAGACGATTTCAGAGAAGACGATTTCGGAGAATACGCTTGCGGAGAAGACGCTTGCCGAGAAGAATTGCAGAGAATACAATTTCGAAAGCGGTTAGGGTTTACTCGAAGAACACGATTTCAGTGAAGTTGACGTAAAACGTCGTTTGATTATCTCGTGGTTTATGATCATTAATGACATGGGAGGGTTAACAGTGATGTGGATTAGTTATTAATGATATAGATTTTCTTAATTTTTTAAATCATAAATAATCATAACTAAAAAAAATTAACCAAGAGTCTTAATTGTAATTACTAGGGGTATACAAACATTCTAGTAATTTTTAAAAGATGTATGTTATTATAGTCATATCCCAACTTTTCTATAACATTCTAGTAATTTTCTCTTGAATATATACATAAACTAAAACGTATATTACTCTATAATAGGTATAAAATTAGGTCTTGATTATTATTTTTTTGACGACGAAAGGCTATTCTATTACTCAAGCTTGAGGTGGTTTGGGTAACCAGACCGGAATAGAACAACGAACAAAATGAAGTTCTCTATGAAAAGATCTAGCCGTTCTAGCTAGTAAATCTGAAATCCGATTATGCGCTCGTGGAACATGAGAAATCTTGAAGTCTGGGAAACATATCTTCAGCGTCTCAATCCTCTCTAATTCTGTTGCGAAGCTTGGCCAAGCATGTGGTTCCTTAATCATGGCAATCAAATCCTTGCAGTCTATTCCAAATCTCTGACATGTTGAGTATTGCAGCATACTCTCCATCGCCCATGTTAGTGCTTCAACTTCTGAGTGCAGAGCGGACTCTCGCCTAACAAAGTTCCGTGTTCCCATAAGTTGAACCTTTCCCAAGATATCCATCCAAACCCAACCACATCCGCTAAACTGTGCAGTAGCTGTCTATGATCTGTCTATCATGCATATATTATCCAAGTTTAAGACTTGAGGCTCTTCACCGCACATGTAAAAAATTTGTTAACTAGTTACTGGATTTTATAACACCAAATATTTGGTTTTGTAAATCGGGTATAAAGATAAGTAACCACATCATATGACATCGTTGAGCTATTTCTTTTAACTTATAAAAACACAACTCGTTGATTCTATTGTTTCTAAACCATGCTATTTAATTAATTTTATGTCACAATATATATAATATATCATTTTATTCTATAAAGATCCTAAACCATTATAGCTGGTTAGTACTAAGCTGCCTTTCAATAATCGAGATTATACAGATTCACTTTGTTTAACGTGATATGCACCCAGTAGCGGCCCTGACAAGAAGCGTACCAACCACCAGCTTCCAACCCACTCAAAAAACTCGAAAAAAATCAGCCTTTTTTAGAATAAATCATCGGTATATATGTTATTTTAGTAACACGTATATATAATAGGGCAAGTTTTGGAAAAATTGCTTGTGGTCATTGCTGTGTGAAACAATAGAAAAAGGAGAGAACTTTACTGAACTTTTACTTATTTTTGTGATACCATAATGAAAGAGATTACATCGGTTTATATACGCTCCAAGGAACAATATAGATCCCTGGCTCTTCTTATCACAGACAGCTGTAAAGGTAAAGTAGTCAAGGGACTAAAGATAAGAACAGCTCAAATCTGTTTTGGAGAGGCAAACTGTAAACCTCCTTACGCTTGAGCTTTCTGTCTTCATAATCAGACCGTTGGAGAGGATACTTGGAGTGAGGGAGATTCTTCGATATAGGCTTGAGCAGACTTGTAGCTAGTTGGACCTCGTGTGTCTTTCGGCCCAATAGCTCTGTATCTCTATCATTCCCCCTCAAACTCGAGGTGGGAGGAGTCCCAACGCCGAGTTTGTCACGCAGCTCCATGAAGGCACGGCGAGGTAGAGACTTAGTGAAAATGTCGGCAATCTGTAGCGTAGCAGGAATGTGTCGAGTCTCAATCAGTCCCAATGCAACTTGCTCACGGATGTAGTGGAAATCCGTGTCAAAGTGCATGGACCACTTGTGCATTGCAGGATTTGCACTTAAGTAGACCGCCAAGAGATTATCACAAAGCAACATAGTAGAGTGAGGCGGACGAATCCCAATATCACGAAGGAGAAACGACATCCAAGCAATTTCTTGAGCCGTGGCCCCTAAGGCTCTGTACTCTGCTTCAGCCGAAGATCGAGACACCGTTGCCTGTCGCTTAGCTGACCAGGAGATTAAGTTTGGACCAAGCAACGTGCAAAAACCAGTCGTGGATCTTCTCGTCTCTTTGCAGCCAGCCCAATCACTATCACAAAATGCTGACAAGATGCTGAGTGCCTTTAATGTATCTAAGAATTCTCTTGAGGAACCCAAAGTCTGCAACAGTCAGAGCATGCATCCTCTAGCACACGAAACTAACAGCATACTGAATATCACGACGTGTGATGGTAAGATACTGAAGCTTCCCAGCCACACTTCGAAAGTAAGTCGGTTCCTCAAATAGAGGAGAGTCATCGAACTCAGGACTCAAGGGAAGAGGAGTAGCCATGGGATTACATTCTGACATCGCTGTTTGTTGAAGAATGTCTTTGACATACGCAGCTTGATGTAAAAACATACCGCCATCATATGAAGTAATCTCTATACCGAGAAAGTAGCTAGGCGGGCCTAGATCCTTCATTGGAAAGCGTTTATTTAATGATGCAATCAAAGTTTTCAAGAGCTGCTCATCACTACCCGTTAGAAGTATGTCGTCCATATAGAGAAGCAGCACCAGTGTCTTCTGATCCTTATGAAATGTAAACAGAGACGGGTCTGACTTGCTGCAGAGGAAACCAAAGTCTATCAGAAACTCACTAAACGTGTCAAACCACGCCCGAGGGGCCTGCTTCAGGCCATACAAGGCTTTGGTAAGTGTGCAGACATGATTCGGCTTGCTAGGATCTTCAAACCCCGGCGGTTGATACATAAACACTGGCTCCTTCAGGTCTCCATGTAAGAAAGCACTAGAGACATCGAGTTGCCTTATAGGCCACCCTTTTGCAGTGGCTATGTTGAGAACCAGCCGAATTGTGGCTGTCCTTACTACAGGGCTGAACGTCTCCAAGTAGTCTAAGCCTTCCTCTTGTTCATACCCTTTCGTCACCAATCTAGCCTTGAGCTCCTTTACCGATCCATCAGGATTAAACTTAATAGTGAACACCCATCTGCTGCTAAGAATGTTCATCTCTGCAGTTGCAGGAACAAGGCTCCAAGTATCTAACATATGTATGTTTGTCATTTCCTTGCAGACAGCGTCGTTCCAGCCAGGATGAGCCATTGCCTCTTTGATATTTTTAGGAATTGCAGGGACGAACTTCGAAGTAATTAGAGCATAGCGAGTATTTGGTTTCTGTATTCCAGATTTGGCTCGCCTGCGCATAGGGTGCACATTTTCTTGGACTACTGCAGGCTCTTCATGTACAACGTCGTCGACTTCTTGATGATCAGAGTGGACATTGGGCTCCTGAGGAAGCAATGGTTGTTCTTCTGCTATAACCAGGGGAGTAGGAACTGGTGGTGTAGTAGGTGGAGGAGGTGGTAAAATACGAACACAACTCTGATCTTGAGTTGAAACCGGAGGATGTGTTGCTTGCTGCCAGGCTTTCAACAGAGTTGTTTCATAGCAAGGGACCAGCGCCTTGTATTTTTCTTTAAATGGGAACTTTTCTTCATCAAAAACAATGTGACGAGAGATGTACACTCTTCCTGTAGGTTGATAGAGGCATCTGTAGCCTTTGTGATGAGGGCTATATCCGAGAAAAACACACTGCAACGACCTTGGTTCCAACTTGTGATCAGCAACAGGACGAAGATACGGATAACAAGCTGAACCAATGAGTCGGAGATGAGAGTAATCTGGCTTTTTCTGGAGCAGTTTTTCAATCGGAGAGGCTTTCTCTTTAGTCAAATCAGGTAGTAGATTGCCAGTGTAGGATGCTGTATAGAAGGTCTCCACCCAAAAATGAAGTGGTAAATGGCTATGAAACATCATAGCTAGACCCAACTCAGTGAGATAGCGATGCTTTCTTTCTGATATCACATTCTGTTCTGGGGTATAAGGGCAAGAGATACGATGCTGAATGCCATTCTGACACAGATGTTCTTTGAATCTGTTGCTCATAAACTCACCTCCTCCATCCGATTGGAACATTTTAATTTTTCTGTTAAGTTGATTCTCTACTTGCTTTTGAAAACCAACAAACACTGACATGAACTCTTGTTTATTTTTCAGTGGATAAAACCAAGTGTATCTCGAGTATTCATCCACAAAGACTACGTAATACCGGAACCCCTGATTAGATGCAACAGGTGAGGGTCCCCAGAGGTCACTATGGACACAATATAAAGGAGCAGAAACAGAAGAACAAGAAGAAGAAAAATGAAGACGACTACTCTTTCCCATCTGGCAAGACTCACACACGGGAGAAGTTCTGCTCTTATAAACTTGAATTTCCTTGCTGGCTTGAAGATGCTGAAGAATCCTGAGATTTGAATGCCCAAGACGGTGATGCCACACTGCTTCAGACGCAACAACATGGCAAGTAGAATAGAAGGCTTCAAACTCAACACTATTCAGCACATGTAACCCCTTATCTCGAGAACCCTTTGACACCACTTTCTGAGTTTCAAGGTCAATCACATACACATTATCACGAGAAAAGAATACTGCACATGGGTAATCATCACATAGCTTAGAAACCGAGAGCAGAGATTTCTTAATAGTAGGACAAACCAGCACATCAGTAAGAGGGATTGTACCTTCAGGAGAAGTGATGTTTGTGGCTCCAACATGAGTAATGGGAAGATAAGCACCATCCCCGAACATAAACGCATCAGTACCTTCATATGGGTGAGATGATTGAAGGTTCTGTGTGCTGGGGGTGACATGAGTGGTTGCACCAGAATCGGGGTACCATTCTTTCCCATTTTCATCAATGAGCTTCAAAGCAGAGAAGGCCTCAGCACTCTGATATGTGTTATCGAAGCGGTTGTAACATTTCAGTGCCGTGTGACTCACTTGACCACAGATCTGACATGTTGGCCTCACACCAGAGTTAGTTGCTTGAGTCTGATGATGCGTAAAGCCTCTTCCTCTGGTTGAGTATCCACCACGACCTCTGTAGTAACTCGAGCGACCACGTCCTCTCTGCTGAGGGTTGTAACTAGGAGCAGCTGGCTTTTCTCCTTGAGAAGGGTGGGTTTGATGAGTGTTGAATGCTAGGTTAGGAGCCACTGTAGAGTTGTCTTCATACGATTGGAGTTTAGATGCGAACGCCTGAACTTCAGAGACAACATCATTGAAAGAGGGTTGGGGAAACTTAGTGAGAGAGCTCTGAATGACGGTTGTGATAGGATCATACTCGTGACTAAGGCCATTGAGAAACCCAAATATCTTCATGGATTCTTTTATCGGCTTCCTAATAGAGCTGAGAGCATCACAAAGCATCTTAAACTCACGGCTGTAGACAGCTAAGGTCTTGCCTTTGTTTGTCAAGAGCTGAAGGTTTCGGCGCAGAGTGAACTCACGAGACAAAGAACTCTTGTTGAAGTTTTCTGCAAGACACATCCAGATTTCCCTTGACGTAGTGAGGTTATGAACATACCCCAAGACTTCTTCCGACAACGTACCAAACAACCACGAACGAACTAGCTGGTCCAAACAGAACCATGACTCATACATCGGATTTGGGGTCAATGTTAACTTCGTCTCTGACCTCCGTGACAGTAGGTGCAGGAGCTGTGACACTGCCATTGACGAAGCCGATAAGCTTCTGGCTGGAAAGTAACGACTCCATCTGCGTTTTCCAGAGTAAGTAGTTTCCATCGTTCAGCTCGAGCATAACAGAGCTGAGGATGTGAACGTTACTCGGAAACGGGTAAGTAGCGGCCATTCTTCACCTGTTAAGGTATTGATGGCTCTGATACCATGTGAAACAATAGAAAAAGGAGAGAACGTTACTGAACTTTTACTTATTTTCGTGATACCATAATGAAAGAGAGTACATCGGTTTATATACACTCCAAGGAACAATCTAGATCCTTGGCTCTTCTTATCACAGACAGTTGTAAAGGTAAAGCAGTCAAGGGACTAAAGATAAGAATAGCTCAAATCTGTTTTGGAGAGGCAAGCTGTAAACCTCCGTACGCTTGAGCTTTCTGTCTCCATAGTCAGATCGTTGGAGAGGATACTTGGAGTGAGGGAGAGTCTTCGATATAGGCTTGAGCAGACTTGTAGCTAGTTGGGCCTCGTGTGTCTTTCGGCCCAATAGCTCTGTATCTCTATCAATTGCCATGTCAGGACCGGCACTGTATGCACCTATCGTTGTCTAACGTGAGACGCACCTGTTTTGATTAATGTGAGACGCACATTTTGCTGACGTGTTCTGAGATAAACATTTTTTTTGTCTAAGAGACCCACATGTTGAAAGTGACAAAAAAAAGAAGATATTAAAGAACATAAAAAGTCGTGAAATTATTATAAACACAGAAATTTGTAGGTTGAAATATTTTTTGTAAGAAATGTTTTCAGGAATATTTTTTAAAGTTCTTCATATTAGACTTTTACGTAAAAAAAACTTTTACAAAACTTGTATAATACTATCGTAGTATTTGGTTTTATAATCAAAAGATTTTTTAATAAATCAAAAGATTTTTTTATAAATCAAAAGATTTTTTTTGGATAATACGTAAGTGTCCGGGGAACAAGATCCAACCGTAATTCTCTAGAGTCTTATGCACTGATGTCTAGTAAACCCGATTGGTCACAATGGAAATTAAATATTTACTGCGCTTAACCATACAAATGACTATATCTGAGATGATAGATGTTGCATCCAAGATACTTAACATTTTTCTAAATTTGTTGTACCACTCGACCACACTTGTACTGTGTTATAAACCATTAGATTCAATTAATATGTTTCGATTTAGAACAAACCGAATTAAACAAACCATCTTAATTTATTTTTTTAATGTTGTTAAAAATAATAATATATTTAATGAATGAATCGTAAATCTTAAAAATTAATAAACCCACTTATGTAATCAGTAAAAAGATCATTTATATATTTAATCTTTGAAACCTAATTTCTATCATTAGAAAGTTTAAAAATTAAATCTTAACTTATAAATCATTTTTAGGAACAAACTATTGTTTAAAAAAATATAATAATACAAATATTACTTTAAAAAGATTACCAGAATTTTGTGAAATGTTAACAAAATGATGACTAAACAAAATTTATAATAATACTATATATTATACAAAAAAAAACAGTTTTACGTTTTATACTATTTGATTTATAGAACATATCAAAATTGTAGATATCATGAAATCATTATATATAGAATGTTCATTAATATCGCATATGTTACAGATAATTGATCTTTACATGTACAAAAATTAGAAATTATATGATCATATCCCCTATATATATTAATTGAAGATCTTTTTAAAAGATGTAACATCAACTTTGTACTAATTAAATTATAGACTCGGTGATGTGTCAATCTATTATGTCTTATTTTTGCTGATGTGGCAGCATTAGAAAGAGTTAAACTAAACCTTAGTAGGGGTTATTGGTTCTACTATTTTAATGGATTTAGAAATCCTTCTAGGATTTAGTAAATCCATTGATTTTTAAATCAAATAGATAGATTTAGGAATCAATGATACAGAATTCAAAATCAAAATAAGTGGATTATTAAAATCTATCAAATGGATTTGCAATAAATTCAGTTTTATAATAAAACAAAGTATATAAAAACTAAAAACATATGTTTTTCATACATCATACATTATTTTTATAATATAAAATATCTCCACATATTTGTTGCTATTGTAGCTCTCACTTGATTAGCATGTTCTCTTTGCTGATCTTGAGTTACAAGAATTTCTTCATCATTGCTATTAAGTTCTTCAAGATCTTCTTCATTATTAGAGTCTTGTTCTTCAGGAAAATTATCTGTCCGACAGAACTTCCGAAGAAAATTATGTAATCCAGCACACGCAAGCACAATCTCCGTTTGTGTCTTATAAGGAAAAGGAGGTGCAGATTTAAAAATTAGAAATCGAGATTTGAATATACCAAAAATTCTCTCGATAACATTCCTCAAGGAAGCATGGCGATGATTAAACAACTCTTTGTCATTTTGAGGAGTAGAATCTTGACCAGAAAACTCTTTTAGATGGTATCGAACACCTCGATATGGAGCTAAGAAGTTCCGGCGATTTGCAAAACCGCAATCAACTAGATAAAATTTTCCTGATATTAAACAATAAAATAGTTAATTATCAGGAAAAAATATGTATGATTTACAATATATATTTATATATATATGTACCTTCAGGAACTGGTAGTCGATTAGTGTTTCTTGTTAAAGCATCATTTAATATTTTTGAATCATGAGCTGAACCTTCCCATCCACTAAGCACGTATATGAATTCAAGATCAAAATTACATGCAGCCAACACATTTTGTGATATATCACCTTTTCTGTTGCGGAAAGCAGCTGCATCTTTTTTTTGTACCATTGCAAATATATGTGTACCATCGATAGCTCCAACACAATCCTAACATAGAGTAAGATTATGTTTTATAGACAATAATAACTAAATCATGGTTAGAATAATAAACATAATGTACCTTAAAGTAAGGATAAAACCTTGTACTTTCTTTAATCTTCTGAGGTGTTCCAGGTCCAGCGGTAGCCATAAAGTTTGGTGAAATTTGGTTTAAAGCTCGCAAAACTTTGTGAAAATTTTCACTTATAGCAAACTTGGATCTCTTAAAAGTATCTCTTGTATAGCAATACCTCGAATTTTGACCAACAACTAAAAGAAAAGATGCAACCATTTCTTCAAGGCTGATATATCTTGTATCAGTTAAACATGTCTTCTCTCTAAGAAGATTGCATAACTTCAAAAAAATATTTGGATACATCCGGTATAACTCTCTAAAATGAAGAGGATCTTCTTTTAGCACATTTTCTATATAATCTTGACCAGCTTTTGTGATTGGGCGTCGTATGGGACGTTCAATTTGTAACTGAAGTTCTCGTTGTCGCTTCTTCAAACACATCATCTGACACAGAATTAAGAGCAAGAATAAAATAATATGGGCATCAAACTCATCATCTTCATACGACAAATATGACTCCTTTTCTTCTGATGCTTGCTGCCCAAGAAATTCTGAATTCATGTTTGATAATATTTTGACAAAAGAGCTTAGAACCTATCAAACAAGCACGAGAATTTTATTAATTATTTGATGGTTTACTCTTTTTATTTTTTAAATAAGCAAATTAAATCATTATTTATATAAATTTTACATTTTTAGTTACTAATTTTTCTTCAATTTCACAATTCTCATTTTTATATTTATGTAAACTTTACATTCAATAAAAGTAAATGGATATGTAAAAAGAGAAAACACTAATATGAAAATATTGATGTGCTAAATATAAAGTTTACTTTTTAATTGTATGTAAATTTTACATAAATATAAAAATGACAATTGTGCAATCGAAGAAAACTGTATTGCATACAAAGTGCAAATCTCAAATTTTTACATATTTACATATACTTTACATTCAATAAAAAGTAATAAAATATGTAAAGAAAACAAAAAATGAGAACACTATTCTAATTTTTTTTTTCTGTGGTCTGTATGCAAAACACATGTGCTTAGTGCATCGTAATATGTTTGTATGAAAGACACATGTAGTCAAAATGCAACTCATAGTATTGTTGATGGCGATTCATAGTTTTATGTGTGCATGTATCGAACTAAAACAAAGGATAGCAACACAAATTTTATTATAAAAACCATGTAATTAAATGCAGAAAAAACAGTAAATAAAATCCAACATCAATGAATAATAAAATAAATAAAAACCACATATAAGTAATATCTCAAATCAAAATTATAGCATATTATGCTTAATCCATCCGGAACGTTCATCAACAGACATGCTAATGAATACGTCTTTCATTCCCACATGATTGATCAATTTGACGGCATCAAAATGTACATGATCTTCCAAATCAGAAACTTCTTTGATTGCTTCCCATAGATTATTTTTCTTTTTCTCTGTTTCTCTTTACTCAGCTTCTTGTTTTTGTCTTGCCTCTCTTTCTTCTATCAAATTGAAGAGCTTATGAGTGATTGTTGTCAAAGCATTCATCTTGTTAGCTTCTTCTACACCTTCTTTATGAGTGAACAGATCATCAGCTTTGTTAAGAGGACTAGTTTTTTGTCTCTTTCTTAAGGGAAGCTTATCCAAAGTATCGTCTGTAGGGCTGCAAAAAAAAAGATGATTGCGATTCATTGTTTTGATGGACATCAAAAGAAAACTCTTCACCACAATTTGTTTGTTCCCTTTCTGTTTCTGCAACTCTAACTGTTTGTGCATCAGTAGTTTCACCCAAACCAATAGCATTCGTACCAGTTGCTATATTCTTATCAAATATAATTTTGAGATCATCAAATTCTTCAAAGGTTTCATCACGAAATTTCTTGAAGCCTGGATGTGCCTAAAATACAAAAAAAATATTAACATAATGAAAATATATATAATAATATGGTCTTATGAATTTTTACCTTTAGATATTCAGTCCAGACTTCTTTTGGAGCCGTAAACCTTTTTGTGGTTGAATCCCATCCAAATCCAGAACTAAAACGAAGAAGTTCAGCCGCGTTAAGATATTTTGTTTTCAAGATCTTCATTCTGTTTGAGTAGTGTTGATAAGTTTTGTTGCATCCATACATGCGATTCAGAGTAGATAGAATTCGTCTCTCCACCGTAAATTTGCTGAATGTACCATTACTGTCACGCAAACCCGAAGCAACAGCATCTAAAAGTAAACTTATCAAAGTTTTATTTTCTTCAGGACTCCATTGAACATAAGAACCTTTTGCTCGTTCTTGTGATGGTTCTTGTGTTTCTTGATGTGATTCTCCCATTGATGTCTCTGGTTTTAAGAGTTTATGTGTTTGTGTTTTATAAAATTCTGTGTGTATAACGAAGATTGTATAGAAATCATGGCACACGTAGTAGTATAGAAACTGGAAAATCGATAAAGAAACTATAAAAAATGGAAAATCAGAAAACATATAACTTTTTCAAAAGAAACATGTATATACACACACACGATATATTCCAAAAAAATGGAAGTTGGTGTCGATACAATATTGCATGAAGAAAGTGCTTATGGTTTATTTGGAAAATTTGTTTATACGTGAGATATTGACATTTTTTGTTGGAATAAGATTAATCCATTCAAAATATCAAGGTATACCTCAATATTTGTTTCTTTGTATTTTACTCTTTAAAACACTTATAAATCTATTCAAATCCAAATTCAAATCAAATGCTTAATCAAATCCTTATTATTGAATAACACCTAATTTTAAAATTTATTTTAAAATCATAGAACCAATAACAGTGGATTTGAATATAGATTTTAAAATCATGGAACCAATAACACTGGATTTGGCTTGGATTTTCAAATCCATTAAAATGTACAAACCAATAACACCTCCTTAGTCTAATATTATTAATCTCTAAGAATGTAAATTTACGGACCTAATAATTGACATATTAATATAGTGGTTCTGGCATAGTCTATGTTATGTTGAATTCTTAACAGCTACTAAAAAAAGATTATACTGACGCTTTCGATAATTATACAAAGGTTCTTGATCAATGTTCATAGCAAGTTGTCTATGTTTTAAAGGGGATGTGATTCAATCGTGTATCTGTGCAAAAGAGTTGTTTAAAAGATGGTATTGGCCATGTCGATAACTTTTAAAGGTTCATTATCATTGTTCATACCAATTTGTCTAAGTTTTGTTTATAATGTTCTTTAGTTATGTATATGTTTTTCATAGATCTTAAACCGACACACTAGTGTATTGAATAATAAATGACACGAAGTCACGAATTTAAAGAAAAATAGAAGACAGACAGACAGTGTCGAATGTGATTAATTCTAATATAGCATTGGACAGAGTGATATTTCAGTCTAATTCAAACAACAAACTTAATAGTTTCTGGAAAACATAAAGCATATACGGTCAGGCTATTAGTGATTTTGGTTAAGAGGTAATTTAATTTTAATTCAGCCTAACCACAATTAATCTATCAGTTTCGTGTATATTTGAACGAGGAGTTGACAAAAAAAAATCTTTTATAATGTGATACACTCATAAAGAATAAGTGGAATTTAGGTAACTAAAATTTATGTCTTTATATTAACAGAAATAGCTAAATGCACATAGCTCAATGAAAAAATATTCATATCGAATATATATGGTTGATTCACAATTTATTCATGTGATAAATAAGGGAATTTATAGTTAAGACAAAATTACTTTGTCAACAAGTTATCAATTGCCAAAAAAAATTAGGTAATTAAAGAAACCGATATTAATTGTATGTCGTTGTAGTTAATGAGAATCAAGCCTTCACGTTAGCCTAACTAAGTTCCTATATAATGAGTTGCACTCTCTCGATACCACCTTCCTCTCATCTATACAGGAACTCTCCAAGTTTGTTAACCAGTTTTTGGCGTTGAGTTATTGCAGCAGTGACTTGGTTAAGTTGATCCATGGATCGGTTTGTAAACGATAAGTGTCATTACAGCATCTTACTCGGTTCTGCCATTTGACAAAGCTGTTAGAGATCAGTAATAATAAGATGCACAAGTACATGTAACTGCTTAATATGTAATTTTGATTGAAGTTCCCAAAGATTAGCAAAAACTAAATAAAACAATATCTATTTTCTGACCAAACGGTAAAACAACAAAATTTGATCGAACCAAAGTTGTGACTATAAAATTTAATAAAAGTTAACCGATCGATTATAGTTCTTCAAATTAAAACAGGTTTATCTTCAACCTATAATAGAAGGTCCTACCGAGATTTTGGTTGTATCTCAGTTGGTTCATTCGCCCTATCATTATATGGAATGTCTAAGATTTTTTTTTTTTTTTGGAATGTCTAAGATTTATTTACTTTATATTACTTATATTAAAAACTGCAAGAATCCCCTATTTAAATACAGTAACCAAAATGCAAACTTAATTTTATTCAACCTCCTCCGAAATCTCTATAATATTATTTGAGAAATCAGTTTCTTACGTATCGCGTTCACGTTAATTCTTATGATGATTATTTACAGAGGTACCCTTAATGAATTAAAATATTGAATTTCAATATTATTATTAATTTTTTATTTAGTTTCCTTTTTTCCAAATTAACATAAATAATAAAAAGGAAAAATTTATAAATTAAGTTCAAAAACGAATTTAAAAACGAAAGTATATGTATATATATAATATGATTTCATTAAAAAAGAAAGTTCACAAAATAATAATATTCTGTGCAAAAAATATTTTTTACATAACAAAATTATACTTTCAAAGTAATAAATACTTTCTTTATATCTATATTTTTGCTTAGATGAAAACAAAAATATATAATTATATAATGTGATTTCATAAAAAAAGTTCAGAAAGATAATCTTGATATTAATAAAAATAAATATTATTCCTTTAAAACATACTTTATACAATATAAAATATATATTTTCAAAGTAATAGAAATATTTTCTTTATATATATTTTTAGATGATTACATAAAATAATAAATAACAAAAACCAATATATGTTTAACTGACTAAAAATAGTTTACAATTATTATTATTGAAATTTTTTTTCATAATCTTTAGCTGAATATAATATCTTACAATTACAGAAAATACCTATAAATTATATTTTACTTATATAGTATGATTTACTAAAACAATAACATTTTAGTGTTTATTTTTAAAAAACATGAAAATTGGAACCTAAAAACATTTTCTTATGATAAGCATTTGATCAAATAATTACAAAATCTTTTTAATGAGGTATATATATATATATATATTATATTTTCATTATTAAAAAATATTTTTTCATAATACTTAGTTTCTTTTTAGTTTTATGTTTGTGCCCATAATCAAATACTCAAGTGAATTTGAATTCTCATTTTTAAAATTGCTTAAAATATTTTTCAGTTTACCTTTCAATAAATCTAAGACATACAAGTAATAATTCTTATGAGCTATCCTTATGTATGTAATTTCCTATTGATCACCTCTTTATTTTCTAATATATATATGTTTTAAAAATCAAGATATAATTTTGATAAATATTATGAAAATACATGCACATCTATACAAGAAATAAAACTAATTTAATTTGACTTAATTAGAATAAAAAATAATAATACATGAATTTAAATTTGAAAGAATATATGTGACTCAATATACTCACAACATGAGTGACTCGACTAATCCAACTTATATCCAAAATCAAATATCCAACTACAAAAAGAAAATATAATTTTACAGAAACTATTTATTTTTATACATATAAATTGCAGGAAGACTCAAATACATATTAATAAATAAAATTAAATATTAAATAATTGTTACATTATAGTTTTATATATATGCATGAGACTTCAAAATATTATCATTATATTCATTTATGTAATTTTGAATCAAAGAATTCAGTTTATTTTTTATTTAATTCTAAACACAATATATATTACGTTATACATAATCTTACTATGTATTTACATATGTAAGAAAAATAACCAATCTAAATGCAAATAAGAATTTAATCAAAATTAAATATATTTAAAATAAAATGTTAATTGTTGAATTTGAAGAAATATTTTCAATCCAATATACCCAAGCGATAAACAAATCAATCGATTCTTGATCAAAAAAACAACCAAACCGACTAGAGATAACATATCCAAAATCACATGTCTAATTAAAATAAATAATACTATTAATATAAATTATACATATAAATATAAATTGATTTAAAACCAACAGTAAATATCAATTGATTATAATAAAATTGACTTTATAAAAATTTATATCCGTGCATGAGCACGAGAGAATCACCTAGTAGTAAGTAATATATAATCGAGAAATCTCTGTTGCTGTTTTTATCTGCCCCTGTATCAAATTTTTTAAACATAATATTACGTTTTGGAACAGAAGAAGAGAACTTTACCGCTGTCAATCTCCCTCTGTGGTGGGCCGTGCTCGTCACCGCCGCTACGTGAGGGAGGATCTCCTCTGGCTCTTTAGTTTAAGCTAAGTTTTATTTGGTTTTGTCTTGTTGGGTGAGGGTTTCATTCTCTGTCCGTCTTTTGTGGTTGGTTCGATTCTTGGATCCCTTTAGTATCTGTCGATTGGGTGAGCTGGTTTAGGAGAGTCCTCTGTGGTGGTAGCTGGTGCTTAATTTTCCTGATTCTCTTGCTCCCCTTTGGTCTTTGTCTAGTCTGTGTTTTGTGCTTGGAGTGTGGTTCCTGCTCTCTTGCTTGTTTCAGGTGGAGTTTGGGTTTGGAGAGTTGGCTTCAGTGATGAGTCTGGCGCCTGTATGTCAGGTCGAGGACCTGTTGACGGTGCGGCATAGCTACTGGGGCACTGAGGTGCCTTCGCTGACGTCGTCTTTGGACTTTCTTCAGCTCTAGTTCCTTTACTTCTCATCGTTTCTGCAAAGAGTTTTGGTTCTCGGTTGAGCCGTTGTGTCGACTTGGTGTTTCAGAGTGCGCTTTCAAGTGCCTTTATCCCGAGCTTGGTTTCATGTCTCCTGTGTTGTTTCTTCAGATGGTGCTTTCAAGTTTATGGCTTGCTCAATTGTTTCGAGTTTGTTTCTTTGAGTTTTTTTCTGCAACGGTGAAGCGTCCCGAGGATACTTTGGTTGCTACTGGCTTCTCTCCGGTGGAAAGGTCTGCTTTGAGATGTGTCGTATGTGGGAACCGAAATTCGCACTGTCGATTTTAATGAATAAGATTACGGAGGAAAGCCAAGTTAACTTAACCTTCCCTGAAGGTCCCGGATATCTGCTGGGCCACACACGACACAATCAATGCGAATTTAAGTTGTAAAATAAAAATCGTAAAAATAGAGCGAAAGAGATCTTATTTCTGAATTCTCGTTTGAGCGTGAACAACAGGTAAAGAAATCGACTACAATAGCTGTCGAAAAAGTCCGCTAGTCCGGCCGCCTAAATCTAACCTAGTTGAGTCGTAGCTCGCTAGTGAAAACAGAAAAGAAATGCTGAATTTGCTTTAAGTGCTAAAGTGCTCTGGAAATTTTGTGATGATTTGTTCCTTGCCCAAAGCTCTCCTTATATACTCCTCTTAAGACGGTCTATCTTCCTTTGGGCTGAATTGGGCTTTTTCCATTTTCGTCCGTCTTCGTGTTTATCGGGAAACTTGACCTTTATCTTCGGAAAACTTGACATTTGTCTTTTGGAAACTTGACATTTATCTCTTATGTGAGGATAAGGATAAACCGTCATAGTTATCCTTCCTTTTCGGAAAATCGTAAGTGGGCCGTTTTGGTCATGTCGGGCTTTTTAGGCATTTTTACGGTTTTTCGAGAAAATAGTCTTCGAAGGTTTCGGCATTTCCGAAGGAATCCCAATTCCTCGTATAGTCGAGATGATTGGTGTTTAGAATAACCGTGATCGTTTAATACGATGAATCGAAATCCATTAATCATTCGAACCTTTTATGGTCTTCCGAGATTTCTCGAGTATCGGGATCGAGATGGACTTTGATTCGTAGACTTTCCGTCTTCGAGGGTTTGAGTAATGAGGCTTCGAACTTAGATTTTAGAATATGAACTTTGTTAATCAATCGAGAAGGCTTTGCGGAAGAATCGCCTTGCTTCGAACAATCCAAACATGGGTTTAAGGGACCAAGATGTTGCCGCGTTCGAGATCACGACGACTGCACGGACGGGCGCCAGGATCCTTACGCCCGGCGCCAGACGGAGACGACGGGCTTGCCGCCGGCGCCAGACGGAGAGGACGAGCCTGCCGCCGGCGCCAGACGGAGAGGACGAGCCTGCCGCCGGCGCCAGGCGCGGCGCTGTCGGTTCGCCGCCGGCGCCAGGCACCTGCCGCCCGTGCCGTGTCAGCGTCCGCCTATGCGGCTGTTGCTCGCCTTCGTCGATCCCCGGGGCTCACGATCCGTTCTTGCCTTCCCGTAAGTTCATCGAGTGACGACCCGTTTTTCGGTTTCGATCGTCACTTAGTCTTCTTCCGAGGACTTTTGGGTGATGATTTCGTCGTTGACCGATTTTGACCCCAACATCGTACTTCATCTTGCTGTGTGGTTTGGTGGGTGGACCTGTTTCTGTTCTTTGGTTTGGTTGTCAAGCTCTCATGTGTTTGTGGTCTGTTGCCCATCCTCGTTTTGTTGGGCTGTCTCCTCGTAAGCATCCGGTGGTTCTAATGGTCATGGTTACTATCTCTTCTGTCCTCTCTTTTGAGCTATCAGTACTGTGGGTTTTTGAGTCTCGATCTTTACCTTGGTTTGTTTGTTTATGTGCCCCTGTGTGGGTTTAAGGGTCCCTTCTTATGGGTTTTAGTTTCCCTTCTTATGGGATATAGTTGCCGATGATATCTTCTTCTTCCTTCAGCTTCTGTAATAGTCTTTGTATGGCTTTTTGTTGATCTAATATAATTCAATTTGGGAAAAAAATATTACGTTTTGTAATGTATTTATGATTTTGTATTGTCGTTTAGGGCTGGGCATTTTATTCATTAAATTTGATTCGATTCGTTATTCGTTTCGATTCGATCCGAAAAATCTGAATATCCGCAAGTCTTCAAAACAAAGCAAATATTAAAAATCACTATCCGTTAAAAACGAAGCAAATCACAAATACTAAAAAAATTAGAGACGAATATCCGATCCGCTCCGACTTTTATATAAATAGTTATGTATCTATAGTTAAATAGAGTTTTTAATGTATAATCTTATATAATTTTATTTATAAAATTACTTATAAAATATAATATGAAGAAAATAATTATAAGATCTTTATAAAAAAATACAATTCTTCTTAAACATTTAATTTATAAGATTTTTTTATGAATTTTAAATAAACAGTTTAATTAATGTTTTACTTTATCTTTTATAAGAACAAATTTGTATAATATTTTCAGATTTACTTGTATTAAACATAGTGGAAAAGGTATCCGTAAATATTCGTGAATATTCGCAAATATCCATAAATTTTCCGGATATCCGTAAAACCGAATATCCGTATTTTTCCAAAGCAAAGCAAATCGGAAAATCAGATATCCGTGAAGTCCGAAGCAAATCACAAATACTGAAAAATACGGTAATATTCGATTCGTGCCCACCCCCTAATGTCGTTAGACAGAAAATGAATTTTGAATTGGTCGAAACTCGAAAGTCATCTCAACTTGATTTGTAAGAATAAAATATATTTTCTAGGCTTCTAGCCTTCGTTGGTACATTCAGTAAGGTCTTTCGAATATGATTTTCTGTCTAAAAGACAAGGTAAAAGAGCCAAAAATCATTATATGTTTTACACAAAAATTTATACTATTATTAGATTAACCTAATTTTTAGTATTCTTTTTTTAAAAAATTTCCATCTTATGTAAAACATTGTGAACAATCAATATTATTAATTATATAAAAAATAAGTTATATTTAATCGGTCAGCACATAAAATAATCACACACTAAATTGAAATCTTTGCAATATTTGTGTTAAAGATCATAATATTTTATTAGTAATTTGCCAGCCTAATACCAACTCTAAAAAGTTTTGTAGTTAACTATGTATTACATTGTTTTGTCTGAGTATGACAGTCTAAATTTTTTTTTTTAATATAGAAAAAACTAAATTCTGCTCATTTTCCATCAGTCAAACATTAAAACAATGAAAGGAGTTATGAATCGTGTCCAAAAAATGCTAAGTTTTAATCATATATTCTATTACAATTGTTTCCGCTCCAACGTTATAAACACTGCAAAATTACAAAGACATAGAAAATATAATCATACTATAAAATTCTTAAATTTATCAATACTATATATTTTATGTTTTAGTTATGTATACTCACTTCGCGCAGGGCGGGGTTTCATCCTAGTAATTTAATAATTGGTGATTTTCCTAGTGCTTAAAAAAACTGCAGCCAATTCTTCATAGCTCCTAGATATCCTTGTTGCTTAAGGACCTTTCTGAAGATGATTATGTTATTCATTTTGTGTAGTAGCAATTGCTTGTAATCCTTTGCCTTTATGGCTTATGTGCCTCTCCTAAATAATGGTTTTTATTATAAATATATTAAGTTCAGATTTGATGAATGAAATCGAAATTCAGATAAGAAAAAAAATAGGCGGGGTGTCTAGAGCAAATCTTAGAGATTTGACGAGAGCGAATCTTAGAGATTACAGTTACAATTATATATATAAAAATATATATTATGGACCACCAGAACTTAAACGTGTTCACCTTTAAATATTAACTAGATCTTAACCCGCCCGACTGGGCGAGTCTTTGTTTTTATGATATATATACACATTTCAAAATCTAGTTGGACAAAACCAAACTTTGATTAGTGGACAAAATCAAACTTTGCTTGTTAAACATTTTATTTTTTTTTCTTTGCAACGGTGACTATGAAGAATATGAGGGGAAGGTTGATATATATAGGGTCATGCGCAATCAAAAGGAAATAATTTTTTTATTTAATGGCTAGATTTGAAAAATTTTGCAAAAGAAAAACTTATTGGGCACAACTTGTAGTACTTCTATATTATGAAAAATTGGTCGTCTATGATTTAATTTTGGCAGTTTTAAAGATTTTGGTAAAGGTTTTACATAATTGGTTGTCTTTTCTTGTATAAATATTTTTAAGTAAGAAGTCAATGTATCAGTTCGGTATAGTATATAACAACCCTTTTGTTATATTGAATTTTTATCACATGTATTGGATCAGTTATATAGTTATATAGATGATTAATAATTTATATATTAAGAAATTTGAGGATTATATTAAAATTTAATAAAAACATAAATCAGAAATAGTTATATTAAAAAATAAAAATATATATTAGATATTCTATTCTATGTTGTTGCATAATGATTAAAAACGCGTTAAAATCATGTTACGATAATTCTTTTAATAACTTATCTTCTAAAATTAATAAAATTCAATAAAAACCACCAATAAAATTCAATTTTTTAATAACTTATCTTTTAAAACTAAGGTAATATGAGCCACAATAGTCAAAATATGGGCCACAATAGTCTATGATCCAACTAATGAGTTCATTAGGTTTCAGATACCTTTTCCGAAACAAAACTAACTTTTGTCATATCACACGATTTTTTATCGCTCAGAACAAAGCTAATCTTGAAGAGCTTTTGTCTTCCTCACCGCATCGCCAAACATAGATACTGATCGCAACTCCCAGTCTAGATAATAATACAGGTATAGATCAATGTTAATCTTATTATTTCCTAGAGCAGCATTATGAAAAGTGAGAACTGCCCAAAATAATACCTCAAATGCCACCAAAATCTCAGAGATGGACCAAACTTCAATCTCATTCCAGTCTTCTACTTTCATCTTCCCCATTTTCGTCTCGCTATTTTTATCATAAATAGCAAGAGGAAGGTCTTCTTGGAGCATTCTGAAAAAGAAAATTATTATAATGTGCGATTCAAGATGCAAATATAAATCAAAATCACGTGCTACTTACTTTTGCTTGAAAAAGATAGCTTCCCTAAATGGTTGGGCTGAGAGTCACAACTGAAGCATCAAATGCATTGGTAATTTGTATAGACCCTATTTCGAATGCAAATGCACATTATAGCTTTTGACATTTGTCTCTCTGTTTTTTTTTTTTTTTTTTTTTTTGCGTGCTCTGAATATGAAAAACGATGGCAAGGGTGAACAATATATAGGGTCATGAGTAACAATAGTGTATATTATTATTTTGTATTTAATCATTAGATTTAATAGTTAGATTTTGTGGAGTCAATCAATGATAAGATCAATTTAATATGTATCTAAGTAAAATAGTTATGATCGATGAGAATATTCCCCTTTTAAATTTCATAATTTTTTAAAATATTGTTGCAGTCTATTGGATAAGGAAGGTTTGAATGTAAGTGAATAACGTAATTAGGCTTTTTGGAAGATATGTAAGTTATTAGGTTGGCGATATAAGTGGGAGTTAATGTGAGTAAATCACGCTATTTGTCAACCTTATATTTTGTGAAGTAATATATTTTCATCTAATAAAATATCTTTGATTTATTAGATTTCGGTTTTGAGAAGATGACTTCGGTTTAGTAAACTTTGGTTTGGAAGGGGGCAAACCAAACTATCGTCTTCTTCATCAATAGATATTTTGCCATATAGAGAACTATTTGAGGCCATTAATGGCTTATGAAACTTTTTAAAATATCAATATGTTTGCTGCTGAACTTTGATGATCAAGTTCTGAATATCGATATATTCATCAATCGATATTTTGCCGTAAAGATAACTTTTAGAGACCATTAATGTTTTGTGAAACTTTTGTATAATTAATATGTTTGTTGCTGAACTTTGAGTAAAAAATCATTCGGATTTTACTAATGGTCAAGCTCTGTATTTTGTTTTTGCACTTATATGGTGAAACAAAACAATCGAGTCTTTTTTTTTTCTTGTAGGGTGCTTTGGTATGAAGCTCTGTCTTTTATCAGATGGGAAAGATGACAATATGGCGTTTTGTGGGAGTTATGTTAATTAATAAATGATGTTAAATGTTTTTAAAAATAGGAAATATTAATGCAGTGTATTTCAGCTTTGTTTGTCTATCCATGTTTCCAAACAATTTTTTTTGACTACTATCTATATATCCAAACAACTCTAAATTGTACTTCAGCTTTAATAAGATAGATATGTTTCACCCCTGGGTGCGTGCTATATAGAGAGAGACCGAGTTATACGAATTAAACGCTCAGGTGCTCCTGCCCAAAAAAAAATGATCTGGGATACTCCTGCCCGAAACTGACCGGATTTGAAATTTAATATATCTTTATTTAAATCAGAAAATTTATTAAAAGACCACGAAACCAAGAGAAAGTTAGATAATTACAACCCAACCAGGTGCAATTCGCGGACCATCCAGGGCCGATCCATGAAATTCAGATATCTTTCTCCATAACTTCCGAAATCTTTGTAAGAATTGGTGTAATTGTCAATATTGGTGAAACTGTACATCGTAATTAATCTTCAACAAACATACACACAAGTTATTCTAAATAATAAATCGCACTTTTAGATTTGAAAAGTTTTATTATGTTATTGTTTGGACACAATTGTTGTTATTGACATATTTATTGATTTTGAAATTTAATAAGTATAACTATGTATAAGTAGGTGAAACTCTAGGATTTATATTGTCTAACTATACATTACATTATCAGAAAAATAGTAAAAGTAGACATTACATTATCCGAAACTTAGTAAAAGTAGATAAAACTACATGTCATAACTAGAGAAACTAATCTTCAATTGGCCAGTGGGCAGCGGTCATGTGAATTTCATGGCAGAAGTCCCAAACTGCATATTGCCAGAAACAACGATCGCATATCCACTGTGTTCTTGATCCATCTAAGGAGCACGGGCAATCCTTTGAGCCGGACCAAGGCTTTATTCTTCGCAGTAGAGACGTAAACACCTCAGGTTTTTCATAACCCCAATGGGCTGAGCATATATTATTCCTGATCATGTAACACAGCCGCTCAGCAAATTCACAACTGAAGTTAGGATAGTTGTGAACCAACCCTCCATCATCTATACTAAACGCTAAGTTGAGCATTCCATCTACATACTTGGCCAACAACAATCCTCTCTCAGCAGCAAGATGGATTTTCTCTTCCTTGATCAAGTAAATGGAGGTAGAAGTACTCATACATACCGCTGGAAGTAGATGGCCTCTGGATTACGGCTTGGTAGCACGAAGTCGGAATTTTCTTACAGCATTAACCTCATAAATCCAATCATTAAAGTGAATGAGATCAGCAGATCGGTAGAAGTAGTCATCTCACGATTTGATTAAACCCGAGAAAGCAATTTAGCACTACCAAGTCCCGGATGTGACGGTTGCTACCTTTGAGAGAATCTTATGGAGGATGGAAGGAGGGAGAGAAGCCAAGTTCGACATGGAGGAGTGTGGAGAGATATTCGAGATATAACATTTAGTCGAGTAGAGATTCGAAATTGTATGTAATTGTAGAAGTGGTAAACCCTATTTAATGACCGCTCACCCAAATTCAAGCAGAAGCGTGTCCATTTAAAGGTGATTTGATGGACTCCTCGAGAAGACACGACTTCTGTCACACCCCTTTTGAATATCAACAGTCGCATTTATTGGAATTGAAACTTTGTAAAACTATAATTTATTAAGATATCTAACTATAAATACGTAAGCGAAATTAAGTGATTTCGATTGTCTAAATTTATAAAACTACAAAAAAACTTCAGAATTTAGATATATATTTTTTAGTTATATTTTGCAAGAAATTATCAGTGTCCAAAACTGATTTTACTTAGTGGATATATTTAATGACGATGCCTGGCAGTATAGGAGATAAAAATGTATCTAAATTCTGAAGGGACGTGTCCATTTAAGGTTGATTTGATGAGTATTATTACTTGGTTGACTCGAGACTCTCCAGAGATTAAATCATTTCTATCAAATCACTCATAAATAGGAGAAATAGAGGACCTATAAAATGGAAGTCGGGGTAATAGATTCTAATAGTTCATTAAATTACAGGATTTTCATTGATTATCTCCTACACTGGTAGTTGCTATCATTAAATATATGAACTCTAAATATATTCACTAACTATTATCCATTTTGGAAACTGACCATCTTTTGAAAAATAAAACGATATAATATCTAAATTTCGTTAAGTTTTGTATAGTTTCAAATTTTCATACAATCTAAATTGTTACGCTTTGCTTAGTTTCATAAATTTAACCCGTGATAGACTTCGTGGAAAGAACACTCGAAAGAACACGACTTTTGATAGACTCGTCGAAGAACACGACTTCTCTTGTGAAAAGTCTCTTTTAATAATCATTACACTTCAAACTCTTACACTTCCGAGTATCAATTATACCACATCTCTTGCATTTAAGAGAATTCTGCATTTAAACACTCACCGTTACTCCATCTCCTCTCATCTCTTCTCTCATCTCTCAAATGCTCCATCTCTTCTCTCATCTCTCAACAAACAAGATGGCAGAGTACGATAAGCTTTCCGAGGTTACTTATAACCCCAAGGTCAGGTCTTGGCGTTTGAGTGAAACTACAGGATCTACCCTTTCTATTCAGATGTTACCAACAGTGGGCCTTACTATAACTATATCCTCGCAGATGAAGATGTAAGTGTTATATCATCATCTCTTGTAATAAACATGTAACCGTAAGAAATAAAACTTGATCCATGCAACATGTAATAAACATGATCTTTGTACTTTATTTTGTAGGGATACAAGATGGAGATGACCACTTATGGGGATTATGAAAATTTTAGAGGCCTTGAGAGGGAAGAGGGAAGATGGGTGGAAATCTTTGTGGTAGAAGTTGAACGGGCCACCCCATGTTTCCAACCAACTAGCTCTCCGTTCAGACTAAATGCTACGCGCTGTACGCAAGTCCGCATCATCGAACCTCTGAACAATCGTCTTTTCTTTGACTTCAAAAGCATCCATGCAATCCCTCACATGCACTGGCGTGATCTCAGATATCCCATAGGTACCGTTCAGAACTTTGTATAACTCTGTAGTTGTAAGTGAAACTAAGTGAAACGAACTGATTTAGGAATGGTAATCTCAACAGTCGCATGACTTTGTTTCAGAACTTTGTATAACTCTGTAGATGTAAGTAAAACTAAGTGAAACGAACTGATTTAGTTGAGTAACACTTATATGGTAGATACAATGGGAGTGGTCTTCAACACGGAAGCCCATCTCGATGCCCCTACTGGACCAAGGATGGAGTTTTACATAAGGGACAACATGTGAGTATAAAGTAACATATGATCCAAGCAAAATTTATATATATATATATATATATTGTAACTGGCGCACTTTTTCTTTATTCTGAATAGTGACCATCAGATAAAATGTGTGGTGACCGGCGATCAGGCCTATGCCTTTCGGGATGGTCTTGACCACATGAGTGCTGAGGGTCGTAGACAGGTGATTGTGGTCCTTAAGATGTGGAGAGTCTGGGAATCTATGAGTAAGTGTTATTTCTGTGTCTAGTTTTAAATGTGATAGTTGAGTAGAACTTTGAGTAACTTTTGCTAAAATCACTTATACAGATTATTTTGGTCCTCCGATATATCGCTTGAGACCGAAGGTGGATTTATGGACTTCAGGTTCAATCCGCTGCCGAGGTTGAGGAATTCAGGCAGTCTCTACTAAACAGCGACCCTTATGTTCAGAAATATGGGGTTGAAGGTCTCCTGTAAATGTTTAATGTCAGTGAACCTTTGTTTAAATATCGGTACAACTATGTGTTAATGTTGGTGAAACTATCTCTATTGTCGGTGAAACTTTGTTTACATGTCGGTAAAACTATGTGTTAATGTTGGTGAAACTTCTCTATTGTTCAATTTTCCAACTTTATAGTTTCACTTAATCAATTGTCCAACTTTGTAAACTTAAGACAAAGTTGAATTTCGTTGTCTAACCTCGCATAACTTAGAAAAAACATAACAATAACAGAAAAGTTTCACATTTTCATTGGTCTGACATCGTAAAAATAATAGAAACTTTATCCAACTTCGCAGAACTAAGGAGAAACTTTTTCAAGAGATAAAAGAGTAAATACATAGTTACTTGTACATCATAATACCGGCTACAACTACAGCTACGACACTGATGCCGACAATAACAGGGACACAACCTCCTGATATCTTAGACATTAATGTCGGACCTTCGCTCCTTATTGTTGCCTTGAGCAATTGAACTTCTTCTTCTAGGATTCGAACTTGGTTGTGCAACTGTCGAATCTCATCGGTGAAAGCTTCATCGACCCATTTGAAGACATGGTCGTCGTTCACCAGCTACAACATTAGATCGAATAATCCATTAGATCCCACAACATTATGTAAAAATAAAAAAAACGTGAACCTTAAGAGATACCGATAATACCCTAAGTGAAGCCGCATAGAGACACCAATAAAACCGGCGGTGTGGATTTGGCCGGGATTTGGATATTACCTCGACGATTCTCTCCCCGCACGAACAATTTGTAGGTATTCCCGCAGTTATTGCTCGTCTCAGACGACTGGTAACGGTAATATCTCCAGTCGTGGACGATGAAGCGGCCGTTGTTGGGTTGGACATTATCTGACGGAAAGGAGGTTGAGAGGGAAAGGAGACGATTATTCGATTGAGCAGAAGAGAGATGGAAGAGAGAGAAAATTGGAGATAGAAATGGGGAAAATCTAATAAAAAGGTCTTTAATACGATTTAGCAAATTGGGAAGAGGGAAATTCAAAATTGAGAATTCGCAGAGCTGGGCGGAAAAATTATCACAGGGTTTTTTGTGGTCTAAGTTTCACCAAGTACTCAGTTTTACATAAAGTATCAAAGTTGTACTTTTTAATTATTTCCATTTATCTTGGTTATACTCTACTTTGATTAATGATTTTATGGTTATACTAATGCAATTATGTTTCCTATGTTCATTTCTAATACGATCATGTAAACATAAACTTGATTTCGTGCCATAGAGAGTTATCAAATCTAACAAGGTCAGTTTTAGCGATAAAGTTATGATAACACATTGTATTTCTTATATGATTGCTACAGATGGAATTTTAATAATTCCGACTAAATCATAATTAACATATCAGTAATAATAAATTACAATTTTATTACCTCCATGACTTATAAAATTTAAAAGTTTAGAATTTACAATCATATTACTCAGTTTACCTATCGTAGTTATACCAGTAAAGAAAACAAGTTTCACTTAGTCATACAACACACAAATATAAAAAATTTCAACTCAACTCCACAACGATCCCATGCGATAAAAACGACCAAAACTGAAAGTGAAAGGCTTACAACCTAATCCACATCAAAACTGAAACACTGAAACAAAAGGGAATTTACAACCTACTCTTCTTATGTTTCTGGTGGGGATGTTCATCGTGTAAATCAGTGCCCACATTCTCTTCTTCCCCATATCCACTCTCACGCTCACAAAAGTTCCTACTACAAGAGCTCTCTCCAACCCTCGACAGTTGCTCGGTTATTTGAACTATTTGCAATTCTTCGATGTCCTCCACATGCAAAATACTTCTTCTCTGCTCTCTATCCACTTATGTTAGATAAACATACACATCTTCATCATCCAAAATATACGATTGCCTCTTAGGTTCCACTACCAATGGAATGTAACCCAAATTGAGCCTCTTCGTAAACGGATCTATTCTCATCTTCCTGCATATCCTCTCCTTCAACAACGAATAAGTGATCTCCTCCAACGATGATGTCTTAAAGGATATAGCATACAAACGAGCATCGGTTGGAATCCATTCATAATCATGTCCATCTTTCAATAATATCCATCATAATCAAAGTGTATGTTCGTTAAAAAGTACACATTGTCTGCAATAAAAAATTAACCCCTTGGTTACACAGCTTATACCATTAAAGTTATACTTGGTTATTCAGTTATACCGTTAACGCTTTTACTTGGTTACACGCTTATACCATTAAAGTTATACTGCTATACCATGTTACACAGCTGTGTCGCGAATCAATTAGTAATCAGTCAACGTCTAACGTCTAATCTTCTTTGATTGAATCATCCTACTCTTCATTCCCGACATTCAATCAGAGTATTTATTCAATCATTCCTTTCCGATCCTCGATTAGTTACCCAAATGAATAGAATTAAGAATTTTTCATTTACAACTACCAAAATTTTGAGTCCCGTCTCCAATTCAAAACCAAATTGTAATCAGCTTTGATTCCCGACATTCAATTATACAGTTGTTGATTATCGAATTCCCTAATAAACAGACTATTCAAAATTTCCGATCATCGATAGTTCATACACAAATACGAAATCTACTATCTAATCGGAATCCCTGCGAATAATGAGTTCGTCTATAGTGGATTCCATACATCGGTCTTAACGACGATTTGAGATACATACCCTGTAAATGATTCAGCATCCAAGCGACGAGATCGCAATTCGATGATAGCGAGGAAGAATAAGGACGGAGGAGTGGAGAAGAAGACAAAAACGCCGATTGCGATGATGATTATCGATCGGAGGTAGGAGAGTGAGGAGGAGGAGAGAGAATTTGAGTTATGAATATATTATTCATTAAATCGGTCAGGGGTATTTTCGAAATCAACCACACTCCCCAAGAGTATCAGACCACGTAAGAGTATGCCAGATCACGTGAGAGTATGCCAGATCACTTTTTGCCTCATTAAGAGTACCTGAGCACTTTACTCGAGTTATACTGACCTTCACAGCTTCTCTTTCCTAAACCCAATCCTGATTTCCATCTCATATCTCGGCTAAAGGCTTCTCTTTCTGTAGCCTTGGAGATATATTTCCCTTTTGCGGGTCGTCTTGCAAAAGTTGAGAATCTTGAAGACAACACGGTGTCGTTTTTCATAGACTGCGATGGCTCCGGAGCTATGTTTAACCACGCCGAAGCTAAAACTAGCTCGGTGAGCGACCTTCTTCAACCTAATGGTTCTGTTCATGATTTCATGAATCAGTTCTTTCCAGCTGACGATATCAAGAACTGTGATGGAGTTACTGAGCCCTTGCTTGTTGTACAAGTCACCGAGATGAAAGACGGTGTCTTTATCGGTTACTGTTACAATCACTTGGTGGCGGACGGTGTTTCCATGTGGGGTTTCATCAGCACTTGGTCCAAGATTTGCTCGAGTGGTTCAGGATCCGGACACAAGCCTCTTGCTCTCAAAGGATGGTTCCTCGAGGGGATCGATTACCCTATCCATATCCCTGTTGCAGAGGCGGAGAGGCCACCACCAAGCTGTGAACTTTCTTCGGTGGTGCCCGTTACAAAAGATAGGGTGTTTCATTTCACAAAGAAGAATATCTCAGATCTTAAAGCTAAAGCCAACAGCGAGGTTAGCTCAAGTGACATAACCATCTCTTCTCTTCAAGCGGTTTCAGCGCATATGTGGCGATCAATCATCAGACACAGTGGTCTAAGCGGAGAAGGAGAGACGCATTGCAAAGTAGTGGTGAACGTAAGGAGGAGGTTAAACCCTCCGCTTGAGAAAGATTGTTTTGGAACTATGGTCTATACTCGACCAGCCCATAGCCAACTTGAAAGAGCTGCTAGATCGTGGCTTGGGTTGGGGTGCCCTGCAAATAAAGAAATTAGTGAACTCGCAAACGAATGAAAACTGTAAACAATTTGCAGAGGATTGGGTTAGAAATGTAAAGAACATAAAAACAGGTGTCGGGAGTAGAATGGTTGGTGATTCTCTACTTGTCACAAGCTCTCTCCGGTTCGAGGTGTACAACATCGATTTTGGTTGGGGGAAACCGATTGCAGTTCGAGCTGGACCGGGAAATAATATCAGTGGCAAACTTGTACTTTTTCCGGGAAGAGGTGAAGATAGTATTGATGTTCAGACAACACTATTTACTAATGTTCTAGTGAATCTACTAACCGATGTGGAATTTTTAAAGCATGTGACTACTAGTACTATGGTCTGATGTACTAGGGAATCTACTACGGGGCCCAAAGGTCTGATGTATGATTGGTTTCATTAAGAAATAAACTGTTGAATGCGACTTACATTTTCTTCTAATGGTGTGTAAACATGACATATACTTATCATGGTTTAGTGATTGAATATATGATTCAGTATGATCGGGAAATCGACGTAATAGTCAAGGAAGAAATCACAGACAAAAATCAGCTATTTTTTAAGTGTCATTCCATTTAATTCTCCGAAGCTTTTTTAATGTTTTCATTTTCCTTTAAAATAATGTTACTAACAATAATTTTAACCAGTGTTTTTAAAACCGGACCGGAAGCTGAACCGAAAATATTTTGGGTCACGGTTCAATATGGTTCGATTGGGTCAAACCTGGTTCAATAATCTGATTTAATATATTTTTAGTATATAAATTTTAAAATAATATTAGTAAATATGATACATAATTAAAATATAAATAAATTTTAAAAATAAAACTTTATAAATATAAACTTGTTTTATGTTTATATGGATGATTTATAGATTTTTGATAGTTTAATGGTTTTTATCAGTTTAATAACTTTAATATCCAATCCGGCTACATGACCGGTTCATGGTCGAACCAATTATTGGAACCAACCCGACTATATGATCGGGTTCATGGTCGAACCCGGTCCAACCATCGGATCGGTCCGGTTTTAAAAACACTGATTTTAACTGTTGTTCTTGCCATTGGTCAGATCAACGTTGATCAGCATGAGGGCAGCTGCCTCCAGTAAAAAAGATAAGTAAATTTAAGTACGCATAAGTCTTCGATGATTCTACAGCTTAGTTGGTTGAAATTTATCTCTGCCCCCACTAGCCCAAGTTCGAAGCTTTTCTGCCCCTCTTTTCCCTTGTTTTCTTACTCTTCTGGTTTTCTTTTTTTGGGTACATGCTATAGTTTCATTATTTTCCTCAACTTCTTTTTTAGTCCCTTTTCTCCTTGATTCTTTTTATATGAAAATAATTTTGTGTTTAAATATTATGAGTTTCAGTACTTTTTCATTTTATTTGGATTCATTGTTTTTTTCATTTAGGTTTTAGTTATTTTTTTTTACTAATTTTTAATTTTATTTTAGGTGTTATTCTTAATAAAAACATATAAATATTTATGTAATATTTATTTAAAAAATTTGCCCCACTCAAAATATTTCCTAGGTCCGCCACAACTTCTTGCTATTCTTATTAGTTCTTCTCTCTTTATAATATCTCATACATAAACAACAATGAGATGGTCAATAGATTCAGTTTGAAAGAGGGGCGTATCCAGTGGTTCATCACTGTGAGAGCCCCATCCTCCTCTCTTTGTAGTTCTTTTGTCGTTTCTTATGTTCCCTTCCGATTTTGTCTTTCTCGCACTGCGTCGAGATGCCGGCTGCTCTGGATGTCTATGGAGTTTTTGGAGGATTTAAATCGGCGAGGCAGGGTCGGTCAAGTCACTGGAGTAGCAGCGAGGTGCTGCAAGGAGTTGTTAGGGAGGGGCTTCACATGAGGATAGTTTTGATTCGGTGACTTTCCAAATCTGGGTCAGGTTTGGGGGGAGCAAGTCGGTGTGGGTCCGGTGATCTTTGCTTGTCCCTTCCTCCGCTGTTTTCATTGTCTAAGGTTTACCAGTTCTGCCTCTTTGTTGAAGCTTTGATCAGTGTTTTTGTGTGTGTGGAGTCCGTTTATCTATGTTCTTGTGGAGGTATCTCCCGTTTGTTCAGAGGAACAGCTTTTTGATTAGATGGCGTGGAGGAGGTTGTTCTTTGCGGTGGGTTATTGTCTCCTTCCACATTTCCTTTTTGCTGGTTTGATTGTGTTATTTTGAGTATGGAGTTGTGGTGTGGCTCAGTGAGCTTCGCCGGGTTTGGTCGTGACTTGTGACTTAGCAGTCATTCTTTTAGGGATAATGTGTCCATTGGTTGTTTGCCATTTGGTTCTTCTCATGAGTGTTCATGAAGAGACTCGGTTGGCATGGCTTCATCTTCTTGGTGTTTGGGTGAGCTTCTTTCTTAGATCATAGAGTTTTTATATATCCAAAGTGTGTGGACCGAGCAGCGTGTTCCCCTTTTTGAGTTTTTGAAGTTTCTAGGTCTTGATCTTATTGTTTGGCGGGCGAGGCAGCATCGATAAGTGTGGTTTGGGTGCATAAGTGAAAGGTACCGGGTGGCGGGCTATAGGCAGCAGTGGTAACTCCCGATCATTGGCATTTTCTCCTTTATAAAGATTGCTAGGTGTTCTGATGTGAATCTTACGTAGATGTTAAATGTTTCTAGTACTACTCTCGATCTGGTTGTAGTTTTTTATGTTTTTTCTTACGTCACTCTGGTGTGGGTTTAAGTCGCCCCAGTGTGGGTTCTAGTTGCTGCTTTTTATGGACTTTTGGTTCTGGGGCTATTTCGTTTAGCCGCCAGCTTTTGTATGAATACTGGTATTTTGCGTATGAATGAATTTCAATTTGTGAAAAAGAAAAAAAACAACAATGAGATACTATACACAAAATTAAATATGTTTAGTGGTTACAGCTGGTTAGTCACAATTTTAATGTTTGTATAAAAGATTATAAGAATAGCTCTCCATAACTACTGGTTAATCAAATTGGTTTGTACGATTTCTAATCATATGCGCTACCAGACCATAAACTAATAATTATGTTGTATCTTCAAGCACAAATAACATCAACCAGAATGCTTAAAAAGCAGAAACGAGACAAACATATGATAGTGAGCAAGCTGGTAACCAAAACTATAATTCAGCATGACCTACCTTACTCTTACGTAGAGTATGAGAAAGTCAGAGAAACTTGGAAGTACTTGAATGCTGATGTCAAATTCATTTGCTGGAACACAGCTAAAGCAAATGTCTATCGTTTTTATGAAAACGAGAAATAGACATTGAAGAGGGAGTTGGCTAGTCTTCCTGGAAGAGTAAGCTTCTTTTCTGATTTGTGATCATCATTGAAACATGAGGGTTATATGTGTCTGACAGAACATTACATTGACCAGAATTGCGAGCTGA
Source organism: Brassica carinata (assembly GCA_016771965.1). NCBI lineage: Eukaryota > Viridiplantae > Streptophyta > Magnoliopsida > Brassicales > Brassicaceae > Brassica > Brassica carinata. The sequence goes on from CM028691.1 coordinate 17,502,449, forward strand.
ACAGTCAAATACTGACGTATTGTGCTCTCCCACCGCCTCATACAGGTATTAATGTTGCAATGAAGTTTCTTGAATCAGTGGAAGAGTGGGGACTAGAAAAAAAATGTTCTCTCTCACATTAGACAATGACATTAAAAAATGCTACAAGTAATGATTCGAACCAAGATATTGTGAAATCTCAGCTGCTTTTGAGGAATGATTTTCTGTCTGGAGGTGAGTTTTTTCGTGTCAGATGTGCAGCTAGCTCACATACTTAACCTCATTGTGCAGGATGGTTTGAAAGTTATTAAAGACTCTTTACACAAAGTTACAGAGAGTATGAAGTATATAACAGCATCAGAGACGCGTGAGATGACGTTTGGAAAATGCGTGGATGCTGCTGGTATAAAGGTGAACACTGGTTTGATAATGGATGTGCAGACAAGATGGAATTCGACATTCTATATGCTTGAAAGAGATCTTCCGTTCCATGAAGTGTTTGTTAAGTTGGAGATATATGATAGGAGAAACTATAAGTTTTTGCCTACAGCTAAGGAATGTAGCAGAGCTGCGAATATATGTGTTTTCTTGGAGCCTTTTGCTAAGATTACTAGTTTGATGCCAGGTTCGAAATACGCAACATCAAACTTATATTTCTATCAGGTATGGAAGAGCCATAATTGGCTCCAGGTAAATGAGGAAAGCGATGATGAGATTGTCTGAAACATGGTGATACCAATGAAAGAGAAGTTCGATAAGTATTAGGAAGAAGTTAGTGATCTTTTTGCAATGACAGCTGTCTTTGATCCACGTCTGAAGCATCCAGTTGCAGAATATCGTTTAGGGAGGCTTGACATGAGTACACGTGATGCAAAAAAAAAAGAACAACTTGCATCTGAAGCTGGAAACTTTGTTTGAATCATATGACAAAAAAATCTAAATCAATCTCACCTTTGCAGCTCGTGAGATAGATCAACAAAATGTTTGTGGAGGACCGAACGGAACGTTTGATAACTATGACGTAACCCTCCTGTTTCGTTTCTTTTTTAAATCAATTTTGAATTAAGGAAGTCATATTTTACTGTTTTTTAAAACATTACAGAATTTTTTTTGCATTTCGCAAAATTAGTGTTGCTGCAAGTGAAAAGACAGCTCTCTAAGCTTATCTAGATGAACCTGAGCTAGATATGGATAGCTTTGAAAGCTTGAAATATAATACTCATAGGTATGGCGATTTGACAGCAATGGCTTGTGATCTGCTTAGTATACCTATCACAGAGTGGCTTCAGAATTCTTCTTTAGCATCGGTTCGCTAGTTCTTAACAAATACAGGAGCCGTCTACTTCCAAAGAATGTGCAAGCTTTGATATGTAGTAGGAATTGGCTAAAAGGATTTGAAGGAAAGACCAAGGTAAATTATTCACATTATCATATATTTTAGGATATCATGTTCTTTAAACCTAATTAACTTATATTTTGATATCTTGAGATGATGAGATGGATAGTGAAGAAGAGACACTACCATCGTTTGAATCCATTGTAAATGATAAAGTTGAAGAAGGAGAAACTTGATTTTTATTTTGATATGGTGTTTTTATTTTATTTACATTATGGATTTTATGGCGCTCTTTTCTCTTGTCGGGTTTTGTCCTAATAGGTTTTCTGGATAAGGTTTTTAACGAGGCCACATTTCATTACTTGGATTTGGTTTTGGTGTTAATTTACGTTAATTGAATATGATTACTTAGATTTGCCATTGTTACTTCAGCCATTCTTATGCATACGCATCAAACAAAACAAGTTTCTAAATTTCAATCTTTTGTCACTTAAAGATTGGCTAATAAGAGATCAGTATGATCTCGTGCCTTGGATCACGTCTTGAACCATCAATACCGAGACTATTACAAAGAAGTGTTTTCAAATCTTAAAACATGAAGCTTACATAATATACAAAACTACATAATTTCTTGAGATATATTTGCTTATAATGTCATTCCTTTACAAACATGTGGTGCTCATGTTGCTAGACGCAAGTAATGTTCTCGGTGACATAGATTAAAGGGTTTCCGTATTTGGTTTTGAAGTAGTCCATTATGTAATAAATTCCTTTTGGGTGGTAATAGCTGTTGCCGTGTTCTTTGTCTTTAACGAACTGAGAAATTAGGGAAGCAAACACACATATACATATCAATCAAGAGAACATAATCATCAGTGGTGTTCTATAGCAAATAAAATAAATAAATAAATAAAAGAGAAATCATAGGGGTAGATCATTCATTTATACCAGTGGAACAAAGTAATTCAGCACGTGAATTATCATCTGTAAACCCAAGGATTGTAATAATCGATAGTCACTCACAAATTATGTTAGTCATGTAGGACTCATGTTGCAAGACGCAAGTAATGTTCCATTTGCTTATAGAACTGCCTTATATTGTAGTTTCATCTATCTTGGTCTCTTCTTGTTGCAGGTGACATGTGAAGATCGGTGTGAAGATCGGAGTCCCGCGGGTCTGTACCACCAAGGCTTGTGCAAGTTGTGGGTCGGGATTGGACAGCATTTCTAGGGACCGCGTCCCGCGCTGGCCTGTACCACCAAGACCCGCATTGAACGTGTACCGGGGCGGGGCGGACTAAGCGGGGCGGTACAACCCGATTAGGGGCACATGGCTGTACTATTTTTTCCATTATGCATTTTCTTTTTTAAAAATTCCTATGGGAACATAAATATTTTTTTTTCTTTTTTTCTTTTTTTTGGGCAACAAATATATATTTTTTTCATTTTGACTCAAGGTCACTAAAAAGTAGCAATGTTTGGACCGGTGCTGACCATATGGCGTCACTGAGCTATGGACGTAAGATGTCACCAAAAAAAACGAAACGAAGAAGCAACAACAGTCTCCATCTCCATTGCCAAGACGCATCACAAATTTAATTTTCATAAGTACAAAACAAGTCAGCCGAATGAAATAGAAATCCCAAAACTATTTTTTAAAATACTATTCTGAGAAACAGTTTCTTAACTTTTTAGTTAAAAATTAAGAAATGGTTTCTTATATTTTCCTAAGAATTCCACTCTAAGAAACACTGGATAATGATGCTTTAATACCCACAAGAATGAAAACACTAAATAAATGTTAGCAAAGTAGGAATATGATATACTAATACAAATTATTAATACCTAAAATTTGTATATTTTTAGGTGGTCAGCACTAAGTAGCAGCAGCCTTCCAATAATTGAGATTATATGTAGATTGTAGATAGAATTTGTCTAACATAAGACGCACACGTTGAAAGCGACACAAATAGTTATTAAAAGACCATAAAAGTCGTGAAATATAATAAAAATATATGGAAACTTGTAGGTTGAAATATTTTCAAAATAAACTAATGATCTATGTTACATGGAAACGGAAGCAGATTCGCGGAATCGGAATCGTATGGAAGCGTAGAAACGAAATTTTTAAAAAATTAGGAAACGGAAACGTATCGGAAGCGTATATTTATATGTGTATATATATATATATATATTAAAATATAAAAATTATAAATGACTAAAAATTAGAACATACAAATTAAAAATAAAACATTTATTCATTTATAATAATTTTAAATGATTTCATGCTAAAAAGTGACAATATATATAAATTAAGTTTTAAAAATATTATTATACTAATTATTTTTAATATTTCGTAAATAGTTAACATATTATTTTTGAATATGTATACGATATATCTCTAATAAACCCTCAATGCATAAAGATAATTTATAATTTTAGTTTTAATATTTATATATTTATATTCTCTATTTCACTATTATATAAAAACAAAAACAATGTTTCTTATATTTTTATTTACTAATGACATTGTATTTTTTTTTAAAACGGAAACGTGATTCCAAAACGAAATCGTAAGTTTTCAACGTGTTTTTAAAGAGGTATTTTTGGAAGCGCATTGGAAATGAGATTCCGATAGCTTCCACGAGCTTCCGGTTCTGAAGCGGGAAACGGACGAAGGTTTCATGCAACCTATTAGGTTGCACACAACTTTTAAATATAAGTCTGAACTTTTGACTTCAGATTGGAGACCAAAAACATGGCAGATGTGACTGTAGTTTCCTCGAGCATTATCCAACCTGAAAACAGTAACCAATCGGGTCGGGAAAAGATCCATCTAACTCCATTTGATCTCAATCTTCTACAGATCGGCTATACTCAAAGAGGTCTTTTCTTTCCCAAACCCGACCCGGAAACCTGTTTCATCTCTCGGTTAAAAACCTCTCTTTCTTCTGCTCTAGATGTTTACTTCCCATTCGCTGGTCGTCTTGGCAAAGTGGACCACCAAGAAGACAAGACTGTGTCGTTTCACATCGACTGCAACAGTTCTGGTGCCAGATTTATCCACGCCATAGCTGATTCTGTCTCGGTAAGTGATCTTCTTCGACCTGGTGGCTCTGTTTCACAAATTTTCGATCTTTTCTTCCCCATGAACGGTGTCAAAAACATCAATGGCGTCTCCGAGCCCTTGCTTGGGTTACAAGTCACTGAGATTAAGGACGGCATCTTCGTTAGTTTCGCTTACAACCACATGGTCGCCGATGGAGCTTCGATCTGGAACTTCTTCAGCACTTGGTCCAAGATTTGCAAGAATGGTCAGAGGGGGAAACTTGATCATCCTATCGTCCTCAAAGGATGGTTCCTGGATGGGATACATTTTCCGATCCGCATCCCTGTTTCAGAGATAGAGATAAAGACGACGTCAAGTGGTGAAACGTTGACAAAAGAGAGAGTGTTTCATTTCACAAAGGAAAACATTTCAGATCTCAAAGCTAAAGTCAACGGCGAAAGTGGCTTGAGTGACCTGAAAGTCTCGTCTCTTCAAGCAGTCTCGGCGCATATGTGGCGATCAATGATTAGACACAGTGGTCTAAACCGAGAAGAAGAGGCGCGTTGCATTATAGCAGTGGATTTGAGGCAGAGGCTACACCCTCCGCTTGATAAAGAGTGTTTCGGGCATGTGATCTATAACGCGTTAGCTAAAACCACAGTGGGAGAACTGCAAGATCATGGGCTGGGGTGGGCTACTTCGAAAATAGGTAACATGTTGAGATCGATGACGAATGAAGAATATATTACCTGTGCAAAGGATTGGGTTAGAAATGTAAAGATCCCAAAATATGGTGGTGGAAGTAGAATGGCTGGTGATACTATCATTGTCTCTGGCTCTCCTCGGTTTGAAGTGTATGATAACGATTTTGGTTGGGGTAGCCCGATCGCAGCTCGAGCCGGACCGGGGAATAGTATAAGTGGCAGACTGGTGTTTTTTCGAGGGATTGAAGATGGAAGTATTGATGTTCATGCGACCTTGTCGTCTGATGTACTTGCGAGTTTATTGGCTGATGTTGAAGTTTTGGAGAATGTGACCATTACATGATTGTTTGGTCGAGAAATAAAACGTATGTTGCCAAATTTAAGCTACTTGTAAGTTGTAATTCTGTGATCAAGACAATTTGTTTGCTATTTTAAGATCAAGAATTTGCATGTTTTATGTCAAAACCTATGTTGCCAAATTTAAGCTACTTGTAAGTTGTAATTCTCGTCTCATACTCGCTATTTATTTGATACTTGTCCCGTAAAACGGAATACTTGATTTGTTTTGATCAAGCCAATACTAAATAATAAAATAAAATTTACTTGATAGTACAAGACAGTATCTACAAAATTTAGTTACTTGGCTTCGTTGTTTCATTACCGTTTTGATACTACTAAATAAATATCTTTCAGTTTTTATACAATAGCAGATGTGACTGTAGTTTCCTCGAGCATTATCCAACCTGAAAACAGTAACCAATCGGGTCGGGAAAAGATCCATCTAACTCCATTTGATCTCAATCTTCTACAGATCGGCTATACTCAAAGAGGTCTTTTCTTTCCCAAACCCGACCCGGAAACCTGTTTCATCTCTCGGTTAAAACCTCTTTCTTCTGCTCTAGATGTTTACTTCCCATTCGCTGGTCGTCTTGGCAAAGTGGACCACCAAGAAGACAAGACTGTGTCGTTTCACATCGACTGCAACAGTTCTGGTGCCAGATTTATCCACGCCATAGCTGATTCTGTCTCGGTAAGTGATCTTCTTCGACCTGGTGGCTCTGTTTCACAAATTTTCGATCTTTTCTTCCCCATGAACGGTGTCAAAAACATCAATGGCGTCTCCGAGCCCTTGCTTGGGTTACAAGTCACTGAGATTAAGGACGGCATCTTCGTTAGTTTCGCTTACAACCACATGGTCGCCGATGGAGCTTCGATCTGGAACTTCTTCAGCACTTGGTCCAAGATTTGCAAGAATGGTCAGAGGGGGAAACTTGATCATCCTATCGTCCTCAAAGGATGGTTCCTGGATGGGATACATTTTCCGATCCGCATCCCTGTTTCAGAGATAGAGATAAAGACGACGTCAAGTGGTGAAACGTTGACAAAAGAGAGAGTGTTTCATTTCACAAAGGAAAACATTTCAGATCTCAAAGCTAAAGTCAACGGCGAAAGTGGCTTGAGTGACCTGAAAGTCTCGTCTCTTCAAGCAGTCTCGGCGCATATGTGGCGATCAATGATTAGACACAGTGGTCTAAACCGAGAAGAAGAGGCGCGTTGCATTATAGCAGTGGATTTGAGGCAGAGGCTACACCTCCGCTTGATAAAGAGTGTTTCGGGCATGTGATCTATAACGCGTTAGCTAAAACCACAGTGGGAGAACTGCAAGATCATGGGCTGGGGTGGGCTACTTCGAAAATAGGTAACATGTTGAGATCGATGACGAATGAAGAATATATTACCTGTGCAAAGGATTGGGTTAGAAATGTAAAGATCCCAAAATATGGTGGTGGAAGTAGAATGGCTGGTGATACTATCATTGTCTCTGGCTCTCCTCGGTTTGAAGTGTATGATAACGATTTTGGTTAGGTAGCCCGATCGCAGCTCGAGCCGGACCGGGGAATAGTATAAGTGGCAGACTGGTGTTTTTCGAGGGATTGAAGATGGAAGTATTGATGTTCATGCGACCTTGTCGTCTGATGTACTTGCGAGTTTATTGGCTGATGTTGAAGTTTTGGAGAATGTGACCATTACATGATTGTTTGGTCGAGAAATAAAACGTATGTTGCCAAATTTAAGCTACTTGTAAGTTGTAATTCTGTGATCAAGACAATTTGTTTGCTATTTTAAGATCAAGAATTTGCATGTTTTATGTCAAAACCTATGTTGCCAAATTTAAGCTACTTGTAAGTTGTAATTCTCGTCTCATACTCGCTATTTATTTGATACTTGTCCCGTAAAACGGAATACTTGATTTGTTTTGATCAAGCCAATACTAAATAATAAAATAAAATTTACTTGATAGTACAAGACAGTATCTACAAAAATTTAGTTACTTGGCTTCGTTGTTTCATTACCGTTTTGATACTACTAAATAAATATCTTTCAGTTTTTATACAATAGTTTTAAAACGAAGATTTAACACGAATCAAAGATGTATGTTTATAATATTGATTTAATTTTCAATTATAAAATTTATAAGAGACCAAATTTATGTATCTTTGTCTTATATCAAAAATATGTACTTTAAAAGCTAAAATATTGTTACAAATAGAAAAAGTTATACTATGTAAGTTTCTAATTGGACTTGTTTAAAAGCTTTTTAGTTAAATTTTGGGAAAATATAATTTAAATCATCAATTTTCAAATTTGGTTGAAATAAAACACCAATTTTCCGGTAAGCCAAAAAAAACATTCAACTTTTATTGACAAGTCATTTTAATCATAAACTTTCGTAAACCATATCATTTTAGGCATATCGTTGGTCAACAGTTATAATTGACTAACAGTATGTCTAAAATGATTTTTAAAATTGATGACTTTTCTGGCACAAATATAAACCAAAATTGTTTTTCAAAAAATTAGAAACTAACTTTTAGAAAAAATTATTTAGTAACAATAAAATCTTATACATTGAAATATTGAATAAATAAAAGGAAATGTTTTTCATTATTTTATTCAAAGTAAAATTTAAATAATTTTTTATATATTCTAAAATATTTTTAACATATCATTAGTTTATATTTTATTAAATAATTATAAATAAATTTTGTAATTATTTACAATATTTATATCACTTTTGTAAGTATTCATATAGTCCTAATTGGATTATGATTCATAATTTTATTGTTTGTAAAATATTAATATATTTTTTATTCTCATAAGAATAAAATTAATAGTATTCTAATTATGTAGCAATATTTTTTATCTTAACAGTTTTTGTTGAAATTTATTTTTAATTAAAATGCAGAAGAAATCTTGTAACACATTTATAGGAATTATATAAATTTTGTTTTGGATAATTCTTTTCGTTTGAGAATAAAAAGTTGAATTAATAATTCACTAATTTTTTTTTTTGACGGTAGTATTATAAAACATAATCCCAATAAGATTATATAATTATAGATAATTATAAAAGTTCTTGATAATTATTTTATAACTAAATTCTTAATTACTCATAAGTTAACTAACTATTTTAAAATATAAATGAAAATTATATAAAATTTTAGTTTGATAAAATGAAAATTTATTTTTTTGGTTTGAATTATTTCTTATTTCTTATTTTATTATTCGCGTTATAGTTATTAAATATATATTTTTAATATTTAAAATTTAAGATTTTGGAAAACTATTGATTATATTTGTGAAAAAAGGCATCAGCTTTAAAAGCCATTTTAGGCATACTAGTAGTCACTATAATTGTTGACTAACGATATTCCTAATATGGTCCAAAAAAGTTTATGATTAAAATGATTTGTCAATAAAAGTTGAATTTTTTTTTTTGCTTACTGGAAAGTTTGTGATTTATTTCAACCAAATCTGAAAGTTGATGATTTAAATGATATTTTTCCGTTAAGTTTTATCACTGAAGATTTTTTTTGAAACCCATAAATAGTTGTAAGATTTACATTTTTTTATGAATTGGCTGGGTAAGAGCATTTCCATTGCTTGGCTTCATTTCTTTATTCAAATTTTGAAGTTCTTCAAAAAGTGAAGCAACATGTTTTTCTATTATTTATTTCATTTTTCTTTTAAAAATGAACATTCTAAGTATTTTTATCATCATTTTATAATTATTATTAAGAAACATGACATAAATAAATAAAAAATATATATATAATATATATATGTCTTTTAACTGATTAACCAAAGTTTCCAAAATGAAAAATGAGCTTATTTTATTCTAAATTCTTCTAAATTGAACATAAAATTTTCAAAAATTAATATGTTCATGTTCTTCGTTATTAAAATATAATTAGATGTAAATAATAATACAAAATTTGAAATTAATTGAGTGACATCCACTTATAATTTACTTAAGTACAAAATAACAAAAAATTAAAGTTAAGGATTAGCTTTTAAATTTTTTTTAAAAAAATCATCTTCAAAAATTGAAGATTTGAAACGGTGTCTTTTAAAATTTTAAGATATACTGTTCGATTCTTCAAAATTTGAAGAAATGAAGAAAAAATGAAATAGAATGAAAAAAATGAAGTAAAAGTGGAAAAAAAAAAGTATCACTAGAAAAAAAAAGTATCACTAGAAATGGTCTTAGAGCACTTTCAACGGGGGTTCTGCCTATTGGAGAACCCCCATTGGAATTCTAAAAATACATATGTATATAGATATTAAAGATTCTACATTTAAATAATTTTAAAAATATTGGGTTGAGTTTCCTGAAAAATTTAAAGATTCTACATTTATATAATAATACTAATATTTACATAAACATAATGTAATTTTAGAATTCCAAAGGTAGAACTCTCCATTGGAGATGCTCTAATCATATTAAGTACTTGCAAGTTATCTAAATTTTAGCAACGACTTATACATATGTACAAGTACTCAGTTTAAATTTGATCAACTATAAGTCTGAAAATTTATCAAACCTGAAAGGCCAACCATATACTCGTCTTGTCTTATATCTAACCCTAGAACTATCGCAAAATTTGGCTAGGTTAAGTGATACTAGCGAGTCTTTCCGAATTATCTACAACGTCACAATTAAACTTTCTTGGAAGAAGCAATGTATGTTCATATTCAAAAAAGGATGTTACAGTACGTTGGCATGAAGTATTGTAGGTTCCCTCATAGAATAGCTTTTAACTTGATACATTCCCCCTCCCCCTCTCATGTCTGGCGTAATTCTAGTAGTTTCGAGCATCATTTTGAAATATTTGGTCATCAAAATTTTGGTTCATATATCCTCCCTGGTTCGAAGTGTTCAATAACGATTTCAGTGGGTAAACCGATTACCGTTCGAGTTGGACCGGAAAATGGTATCGGCGGAGAACTTATAATTTTTCAAGGGATCGAAAAGTATCAGGCTCATGTGATATTGAGCTGATGCTTTTTCACATGAGCCGAAAAAGTATCAGGTTCATGTAATTTTTCAACGTATCGAAAAAGTATCAGGCTCAAGCGATTGAAAGTGTTGATGCCACCCAATTATATTGACCTTAAACGCACGCAAAGAGAGATTTGACTTGTGGTTTGTTAGGATACAACTCATCATCAACTCATGGTTAGAGTTGCTGCGGACTTTACTAATGATTTATGAATAGTTTAATTTTAAGCCTCAGCCCTATGCACTTACCACAAGTTTTCAAACCCAAAAGCTGTTTGGCTTTCACTCACTGGTATAGAATCAGCAGCTTCAATGACACAAGATCACACGAGGTTGAATCTTGTCTCTGAAAGCCTTTTGTGACAAGAAGCCCATACTCGTTGGTGAAATTTGGAATCCACAAGAACGTTGTTGTATGTATGAAGAATGTAAATGAGACTGTTACAATCACCGAATGGCTATGTCTATAAATTCTACATGATGTTATTGAAACACGAATAAAAATCAGAATCGCAAGGCTGAATGCACCTCTGACCTCTCTAACAACTTTCATGTGCATGCATATCAAAGTTTTGAAGCCACACTTTCTTATCATGCATGCAAAGTTGCAAACCAAGTAAGTTTTTATTATTGTTGTTGGTTATGTCTAAAAGTAGTTTAAGTTTTATTGAATGGAGTATAAATGCAGTGTGTCCTCTATACACGTCAGATGATCTGTAGTTATCCCATTTTCCATTCAAGACCTAAAAAGTTTCACGAAACGGAATAATATAATTTAGTGTAACAAGTATACTTTAGAAAAATAAAATAAACTGGAAACTTTATTGTATAAAAGTATGAAGAGAGAGTGATCATAATTCTTTATTTTATGTGAGAAAATCAATTCTGATATTTGTTTTCTTAACCTATATATTTCACTTTCATCTTTCTTTGATTAAACCCATCACTACAAGAAAACAGGCTTATTCTGAGGGCCAAAATCGTCGGTATGTCGTCGGAATACGGTTATTCCGACGACATACCGAGAAAAATTGTCCTCGGAAAAAACTCCTCGGAATTTCAATATCCCTCGGAATTTCCTCGGAATTTTCTGACGGAATTCCGAGGAAACAAAATTCCGAGGAAAATTTGAGGACAACTGTTCCTCGGAAAAGTCGTCGGAAAATACCGAGTAAGGAAGCCCTCGGAAAATTCCGACGACAGTTGTCCTCGGAAAATTCCGATGACAGTTGTCCTCGGAAAATTCCGACGACAGTTGTCCTCGGAAATTTCCGACGACCTGTGTCCCTCGGAAAATTCCGAGGACATTGTCCGTCGGAAAATTCCGACGACAGCGGTTTAATAAACAATTTTTTAATTTATTAATGATACATTGTTTAATAAATAAAAACAAACCTTGTTTATTTCTCACTTCTTCTTCCACTCGTGGATCTGCTTCCCATAGTTGTCCATAACTTTATGGACGAAGTTGTGATAGATATACAATGTATCATCGGCATTCCAGTTGAATTCTTGCTGAAAATAAAACACAATTAGTATAAAATTTATATTAGAGATTAAAAATATAAGTAAAAAATTAGAATACTTACCGCAAACTGTTGAAACCACAGATGCTGCTTGTCGGTAGGGAAGTCGGTGAAAGTCGGATGTCCCTTGTCGAGGGCCGAGTACATCATACGGTTGATCCATGCGCTGATCCCGTTCGATGATCGGTTGAACCTAATAAAAAGAACAAATTATTAAAAAGGAATCAAATTTTAATGAAAAAATAGTATTAATTACCATGTTTGACCCCGTCCACGTGGATACGGAGTGAGATAGGGAAGATGCTCACGACCGGACTGTCGAACAAACTCCGCAACTCTCATCACTCCCGGAGGACCCTCAGGAGCAGGACCAGGAGCGGGAGCGGGAGCGGGTGCAGCAACGGTAGCGGGAGGAGAAGGAGAGGGAAATGGAGAGGAGATGTATGGTAGGAGCTGTGGGGCGGCGATGCGGAACCCTGAATGGAGTGGCTTCCCGAACCACCACGACCACGGCAGCTGTCGAGACGGCTCGATCATCACCATATGACCTATATATAGTTTTAATATATAAGAAATTGTTTTAAGTCATAAAAATAGTTTAAATATAAAAAATAGTTTAATAATAAAAAAGTTTTAATATATAAAAATAGTTTAATAATTAAAAAAGTTTTAATATATAAAAATAGTTTAATAATTAAAAATAGTTTAATAATTTTAAAAATAGTTTTAATAATTAAAAAAATAGTTTTAATATATAAGAAATTGTTTTAAGTCATAAAAATAGTTTAAATAAAAAAAATAGTTTAATAATTAAAAAAATAGTTTTAATATATAAGAAATTGTTTTAAGTCATAAAAAATAGTTTAAATATAAAAAAATAGTTTTAATATATAAGAAATTGTTTTTAAGTCATAAAAATAAAAAAAAATTATAAATTGTTATTATACATGATTTATTTATATATATGTATAAAAAATTATTAATCATTTATAAATATAGAAAAGGTTTATAAATATTTTAAAAAAAATTTAAAACGTTTTATTATATATAATTTATTACTGGAAACATGAAAACGCTTTTAAAAATCGAAAACATTTTAAAAATCAAAAACGCTTTTAAAATACAAAAACGCTTTTGATTTCTAACCAAAACAAAAAAAATCCAAAAAATTCCAAACTATCCATTCAATCCATTCAATCCTAAACTATCTAACAAACAACCTAAAATCCAAATTATAATCTAACAAACCCTAATCCATTGAAAAAAACTAAGGTTTATACTTACATGATTCCGAGAGAGGGAGAGAGGTGAGGCCGGGAGAGAGGGAGAGAGGCGACCGGGAGAGAGGGAGAGAGGCGACCGGAGAGAGGGAGAGAGGGGACCGGAGAGAGGGAGAGGGGACCGGAGAGGGAGAGAGGCGACCGGAGAGAGGGAGAGGCGACCGGAGAGAGGGAGAGAGGCGACCGAGGGAGAGAGATGAGAGATTTGAGAGATGAGAGATCTGAGAGATGCGGCCGAGAGGAGATGATTTTATTTATAAATTCCGACGGAAACCGGTTCGTCGTTATTCCGTCGGAATTATGAAAACCCTAGTTCCTCGGAATTTCCTCGGAATTTTCTGAGGAAATTCCGAGGAACACTGAAAAATAATGATTTTCCTCGGAATTTTCTGAGGAAATTCCGAGGAAATTCCGAGGAACCAGGGTTTGGGGTTTCAAAACCTCGATTTTTTTGCCGTATTTCATTTCTTATACAAATGTAATGCATACTATTGAATATTCTTTATATAAATGATCATAATTTATGAAATAAAAAAATTTCAACAATAATTGCACGTATTCTCTTTAACGTTTGTTAAAGTGTATAAGTGTTTCTCTTATGTTGTGTGGTTTTCTTTCATGCAATCGTAAAAGTGTTTGTTATCATCTGAAACACCAAAGTTTGACTTCATAATCTGGTTAAGACACTTAATGAAGGTTATATATGTGTTATTCAATCCGCAAAACGTAGTTTTCGGTTCAAAACCCTGGTTCTCGAATTTCTCGAATTTTCCGAGGAAATTCGAGGAACACTGAAAAATAATGATTTTCCTCGAATTTCAGAAAATTCGAGGAAATTCGAGGAACCAGGGTTTGGGGTTTCAAAACCTCGATTTTTGTCAGATTTCATTTCTTATACAAATGTAATGCATACTATTGAATATTCTTTGTATAAATGATCATAATTTATGAAATAAAAAATTTCAACAATAATTGCATCGTATTCTCTTTAACGCTTGTTAAAGTGTATATGTTTCTCTTATGTTGTGGTTTTCTTTCATGCAATCGTAAAAGTGTTTGTTATCATCCGAAACACCAAAGTTTGACTTCATAATCTGGTTAAGACACTTAATGAAGGTTATATATGTGTTATTCAATCCATAAAGCGTAGTTTTCGGTTCAAAACCCTGGTTCTCGAATTTCTCGAATTTTCTGAGGAAATTCCGAGGAACACTGAAAAATAATGATTTTCCTCGGAATTTCCTCAGAAAATTCCGAGGAACCAGGGTTTGGGGTTTCAAAACCTCGATTTTTTTGCCGTATTTCATTTCTTATACAAATGTAATGCATACTATTGAATATTCTTTGTATAAATGATCATAATTTATGAAATAAAAAAATTTCAACAATAATTGCACGTATTCTCTTTAACGTTTGTTAAAGTGTATAAGTGTTTCTCTTATGTTGTGTGGTTTTCTTTCATGCAATCGTAAAAGTGTTTGTTATCATCTGAAACACCAAAGTTTGACTTCATAATCTGGTTAAGACACTTAATGAAGGTTATATATGTGTTATTCAATCCGCAAAACGTAGTTTTTGGTTCAAAAACCCCTGGTTCCTCGGAATTTCCTCGGAATTTTCTGAGGAAATTCCGAGGAACACTGAAAAATAATGATTTTCCTCGGAATTTCCTCAGAAAATTCCGAGGAAATTCCGAGGAACCAGGGTTTGGGGTTTCAAAACCTCGATTTTTTTGCCGTATTTCATTTCTTATACAAATGTAATGCATACTATTGAATATTCTTTGTATAAATGATCATAATTTATGAAATAAAAAATTTCAACAATAATTGCATCGTATTCTCTTTAGCGTTTGTTAAAGTGTATAAGTGTTTCTCTTATGTTGTGTGGTTTTCTTTCATGCAATCGTAAAAGTGTTTGTTATCATCTGAAACACCAAAGTTTGACTTCATAATCTGGTTAAGACACTTAATGAAGGTTATATATGTGTTATTCAATCCATAAAGCGTAGTTTTCGGTTCAAAACCCTGGTTCTCGAATTTCCTCGAATTTTCTGAGGAAATTCCGAGGAACACTGAAAAATAATGATTTTCCTCGGAATTTCCTCAGAAAATTCCGAGGAAATTCCGAGGAACCTGGGGTTCTTTACCGAAAACCCACACTTCCTCGGAATTTCCTCGGAATTTTCCGAGGGATTTCCGAGGAAGTGTACTTTATAATCAAATCCCTAAACGAGAAGGTAAATTCCGAGGAAATTCCGAGGAAAACCTAATGTCCCTCGGAATTTCCTCGGTATTTCTATTAAAAAAAACTACTCTGTTTCGAGTCATCATCACCGATAAATCTGAATCGGGTCTTGGTGAAACTCTCCAATAACTGGTTCATCCTCTGCGTGAGCAGCGGCTTCCTCTGAAGTCGGTAAAATCGACTACAAGGCCACCTTCAGCTACATCTTCGCTGCACTTAAGTTGCGGATGTGATTGGTTGTAGTGGGTCTTCCAGCTCAGAACTTCCTGAACTTCGGCCTCTCGGGTTGAGTCTTGTAACAGTAACCCATGGATCATCTTTGTTCCTTACCCGGGGGTACTTGATATAACAAACCTGTAACATTTAAAAAATTATTAGTAAAAGTATAAATTATGATCAACCATTCCGAATAATTAACATTTACTTACCTGATCGGCCTGAGAAGCAAGAATGAAAGGATCATAATATTGCAGCTTTAGCCTCGAATGTACTGATGTAACACCAAATGCATCTGTTTTCACACCTCGATCTGGAGTGTTGTCGTGTCAATCACAATCGTAAAAGTGTTTGTTATCATCTGAAACACCAAAGTTTGACTTCATAATCTGGTTAAGACACTTAATGAAGGTTATATATGTGTTATTCAATCCGCAAAACGTAGTTTTCGGTTCAAAACCCTGGTTCCTCGGAATTTCCTCGGAATTTTCTGAGGAAATTCCGAGGAACACTGAAAAATAATGATTTTCCTCGAATTTCCTCGAAAATTCGAGGAAATTCGAGGAACCAGGGTTTGGGGTTTCAAAACCTCGATTTTTTTGCCGTATTTCATTTCTTATACAAATGTAATGCATACTATTGAATATTCTTTGTATAAATGATCATAATTTATGAAATAAAAAAATTTCAACAATAATTGCACGTATTCTCTTTAACGTTTGTTAAAGTGTATAAGTGTTTCTCTTATGTTGTGTGGTTTTCTTTCATGCAATCGTAAAAGTGTTTGTTATCATCTGAAACACCAAAGTTTGACTTCATAATCTGGTTAAGACACTTAATGAAGGTTATATATGTGTTATTCAATCCGCAAAACGTAGTTTTGGTTCAAAACCCTGGTTCCTCGAATTTCCTCGAAAATTCGAGGAAATTCGAGAACACTGAAAAATAATGATTTTCCTCGAATTTTCTGAGGAAATTCGAGGAAATTCGAGGAACCTGGGTTCTTTACCGAAAACCCACACTTCCTCGGAATTTCCTCGGAATTTTCCGAGGGATTTCCGAGGAAGTGTACTTTATAATCAAATCCCTAAACGAGAAGGTAAATTCCGAGGAAATTCCGAGGAAAACCTAATGTCCCTCGGAATTTCCTCGGTATTTCTATTAAAAAACTACTCTGTTTCCGAGTCATCATCACCAGATAAATCTGAATCGGGTCTTGGTGAAACTCTCCAATAACTGGTTCATCCTCTGCGGAACGACGGCTTCCTCTGAAGTCGGTAAAATCGACTACAAGGCCACCTTCAGCTACATCTTCGCTGCACTTAAGTTGCGGATGTGATTGGTTGTAGTGGGTCTTCCAGCTCAGAACTTCCTGAACTCGCCTCTCGGGTTGAGTCTTGTAACATAACCCATGGATCATCTTTGTTCCTTACCCGGGGGTACTTGATATAACAAACCTGTAACATTTAAAAAATTATTAGTAAAAGTATAAATTATGATCAACCATTCCGAATAATTAACATTTACTTACCTGATCGGCCTGAGAAGCAAGAATGAAAGGATCATAATATTGCAGCTTTCGCCTCGAATGTACTGATGTAACACCAAATGCATCTGTTTTCACACCTCGATCTGGAGTGTTGTCGTGTCAATCACAATAGAAAACAGTACAAGCGCAATCCAAGCATGCCCAAATACTTGATTTCCATAATCTCATGTATGTGTCCGTAGTATACATCATCTCGATGCAGAACAAACGCCAGCATCATAGGTCGTACGCGAACGTCTCCTCTTTTCAGTTGTGAATGCATATCCTCGAGTACAAAATCTTGGATATGACTTCACAACATAGTTTGGTCCAACCACCATTTCACGTATCCAATCGTCAAATGTTTCACCTCTGGCTAAACCAGCAGACACCTATTAATAGCACATATATAATGAATTAGTATAAATATGTGATAAAATTGTATAAATATGTGATAAATGATATTTTAATTTGTTTAAGGCACTCACATAAGTAAACATCCATCCAGCAAATTCTCTCTGCTTCATTTCTTCTAGTTCCTCCTCTGTGGCGTATCTATATCCGAACCGCTTTTCTGCCATGAAAATCCTGTACATGTGATGACAATAATGTAATTAATTAAGATATAAATGTTAATTTGTTAAAATAAAAATTTGTAAGATAATAAACTTACCTCTCATATTGAAGAACATCTTCGCAGTTGGTGAGCAAATATGTTTGCAAATGACTTCTCCTGCTCGATAAGTCGGCGGTCCTTTGGTTTTCCGCTAAGTCGTCCAACATCTGTGAAAATATCTGAAACCTTAACATGATATGTTGCTCGTTAGCCTCTATCATCATGCCGAGCAGGTCTTCGTTTTGGTCGAACTTCGCTGGAAAGTAGTACTTTCGGCAAAGTTTGAAATTTCTTCATTGATCATCTGTGCGACTATAGAACCTTCTACCCTACTTAAATTTTTCACCATCTTCTTCAAATGGAACATATACCGCTCATACAGATACATCCATCTATACTGCACAGGACCACCAAGTTCCAATTCTCTTACCAGGTGAATAACAAGATGCTCCATAACATCAAAAAATGAGGGAGGAAATATCTTCTCAAGGTTGCACTGAATCACGGCTATGTTAGTCTTCAGATTTTCAATACCTTCAAGAGTCACCGATCTGGTGCATAAATCGCGGAAGAAAGCACTTATCCCTGCAATTGCTTCATGAACATTTCGTGGTAATAGTTTCTTGAAGGCAAACGGAAGGAGGCGCTCCATCAACACATGGCAATCGTGACTTTTCAAGCCAATAAACTTTCCTTCTTTTACGTCGTCTGATTCGCCAAATTAGATCGTAACCGTCTGGAAACTCCACATCGCTTGAAATCCAATCAAAGAACGATTTTTCCCTCTGCATCAAGTCGGTATATGGGAAAAGGAGCCCTACCATTCCCATCAACATGAAGTTCTGAACGAGCACATATATCGACTAAATCCAGTCTTGACTTCAAATTATCCTTTGTTTTACCTTGAACGTTAAGGATAGTGTTCATGAGATTGTCAAAAAAGTTCTTCTCAATATGCATGACATCTAAATTATGTCTTAGCAGATGATCCTCCCAGTATGGCAGATCCCAGAAAATACTTTTTTTGTGCCAGTTATGTAGTTCTCCAACAGCATCTACCGAAATTGCTCATGTCCCCGACGCCCGCCGTCCTTGCTGCACCAAAATCTCTTAGTTGTGTCTTCAAACCTTTCCCACTAACTTCCTCAGGTGGACCATCAAACACCTGCTTGTTCTTCCTAAACAAAGTCTTACTCCGACGGTATGGATGATCGTGGTAGGAATCGTCAGGATACCAAACCAACACGTTTTCTTCCGTTCTTTAGTTGGAAAGCATCTGTGTCATCTTGACAATATGGACATGATAGCCTCCCATCGTTGTCCATCCAGATAACATACCATATGCTGGAAAATCACTTATTGTCCACATTAGTACTGCCGCATTTGAAAGTTCTCTTTACACCTAAATATCAGATGTTTCAGCACCTTCAGCCCATAGTTGTTGCAACTCATATATTAGTGGCTGAAGAAATACATCAAGTGATCTCTTAGGATGCTCTGGTCCGGGAACGAGAATGGAGAGAAACAGAAACTCTCGTCGCAAGCACAAGTTTGGGGGTAAGTTGTATGGTGTAACAATGACTGGCCATAGAGAATATTGTCTTCCACTCTTCCCATACGGGCTGAAACCATCAGTACATAATCCAAGGTAGACATTTCTTCTCTCATACGCAAAGTCGGGATACTTTGATTGGAAATGCTTCCACGCTTTTGCATCTGAAGGATGTCTAATCTCACCATCTGTTGAGTGCTCCGCATGCCATCTCATTCGCTAGGCAGGCGCTCGAAGATACAACCTCTCGCAATCTTTCCGCCAAAGGCAAATACCACATCCTTTTATATGGCACTGGAACTCTTCCACTCGTATCTTTATAACGAGGCTTCCCACAAAACTTGCATGAAATCCGCTGGTCATCCGCCCTCCAATAAATCATGCAGTTATCGCTGCATACATATATTACCCGATAAGATAAACCAACACCGCTCACGAGTTTGAACCTCGTAGTATGAACCTGAGCTACATTTTCCTCAGGTAGAATACCTTTAACAAAATCAGCTATCGCATCCATACAGTCTTCAGCCAAGTTATAATCTGTTTTAATGCCCATCAGTCTTGTAGCAGATGATAAAGCTGAATGACCATCTCTACAACCTTCGTACAATGGTTGCTTTCCAGCATCCAACATATCATAAAATCTCCTAGCTTCTGCATTGGGTAAATCTTCCCCTCTAAAATGATCATTTACCATCTGCTCAGTACCTACACCATAATCTACATCCGTTCTAATTGGTTCTTCTAATCTAACCGGCTGAGGTTCGCTAGTACTACCAAGTTCATAATTAGTTTTCCCATGATGATACCAAATTTTGTAACTTCGTGTAAACCCACTCAAATATAGATGAGTCCAAACATCCCACTCTTTAATAACCTTTCTATTTTTACAATTAGAGCAAGGACATCTTAACTTACCTGTTTCTGCTTCGGTTGTCGTGAACTAACCCCATGAATTCGGTTATACTCGCTGGTATTCTTCTGTAAGCAATCTCGTGTCCGGATCCAAATGAGGTCGATCGATCCAAGAACGAAAATAATTTGAAGAAGACATGTTTTTTTGAAATCAAATTCGTGATAGTAGGAGGGAAGGAGAAGAAATGGAGTGAATGAAGGTGAAGAGGGGTGGCTGTATTTATAGATGAAATCCTCCGAGATACCGAGGAAATTCTGAGGAAATTCAAGAAAGCAGACACTTCCTCGAATTTCCTCGAATCCCCAACGGCTCTCCAACGGCTCTCTAACGGCTACAAAAGTCGCCGGAATTTTCAAAATCTGTCGGTTTTTCCGACGGACACTGTTTCCTCGGTATTTCCTCGAAATTTCGAGGAAATACCGAGGAAACCACATTTCTTGGTTTCCTCGGTATTTCCTCGAAATTTCGAGGAAATACCGAGGAAACCACATTTCTTGGTTTCCTCGGTATTTCTCGGTATTTCCTCGAAATTTCGAGGAACTCATTTTCCTCGGTATGTCCCTCGAATAGTGATGTTTTCTTGTAGTGCATACTATAAGACTTTTTTTGTGCACCTCCATACTATAAGACTACTTTGACTTTATTTATTTGCATTTTGCACAGTATAACAGTCAACAGATTAAGTTTTTAAATACAAAAACAAGTTTCACGTGTTTGATGTTATTCCTTACATTGAGTTTCTAAATATACGAAAAACAAGGTTTAAAGTTTTGTAACTAGTACATATGTTAATAATATATTCTGTTAGTACCCATCTAATATCTGTTAAATCTATATGTTTACTTTCAATAATACTTTTCAAAATCATTTCTACAAGTTCATAATTAGTTTTCCCATGATGATACCAAATTTTGTAACTTCGTGTAAACCCACTCAAATATAGATGAGTCCAAACATCCCACTCTTTAATAACCTTTCTATTTTTACAATTAGAGCAAGGACATCTTAACTTACCTGTTTCTGCTTCGGTTGTCGTGAACTAACCCCATGAATTCGGTTATACCTCGTTGGTATTCTTCTGTAAGCAATCTCGTGTCCGGATCCAAATGAGGTCGATCGATCCAAGAACGAAAATAATTTGAAGAAGACATGTTTTTTTGAAATCAAATTCGTGATAGTAGGAGGGAAGGAGAAGAAATGGAGTGAATGAAGGTGAAGAGGGGTGGCTGTATTTATAGATGAAATCCTGCCGAGATACTGAGGAAATTCTGAGGAAATTCAAGAAAACAGACACTTCCTCGAATTTCTCGGAATCCCCAACGGCTCTCCAACGGCTCTCTAACGCTACAAAAGTCGCCGAATTTTCAAAATCTGTCGGTTTTTCCGACGGACACTGTTTCCTCGGTATTTCCTCGAATTTCCGAGGAAATACCGAGGAAACCACATTTCTTGGTTTCCTCGGTATTTCCTCGAATTTCCGAGGAAATACCGAGGAAACCACATTTCTTGGTTTCCTCGGTATTTCCTCGGTATTTCCTCAGAAATTTCCGAGGAACTCATTTTCCCTCGGTATGTCCCTCAGAATAGTGATGTTTTCTTGTAGTGCATACTATAAGACTTTTTTTTTTGTGCACCTCCATACTATAAGACTACTTTGACTTTATTTATTTGCATTTTGCACAGTATAACAGTCAACAGATTAAGTTTTTTAAATACAAAAAAAACAAGTTTCACGTGTTTGATGTTATTCCTTACATTGAGTTTCTAAATATACGAAAAACAAGGTTTAAAGTTTTGTAACTAGTACATATGTTAATAATATATTCTGTTAGTACCCATCTAATATCTGTTAAATCTATATGTTTACTTTCAATAATACTTTTCAAAAATCATTTCTACAACTTCATTATTGTTTTCTTGCAAGCTTACAATTTTGTAGGAAATTACGTAGTAGTGACCAACACGCAATCAAATTCGGAACTAATCTATAATATTAAAAGAGAATCATTTAAAAAATAAAATCTACTTATTTAAAGTTGTTGGACTATTTTATCAGATTTAACTTTTTTCGTCTTCCCTTAATTTGTAACAATACATTACTCAATATTGTTATAGATTATACTGTGAATGTCCATAACCAACCCATATTATTGGAAGAGAACAGTCGGCCCAAAGAAAGAGAGAGAGGCGGCCAACACTTTCTTTTTCTATATATCTTTGTGTTTTTCTTTTCCTATTAGGATTATGATTTGTACTCTTTCCATTTATCTATGACGATCTAAACTTGTATATAAAGAACCTCTATGATCAATAATTAATAAGTTTTTCCATTCTATTCACAACACGTTATCAGCACGAGTTGCTCTCATAAACCCTAAAGCTAAAAGCCGACCTGAAAACCCTAAAACCCTAACCGACGGACGATAAACCCTAATTCTTTACTCTTTTCCATCCTTTTCTTCACGATCTGATCTCATCAAGCCGACCTGAGCCTGTTAGTGAACCAAGCAATCCGATCAGAATCCGACTAGACGATCCCGACGTACCGACGACCAGGCGATCCGATAGCACCAGCTGATAGCACACCGACCTCGATCCCGACCCGTATCCGCGATCCGATAACAAGAAGCTCTCGTTTGCAGCCTGTTCCAGCTCGATCACTTCTCTCAGTGGTCCGTTCAACCCTTCTGAAAATAAGGTAAAAGCGAAACCCTTAAAAAAAAGGGAACCCACATCGAATTGGTTGCTTGATAAGGATTTGAACCATTAAAATTTGATGAACCCTAATCTAGGATAATAGAAACCCTAATTGATAATAAATTAAGATTTGGTTTTAGACTGTTTGAAAGTTAGGTTGATAGATCATAATGGTTGCTAAGTTGCTAGATGCATATAACATATTGCATAAGAACGCTCATACTGTTTTAAAAGATTTAATGGACTGATTGTGTTGATGTGAGAAATTGATTGAATGTTTCTTTGAGGTTTAAATCCATGTGAGTTAGGATTGATAGTTTTTATAACCTGATTGAATGATTTGAGGTTTAATATTGCATGTTAGAATCTGTTATAATATAAACCCTAATTCGAATTGATAAACCCTAAAATAGAATCCGTGTATTGCATAATCGAATTGAATGTTTTGAGGTTTCATATTATACTAGGTTGATAGTTTCATGATATAATCAACTGTTCTAAGGTTTAAGATTATTTGCTAGAAGCTGATTGATTGATTAAACCCTAATTTTGAATTAAAACCCTAAACCCTAATTTGCGTATTCCTAAAATCGAATTGCTTGATTCCATCTTCCTATAATCAGCCTTGAAACTGATAAATATCAGCCTTGAAACTGATTGTTTTGGTTTTCATGATTGAAACCCTACTTTTGGATCGAAACCCTAAATTGTGTAATGCTTGAATCCATTTAATTATTGATCCAATTGCTAGCCTTGATAAAACTTAATTGAATCTGATTGTTAGTCTCGCTAAATCTCATACCTGAAACTGATTGATTAATTGTTAAACCTTGATTGAATGTTTCTTTGAGGTTTAAATCCATGTGAGTTAGGATTGATAGTTTTATAACCTGATTGAATGATTTGAGGTTTAATATTGCATGTTAGAATCTGTTATAATATAAACCCTAATTCAATTGATAAACCCTAAAATAGAATCCGTGTATTGCATAATCCGAATTGAATGTTTTGAGGTTTCATATTATACTAGGTTGATAGTTTCATGATATAATCAACTGTTCTAAGGTTTAAGATTATTTGCTAGAAGCTGATTGATTGATTAAACCCTAATTTTGAATTAAAACCCTAAACCCTAATTTTGAATTAAAACCCTAAACCCTAATTTGCGTATTCCTAAAATCGAATTGCTTGATTCCATCTTCCTATAATCAGCCTTGAAACTGATAAATATCAGCCTTGAAACTGATAAATATCAGCCTTGAAACTGATAAATATCAGCCTTGAAACTGATAAATATCAGCCTTGAAACTGATAAATATCAGCCTTGAAACTGATAAATATCAGCCTTGAAACTGATAAATATCAGCCTTGAAACTGATAAATATCAGCCTTGAAACTGATTGTTTTGGTTTTTCATGATTGAAACCCTACTTTTGGATCGAAACCCTAAATTGTGTAATGCTTGAATCCATTTAATTATTGATCCAATTGCTAGCCTTGATAAAACTTAATTGAATCTGATTGTTAGTCTCGCTAAATCTCATACCTGAAACTGATTGATTAATTGTTAAACCTTGATTGAATGTTTCTTTGAGGTTTAAATCCATGTGAGTTAGGATTGATAGTTTTATAACCTGATTGAATGATTTGAGGTTTAATATTGCATGTTAGAATCTGTTATAATATAAACCCTAATTGATAATAAATTAAGATTTGGTTTTAGACTGTTTGAAAGTTAGGTTGATAGATCATAATGGTTGCTAAGTTGCTAGATGCATATAACATATTGCATAAGAACGCTCATACTGTTTTAAAAGATTTAATGGACTGATTGTGTTGATGTGAGAAATTGATTGAATGTTTCTTTGAGGTTTAAATCCATGTGAGTTAGGATTGATAGTTTTTATAACCTGATTGAATGATTTGAGGTTTAATATTGCATGTTAGAATCTGTTATAATATAAACCCTAATTCGAATTGATAAACCCTAAAATAGAATCCGTGTATTGCATAATCCGAATTGAATGTTTTGAGGTTTCATATTATACTAGGTTGATAGTTTCATGATATAATCAACTGTTCTAAGGTTTAAGATTATTTGCTAGAAGCTGATTGATTGATTAAACCCTAATTTTGAATTAAAACCCTAAACCCTAATTTGCGTATTCCTAAAATCGAATTGCTTGATTCCATCTTCCTATAATCAGCCTTGAAACTGATAAATATCAGCCTTGAAACTGATTGTTTTGGTTTTTCATGATTGAAACCCTACTTTTGGATCGAAACCCTAAATTGTGTAATGCTTGAATCCATTTAATTATTGATCCAATTGCTAGCCTTGATAAAACTTAATTGAATCTGATTGTTAGTCTCGCTAAATCTCATACCTGAAACTGATTGATTAATTGTTAAACCTTGATTGAATGTTTTGATATTACCCTTGCACATATAGAATCTGATTGCTATGATTGAGTGCATCATATCAACTTGGTCATGTGGCCAATTTGCATCATATATATATCATCCTGACCAGCATATAAATCTCTTTTGCTAAGATTGTTTTTGCATCATGGCCGTATAGAAACTGATAGTATTGATAGGTTTAATAAATATCATCATCAATATGAACTGATTGCACCTTGGCCGCATATACATATGGATAATTACTCATTTAGGAATGTTCTGCTTGGTTGAGAAACTTGTTTTAATAGCATTACATATCTATTTGCATCATGGCTGCATGGTAGTTTATTTTGTTCGACCAACATGTTTATGTTATGCGCATGATCTGATTAGTATCACGTTTGCATGATCTGATTATTTTAAAGTGAGGTTCCATAATTCCACTCCTGTACATATAGAATCAGTATGCTAGGTTTGCATTTTAACCATATGGCCGCATGAAAACATATAGAAATTGCTTGTTTGGTCGATACCTTTGCTTGATAAATATGTGTTACGTATTATTGCATTATATCACCTTTGGCACTGTGGCTTGTTTGCTTATTAGAAATGTATTGACTTGATAGCATGTCTTTTTATGGCCGTATGTTAAATATTTTATGAGATCTAAAATTGATTGATATATGATTTGAGATGTCAAAAATCAATTTGGATTTTGCTGCCCTAAATATCTGAGAAGATAATCATTTGAAATGGGCACTGGATACTGAGGTTATCCTAAAGTCAAAAGGACTTGGTGAATGAATCACAGAAGGCGATAATGCCAAATGAGAAAGATTGATACAGGGCAATATTAATTATTAGCCTATTAAGAGTCTCAAAGATCAATATCTGACTATAGAGAATCCTCTAGACCTTCAGACAGAGTTAAAAAATCGAGATATGATCACCAAAGAACGGTGTTATTACCAAAGGCTCTATTTTGGAGGAATCTCAGAACCCGGGACTATAAGTCCGTGGATGAGTCTATTGCTAGCTGAGCAATAATGGATTACTGATGAGAAACAGAGAATTGAGACCTCCTGGATTAACCCCATTACCTGATAACAATAAGGCCGCAGAAGAAAAGAAAGTAACCACGTCCAGAATGATAGACTACAAGGCCGCGGCCGTGGAGAGTGGAAAGGACGTGGCCATGGCCACTATAATACATTTGACCGTGGAAACCACTATGGCAGTAACCGTGGTATATCCTTTAAACAACAAAGCTCGACCAAATCAGTGTGCCATAGATGTGGAATGGGGAACCATTGGGCTAAGATATGTAGGACTCCCAAACATTTTTGTAACCTCTATCAAAGAGAGTCTGAAAGGGAAGAATCCTGAAACCCACTTGGTCTATAAAGATGGTGAAAATAATTTTGGACATGATCAAGATGATCTTATGGAATATGAGACTTATGATTGCCTAAAAGAACCAGGTTGATAATCTGATTTCGACATCAAACTCGTGTGATTGCTTTGCTCGTATGTTTTCTCTGATTTTTATCTCCTTGAATTTATTACATTGTCTACTTAGATTAAATGAATGAATGATTTTCTATATGAGTACACTGAAAAATGCCAATATAAGTACTAAAGCAGGTATAGCCAGTCTGAAAGAAGACTATGGCTAGGCTAATATATTATTGCCTAAGGGTATGCATCTAGAAATCAGTGAAGCCTTATATTCACCCAGCTCTAAGAGCAAGATCAGCCTGTTGAGTTTTAAAGATATAAGAATGAATGGTTTCCATATTGAAACAATGGGCGAAGGAAACAAAGAGTTCCTTCAGATATATGTATAAAATAGCCCTAGGCCATAATAAGTCCTAAAGACTATACCTGCATTCTCTACTGACCTAGACTATGGAAAGATCAGTATGATAGAGGCAAAACCCATGGTAACCAGAATGGTTTACCCACGAAATTATACACTTTACGGCATGACCGGATTGGCCATCCTGGTTCCAAAATATGATGCGAAATTGATATTGGAAAGGGCACAAAGAGTTATCCCATATAATCTCACGTATGTAGCATGAACACAAGGGGAACTCATTAGGCCATGATGTCCCAAGCACTTAAAGATTATAGTATGTCCATGAGGGGGCAGTGAGGAAAAATCCGCACATGTCCATACTATATATAGCTTGGTTGAATCCTTTTATAAATTTCTATTGGCCATTACCCATAGGTTCAAACTCTCAGTCCAAGGCTTGGGGACACACGAATTTACATGCATCTTAACTAATAAGCATCAGGCCATTTAAGTAAGCATAGATATTCCCATCTCAAATTTATTATGGGTCATGAGCTAGACATATACCATCTTGAGATATTTGGATGAGCCACCAACAAATATATGTGCCGTCTAAGATGGATCCTTAGAAGAGGATGAGGATGGGGATATATGTTGGATATGAATCTCCCACAATAATGAAGTACTTTGAGCCAAATATGGATGATCTATTTAGTGGCCAAGAACACGGATTGCAAGAGTTAATAAATCCGACTATCCAACATCAAGGGGAGAAAAGTAATAAGCTGGTAAGATAAAAGAGTAATAGGATGGTAAAGAAATAGAATGGAATAAACCATCATTGTCTTGGCAAGATCCTCGGACTAAAGTGAAATAAGACGTCCAAAGATAAATACAAATATTATACATTTACAAAAGCTAGATAAACAATGCCAGACATATTTGACCCGAAAAAAAAAGAAAAAAATAATTAAGTTATATAAACCAGCTTGTAATGCACCAACGAAATTGATGTCCTAGTGAGACACAGTCAAGTTGCTACAGAGTCTATACAAGATAGACCAATAAGTTCCAAAAGATAAGAATCCTCGGAAACAAAAGAGAAAGGTGCATAGAATGATAAAACAAATCTGAAGTCGAGGAAACCATCCCAGACATAGACAATGGCCGGCCAATCTAAGGTACCACCCAATGGGGTTTGGGACGCCAAACTCCATAGTACTAATGGTCATGAAGGTAATAAGGTTGCAACTAGGCCTGCGAGTTCGGTTCGTTCGGATACTTCGGTTCGGGTACTTCGGTTATTCGGTTATTTTGGAAAAACAATCTGCCGAATTGATCCGAAGAAATTAATAGTTCGGGTCGGTTCGGTTTCGGTTAGTTCGGTTTCTAAAATTTGTTACCGAAATTATTAAAAGTCTTTGAAATTTTGGTTTGCTTTCTCTGTAATTTCGGTAAGCTTCAGTTAGTTCGGTAAACTTCGGTTAATTCGATAAACTTCGGTTAATTTGATAAACTTCGGCTAATTCGATATAGTTCGGTTTAGTTATGATGGGCCAGATTTTTTTATTTTGTTTACTTGAGACACTGTAATTGATGGGCCAAATTTAATAAATGACTTGTGTTTTTTTTCTTGCAACATATTAGTATTTTACAATACATTCAGAGCCTGTTTCAAACGTGAGTTGTGCTTTAGTGTTCAAACATGATCACAACACAAATTCATAACCATTACAAAAAAAGCTGAATCAAATACAAAAAGAACCAAAAAACATTCAGCTGTTTCACGTGAGCATGTACGTCTTTCAATCGGTGCTTTTAGCTTCTGTAAATTCACAAAAAAGAAACATATTAGTCTAGAACAAATAATGAAGAAACATAGAACAAACAAAATAAAGTTACCCAGTCCATCATGGAAAGCTAGTTCCTCAAACATTTGCACCAAGGAAGCAAGTTTTGCATCAGAAATGGAGCTCCGAATCCATTGTTGTGAACATACCAAAGCTTCAACCATGTAAGGCGTTAAACAAATTCTATAAGGATCTAGTATCCGACCACTAGTACTAAAAGCTGATTCAGAAGCAACCGAAGAAACCTGGATGGCAAGGACGTCTCTTGCAAACTCTGATAGGATTGGGTATTTAGAGCTGTTACGTTTCCACCAAGATAGGACATCATAATTCAATACTAAACCATTGTTTTCTCGTGTCACAGGTTTTTCCAGCAAATATATATATATATCTAATTCACTGCTTATTTCATCATCAGCTGTCTCCTTAATCATCTCTGAGTATATAGAATCCATCATCTCATACTCATCATCATCAGATAAATCGAAAACAACACTTGGCTGCTCAGAAACAGCTTGCTCACTTCCAGTTCCAGCCCTTTCAACACCAGCCGACTTGCTTAGTAAAATGTACTCATCATACAGCTCTCGCATAACACTCTTAATAGATGATCTAAGGTGATTGCTTTCTAGACTGTCTTTCCCATAAAGCTTGTCAAAGCAGTGTGAAGCAAGCTTCATTTTGTTCCTTGGATCAAAACACTAGAAGTAATAACTAGTGGGTTCATGTTCAAAAGACCATCCCAATACTTCTCAAACTTCTGTCTCATACTTGCTGCTTCCATTTTAACTAACCCATCTCTATGATTACTCAAAGAAATCAGATTTCTTTCAATGATGACGATTTCATTGTAGCAGATGGAAGAAGTTACCGTTTTAGATGCTGAAAATGCCAAAGTACAGTTGAAAAAGATCCTGAGAAACTTCACAAACCTCTGAACTTCATCCCAACTAGAAGAAACTGGTGGTCCAACCCTTTTGAGTCTATTCTCATCCAATTCCAAGAAGTACTCGTTATAGAGCTTATCTTCAGCCAACATCTTCTCAAAAGCAACTCTCAGTTTGATCGCAGCTGTCAACATAAGGTTTGTTGAGTTCCAACGAGTTTTGCAGTCCATGGATAAGCTGCCTCTTGAAATTTTTTCTGTCTCAACCCGTAACTCAAACGATTTCAATCTTGCTCCAGACGATCGCACATACTTGACAGCATTGCGTATGGCAATAACACTCTGTCTCACATGTTCTAAACCATCTCTTACAATCAAGTTAAGTATGTGAGCAGAGCAACGCATATGCAAGTACGCCCCATTTTTAACCAAGGCAGCTTCTCCCTTCAGCCGTAAACAATCCGTGAATAACGTCAACGCCTTATCATTTCCTTTAGCGTTATCCACTGTCAATGTGAAGACCTTTTCAATACCCCACTCAGCTAGGCTTGCAATCAGATGTTTAGCGATTGTATCTCCTTTGTGGTCTGTGACAGGCTTGAAGCTAAGGATCCTTTTCTGCAATACCCAATTTGCATCAATCCAATGCGACGTCACAACCATATAACTAACCGAGGTAGTAGGCGCTACCCATATATATGTTGTTAGCGACACTCTCTGCTTTTTACAGCTGAATAACTTCTTCAAATCTGCTTTTTCTTGCACAAACCTAGCAAAGATGTCTTCCGTAGCTGTCCTTCTACAATGAACCGTGTACATTGGAAGTACATTATGACAAAAACGCCTAAAGCCCTCAGATTCCACAAAAGCTATAGAGAAAGAAATCGTGGCTACAGAGAAAGAAATCGTGGCTACAGAGAAAAGAGCCACGCTTTTGGAAAAGAAATTTACCGTGGCTATAGCCTCGTGGCTGGGAAGAAACGTGGCTTATCGTGGCTTGTAGCCACGTTTTTACCATGCTTCTTTCCGTAGCCACGATAATAACATATATAGCGTTGCTACTGTTAGTGGCTATCATAGCCACGGTTTTACCAATAACTTAAAGTGGCTGTACAGCCACTGTTTTGCCACTCCTTATTTCGTGGCTATAGAAAGCCACGGTTTTTTTTTTTTAATTCAGCCATTGTAATTGCTGTGGCTATTATGTAACCATTTTTGTAAATGGTTATCATCTTTGATTAGTTTAAATTTTCCAAATTCAACAATTTTTATTTCCATTCAAATATTAAAACATTGCACATATAATAAAAACAGAAATTGCATATATATAAAAGAGTACGTTCGACATTACAAAAACATAGATAATTATACAAGGTATAAGAGTTTTAAAGAGTCTAAGAAGACTCTACAAAAGACATAGTTAAAGAGTCTAAGAAGACTCTACCGAAACATAAGCTAGAGTTTGATGAACCTTGTTACAAAAGAGAAGACAGGAACCTACTTAAGGCTGAGTAGTTGGGGCTTGAGGCTGAGCAGAAGTCGGTGCAGTAGGTGCTTGCTGGGGACGAAGTGTTTGGAGGAGCTCATTGATTGCATCTCTTGTTGATGCAAAGTCCTGCTTCATGTCGGACACATCCTGCTTCACCTCAGCCACGTCCTGCCTCACACTTTGGAGGCTTGTCTCAAGACCTCCCACATGCATCTCCATCTCCAGGATGCGGGCAAGACCATTAGGGACGCGTGAAGAAGGTGCTTGCTCCCTGTATTGTGCACTGCCGAGTCCATAAACATACCCCCTCTTACCCTTAGCATTCTGTTGAACATAACATAAAACAGTTTTAATAAACTCAGGTGGCTGCAAGACTGTAAATAAACAGAACAAAGCATAAGACATTCTAAACCACATTCTTAAGCAGCTCAAAGTCATATCTAATTCCACATACAAATCAGAACATAAAACAATTGAAACCTAGTGTTTCTTTTCCAGGACCGTGTCTATGTCACAATAAATAAACTGTAACCTCAAGTCTTATGAACACCAACATAACATGGCTCTCTACTATATTGTGTGTATGAAAGATACCTTTAGATAAGCTTTGTTTAACTTGAGGCGAGAAGGAGTAGATGATTCACTTGGACTCCCTGGTGATCCTTCGGTGTTAGAGAGCTGTGTGGCTTCCATCTCGGCTTGAGTAACCAGCTCTTCAGCACGATAGTCCACAAAAGTCCCATCTGGTTGGCAAAATAATTGGAGCCAACACAGATTAAATTGGAGGCAAACCAAATTATAAACCAAAATTTCACCATAGCCACGACAAACCCACGAAATTACAGTGGCTACATTTTAATATGAACCGCCAAACCCAAAAACAATGGAGCCAAAACCAAATACATTGGAGGCAAACCAATTGGTTTTCTCCAATTTCCACACAGCCACTACACAGCCACGAAATAACCGTGGCTACCTTCAAAACACGGAACCACAAACATCTAACCCCTAAACTATAATCCCTAAACCATCTTCCTTCAACCTTCTACTCATACAACAACTTACATAAATATTCCAAAAATCTCACAATATATTTTAAAACCTTACATAAAACCATATATTTTACAATCTTACCATTTATTTTACAACCTTGCAATATTTTATAAAACCATATATTTTACAACCTTACAACTTCTTTTCATCCTACAATGTATTTTTTACAATCTGGGAATATATTTTCTATTCCGAATCATCATCTGAATCACGGTCTGCTTCTACATCACCATCTGATACATATTCATCGTTTGGAGGATTCACCGGAGCAATATCATAATCGGACACATCATCAACAACATGTGTTTCAACCCGTAACAATGAACTTTCAGCAACCTGATCATGTCTATCATCTTGCCATGCCATTAAAGCAATTTCTGATGTTTCCTCGAGGAAAAAATTTTGCACATGCCCACCAGTCATCGACTGATTGTCGACGTACCCGTGGATAAGGAATAAAACATGTTTGATCACAGTTACCTGTTCGTGGTACAATAACATCATAGTTATAAATCATGGCTTTTCATCATTAATCAAATCTCAAATAAATAAATATATATTTTCACTTACCTGGTAATATAAAAGGATCATATTTTGCATATTGTCTTCGTGGTGAGACATCAACAAGACTAAATGGATGTATTCTCATACCGCGATTTTCCGTCGTGTCAAACCACGAACATTTAAAAACCATGACTTTCAAGCCAACATCACCATGATACTCCACCATCATGATCTCTTGTATGAGGCCATAGTAGTCTGTCTCATTGGTTCCAGGTACACATACACCATAATGTTGAGTTTTCTTTTTTTGACCGTGGTTATGAGTGTGGAAAGTGTATCCACGTGTGTGGTATATTGGCCAAGACCTATAACTACGCCTAGGACCTTGTACAAAATCCAACATCCACAAAGGAAATGTGTAAAACTGAGTCGCATCATTAATCTGCAATACAATAACATTGTTATAAATTACAAATTTAATTAAATGAATTGTGAAAATTAATAGTAAAAAACAATAACTCACATAGTCTTTGCACCATTCAGCAAATTTGGTGTCTTCTGCTTTTTGCATTGCAGCCGGAGTAATATCAGGAACACTTAGAGTCATATATTCTTCAAACATCCTGCACGCATTTAAATCTTAATTATGTAACTAGAAATATGTATTTATATTTAAATTTTCATAATATTTTACTACCTTTGATAGGGAGCAAATGTTTCACAGTTGAGCATCATAAATGTCTGAAAAACGGTGTTATCTTCATCATTCAACCAACCGGTTGAGCACTGACCACTTATTCTCCCTTCATGGTAAAACAAGGGTGGTACATCCGGATAATTGTATGAGAAATGAATATCACTCGGACCTTCTGGAATGGTCATGATTTCAGGATGCCCAAAAAATTAGAGGAAGCATTTGAAATCTCCTCGTTTATCCATTGTGCAACTATCGAACCTGCAATATGTGCTTTGTTTTGACCATCTTCTTCAAATGGTAAATATATATTTTCACTTACCGGTAATATAAAAGGATCATATTTTGCATATTGTCTTCGTGGTGAGACATCAACAAGACTAAATGGATGTATTCTCATACCGCGATTTTCCGTCGTGTCAAACCACGAACATTTAAAACCATGACTTTCAAGCCAACATCACCATGATACTCCACCATCATGATCTCTTGTATGAGGCCATAGTAGTCCGTCTCATTGGTTCCGGTACACATACACCATAATGTTGAGTTTTCTTTTTGACCGTGGTTATGAGTGTGGAAAGTGTATCCACGCAGTGTGGTATATTGGCCAAGACCTATAACTACTTAGGACCTTGTACAAAATCCAACATCCACAAAGGAAATGTGTAAACTGAGTGCATCATTAATCTGCAATACAATAACATTGTTATAAATTACAAATTTAATTAAATGAATTGTGAAAATTAATAGTAAAAAACAATAACTCACATAGTCTTTGCACCATTCAGCAAATTTGGTGTCTTCTGCTTTTTGCATTGCAGCCGGAGTAATATCAGGAACACTTAGAGTCATATATTCTTCAAACATCCTGCACGCATTTAAATCTTAATTATGTAACTAGAAATATGTATTTATATTTAAATTTTCATAATATTTTACTACCTTTGATAGGGAGCAAATGTTTCACAGTTGAGCATCATAAATGTCTGAAAAACGGTGTTATCTTCATCATTCAACCAACCAGTTGAGCACTGACCACTTATTCTCCCTTCATGGTAAAACAAGGGTGGTACATCCGGATAATTGTATGAGAAATGAATATCACTCGGACCTTCTGGAATGGTCATGATTTCAGGATGCCCAAAAAAATTAGAGGAAGCATTTGAAATCTCCTCGTTTATCCATTGTGCAACTATCGAACCTGCAATATGTGCTTTGTTTTTGACCATCTTCTTCAAATGGTACATGTATCTTTCGAATACATACATCCACCTAAAATGGACGGGACCACCTAAGGATACCTCATCTGGAAGGTGCACAAGAAGATGTTGCATAACATCGAAGAATGATGGAGGAAATATCTTTTCCAAGTTACAAAGCTTCACAGCGATATTTGCCTTTAAAAGGCCAACAAGTCATGATTGTATCATTTTATAATTTACTATAATTTATATGGTGTAATTAATTTTATTGTTTTGTTTACAGATATTGAAATCTCCTCGTTTTCACACAGCGATTAACCCTAATCGCTGTGTGAACATTTTTTGGAAGGAGTTCAGCGAACGCAAATGGATATAGTCGTTCCATTATGACATGACAATCATGACTTTTCAGTCCATGTAGCTTTAAATTACTTTCGTCAATACATCGACTAAATTTGGAAGAGTATCCATCGGGAAATTTTATGTCATTTTTCAACCACATAAGGAATGCTCGTTTTCCTGCATTTGACAGTCTGAATATTGGCACGGGCATCGTTCCATCCTCTTTCATCTCTAAATCTCGCCTTTTGCATAGTCCTGGAAGATCCAATCTGCTTTTGATGTTGTCTTTCGTCTTTCCATGAGCATTTAACACCGTGTTTGTCAGGTTATCGAAGAAGTTTTTCTCAATATGCATGAAATCAAGGCTATGCCGAAGAAGATGATTTTCCCAATACGGTAACTCCCAGAAGATACTCTTATTTACCCAATTGTGAGTAACTCCATATCCAGATATTGTCTTCGATGGATTATCATGTCCATTCCCTCCACAATCAACTGATTTTGATAAACCTTTTATATTGTTTATTCTTTCACGGAATATTTCTTCTCCGGTCAACCACAGAGGAGGAGGATCTAAAACTGTTTTCCCCCGTCTAAATGCATGAGTGTTTTTTCTGTAAGGATGATCTGCATCTAAAAACCTTCTATGGCAATCAAACCAACTATGTTTCCTTCCGTTAGATAACCAGAATGCACCCGTCTCATCTTGACAATATGGGCACGACAACCGACCATGAGTCGTCCAACCTGAAAGCATCCCATAAGCTGGATAATCGCTTATCGTCCACATCAAAACTGCTCGCATTTTGAATCTTTCTTTCATTGAGATATCATATGCCTCCACACCATCCCTCCATAACATCTGTAATTCTTCAATCAACGGCTGAAGGTAAATATCTAAGCTTTTTCTTGGATGTTTCGGCCCGGGAATTAATACCGAAAGGTAAAGAAATTCTCTTTTCATACACATTATTGGAGGCAAATTGTATGGAGTTACAATAACAGGCCAAAGGGAATGTGCTTCTCCATTCATACCAATCAGATTAAACCCATATGTTGATAAGCATAGATAAATATTCCGGCTTTCAGCAGCAAATCCAGGATATACCTCATTAAAGTGTTTCCACGCTATGGCATCAGATGGGTGATGCATTTCGCCTTCGGGAGTCACATGTTCCTTATGCCACCGCATATTGGAAGCTGTCACCTCAAGTTGGTATAGACGTTTCAGACGATGTGCAATAGGCAAGTAATACATTCTCTGCTTTGGCTTGCTTTTTCCTTTTCCATTGTTCGGGTAGCAGCGATCTTCTTTACAAAACCTACAACTAACCAAATTCGCATCTTCCTTCCAAAAAAGCATACAATTCTTCACACAAACATCAATCTTCTGTAGGGGTAACCCAAGCCCTCGTGTCAGTTTCTTTGTCTCGTAATATGTTGCTGGAGCATTATTCGGCTGCGGAAGCATTTTTTTAAATACTTCAGATATCTCATCTACACAAGCTTCCGCCAAATTATAATCTGTCTTCACTTTCATCATCCGCGAAGCAAGAGACAACTGAGATATTCCGTCTTCACACCCTTCGTAGAGAGGTTGACTGGCTGCTTCAAATGCTTCAAAAACACTATCACGATATGGCTCTGCTACGTCCGTCTCTTCTATAGGTTCCGGTATGTATGGCGGCGCAAAGTCCGCTGGTACTTCTGGATTACCCTGGTAGTGATCTTCATGAGCATTCCAAGTAGGATTCTCCCACATTTCCTCTTCGCCTGTTGAATGATTCGCTCCAGAACTCTCACCAACAGTGTAGAATTTCTCTCCATGACTCGTCCAAACATAGTAATTTCCCTTAAAACCGTATAAGAAGAGATGTCTTGAGACAACTTTTGCATCTCGCTGCTTCACATTTTTGCAGCGAGCACACGGACACAATAACGTTTGCCGCTCCTTGTAATCTCCTTGATTACATGCAAATTGAAGAAATGCGTCAATGCCTCCGAGAAACACTTCTGAAACGGAATTACTCTGAGGATCAATTCTTTGATCCATCCATTCTCTTGAATCAAAGTAGAAAGACATAGTTTTGTTTAGAAAATTTTGGTTGAAGAACAAAAGTTGTTAATATTTCACGGGAAGTGAATATATTTTAGAAAATAGCCACGCTATAGCCACGGAATGTTCGTGGCTAGTTAAAATATCCCTGCCACACGAATCTTTCTCTGTTTCGGACTTAAAAAGCTAAACATAGCCACGGTATTGCCATGAAATTTTCGTGGCAAAGTACATTTATTCACTTTTTGATATCGGCAGAAAAAAACAAAACATTGCCACGAAAAATATAGTGGCAAAACCGTGGCTTTTAAAGTGCCACGACATTTCCGTTGCTAGACCGTGGCTCTAAGAGCCACGAAATATTTTCGTGACTATTTCGTGGCGTTTCTCGGTTCTTTCGTGGCTGTTGTGTGGCGAATTCGTGGCTTTTTTAATACAGCCACGGTTTTACAGTGGCACAACCGTGGCTATGCGGTAGATTTCTACTAGTAGTGGATCATACCTGACAGCTAAGGCTGGACCACTACTATTCCCAGTCAACTGGGTTTGAGTTTTACTCTCTTGAGCAGCCATGTGCAACTTGCAACGTGCTAGGTGATTTATCATGGGACTGGTTCCCACTGTTTTACTATCACAGCCCATCTCTAAACCACAGTAACAACAGTTGCATTGTGCAGGATCATCTTCTTGTTGGATAAAGTGTTCCCAGCACTTTGCTCTATGAGCAATTTTCTTCCTTGGTTTTGGTGGAAGATCAGAGCTTG
This sequence comes from Brassica carinata, assembly GCA_016771965.1. NCBI lineage: Eukaryota > Viridiplantae > Streptophyta > Magnoliopsida > Brassicales > Brassicaceae > Brassica > Brassica carinata. The sequence goes on from CM028691.1 coordinate 17,540,486, forward strand.
ATCTTTTTTTTTCCAGTAAGAAAAGGTTCTGAAGCTTCTTCTCTTTGAATCTCATCGTCAAGCATTTCATTGTTCTGGTCATCAGGAGAACTTGAATCCATCTGCAGTCTGCAGAAACAAAAACAGTCACAGTCAGTTATATATAAACATTTAAATATTGTAACACTTATGTCTTTTTACGCATTAGTATCTACAATTTTAATTTCTAAAAACACTACAAGCAACAGCAAAACAAAACCAGCCACAATCAAAATAATATAAAGTATATGACCAAGTAAAACAAAATCCACATAGTGGGTCAGGTTGTTAAATCATCACAACTAAAGAAAAATAAGAATTCAGAATAATAAGAGGCAGAGATATAAAAAAGACAAAGAAGTAGAGAAAGATAAGTTAGATTTATACCTGTTAGACAAGAATGAGAGGAATATGAAGTCAAGAAAGAGATGCTGTGAAAAAGAAGATGAAATCAAGAAAGAGCTGCGAAGAAACAAAGAGCTTAACTTCCGCCGTTAAGAGAAAACGACGATGGGGAAAATTAGGTTAAAGGTGCTGGTTATAGTAGATTTTTTTTCTAATTTGGTTAACCGTTCGGGTATAGTGAACCGAACCGAAATAACTGATAACCGAATGCAATGTCAAATGTTGCCGATCGGTTTAAGCTTTTAAATGAATACAAACCGAATTTCTTTAATGTCGGTTCGGTTCGGCAACTTCGGGTCGGTTTAAAATCCCAGCCCTAGTTGCAACCAATTATGTTATGTCTGGAATGTAATGGAACATATAAAGAATGTCGACATAAGATGATATAAGGAAGCGCATAAAAGGTAGCACTTGAACATATGGAGATAAGCGAAGATCATGACCCCACGTCAAATATAAGAGTGTACACTCGTAGGTCAGATTGGACTAATGAAAAACGTGGGGTTATATAGTTTAAAGAATGGAGGCGTATTTGGCCATAAGATAAGGACGCCCTATGATTAAAACCAGTGGATAAAAATGGGTCTTGTGAGGAATAGAAATCGTGAGATATAAAACATGTTATTGCACAAGGAACCTCACAGAGACCAGGAATAGATTATGATGAGATATATTCCAATGTGGTGGATGCTACTACAGATTTTGAAATTGATGATTCTGCAAGTAAGAAAGATATTAGATTAACATATAAAGGATGTAGTAAGCAGCATGTGGTTCACTGGATAAAGAAATATATTGAGCTCAAAGATGAGATAAGAAGTTCTCAAGAAACAGCATTGTATTAAGCTGAACAGATCTATTTATGGACTGAAACATAGCAGCTGCATATAGACTAAGTGAATACTTAGTGAATGAGAGTTATAAGAACGATTTAAATCAGTCCATGTATCCTCACAAAAGAAATATGAATTCCTTGTGTTTATTTATACTGACCAGCCCAAAGAAGGGTTATTTGGTTTGTTGTTTTTGTTTTCATACAGGTTATATTTTACATGGTGGTATACGCATAATCACCTGAGTTCGTGCATGTGTTTGGTCGAAAGTATGGAGTGGACGATGGTATAACCAATCATATCCGACTAAGCTGGTAGGTGACAAAAGGACACATCCGTATGGACAAAAGGAGTGTCTGTGAGTGTGATTTGGTCGAGGACCATCGCCCAGCATGTCCGACCAGAAGCGTATGGTGATCGACGGCAAAGAAGCGCATCATATCCAAGTTTTCTTTACCCACGGATTCCAGAAGTTAGAGAGGTCCAAGTTTTCAAGTTCAAGTTTAAAGACTTTCAGTGATGTTCAAATCAGGGGGAGTAATACGTGTTGTACTCTTTTTCCTTCACCATGGTTTTGTCCCAATTGGGTTTTTCTGGTAAGGTTTTAGTGAGGCAACATCCAAATCGTATTACAAGCTCTGTATGGTTATGACATTCAAGGGGGGAGTGTTATAAATCATATTGTGAATGTCCATAACCAGCCCATATTATATTGGAAGAGAACAACCTGCCCAAAGAGAAAGAGAGAGGCGGCCAACACTTTCCTTTTCTATATATCTTTGTGTTTTCCTTTTCCTATTATGATTATGATTTGTACTCTTTCCATTTATCTATGACGGTCTAAACCTGTATATAAGGAACCTCTATAATCATTAATTAATAAGTTTTCCCATTCTATTCACAACAAATATCATTTATTTACCCGATTTTTTCTCCTTTCATTGACAATACATTAATATTAACTAATATTGATACCGAAGGGAGAAAGAATCAAATTATACAAACTCGGTCCTCATGTGCATTTATATGCATGCAACCGTCTATATATACTATTTATTGTTTATTGTTTATACTTCTTTATTAAAACGAACTGCATACATGATTTAGTACAATACATATATAATTTTATCATGATAGACCGTCTAATAATACAATCATCCAATTAAAAACATGGTCTAAAATCTTACCTTTTTAAAAATTATATTATTACTCTTCGTTTTATGTGATACCCTATTTTTATAAATTAATTATATCTCTCATCATAGTGATTGTTAATCAATAATGTTATACACTATATTTTATGCTAATGATTTACAATATTTTAGATATTAATTATTAAAATGAGTTAGGATGTATCAAATTATTAAAATGAATTAGCATATATATATATATATATATATATATTACGTTAACTTAATTTTTTTTATAAAAAGTATTATAATAAAAAATTATTAAGAAAGTTTAAAACTATTAAAACCCTACAAATATGTTTTATTGAATTAGCTAAAAAATCTACAAAGTAAATCTTAAACCATATCAATTTAAAAAATGTAACTCTTATAAAATAAACACTAATATAATGAAAAAGTAGGTTTGGGTATTCAGGCATTCGGATCGGTTCCTTTCATGACTGGATCAGTTCAGAATCATAATTCAAATACATGTAAGGTTTGGGCACGTAGCAGGTCTAGGTTGGTTCATATATTTAAGATATGAAAAAGATTATAAGTACCCAGAAACCTGAAAATTTGTCTGAAACTTGAAAAATATATGATAACCTAACAAATATCCAAAATATATAAAAAATACCCAAAAATATAACCCAGAAAACCAAAAATACCCAAAATTTTATCTGAATAACCGAAATATATTTTTTTAAAATTGAAATTTTACCTAAAACCTGAAATTATAATTGAAAACTCAAACCCAAAACAAAAGAAAATATATGTAATACCGAAAACATATTTAAAATATCCAAATATAACTAAAATACATAAAATATTTCATGCATTTTGGGTACCCGACCGGGTCTTAGGTAGAATACATACGGAACAAAGATTTGTTGGCCAAAAAAATGCCCAATATGTACATTTTCATGGACCCGGATCCGATCAGGTTCTTTCTTTTTCTTTTGGATTCGAGCATATGACTAGGCTTATGAGAGAGAGTTATATAAAAATATACGTTCAAAATTTCAAATAAACTAATTCATAAACTACATAATTTTAAACAGATTCTCTTCTTCGATATAATACAACTGTTAATGTACAATAATCCCAAAATACTAACTCATATCAAAGTTTGTCTCTAATAAAAAAAACCTGCGCTTTTGAAGCGCGGGTCAAAATTTAGTATCATAGTTATAAGTTATAACAGTAAAATACAAAAAAAAAAGTAATCATAGTTACAATAACAATTTTTTAAAAACATACATTGTATTAAATAAAACCATGTTAATTGTCCATGGCTAGGCAAGCCAATCATCTAGTAACATTCTTATGTAATATGCACATCCAGTAAAGGAAAAGAAAACAGGAAATGAAAAAAAAAATTATTATAAACGAATATTAAAAGAGAAGATGACTTTCTTTTGCTCACATAATCACATTAATTTTTCTATATATGTTGCACATTTCAGCTCTTAATCTTTACCACATAGAAGAAAATGGCAGATGTGACTATAGTTTCTTCAAGCATTGTTCGACCCCAAAACATAAGCGAATCTGGTCGGAAAAATATCCATCTAACTCCATTTGATCTCAGCCTTCTTTCTGTCGATTACCCTCAAAGAGGTCTTCTCTTCCCAAAACCAGACTGGGAAACACCTTCCATCTCTCCTTTAAAGACATCTCTTTCCACTGCCCTAGAGATCTACCACTACAAGAAAACATGGATTTCCCTACTGAATTTAGTCACTACAGCTGCAGTCGCTAAATATACCAACTGAATACCTACTATTTAGCTACTGATGTGCGACCAAACAAAATATGTTACTAGTTAGTTGCTAATTTACGACTACTAAACTTAGTCCTTATTCAGTCGGTAATTTGCGACTGTTTAGCTACTTATACTAAGTCGCTATATTTTTGTTGGCCATCGGTCGCAAAATACCGTTACAAAACACGTGGAAATCGTTAGTTCACCGGTTTTTGACGACTGATTGTAGTAGTCGCAAAATCAGTAGCAAAAGAGTAGCGAAATAGTAGCAAAACAGTCGGTATATATTCTATATATAGATGAAAACCGACACATTTCTTATCTCATCACCCGTGTAAGAATCATATCTTTAAAGTTTTTTGAGAAAAAAAATCGTGAACAACAATGACGAGCAATTACAACAACTATACTAATTTTCGTGCTTGGATGTACAAGAGGATTGATGAAGAAACGGGGAATTTCTCTAGAGAGTTTGTCACGGGGGTAGAAGAATTCATGACGTTTGCAAATAGTCAGGAATTAACGCAAAGCAATGGTGGTAAGTTCTTTTGCCCTTGTAGTATTTGTAGAAACGAAAAATTTCTCTTGGGGGCAAAGATCTTGAAACATATATATAGTAGAGGATTTATGGAAGATTATTATGTTTGGTACAACCATGGAGAAGAAATCGACATGGAATTAGGAACAAGTTATGTTGATCTGACGCATTTAAGTGGTAGTGAAGAAGTTGGTAATTTAGTAGAAGATAGATATGTGGAAATGGTGAATGATGCATTTCGTGATAATTTGAATTATGATAATTATCAAGAGGATGATAGTTATCAAAATGTTGTAGATCCGGTTTCCAACCATTCAAAAAAATTCTACGATTTGTTAGAAGGAGCAAAAAATCCTTTGTATGATGGTTGTCACGAAGGTCACTCGCAGTTATCCTTAGCTGCTCGAGTTTTGCAAAATAAGACAGATTATAATATGAGTGAAAAGTGTGTGGATTCGGTATGCCAAATGTTATCAGACTATTTACCACCTGGAAACCAATCAACCGCTTCACATTACGAGACAGAAAGGTTGATGCGCAATTTGGGCCTCCCCTACCATACAATTAATGTTTGTGTTAACAATTGTATGATCTTCTGGAAAGAAGATGAAAGATGGGATAAATGTCAATTTTGTGATGCACCAAGATGGAAGCCTAGAAATGAACGGCGTATATAGTCGTATGTGGTATCTACCTATTGCTGACATATTGAAGAGAATGTACCAGAGCAAGAAGACTGCATCAGCAATGAGATGGCATGCAGAGCACCAAGCAAAAGAGGGTGAAATGTGTCATCCGTCAGATGCGGCGGAGTGGAAATACTTTCAAGATCAACATCCCCGTTTTGCAGAAGAACCTCGTAATGTTTATCTTGGCTTATGTACGGATGGCTTCAATCCATTTAGAATGTCTAATAATCATTCGTTGTGGCCAGTGATCTTGACTCCATATAATCTACCCCCTGGTATGTGCATGAAGACAGAGTACTTGTTTCTCACAATTTTGAATTCTGGACCGAATCACCCGCGAGCTAGTTTAGATATCTTCCTCAAACCTTTGATTGAGGAGTTGAAAGATTTTTGGTCTACTGGAGTTGAAGCATATGATGTTTCCTTGAATCAAAATTTCAATCTTAAAGCAGTGCTTCTATGGACGATAAGCGACTTTCCGGCATATGGTATGCTATCAGGATGGACGACCCATGGAAAGTTGTCTTGTACAATTTGCATGGAAGATTGTAAGGCTTTTTATCTGCCTAATGGAAGGAAGGCCTGTTGGTTTGATTGTCATCGAAGATTTCTTCCTCATGACCATCCACTGAGGAAGAATAAAAAGGACTTCTTGAAGGGAAAACATGCTTTGAATGATTTTCCACCTGAATCTTTGACTGGTGAGCAAGTTTATTCGGAGCGGTTAGATGGTGTCAATCCACCAAAAACATCTAAGTGTGGTGGAAATGGTCATGACAAGAAGAAACCTGGATATGGGAAACACCATAATTGGCACAAGGAAAGCATATTTTGGGAGCTGCCGTACTGGAGGGACCTCATTCTTCGACATAATCTTGATGTGATGCATATAGAGAAGAATTTTTTCGACAACATCATGAATACTCTTATGAATGTGAAGGGTAAGTCGAAAGACACAATCAAGTCAAGATTGGATATAGCACTTTTCTGTGATAGGAAACATTTACATGTTGATAGAAATGGGCAAGCTCCTTTCCCTCCCTACACATTGGACAAGAACGCAAGAACAAGTTTATTGGAATGTGTGAAACATTTGGTTAAATTCCCAGATGGTTATGCTTCAGACCTAGCTAGGTGTGTTGATCTTGAGAATGGCAAGTTTTCAGGCATGAAGAGTCATGACTGCCATGTTTTTATGGAGAGGCAACTTCCATTTATATTTGCAGAACTCCTAGACCAAAACGTCCATCTTGCGTTATCAGGTAGTAATTTTGATATATATATATATATGTGTGTGTGTGTGTGTGTTGATAATTACTGTTGTACTCACAATGTGCAATTTGAATATATATTGTAGGTGATGGTATATTTTTCCGTGACCTTTGCTCGAGGACTTTGCAAAAAAGCCGGGTCAAAAAAACTTAAACAAAACATAGTTTCGATAATCAGCAATTTGGAAAAGATCTTTCCACCATCATTTTTTGACGTGATGCAGCACTTGCCTATACATCGCCCATACGAAGCTGAACTAGGAGGCCCCGTGCAATATAGGTGGATGTATCTTTTTGAAAGGAATTTCAAAAAGTTGAAAGCAAATGCAAAGAACAAAAGATATGCGGCAGGATCGATAGTTGAAGCATATATCAACCAGGAGATAGCTTTTTTCTCAGAGCACTACTTTGCTGAAAATATACAAACGAAATCAAGGTAAATACATAGATATGATTCATATGTTCACTTTTTCAGATATAAAATGTTATCTTTTCATCATTTGGGCAGGTTCACGAGATTTGATGAAGGTGAAGTCCCAGTATATCATGACGAAGGAGTACCTGATATATTTACTCACGTAGGTCGTCTAAGTGGAGAAATGCAAGAAATATGGCTATCCGAAAAAGATTATCAATGCGCACATTCATATGTTTTGCGAAATTGTGAATATTTTCAGCCATTTGAAAGGTATATAATTTGACAATTGTTAACCTTATGTTTTTTTTATATATCCTACATTGATTTCTCATATTTGTGTTGGTCTAATATAGGATGTTCAAAGATTATATATATCAGTGCAAAATATCCAGACATTTCCGAAGAAGAACTCTCCACGAAGAGAGCAGATGAATATCATCTATGGATGAAAGAATATGTATGTCTTAGTAATTATACATGTATTAAGTGTTTTTTGTTCTTTATAGTGATATATATATATATATATATATATATGAAATTTATATTGATATATATATATATATATATGAAATTTATTGATACAGGTTAGCTACTGGAGCAACACACATCCTTTTCCTCTTTGGGTTAAAGATATGGCGAATGGACCCATGAATAAAGCTAAAGCATGGCCTATCTATTTCACAAGAGGTTTTTTGTTTCATACGCAGAAGCATGGTGACGGACGAAAAACTTTTAACTATGGAGTATGTGTTAAAGGAGAGAGTTATACAAATATAACTGATGAAGCACATTACTACGGGATCTTAACTGATATCATAGAAATCAAGTATGAAGGGGCGGTCGATTTGAGAATCACACTTTTTAAGTGTAAGTGGTATGACCCTGTTCTAGGTAGAGGCACTCGGCGGAGCAACGGTGGTATCGTTGATGTTCTTTCACCGAGGAAATACTACAAATATGACCCATTTATTCTAGGTACATACATATATATATTTTTTTGACATCAGGTACGTATAATATGTGTATATATATTGATATTTGATATTACAAAGCTTCACAAGCAGAAAAAGTTTGTTATATTCCATATTCGTATGTAAAGAAACCAAAGCAGTTGTGGCTCAATGTTCTTAAGTGAATCTGAGGAGATTAATCATTGCTGGAGAATATGAAGACGTATCCTCGATGACGTTACAACAAGAAAACGATGATGCTGTTCTGATGACTACAGTTGAAGACCTACAATTTGAGCATTTGGTACATGCTCGAAAAGAACCAATAAATCTGGATTTCGAGGTGGTAGATGGAGAACCAAATGACGAATTCCGATGTAATTTATCGTCTTCTGATGATGATTAATTAAGTTATTTGAGGCAATATGTAATGATATATATTATTGAAACATTAATCTTATGTGTGTTTTTTTATTTAAAAAGTTGTATTTAGCTAACTAATCTCACCTAAACCATAAGTAACCCGCCTATAAACCCAAAAATTTGATAATTAGAATCCCTCCTAAACCCAAAATTTAACAAATCCCGCCTATAAGCCCAAAATTCACTAAACCCGCCTAAAACCAATTATTTTTGGCCCATTTAATTAGATATTTTTACTAATCATCGGCAACCCTAATCACTACTCTCTAACTCTCTCGATCTCACACCGCCTCCTCTCTAACTCCGCGATTTCACTCTCGATCTTGACCTCTCACTCCGGCGATTTCACCGAAGCTACTACCGATCTATCTCCGGCGATGGGTGGAAAGAGGAAGCGCAAACTCATGGCACCGACTTCGTTGATTAATAAAGCAAGAAGACCATTACCGAATCAGTATGACTTCGTCTCTAAGGCGACGACGTCGAATCTTCCACAGGTGGTTCTCCCTAACAACAATCCGGCGCCGTCGGTAAGGGATTATCCACCTCTGAGGCAACTCTTTCCGTGCTCCACGTTCCCACCTTCTGGATCTGCTCCGGTTCCTCAAACTCAGCCTCCAACTCGAGTACCTCAGTCTTCTGGCGGTGAAGGTACTTCATATCCTCAACCTGGGCGGAGACAATCTCAGTCTCCTCCACTTGAAGAATCTCCATCGTCTCCACTTCATGGAGCTCCATCGCCTCACAGTTCTCAAGCACAAAACTCTCATGGAGACCCAGAAGATTTTACTGAGTTCGAAGCTCCAGTTGAACCTGATCTCTCGGAGGACGTGATGGATGTATTAAACCGCATGCTATCCCAACCAGGCCGAGAGGAGTGGACAACGGTCCTGTCTCCCAAACTCGAGCCTGGTACAACATGGTATGGTTGTTCTACTTTGTGTCTTTTGTGTGAGGTTTCAGTTTGTCTGCATGAGAGTTTTAGCTTTTCGTTTCAAAACCTTAGTTTTTTTTTTTGGTTCTGTTGTGAAGATTTTAATTATGTTTCGCTTTTGTTTGAGTTTCTCTTCTTTCTGTCTGTTGTGTGAGTATTATACTAGTGTCTTCTCTCTGCCTGTTTAGTGTCTTCTCACTGCTTGTTTGAGTTTGAGTTTGCTGGTTGAGAGTCTCTGTTTTTTTCCTCTTCTGTTGTAGGTTTGGTTATGACAAGTCCAGCTTGACCCGTAAGATAACCCAGATTATGAAAAAGAAGTTTGATAAGCCTTTCTATAGCTGGACCTGTGTGCCTAGAGACAGACAAGAAGGATACTTAGTTGAATTTGCGGTAACCTTCTCTATATTTTACATTCTGTTTATAGTTCTTTCTGTTGTGAGAAGAAATATCGGCAAGTAAAGTATGAAATGAAACTAGGTGGAACAAATAAAACTGAAACATATATAATTATTTATTTGTATGTGAGATATGTAAAGTAGCTAGCAACCATGCACGATAAGCTTATATTTTCTCTGTTGTTTTGTAGAAAAAACACACATGGAATCCCATGTTAACCGGTCTTGTTCAAGAACACTTTGAATCCATTTGTCTGCTTTGAATGAAAGGTATGGTCAGTGATGTAAGGACCTCTCGCGAGCAACCGACTTGGATAGGAGATACACTGTGGAAACAAATGACTGCTTATTGGGACACTGAGGCAGCAGTGGGAAAGAGCCGCAAGGCATCAGCAGCTCGTTTGTCTGAACGTAATGGTCTTGGTATTCACAAGCATACCTCAGGACAGAAGTCCTATATGCAAATCGAACATGAGCTGGTGAGTATCATTTTCTTTGTCTCGTTTTCTTTAACACTTGTCTCATTTTCATGTATGTCTTTCTTCCATTTCATTTCAGATAGTGGAGTTGGGAAGACCTGTGAGTTTTGGTGAAGTATTCATCAAGGCTCATACAAGAAAAGATGGAACCTATGTTGATTTCAAAGCAGAAAAAGTTGCTGAGGCTTACAAAAAGAAAAAGGAAGAGGAGTTGGCTAACCTTGAGAATGATAACACTGAAATCTCAGAGGGGCTTTTGCTATCAATAGAAGAGGACAAAGAGCTGTTTATTCAGGTCTAGTATTTTTTTAAAAAAATATTTTACAGTCATAAGTTTTTGCATTAAGAGTTTGGAGTTGTTTTCCAGCTTGGAAATTGATTGATAATGACTTACTCATTGTTTTCTTTGTTGTAGTCAACTTTCTGCAATGATAGAGGAGACCTTTTTGGTATTGGAAGCCTGAAGAAGAAGCTTAAGAGAAGACCAAATGACCCGATCAGCTCCTATTCTTTCATGCACATGCAACAAAAGCTTGAAGAAGCTGAACTCAAGATAAAAGAACAAGATTCTCGTATTGCCAAGGCTGAGGAAGACCGTGCTCTGGAAAAGGCTACTAACCAGGCTAAGATGGCTGAGTTCTCAATTATGCACAAGTACATGCGTTTAACTGACCCAAAATACCTTGATTTCATTGCCTCTGAAGCATCATCTCCAGATCCTCCTGATCAGTAAAAGCTCTGTGTTCTTAGGTTATCATATTTAACTATCTTTTGGTGTTTGGTATTTTGAACATATAACAACTCTGATAACTTTTTGGTATGTATCTTTTGGTATTTTGGTGTTTGATTTGGGATTGTATCATTTTGGTATTTAGGATTCTAAAAACTTTAATCTACTTTCAGTTTCTTTATTGGCATCTGTCAAATAATTAATCCCACAAATAAAAACCAAAAATGAACCAAAATAAATAAATACCAAATCCTAAATCAATCGGTCAAAAAACAGTAGCTCCGTAGTCACTTATCAGTCGCTATATACGTCAATAATCAGTCCTCAGCTGTGGCAACCTCGGTCACTAATTAGTCACTAGTCAGTCGCTATATTTACCAACCGTTTAGCGACTGGTATATTAGTCACCAAATACGTCACCAAAGCAGTCGTAATATCAGTGGCTAAATACCGACCGATTAAACACTACGTTACGACTGTTGTACGACTGATATAATGGTCGCTAGTCAGTGGCTAAATACCGATCGATTAATGACTGATTTATTTAGCGACGCACACTTTAACGACCGGCTTAATTAGTCGTAAATCAGTCGTTAATCTTGATTTAGCTACCGATTAGCTACTATTCTTCCAGTAGGTAAAAACCTGTTTTCTTGTAGTGTACTTCCCCTTTGCAGGTCGTCTTTTCAAACTGGAGCATGTTAAAGACAATACAGTGTCGTCTTACATAGACTGTGATAATAACAGCTCTGGTGCTAGATTCGTCCACGCCATTGCGGAAACTATCTCCGTAAGTGATTCTTCTCCAACCGGATGGCTCTCTGTTCCTGATTTCATCAGGGGTTTCTTCCCCATGAATGGTGTCAAGAACGCCGATGGTGTCTCGGAGCCCTTGCTTGCTTTACAAGTCGCCGAGATGAAAGATGGAGTCTTCATTAGTTTCGGCTATAACCACTTGGTCGTCAATGGTTCTTCCATGTGGAAATTTTTCACTGACTGGTCAAAGATTTTGCTTAAACGGTTCTATTATTTTGGACATTCAACTTCTTAAGCTTACATGTTGGTTCCTCGACGGGATCGAGTTCCCGATCCATGTTCCGGTTTCAGAGACCGAGACAGAAACCGTGGCAACAGGCAGAGAGGGTTTTTAACTTTACAAAGAAGAAAGACCTCTAAGCTAACTCTAACGGAGAAATAGGCTCAAGCGAAATGAAAGTCTCATCTTTTCAAGCGGTTACCATGCATCTATGGCGATCTATCATCAGACACAGTGGTCTTAACCGTGCAAAAGAGCCTTACTGCATAGTGGCGGTAAATTTTAGGGAGAGACTAAACCCTCCACCCGAAAAGGAGGTTTCAGGAATGTTACTAATACCGGAAGAGCTACAGCCACAGTGGGAGATCTGGTTGATCATGAACTGGATTGGGCCTCTACGAATAAGTAAAATGGTGACTTCTCTAACCAACGAATACTATAAGACTCATGCAGAGAGTTGGGTTAGAAATGTAAAAATTCCAAGTTATGGTGTTGGGAATAGAATGTTGGGTGATTTTGTGGGGGGGGGGAAGGGTGATTTTCAACCTGAACAATTTCGGTCGTGGTTTTTTATAGCCAAACAAAAGATGAGTGTTAAATACTACCTAAACCAAAAATTAATTTGAATTGTAAACCTCAACTTTGGTCCGTACACATAAAATCTATCTTGACTAACACTGCGTTAGTCAACCGTTATGTTACACAAAACTACGTTGATTTGTCGTAGAGAAAATTTTAAAAATATTGTTCTTGCTGGGCATCAAACCCTGGTCCATCGGAAATAGCACAGCTTTTCTTACCACTATGCTACATCATTTATATAGTTTGCTTATTAGATTTATAGACATACATAGATTTTGGTCTGTATATCTAAGTTTAAATATTTAAATTGAAAATTATATATTTAATAGTCATTATAAGTTTTTTTTCTTAAAACAAAACTTTACTTTTAAAATAACCAATGTACACAAATCTAAATAAAATTATATAAAACTTAAAATATAAGGTATAATTATATCTATAATTTATGTATGTTAACCTTTATATAATGTTATCTAGATTTGTGTACATTGGTTATTTTAAAAAGTTGAATTTTGTTTTTTATGAAAAAAACTTATAACCACTATTAGATATATATTTTTTAATTTAAATATTTTTCGAGGGCTTGTAAAAGGAAGCATTGATGTTCATGCAACATTATCGCCTTATGTACTAATCAATCTACTCACCGATGTAGAGTTTTTTGATGCTTGAGTGATTTGATAACTTGAGAAAATAAAATAAATATTTTCTGAACAGTGTATACTAAGTTAACAGTTTACACAAGCCTTTTATATTCAAACTCACTCTTCCATAAATAAGGTGACAGATGTTCATGAGATATGGACTGATCATATTATAGTCCTAGTAAGAATGTATTCATGTAACATATACATGCTTTAAGAGCATCTCAGACCCCTTTTCTTATGTTTATCTCTATAATAGTATTTAACGTCAAATCTGACACAAACAAATTATATTTCTTTCAAAAATTGCTATTTTCTCTTCTATAAATAAAGAATAACAGTTTTCTATTTTCTGTTCTATAGTTAGAGATTGATATTTTGGAGACTGCAAAAAATAAGACAATGTACTGATTTGCAGGTCATTAATATCAAAACAATTTAAGCACCTAGGCGAAACATATTTGCTTTGATTTGACAAGTTCAGAACTTTCTGGCCCATCTTTGAAGCAAACAGAGAACTCGGCTTATCTAACACGTTATAGGTTTCAGTCAAGATTATATATCCATCGATCTTAAGAGTCTTCTTCGTGCATTAAGCTTTAAAATAACTATGAATTGACACTTTTAATCTCTGAATGAGATTTCATTGTCTTCACTTTCTTATTTCACTTGTAATACTCATCAATTACACACAAAAGCTTCCTGGAAGAGAAACTCTCAGGGTGAAAGACAACGAGAACATACGAAAGGAAATAATTTGACGAAATTGTACATAGTAAGTCAAATACACAATCAGTTTCAATATAACATATACATTCAACTGTGAACTGTAACTTGTAAAAGTTCTTAAACCCCCCCCCCCCCCCACCCCCACAAAAAAACATGCAAACGTTCAAACAAACGTACTCGAATAAAAAAAAATTGATCATGATCAGGAAGCAGCTCATCGTCAAGCTCGTGGATAGTTAATTTGCGGACTTTATTGCTATTCGCTTGCGACCAGTTTACAAAGCCCAAACCTGCTTGGTTCATGCTCTCACTAGTTCGGAGTCAGAAACTTCCATGGTACAGCACCCAAGATGACACGAAGATGAGACTAAGAATCTTGTCTTGGTATATTGTGACAACAAGTCCATACTCAGTGATAAATATCGGATTCCCTACTGTTTAAGTCCATCTTATTGATCACATTCTAAGAGATATTGTCGTAGGTTTGATGACTAATTTACATTGAGATATAGATTATGATATATGTATTAACGAGCTCTTGATTTCTTGACATAATTCTGATAGAATAATGGTAAGTAACAAAAAAAAAAATCAATTATACGTAAGACCACGATGAATTTTCATATTAACAAAACATTAGATGTTAACAAATTGAAAAGAATTGTTGAATTTGGATCCAACTAGGTGTAACAAAAATAACCTAGCCTTTGCCAACAACTCTGGTTTTCCCCTGTTTCCCTATCACTCCCGTCACCGTACGGTGACCCAGCCTTGTGCGACAGACCAATCAGGGATAGCTTCACTAACCAGGCTCTCAAATCTCTCCACCGGAGAATCCAACGGCTGATATTGCGTGACTGATTCCGACGACATAGATTCCCAATCGGGAAATTCAAACGGGCATCTCGGCGACGTTGATACGTCTTCTCTCACCTCCACAAATAAGTCTTCCCGTTGACCATAGTCTTCACAATCGACGGCTAGGAACGGATGGTTTAAAAGCATCTCAGCCGTCCATCTTTTCTCAAGATTTTTAACGAAACACTTCGACAAGAAGTCTTTTCCTTCTCCCGACAACTCCTCTGGAACCTTCGGCAACTCGTCCCCGACACCGATTCGTATCAAAAGCGACATGAAATTCGACCCTTCTTTAACACTCCATGCCGTTTTGCCGCTAAACATCTCCACTACGGCGCATCCTAACGCCCACACGTCAGCAGCTGTTCCGTACACGTTATCGTTAACGGATTCCGGCGCCATATATAACGGCGTCCCTCTAATCTCCACGCCTTCTTTTGACGCCGTTAAATCTCTCGCCAAACCGAAATCCGCAATCTTAACGGCGCCGTCCTCGAATAACAGAATATTCCCGAGTTTTATATCGCAGTGAGCGAACCCTTTCGAGTGGATGTGGCGTAATCCTCTGAGCACGGATCCTGTGTGACGGCGCACGGCGGTTTCCGGTAAACCCTCCCCGTTTAATTTCTTTAGTTGCGTCGCTAAGCTTCCTCTCGAGGCGTACTCCAGTAGCAAGTTGATGGAGCGGAAGCGACGATAAACAGCTCAACCAAAGGGTTATGAAACCACGCTTAGGACCAGCCAGCTCAACCAAAGGATTCTAGGGAATCCTCGTTTGAGACCTGCTTCTTGATTGATGAATCAAATCAAATTAATACAAGGGATAGAGAATAATATTCTCCCAAAAGCCAAAGCTCTTTTATTAATCAAATCAAACTGAATACAACTATAAGCTTAGATGCTTATTTATAATAAATTATAAATCTATGAAAGCCCTAATCTTAATCAAAATATGAAAACTACTAAAATATAGAAAATACAAATAAAAGGTAATTATCTAATGAATAATAAAGATATTTGGATAATTTCCAAATATCTTCTTGCATCGGTCTCGCCGACCAACAAAGATTAGATCCTCGAATCTTCAATCGCTTCTTGGCACCGAATTGTATCAATCTTCACGAATTTTGCGGATCATATTATCAATAGGATTCAGCACAAAATATTCACAAGTCGAATCTGCACAAATTTTGTCGGTCGAATTATTTGTAGAAGCTGTCTGCATCTAATATTGCACGCACTGATTATGCTTGAACTTTTCGCATAGATGAGATTTAGATCTATTTTTGCACGAACGAAATTATCAAAATCATATTCTTCATAAACATCATAGATTGGATCTCCACAAATCTCTTTGTAGATCTCATCATCTTCATAAACGCCGTAGATGGATCACCATGAATCTCTCGTAGATCTCGGTCTCCTTCTCTCACAAAAGGACTTTCGCCCACGAATGGATAGAAATCGCAATCGCTAATCAACATGACATCGAATCGTTCTTGATTAAGAAACCAAAGAGATGGAGCTCGATACCACGATGGAGTGGAAGCAACGATAAACACTCAACCAAGGGTTATGAAACCACGGTTATGACCTGCCAGCTCAACCAAAAGATTCAGGAATCCCGCTGGGACCTGCTTCTTGATTGATGAATCAAATCAAATTAATACAAGGGATAGAGAATAATATTCTCCCAAAGCCAAAGCTCTTTTATTAATCAAATCAAATGAATACAACTATAAGCTTAGATGCTTATTTATAATAAATTATAAATCTATGAAAGCCCTAATCTTAATCAAAATATGAAAACTACTAAAATATAGAAAATACAAATAAAAGGTAATTATCTAATGAATAATAAAGATATTTGGATAATTTCCAAATATCTTCTTGCATCGGTCTCGCCGGCCAACAAAGATTCGTCCTCGAATCTTCAATCGCGTTCTTGGCACCAGAATTGTATCAATCTTCACGAATTTTGCACGGATCATATTATCAATAGGATTCAGCACAAAATATTCACAAGTCGAATCTGCACAAATTTTGTACGAGTCGAATTATTTGTAGAAGCTGTCTGCATCTAATATTGCATGCACTGATTATGCTTGAACTTTTCGCATAGATGAGATTTAGATCTATTTTTGCACGAACGAAATTATCAAAATCATATTCTTCATAAACATCATAGATTGGATCTCCACAAATCTCTTTGTAGATCTCATCATCTTCATAAACGTCGTAGATTGGATCACCATGAATCTCTCTGTAGATCTCCTGGTCTCCTTCTCTCCCGACAAAAGGACTTTCGTCCACGAATGGATAGAAATCGCAACTGCTAATCAACATGACATCCAGAATCGTTCTTCGATTAAGAAACCAAAGAGATGGAGCTCTGATACCACCTGATGGAGTGGAAGCAACGATAAACAGCTCAACCAAGGGGTTATGAAACCACGGTTATGACCTGCCAGCTCAACCAAAAGATTCTAGGGAATCCTCGCTTGGGACCTGCTTCTTGATTGATGAATCAAATCAAATCAATACAAGGGATAGAGAATAATATTCTCCCAAAAGCCAAAGCTCTTTTATTAATCAAATCAAACTGAATACAACTATAAGCTTAGATGTTTATTTATAATAAATTATAAATCTATGAAAGCCCTAATCTTAATCAAAATAGGAAAACTATTAAAATATAGAAAATACAAATAAAAGGTAATTATCTAATGAATAATAAAGATATTTGGATAATTTCCAAATATCTTGCTGCATCACAAGTTATGCAACTTCTCTCCTTTCTCCACCGTTTGATCCTCTCCGTAACACCGTACGATCTCAGGGCAGTCTCCGAGTGAATCCAACACCGACTTCTCGTTCACTAGGGAGGTGGTGCCGTAAGAGTCCGCCGTTTTCACGGCCATAAGAGGCGGGAAACCACCGGAGTCTTTGATATTTGACGGCGTTGCTAGGCTGACAGTTGAAAACATTTCGTATCCGATTGTTTCTCCACGGACCCACTCCATTGAAGGCTAATCTCTGAGAGAATTGCGAAGAACAAAGTATCTGCGTTTGATAGGGTTTCTGAGAGAAGTGTCACGCAAGGTTTCCTTTTATAGAGATACGAACTTTGGATTATGGTTTGAAGTTTCCTTTTTGTTTATGATGCAAGAATGGAAAAAATAAGATATTGGAGCTCTTGAAAGATACAGAGCTTGTACGTAGCTTGTGACGGTTGATTTGTGCCTTATGGCACAACTTCCTTAGTATATCTGAATATTTATAATTTTTAATAGTAATATGTACTAATCAAAGTCTGAATTGTTGAGCATAACTATGCACGTGATGAGAGAATATTTGATATTTGATCATAATTCCTACTTGGCCTGATGAATAAGAAGTAAATAACTGCCAATAATCCTTTAGATGTTTCCTTATCATTAAAAACTGCAAAAAAAAAAAAAATTAACTGCACAAAATTAAAATTCGAAAAATAATACTCCTCGCACGACTTTGGATTCCGTGCGATATTTTATTCATTAGGATAAAATATTTGTGTGGTCAATCTTTACTAAGGGAATTAAATCTTAACCGTCAATGTTAAACCAATCTTTTTTTGGACAACAATGTTAAACCTATCTAGGATGATCAATATTATCCCTGTTCTTTTTAGACGATGCGGCAGCGTTCGGCGTCTAAAAAATACACTCTATTTTTGTTGCTTTACATCTAAGACACCGAAGAATAATGATATACCGGTGTTAATAATAATAAACACAGTGGTAGTTTCCAAGCGATAACTGATCACTTAAACTTCCAGCGTTGGTCGTATCTCATTCTGGTGACTCTTCTCACTATTGTGGCGACACTTTTTAAGTTCACATCATCCTCTATGTCGTTTAATTTATTGTCGCTCATAGTAGTCGCAGCGTCCATCCTCCAATTTTTTATCGCGTGACTAATATAATGAATCATAAATTGTTAATTTATATATATTGTTAAAAAATATTTTTGATCGATCGCAAAATTCTACACCAAATAAATATATTATAGTTAGTAGCAAATCGAGGTAATAGATGACTAAATTTGTTTCAAGAAAAAAAAATTCTCTTACTCTCTCTCACTAAGGTGATAAACTAATGATTATCAATACCCGTCGGTGCTTGGCCTATGGTTCTGACACCAGCTAACCCTTCTCTCTCTTCAGCTCTGTTCTCTTCCTTAGATCTCTCTTGGTCGTCGATATGTTTGAGTCTCTAATGGGATGTTGCTCACCAGAGCCCCAATCTGTCTCGAGAGGAGATAGATCAGGCAATAGGTGGTGAATCTCTAGAGCTCCAACGAGGCAACGAGATCTTCCGAGGAAAGGAGTCAGCATTTAGGGTGCAGATGTGGTGGACCGCATTATCCCTTTTGCAGATTTGTCTGCCGTCGTGGTGGTATGGTGGCTGGTAACTTCCTCTCTCCTCATGTTCTTCATATGATTCTCTTCTTTAAAAACTTTTGTAATGGAGTGGAGTGTGTTAGACTTCTTAGAGTCATGGCTTGGTGTCTCTCCTCGGTCTGGTTTGTGCTTCTGCGAAGTGGAGACGACGGTGGTGCATCGTTGGCGCATTCACAAGGATTCTTAATAGTCGTGTGGTTACGGTCTCTCTGTGGTCTATGAACGTGCATCATAAAGGTTCTGACTTTTTCCTATCTTCTATGGCTGGTATTGTTCAAATTACCCTACATCAACTTTCTCTCCCAAGTAAGAGGTCCAGTTGTAGTACTTAGGGATTGAATTCACATAGAAGTGAACACACAATAGCCTATAGAAATCAAGATTAAGCTAGGGAATAAATATAAGTAGTAAATAACAGTAAACAAGTAAGCAGCTAGTTGTGAGATATATGAAAAATATATATACTTAGGGTTTTTTTTTTTTTTTTGTCGACTACCCATCTTGGCTAGATCAAGTGGAGAACAGACGAGCCGATTCTCCGAAGAGTATCTCCATCCGTTCGGGTCTGATCCATATGGGAAAAAATATAGCCTCTGGTCCTTGCCTCTTTTGCTAACGCGTCTGCCCGGCCATTCCGACTCCGAGGAATATGAGACAGACTCACATCCTCGAAGTCTTCTTGTAACCTCTGGAACATCTCGATCTCTGTCGCGAATGATGGCCAATCCATCGGATTTGTAGTCATGTCCACTAAGTATGATGTATAAAACATAAGGGTGTGTGATAAACCGTCCCAGAACTCGAATCCAATAGTAAGATATCCAGCTCTCGGTGCGAGCCTAATCAGATGACTAAGTCATATGTTCCAGCTTTCGCATGTGAACAAGGAACAAGTGTCGATCGTTACTTCCTTAGTTAAGAATTAACGTCCTAATCAATATGTTCACTAGGTTAACTAAACCAGCTCTCGCGTGCGCCTAACAACCTAGCTCAGCAGAATTATTATCAAGTAACGAACCTACATTTGTAGTTTTCAATTATCCTAAGTTCAGAGTTTAAGTTAGCTACTCTTGAACACAAGCAGTAAGTCTAATTTTGATGAAGGATCCTAATAGTTCACCCTAGCCTTTCTGTGTTTCAGTAATTCATCTAAACCCTAATAAAACCTAAATCTAACAAAGAGAACTACGCAGACATAACTAAAGCAAGCATAACAATAGTCTGAATAAAATGTATAAATAGAATAAGGTAGAAAAACTAGAGTTTAAATACAAAATCTCCGAAGGAATTCTTGATCTTCTCTCCAAAAGCTAATAAATAAAAAGCCCTAAATATTATGGTGTGGTAAGATAGGTAAGGTGTTATCTTACCTAAACAATGGCAACCTACATATATTAGGTATAAAGTCGACAAGGGGTATTATGGTAATATATGAGACTTATGGGCTTGAATCGGTCTTGAATCAAGTTAGGTCCGTTTACTAGCCCAGGTGTCGAGCGACCCTAAGGGTGAAGTGTCGATCGATGCTTCCTCTGAATCTCAACTCTGACTCTGATTTCTTGAACAGCTACGAGTTTCTCATCCATCAGCTCGAAAATGCTTCAGTGTCGCCATATTGCCCCAAAAGAAGCTTTGATATGAAGACTCTAGAATAGACTACAAATACAATAAATATACTTTAAAAAAGACTTATACTATGGCTAAAAACTAGTAAATTCCATAGTATATCAATGGTGGAGGCAGTTTTGCCTCCGTTTCTGCTCTGTGTGTGCTGGTCCGCCTCATTTCTCTGGTCTGGGTTCTTGCTCGATTGATCTCGTGAATGGATTATGAGCATTTTGGTGCCGCTACATTGGCTACTTGTTGCTTCTTCAGAGAGGCGTAGTTATGAAGCACAAAGAAGACCGAGCTAGGTTCTCTAGTCTTGGGTCATGGCGTTTGGGGCCTTCCAATTGAGTCTTTTGGATCTTTATTCGACGGGGAGACTTGTTTAGAGAAACAGCCATCCAATTGCTCGGATATCCCTTGGTTGTCTTGAAAGATTTCTCTCTTTTTTTTTTGCAGGTATTGAAGACTTGGGGTTTTGTTTCAGTATCATCGCAGCTCGCTTGTCGGAGTTATGTGTTGCATGTTCTGTTCGTGGTCCATGAAGTCCGTTCCTCCCCAGTCTTTCGGTTAGTAAGGTTCTGGTTGCTTCCCTCAAGGTTTGCTATCTCTCATCTTCTAACCATCGATTCTAGAGTTTCATGGTTAGTTAAGTTACAATTTTGAGGATATGTTAAAAAATTAGCTACTCTCGCGATGTAACAAGATGTCCGGCATCCGAGGTAACAAGGTAAACTCCACCCTCTTACGGTTACCATCAACGGTTGAGAACGTGGATTGATTTTCTAAAGATTCTAAAGCAGTCTATTGGATAGTGTCGGTTAACTAGTCTTGTAATGTTTGATTTAGAAAATTTTTGGTTGATTCAAACTAGTAATCGACACTGAAATTCAGGTTTGAACTGACGATTAATAATAGTAAATATTATAAAAATCCAGGTGGTAAAAAAAATTTCATAGTGGTTTTTTCCTTTCCAAAATTCTACTTTTCTTTGCAGTTTCCACTTTTTCATCCGGTGGCCAACGGACCTGCTCAGTCATTGGTCGCCACCCCTCTTTTCTCTAATTTTTGCTTGCCTCCTGTCTTGTATCCAGGCTTCTCTTTCTCCTCTTCCTTGTTGCTTCATGTTCTCTAGACTTCTGTTAGATATCAGTTGGATCTGACGAATCTAATCGGAAGTTGGGTGTGTGCTCATCTTCTCTAGAGTGTTGGAGAGACTGTGGTAGGTCGTTTGCTTGTAAGAAGTGTCGATTTGAAGTTAAATCTGGTACAAGCTCTGGTTGGTTCTGGGTCAGTTCCACCTCAGAGGTATTTTCAGACTCGCATAGTGTCGCTGCATCTGCTTCTCTGGCTAGTCATTGCCTCCTCTTGTCTCTGGGTTTTCCTCAGTCGGTTGCACAATTTGAACTTCCCCATCTAGATTTGTGGATTTGAGATTAAAAGACAAGTTGAGGCTCTTGGCGGGGACTTCTTTCTAATATGATTTTCCATCAACAAAGCATGAAGGCTACTCTCCGTCGTCTGATTTTGGAGATCTTGGCTCCTCTATTCTTCAAAATTCTAGGTGGAGGTTGATTGTCGATGTGCCATGCCTCTTTTGTGTTTGAAGCTCGATAGTTTTTAGTGGTTTGCTCATGCGAATGGACCAGAATTGAGAGCCAAAAACCTTTGCTTGCTTCCATCTACGACCCTCTGTGCTTTATATGTTTGCCTCTCATCACCGGAATAGAGTCCTCATGGAAATGTCTTTTTGGATTCTGGAATTGTCCGGCTTCTGGAGTGGACTTCATAGAATGTTGGTCGGATCAGGAACTAGTCATCCCTGCTTCGCATAAATGTCCTTTTGAAGTCGCCCTCGTGATAAGCCTCTGATTCTAGATTTATTCTTCGGTTGATGCTCTTATTGCATGTTTCAGCTTCAAATCTCA
This sequence comes from Brassica carinata, assembly GCA_016771965.1. Lineage (NCBI taxonomy): Eukaryota > Viridiplantae > Streptophyta > Magnoliopsida > Brassicales > Brassicaceae > Brassica > Brassica carinata. The sequence goes on from CM028691.1 coordinate 17,563,329, forward strand.
GAATCGTGCTACTAGAATATTATTAATGTTCTGAAATCATATTTAACTAAACTTTAATCAGGTTTTTAGGGACTGATTAAACCTTTTTGTCTATAGATGTCTTTTATCTTTTTTTTTGGGGGTGGAGAGGGTGGGGTTCTACTGACTTTCTATTCAAAGGTAGTTGTATCTCATGTATCATTATCTTGGTAATGAAATTCACATATTTATTTAAAAAAAAAATTGTGGTTATAGCAAATAAGTAAATGAATATAACCATCACTATATTGAACATAGTTGGATATTCTTTCAGGGTCATTCATACTTTTTTAAAGAATTGTATAAATTTATAATCACAAGGGCATCAGAACAAAACATCTGGATGGTTGCCTTAGAATCGATGAACATTAAAATAGATTAGGCTTATTGCTAAACAGAGAAGAGAATCTATGAGAAAGAAACAGAAAAGAAAGAATCTAGAACATAAGAGACTACAACCGCTCGCCGGTGAACTTAAACAGAGGAACCAAAAACTACTTTGTCGGAAAAAGGAGATTTCACGACAGATTGTCCATATCCATCTGAGAGAACTTGGTTATAGCAGATAAGCTTGATCCTTGCTCCCGAAGAGGTCACATCATTATAACTCAAGATCCATTGCCAACAAAATCATCTTTCACCTAAGTTAAAATTGAACGTTCTTCTATAGTCCCCTCTAAAAAACCGCCAACACACATATTTGAAAGACCACATAGTCCCCTCTAAAAAACGCCAACACACATATTTGAAAGACCAGGTGAGACCACCATCTTCAATCCATTTTTCTATTACTCCAGTAACGAAGGACAAACACCACCGTCAAAGAGGGGAACGACCATCCTCAAAGAATATGTCTCTTGCACCATCTTCAATCCATTTCTCTAAACAATTTTTAAACTATGAAGTTTTGATGGAATGCGGTGCCGTCCTAGAGAACCGACCGAAAAATGCTGAAACTCCAATATAGCTATAATATCCCGAGTTGTGATATGTGGAAAGGCTTAAGAGGATTGATTTGGCTACCTATGTCACCAAAGTCGACTTACCTTTTCCGGAGCACATCCTGAAAGAACTCCAGAGTTAAGCGTGCTTGAGCTGGAGTAGTGGAAGGATGGGTGACCTATCGAAGTGATTCGCGATAGCGCATGAAAGTGAGGCCAAAGCACAGGAAAAGGTCGGGTGGTGATTGCAGGGTCAGTAAACAATGATTTCGAGCCTTTCGGAATTATTAACGACCGACCGTCGGATGGGATGGGGCCCACGGGCCGAGTGAGCGGACGTGGGTGGCCCATTAGCCGTGGGCGGGTCGGGGCGTTACAAGTGGTATCAGAGCTAGTTAGCCATCTCGGTTCTGACCTAAGAGGCATCTTGAGAGATGTCGTTAGCAACGAGGACGCTATGCTCTTTGAGAGGGGGTGAATTGTTACATCCCGAGTTGTGATATGTGGAAAGGCTTAAGAGGATTGATTTGGCTACCTATATCACCAAAGTCGACTTACCTTTTCCGGAGCACATCCTGAAAGAACTCCAGAGTTAAGCGTGCTTGAGCTGAAGTAGTGGAAGAATGGGTGACCTATCGGGAAGTGATTCGCGATAGCGTGCGAGTGAGGCCAAAGCACGGGAAAAGGTCGGGTGATGATTGCAGGGTCAGTAAACAATGATTTCGAGCCTTTCGGAATTATTAACGACCGACCGTCGGATGGGATGGGGTCCACGGATCGAGTGAGCAGACGTGGGTGGCCCATTAGCCGTGGGCGGATCGGGGCCTTACAATAGCAGAGCTTCACTTTTGGAAAAATTGCTGCTCCAAAATAGATCGGACCACACTTCAACGCTATGGACCTTTAAGGATCTTGCCTCTGAACTAACCAACAGGAAAAATTTTCGTTGAAAATAAAGTACAAACTGAAAAAATTAACAAAAAACTAAAAAAGCTTTCTTTCGTCAAAGACGATGAAAAAGTTAATAAAACAAAAGTTTAAGACGAACAAAAAAAAATATTCTTCTTTTGCCACTCAAAATCTCATAGATAAACATATAATTATCTATTGAGGTCGTTCAGACTTGATACTTCATAGTATTAAAATTATAGAAATGCAATTTGGGTTGTAAAGTTTTTTTATGTTGCCAAACAAGAATCAAATTCTTACCCATTCGGTAACGTCTTAACATTTTCTTTTCCTATTTTAGTTTTTATTTCACAAATCACTGTTTTCCATTATATGTTATAAATTTGTGAATATATTTATTAAAATATAAAAATTATATGAAAATAACATTTATTTAATTTACGATTTATACCATTTTAATGTAAAATATTCTTAAATATTTCAGCAAAACTAATTTGGTCATTAATTACATAACACCATCACAAAATAGATTGTTTTAGGAGGGAATAGTGGTAGTAGAATTTATGTAGAGTTGGTTGATTCTAAAAGTCAAGAGATTTGTAAAATTTGTTAAGATTTTTAAAGAGTTTTTCATATTTAAAAAGTTTATGAAGATATTATAATACAATGATTTTAAGAATCTAAAGAATAGATGCAAGATTTTTGAAGTTTTGTTTCAAAAGTAAAATTTTATATAATTTAATTTTCAATAACTCTATATTTGATGAAATCATGAAATCATTAAAACCAAACTTTTGGAAAAACAAGAGATTTTATAAGTCATTAAACAGTCATAAAACCAATAACATTATATTTTTAAAAAATGTTATAATCCATTAATCAATAACAATTGAATTTGAGAATTTTGAGAATCATTACAAATTCACATCCGACTAACACCTCTTGACTGTTAAATATTTTTAAAGTTTTAGATATTTTCTATTTTTACTATAGAAAAAATTATAGAATTTTTGTTGATTAAATAATTAATAAAATTTTAAATTATTATTAAAGTTATACCAAATATAGTTTTTAAAAGTGAAAATAAAAATTGAAGTTAGTACATTTAAAAAAAATCTGGAATAAAATAATTATTTTGTAACTAAAAAAATCAAATCAGTTTATAAATATAAGTAAAACCAAATTAAAAATTTTTAAAATTTTATTAAATAAATTACGTCGAAAATATAATTTTGTGATTAAAAGCGTAAATGAAAATCTAATCAGTGACTAAACTTAAAAGGAATTGGAAAAATTGAGAATACAAAATCTTATTCTAATTTTTGTTACTCTAATTATACCATCCAATCACACTCTATATTTAACTCATATTGGTAGATGAAAAATGCTGAATACAATGAGGTTGTGACATGTGAATTGTACTGTAGTTTAGATTTTATTGTCTTTGAGCAATTCCAATGGCAACTCCCCTGTTCGGAACTACGTTAGGCTCTAGTCGGGCGGCAAGTCCTGGCCTAGCGAGTTACCGAAAAATCGGACAGTACTCGGGAATTACACGGGATCTAGTTTTAAGTACAATTTAGTATATTTATAATATGTTTAGTTAATTTTAAACATGATGACACAAATTTTTAGACATAATCAAATAACTTTTTAGATAATTTTAAATAATCTTCTTTTGATTTGTGGAACATTTAGATTAAGGTGTGTTTGATACGAAAAAATCCCTAGATGTACATTATGCATGTGTTTGTTTTGGGTTTGATAACTAATTGAAATTATAGAGTAATAAATAATTACATAAAATCTGTCAATAATAAATAAAGAATAATCAACTGTATTTCATTTTTACGCGAATAATTAAAATGAATATAAAAAAAGGATTTAGACGGTCAACGCGAGAATTAGACGGTCAAATATAGATTAACGCGGATTAATGCCTAAATTCACCGATTTGGTCAAATCGTTGCGGTCAACCTTCGAACAGCGTCTAGACGGCCAGGCGACCGCATTTTCGAATAGGGGGCAATTCTATTGATTTTGATGCTTCGGACTTTATCCGACAAGTCTTCCAATCATTAAATCTTCTTGCTAATATTTTAAGTCACAAACTATATGGTATATCTAACTTTGCCGTAGTAATATATGCTTGATGCAGAAATTTTCACATAACTTGTTTGGCCGGCCAAGTTCAAACCCTAATGGGTAAGATCGTGATGAAATAAATTGCGGCGCACCTCTTACTCAATAAAGTATGATTAGTAAATAAATAGATTAGTAGCGAAGAAACTGGGCAGAAGCGCGTCACAGTGAAGTTTTTCTTTTACCTTCTTTATTGTCGGGATCAGACTGTGAATGAAGTCTTCGATGACTTTCACAAGTTAAAGTTTTCAGTTTTGCAGATTTTATACAGTACTATTTTAATAAATATCATTGATTTTTCAATATACTACTAAAAAGATAACAGGCATTAACGGAACCTAAGGATATGACGAACCCACGAAACTCGAGATGTGTAGTGTCCTTAGTTAGCCGTCACCGTCACATGTTAGCATGTTCTTTCCACCAATATACTTATTTCCATTTATTTATTAGTTTCTTAGATTTTCTTGAATATTTATTGTTTTAAAATTCGTCTACAATTGCAAATATCTTCCTCGATTAGATATAGTATTTGGTGGATGCACGCGATTTCGCGAATTTGAATATTTTATAATAATATATTTATTATATTTTGTTAAATTAAAATATGTTTTGTCATTATTTTTTTGTTAAATATTTTTCTAAGAATACTTATTTTTGGAAAAGATAAATATGAATATTTTAAATATGTTTTGATATTTTGTATTGATAATTTTACTAAAATTAGTTTTATATAATATTCATGATTTAGTTTTTAATAAAATTACTTAAATTTTGAAGATATATAATATTGAAATTTTTAATTTTTAAATAATTTGTGGTTAAAGTTTTATGTTTTTAATAAGATTAAAAAAGTTAAAACAACATAATAGTTATACATTTTCTACATATTCATATTCAATTACGTAGAAATATAAAACTACTATATCAATTATATAAATTATTTTTGAAATATTTTCTATAGTTTATAAATACTTGATTGCAAAATAATTTTATGAATCATTATATATAATATATAAATCACATATTTAATTACAATAAATTATTATATGCAATAAATTTAGGTCATTGTGATACTAATAAAAATTGGTTCTAGAACTGATTTTCTTACTCATAAAATAAATAAAAATTAAAATTCTATTAACAAATCAAATAATAATAATTTTTTCAAACTCTCTATATGGTTGACACTTAATCAAAAATCAATTAAGTGACTTCTTATTTAATATAAAATGAAATTTTATAATAGATTTATAAATTAATTTAAAAGCTTGTATAAATGACTTAAAACATCTTATAATAATTTAAAATATATGATAAACCAAGATAAATGATTTTATATATGTATTTATAATTTTTATAATGATTTATAAATTTTCCAAAATAGCACCTTTGAAGTTTTTATCATAAAAATGACACCAGAAAATAAAAGTCACAAAAATGACATTTACTAAAGGGTAAAATGTCCCTACTATCCATAATTAATAATACATCAAACAAAAAAAAAAGAATCGTCTTCATCCTCTCTCTCATCATTCTCCGTCTCTCTCTCGAAGCTTCAAGTCGACTTCTATGGCATCAGCGATGTCTTCTTCTTGCTGCGTTTCATCGCTTCGTCTAATCCCCTTCAAACGGACCTTCTTCTTCTCCGTTCATCATCCACCCAAAAACCTACATTTCCGGAAAATCCCCTCATTTCTCCGAACGATCGTCACGTTCCAGAAAATACCAAACGGAACCATCACTCCGTTATCAGCCCCATCATCATCTCCCTCGAGCTCCGTCGACCTCACCCCAATCTGAGTTAGGTTCCGATGAGGTTGTTGAGAAAGTCAGGGCTTTGCCCAGATCGGTAAAGTCTCCTCCATTTTTTCACTCTTGAAAATTGACGAATCATGAGTTTAGATGAATGTTGTGTGTTAATTTAATGTAAAGTTGGCTGCTTTGGAAATGTCTTTCCGATTCATTTGCATTCTGGAACTGATGCTCCACTGAATGTGACGTTTATAAGAGCTCCTCCCGGTACTCTGTTGAAGGTTGATATCCCACTTGTCTTCATAGGAGATGATGTCTCTCCTGGGTTGAAGAAAGGTATAAGGGATTGACTGGTTTTAGAAAAATAGTTCCTTTGTTTTGATTTACCTAGAGAGACGTTGTCTTGTTCTGGAATCACATGAATTAGCTGAAGTGCTTATACTATGAGTTTCTGTCTAGCAGTTCCTCTTTCTTGAATCATAGTACCAGAGAGCAATCAACAAAAGAAATGTGACAAGAGATTTTGAAAGAGAGCTATCCATCCTTGCTTCTCTGTGTATTATCCTCAGTGTATGGGTAGTAAGCTGTTTAGTGATCAAATATGTGGTATCTGAGGAGCAGTCCTGCACTGTAGAGTAGATATTCTTAAATTAGGATTAATACAATGGTTTCGTTAAGTAGTTAGGCAGCATGTTAGTATTGACTTGATTGAAGTTAAGTGAGCTTCTAAGTCTGTAAAGTGGTCAGAGTGAGCTAGGATTTGGCGATGACAAGTAATCTTCAATTCAAATGACAATATGTTTGATGGTATAAATGACGTTTAGCTTTATTTAGTGCCTTGTATCTCACTCTGGCTACCCTTTTCTGTGATCTTTAAGCTTCATCTATTAGTTTCTTCCCAGTCGTATAGATTGCAGCATCTAGTTTTTTGTTGGATTCACTATCTTCTTGATTTTTCTGCAGGAGCATCTCTGAATACGATCAAAAGAACGGTGAAGTTCCTATGTCCGGCAGAGATCATCCCTCCACATATAGAAGTAGATCTCAGCCTATTGGACGTTGGACAAAAGCTAGTAGCGGGAGACCTCAAGGTTCATCCGGCGTTAAAGCTGATAAGGCCCAAAGACGAACAAATTGTTAAGATTTCCGGAGGACGTGTCAGTGACCAGCAAAAGGACCAGCAAAAGAAGGACCAGCCAAAGAAACGCCAACCAAAGAAATAAACCAGTGGCGAGTCATATTAACCGGTGCAAATCAAATGTTGCTCATACTTTTCTTTTCCAAAGATTGATGAAAATTTAATGGATCAGTCTTTCTTAGGACTCGAGATTCTTTAGGATGGAGGTTTTTGTGTGTTGTTGTTAGTGTTGCCGGAGAGCTTTAGATTCCGGTGGAATGTTCTGTCTTTTGATTCTACAATGCATTTTTTTAACGGAACATTAGGTACTTTCAGGATGGATTTCCAAAAAAAAAATATGATTGTGCTTTCTTGCATAAGTCTGTTTTCGAAGAAAATCAAAAGCATTTAAGGAATATAACACAATCCTTGTTCATGATGGTTATCATGAATTGGACTTTAATCTTCCAAAAAAACATAATCAAAATCTATAAAAAAAAATTCATTGGCTATAGAAATCACTAAATAGAGTTAATTGTCTACAAAATAGAGAAAACATATCAAACAGAGAATATTAAAATAGGATAGGTTGAAGCATTTTCAATAATTCTATCAAGAAAATGTTAAATGTGGTATCATTATAAAACACATATGTTATATAAAATATCTTTTGCCACATTCAGGATGGGTTTCCAAAAAAAAAAATGACTGTGTTTTCTTGCATAAGTCTGCTTTCGAAGAGAATCAAAAGCATGTAAGGAATGTAAGACAATCTTTGTTCACGATGGCTATCCTGAATTGGACTTTTAATATTCCACAAAAAAAACATAATCAAAATCTATAAAAAAAATTCATTGGCTATAGAAATCACCAAATAGAGTTAATTGTCTACAAAATAGAGAAAACATATCAAACAGAGAATATTAAAATAGGATAGGTTGAAGTATTTTCAATAATTCTATCAAGAAAATGTTAAATGTGGTATCATTATAAAACACATATGTTATATAGAATATCTTTTGCCACATTCAGGATAGGTTTCCAAAAAAAAAAAATGACTGTGTTTTCTTGCATAAGCCTGTTTTCGAAGAGAATCAAAAGCATGTAAGGAATGTAAGACAATCCTTGTTGAGGATGGCTATCCTGAATTGGACTTTAATCTTCCAAAACAAAAAAAAAACATAATCAAAATCTATAAAAAAAATTCATTGGCTATAAAAATCACCAAATAGAGTTATTTGTCTACAAAATAGAGAAAACATATCAAACAGAGAATATTAAAATAGGATAGGTTAAATCATTTTCAATAATTTTATCAAGAAAATGTTAAATGTGGTATCATTATAAAACACATATGTTATATAGAATATCTTTTGCCACATTCAGGATGGATTTCCAAAAAAAAAATGACTGTGCTTTCTTGCATAAGTCTGTGTTCGAACAGAATCAAAAGCACATGGGAATGTAAGACAATCCTTGTTCGGGATGGCTATCACGAATTGGACTTTAATCTTCAAAACAAAAAACATAATCAAAATCTATAAAAAATTCATTGGCTATAAAAATCACCAAATAGAGTTATTTGTCTACAAAATAGAGAAAACATATCAAACAGAGGATATTAAAATAGGATAGGTTAAAGCATTTTCAATAATTTTATCAAGAAAATGTTAAATGTGGTATCATTATAAAACACATATGTTATATATAATATATTTTGCCACATTCAGGATGGATTTCCAAAAAAAAAATGACTGTGCTTTCTTGCATAAGTCTGTGTTCGAAGAGAATCAAAAGCCTGTAAGAAATGTAAGACAATCCTTGTTCAGGATGGCTATCCTGAATTGGACTTTAATCTTCCAAAAAAAAACATAATCAAAATCTATAAAAAAAATTCTTTGGCTATAGAAATCACCAAATAGAGTTAATTGTCTACAAAATAGAGAAAACATATCAAACAGAGAATATTAAAATAGGATAGGTTAAAGCATTTTCAATAAATCTATCAAGAAAGTGTTAAATATGGTATCATCATAAAACATATATGTTATATATAATATCTTTTGTCACATTCAGGATGGGTTTCTAAGAAAATAAAATGACTGTGTTTCCTTGCATAAGTCTGTTTTCGAAGAAAATAAAAAACGTGTAAGGAATGTTAGACAGTCCTTGTTTAGGATGGTTATCCTGAATTGGACTTTAATCTTCCAAAAAATAAACATAATCAAAATCTATAAGAAAATTCATTCGCTATGGAAATCACCAAATAGAGTTAATTGTCTACAAAATAGAAAAGATATCAAACGAATATTAAAATAGGATAGGTTAAAGCATTTTCAATAATTTTATCAAGAAAATGTTAAATGTGGTATCATTATAAAACACATATGTTATATAGAATATCTTTTGCCACATTCAGGATGGATTTCCAAAAAAAAAATGACTGTGCTTTCTTGCATAAGTCTGTGTTCGAACAGAATCAAAAGCTCAGAAGGAATGTAAGACAATCCTTGTTCAGGATGGCTATCCTGAATTGGACTTTAATCTTCCAAAACAAAAAAAAAACATAATCAAAATCTATAAAAAATTCATTGGCTATAAAAATCACCAAATAGAGTTATTTGTCTACAAAATAGAGAAAACATATCAAACAGAGGATATTAAAATAGGATAGGTTAAAGCATTTTCAATAATTTTATCAAGAAAATGTTAAATGTGGTATCATTATAAAACACATATGTTATATATAATATATTTTGCCACATTCGGATGGATTTCCAAAAAAAATGACTGTGCTTTCTTGCATAAGTCGTGTTCAAGAGAATCAAAAGCTCAGAAGAAATGTAAGACAATCCTTGTTCAGGATGGCTATCCTGAATTGGACTTTAATCTTCCAAAAAAAAACATAATCAAAATCTATAAAAAAAATTCTTTGGCTATAGAAATCACCAAATAGAGTTAATTGTCTACAAAATAGAGAAAACATATCAAACAGAGAATATTAAAATAGGATAGGTTAAAGCATTTTCAATAAATCTATCAAGAAAGTGTTAAATATGGTATCATCATAAAACATATATGTTATATATAATATCTTTTGTCACATTCAGGATGGGTTTCTAAGAAAATAAAATGACTGTGTTTTCTTGCATAAGTATGTTTTCAAGAAAATTAAAACGTAAGGAATGTTAGGCAGTCCTTGTTTAGGATGGTTATCCTGAATTGGACTTTAATCTTCCAAAAAATAAACATAATCAAAATCTATAAGAAAATTCATTCGCTATGGAAATCACCAAATAGAGTTAATTGTCTACAAAATAGAGAAAAGATATCAAACAGAATATTAAAATAGGATAGGTTGAAGCATTTTCAATAATTCTATCAAGAAAGTGTTAAATATGGTATCATTATAATACACATATGTTATGTAGAATATCTTTTGCCACATTCAGGATGGATTTCCAAAAAAAAAATGACTGTGTTTTCTTGCATAAGTCTGTTTTCGAAGAAAATCAAAAGCATGTAAGGAATGTAAGACAATCCTTGTTCAGGATGGCTATCCTGAATTGGACTTTAAATATTCCAAAAAAAAACATAATCAAAATCTATAAAAAAAATTCATTGGCTATAGAAATAACCAAATAGAGTTAATTGTCTACAAAATAGAGAAAATATATCAAAAAGAGAATATTAAAATAGGATAGGTTGAAGCATTTTCAATAATTCTATCAAGAAAATGTTAAATGTGGTATCATTATAAAACACATATGTTATATATAATATCTTTTGCCACATTCAGGATGGGTTTCCAAAAAAAAATGATTGTGTTTCCTTGCATAAGTGTGTTTTCGAAGAGAATCAAAAGTATGTAAGGAATGTAAGACAATCCTTGTTGAGGATGGCTATCCTGAATTGGACTTTAATCTTCCAAAACAAAAAAAAAACATAATCAAAATCTATAAAAAAAATCATTGACTATAAAAATCACCAAATAGAGTTAATTGTCTACAAAATAGAGAAAACATATCAAACAGAGAATATTAAAATAGCATAGGTTTAAGCATTTTCAATAATTCTATCAAGAAAGTGTTAAATATGGTATCATTATAAACACACATATGTTATATAGGATATCTTTTGGCACATTCGGATGGGTTTCGGAAAAATAAAATGAGTGTGTTTTCTTGCATAAGTATGTTTTGAAGAAAATTAAAAGCGTGTAAGGAATGTTCGACAGTCCTTGTTAGGATAGTTATCTGAATTGGACTTTAATCTTCAAAAAACATAATCAAAATCTACAAGAAAATTCATTGGCTATGAAAATCACCAAATATAGTTAATTGTCTACAAAATAGAGAAAACATATCAAACAGAGAATATTAAAATAGCATAGGTTTAAGCATTTTCAATAATTCTATCAAGAAAGTGTTAAATATGGTATCATTATAAACACACATATGTTATATAGGATATCTTTTGGCACATTCCGGATGGGTTTCCAGAAAAATAAAATGAGTGTGTTTTCTTGCATAAGTATGTTTTCGAAGAAAATTAAAAACGTGTAAGGAATGTTCGACAGTCCTTGTTCAGGATAGTTATCCTGAATTGGACTTTAATCTTCCAAAAACATAATCAAAATCTACAAGAAAATTCATTGGCTATGAAAATCACCAAATATAGTTAATTGTCTACAAAACAGAGAAAACATATCAAACAGAGAGTATTAAAATAGGAAAGGTTGAAGCATTTTCAATAATTCTATCAAGAAAGTTTTAAATGTGGTATCATTATTAAACACATATGTTATATAGAATATCTTTTGCCACATTCGGATGGGTTTCCAAAAATAAAATGAGTGTGTTTTCTTGCATAAGTATGTTTTCAAGAAAATTAAAAGCGTGTAAGGAATGTTCGACAGTCCTTGTTCGGGATAGTTATCCTGAATTGGACTTTAATCTTCCAAAACAAAAAAAAAACATAATCAAAATCTATAAAAAATCATTGACTATAAAAATCACCAAATAGAGTTAATTGTCTACAAAATAGAGAAAACATATCAAACAGAGAATATTAAAATAGCATAGGTTTAAGCATTTTCAATAATTCTATCAAGAAAGTGTTAAATATGGTATCATTATAAACACACATATGTTATATAGAATATCTTTTGCCACATTCGGATGGGTTTCGGAAAAATAAAATGAGTGTGTTTTCTTGCATAAGTATGTTTTCAAGAAAATTAAAAACGTGTAAGGAATGTTCGACAGTCCTTGTTCAGGATAGTTATCCTGAATTGGACTTTAATCTTCCAAAAAAAACATAATCAAAATCTACAAGAAAATTCATTGGCTATGAAAATCACCAAATATAGTTAATTGTCTACAAAACAGAGAAAACATATCAAACAGAGAGTATTAAAATAGGAAAGGTTGAAGCATTTTCAATAATTCTATCAAGAAAGTTTTAAATGTGGTATCATTATTAAACACATATGTTATATAGAATATCTTTTGCCACATTCAGGATGGGTTTCCAAAAAAAAAAATGACTGTGTTTTCTTGCATAAGTCTGTTTTCGAAGAGAATCAAAAGCATGTAAGGAATGTAAGACAGTTCTTGTTCAGGATTGTTATCCTTAATTGGACTTTAATCTTCCAAAACAACCAAGGCAAAACAGTTGGAGATTTATGTTGATTATTGAAAATTTTCAGATTTCTAAATGTAACAAGAAAGCATTGTACATATTCTGGATGACTTTACAGAAAAAAAAATAGAAAAAATATGACAAACATTGGAAAACATTTGATAATTTTTGTATGGGCTTGCAGAATTAATATATTAGTGTGTTTCTATCTAGCAAAATTTAAACTATAAATGAAATGGTATCAAGAACTAAATATTTCAAATTATGATGTAAAATATTTACGAAGTGCTTCCTGAAAATTTAAAATTTAATTAAAAATTAAATGTTTTCTTCTCTGAGATACATAAGTATACAGTTTTATATATATTCTTGTTGTAGTTGCCAAAAAAAACATATATTCATGTTGTGTCTTGTTATGCTGCATCTATTGCTACTCTGTTCCTAATATTATTTTTACGGAGAACTTACATGTTTATTTATTTTTTGGCTTTTTTGTAAATAATAAAATATCTTTTTATGTGTTCATTCTTGTCCAAAAGTTCACAAGTTGACCAACACAGTTCTTAAGACTAAGACCCAATGTCTTTTCTTCAAGCTTTTATAGATAAGCATAAGAAACATTACAAGTATATAGGATGCTGAGTTATGATATAGCATTCTTGTATCACATATTACTGCACCAGTACGCATAGTTTTCATCTCTCATATGGACGCTCGCAAGACCACCGCATTTCAGACAGATAAAGCTGCTTCCATCAGCAAAGGCATCAAGCATGATCTGTGACCTCCCGATTTTCTCCAAGATAGAGATCCCATGAGTATCCGCTGTAACTCTTTCTTTAGTACCAAACAAGTCTGTTGATGTTCCCTCATGACCAAGAGGCTGTGCTTCTGTGATGGCACACTCTGCAAATATAGAAGCCAGCTGATCTACGCTAGCTGTTTCTTGGATTCTATGCTTGTAGAGTTTACGGGTACGGTTGAGTATATGAATTACCGCCTCGTCTCCTCCTTGGGTTCTCATTGCCATCAGTACCTGTTCAGAAATCAGAACAAGATCGTATAAAGGGCCAATACAGAGCACACACACATAAAGTGAACGATCTTTGTCACTATATATAACTCTCATGACTAGAGAAAATCAGTCGAATCAGGTGCCATGTATCTCAAATCACTCACAAACAATCCCAAATTCAACAAGTATGATACTTTCAAAGATAAAAACCAGAGCTAGCAATATACAATAATCAAACTCAACTTATACATGAGCGTCTAAAAAACAAAGATGTGTCTACTATCTAGTTCATATAATTTTACAATAAGGGGAGATCTTTCTTGTAACAATTCTAAAACGTGTTAAGGTGATAGCCAATAGATGAAGGTCAAGCGATTGAATTTTTCAAAACAGGCAAAGCTTCTACTTCTTTAGTTCACTTCACCAAAGAAGAGAGAATTGACAAATAGATGATGTGATGTGTAGGAAAGTATATGAAGGAGAAGGAATTTTGTATTGAAACAAAACTTAAAGGTAACCATTCTGACCTTTTACAATACATAGTTGTAATGGTAAGTAACGATCATAAAAGGAACAAACTCAAGCAGAAGTTATATCAGACACAGCAAAATCAAAATCGATAAAGAACATTTCAATTGACAAAGAACATCAACCCTAAATACATATGAAAGCTCAATCGAGAACAAAATCGCAATCCAAATACCAAATCTATTATAATTTGATTCCAGAGAGCTTAGAATCTTTAAGCGGATCATAACTAGGAAAAGGAATCAGGCAGAGAAAATAAGAAGAAAGGAGATTGAGAACAAACATTTTCGGACGGTCTCGATATCAGGACTTTCGAGAGAATCGTGGTGAGCTCGGAGGTTGGAGCTCCTCTCGACTGGAGAAACTTGAAATTGGGAGAAAGTGATTTCTCAGCGTCTAATAAGAGCAGTCATGGGTAGTTTGTGATGATGGTGGAGATGTGAGAGTCTCTGAAGCCGTGACTCTTGAGAAGATTGAGAACGAAATCTGGTTCTCTCTTGGCCTCTGGGGTGACTTTCCTCCAGATTGATTCAGTGAGTTTGGTAGGTAAGCGACGGTAAAGTTGTTACCTTTCCGACCATCGGTAGAAGAGGAGAAGGAGTTGGGAAGACTAGACAATACATTTGGCGATGCAAATCTCAAGTGACGCCATTTCTGACACTCAATCAACCTTCTTCCATGGAAAATCAACGGAGAGAGAGAGAGAGAGAGAGAGAGAGAGAGAGAGAGAGAGGGAGGGAAAATTTCTGGTTTTTAAAGAAATACTAACCTTAGGTAATTTTCATTTACCCACACTTTAAAAACTTGGCGGTGGAAATTGCCGTCTCTTTTCTTGGTGGGTCATCGGTATTCCGTCGGTATTTTCCAACGAAATGCCTATGGACAGGGGTTTCCTAAACCACAAATTGATAAAGACCTTTTTTAATTTGTTATATTATCATGTAAATGTAATGTGAAAGTATTTTAAATCTTAAAACAGTATCAACACGTTTTAAATTACTTAAATTTAAAACTAACATCTTTCAAATTATAAATGGTAGCAATTATATTGTTTAGTTAATGAAGGTAGGATAGTAGGATAAAATTTTAAAATAGATCTTATAAATTAATTTATAAGCTTTTATAAATGACATAACAATTAAATTTTATCGAAAGTACTTTTAATATTTAATAAATGATCGACACATAAGCAAAAGTCTCTTAAGTGACTTCTCAATTAGTATATAGTAGGATATTAGGATGAGATTTTAAAATAAACTTTATAAATTAACTAGATATGAGCCCGTGCGTTACAACAGATTTTGTTTGATGTTTTGATTTAATAAAGAACATAAAATTATAAATCATTATTATAGTTTTATGATTATTTTTGTATGTATTGTGTAAGATTTATTTAATAATTAAAAACTCGTTTCCACACATAAGTTCAAGTTAATATTTTGTATTTTATAATTATTGTGCATAGATGAATTGATATCAACTTTATACTTAGAGGTAGAGAAAATATTATACCCAAAAGTTTAAATTGAATTCAACCTGAAATAAGAATTAGAATGAAATAAAAAATCGAGTCAGTGACAACATTATACACTTTCTTATTTACTAAGTTAATCTTTTGTTAAATAAGTTTTTAAATTTTTATTTTTGCTAAGATTTTTTAAAACGAAAATATTATATTTTATAAATATCCTTTTTATTTATAATTAAAAAATACTATTAAATGCTGTTTTACATTTTTTAAGATTTTAGAAAAAGAAAATTACTGTCATATAACATTTTTTATTTAATTTTCTTAGTAACATGACCTACAACAACATAACCAATTTTCTTAGTAGTACGGAAAAATCCATTTTTCCACATAACTTTCAGTTAGGATTTTTGCTTCAATAATTAGTAACCTTGTTCCATTGCAAAAAAAAAATTATATTTAAATTCCTTAGTAGCATGACCTACAATAGCATAACCAATTTCATATGTCGATAAGAACAAATTTGTTTTGATTTAAGTATTTTAAAAAACTACAACTTATGACATAAACTGTAGTAAAGATAATAAAAAAAATTAAGTTGTATCAAGTAATTAAAAAAAAAGAAATTTGGGCCAATAACCAAAAAAACTTTATTTCACTAACTAATCATTTCCCTTCATCTCTCCTCATATTCCTTCCAATCTCTCTCTACCTTCTTACTACAAAATTGATATATTCCCCCATTATAGTTATTGAGCAAATTAACCTTTAAAAAACACTCATGTAATCTTCTTTTTGTAAATACTAATGTGTTTTTTGAAAGTGATATTAGGAAGCTTAAACCTAAATATATATGTGAAATATTTGTAACTAGTTTTGGTTTATAGTTTTTCATAACATATAATTATCTACTAAAAAGTAAAATTAGTTCTTTGTAAGAAAATAATAGGATTACTTTTACAACTTTCTTTTGTCGAGGATTTTTTTTTCTTAAAGAAATTTAACTTATTTTTATAATTAGTTTTCTTTATGATTTTTATTAAATAACTTCTGCTACTTGTAGAATTTTATTTTGGGCAAAGTACTTATACCATTTTATAATTTTTTTTTAGGACATTATTTTAAAGTTACAATTACTTTTATAATTATCTTTTAAAAAAGAAAATTATTACTTTTTAGAAAAAGGAAAATTATTTTCAAACAAATTTTTACAATTACTTTTTGCTTAAGTTTTTTTTAAATGAAAATTACTATCAAATATTTTTGAATAATAATTATGTATTATGATAAAAAAAAATTTAAACACATGTCACAATCTTAAATTATATATTATTTTGTCTCATGATCATGTTAATTAGAAAACTTAAAATTATGAGATAATAATTTTCTTTTTCTAAAATCCTAATAAAAAAATATTTGTGAAATATTTTTTCTTTTTTAAATCCTAACCTAAATATAATTTGTTTCATTTTTATTTTTAAATTCTGATCATTGACACTACAAGAAAACATTGCTTTAGCGACCAACAATTACGACCAGAAAAAGTTGGTCGTAATTTTGGGTTTAATTTACGACCAACTTACGACTAGAAAACAATTAGTCGTAAGTTGGTCGTAAATTTTCAACTAAGAAGGCTAGTCGTAAATTTACATCTAATTTTACATCTAGAAAACAATAATGCAGAAGGTAACCTGCCAATACCTCATACTTTGGGACAGACTCCACACGCCAAAAGGGCACTGCAAATTGTAAGTTCTAGACATTTCTTAATTTTTATTACATATATAATAATTAAATTTTTATTAAATGCTATAGTTTAATTCATTTGAATTTTATTTTTTAATATAGGCTGCCGAAGAAGGAGCACCACCGACTCTGGCCCGGCTTTACAAGTTGACCCACCAGCATGCCGATGGCACTTTCTCTCATCCTCGAGCAGAGAAGCTCTGCAACGATGTAGAGGCTCGGATTCAAGAGGTCCAGACTCAGCTGACGCAAGAAAATCTGGACGGTGCACCGGTTCAGCTTTCTGCCATCGAACAAGACAGAATTTTTGAGCAGGTAAAATATTCGATCTTTTTAATTTATGTTTACATATATTTTTACATATGTACTAATTAATATCTATTTATAAATTGAAGGTTGCTCCGAAGAAAAGGGGACGTATACCAGGAATCGGGAGTGTGAGCAGCGTCCCAGGCGAGAGTTGAATACGCTGCTAGAAGGGAAGAAGAGTCCTCGCTCCGGAAGGATTTGGAAAATGCGAACCGAGCCATAGCCGACAACAACGACAAATTGAAGGCTATATCAAGCATTTTCGATATGATGCTAGCCTCAAGCCCCAACGTCAACCCGTCGGTTACGTCAGCGTGGCAGACCCTACGTTCGAGTTTTGCCGTCTCGACCCTACTCCAAGAGCAGCGGATTTGCATCGGCGCGGAACAGAGGAGTTCGAACTTTTAGATGAAATAAACCTAAATTCTTAGTTTTTTCGGTTTTAATTATTTTGTATTTGAATATTTTAATTTTATGAATGTCATATATTATGTTATTATGGAATTTTATCAAATTCATAAAAATATATCAAATTTTAAATTATTAATTTTTTATTTTATTTTATTTTTTTAAAATAAAAAATTTCGTAAATAAATTCAGTAAATTGTCATAAATTAACGACTAATGTACATCTCTATTAGATGCACAATAGTCGTTAATTCTGACTAATTACTTCTACATTGATGTAATTTAGTCATAAATTTATGACTATATTACATCTAATTTACGACTACAAGTCTAACTACTAATTTACGACTACATATTGTACATCTAATTTACAACCAACATTGGTAGTCGTAAATGTACATCTAATTTACGACCATCTCTGGGAGTCGTAAATGTACAACTACTTTACGACCAATATTGTTAGTCGTACATTTACGACCAAGTTACTACCAATTAGTGATTACGACCAGCGTATAACGACCAATCACAATTGGTAGTAACCTGGTCGTAAATCCCTTTTTACGACCAATTACTACCAATTGTGTAGTTGTTAAAGCTCTGTTTTCTTGTAGTGTGATGATAAACATGATACTAAAACCTGTTTAATTGACAAATACAATTTATAAAATAGTTCTGATATTAAAAACGAATTGTAAAATACCAATTTTTTATAAAAAATATTTAATATT
Organism: Brassica carinata; assembly: GCA_016771965.1. NCBI lineage: Eukaryota > Viridiplantae > Streptophyta > Magnoliopsida > Brassicales > Brassicaceae > Brassica > Brassica carinata. The sequence continues at coordinate 17,582,056 of CM028691.1, forward strand.
AACTTAAAATAATTATTAGATAGTAATTTGTTTTCTAAAGTTCTAAACAAAATATAATTGTATAATATTATGTAATAGTAATTTTCCTTTTCTAAAATCCTAAATAGAAACAGTAAAACAATATTAATAGTAATTTTTCTTTTCTAAAATCCTAAAAAAGAAACAGTAAACTAATAATTTTCTGATGATAATTTTCCTTTTCTAAAACTTTTTTAAATCTTAAAAAAAAAATTATATATATTTTTGATACATGTCGCGATCTTAAATTTTTGATTGACAAATGTCGCGATCATCTTAATTAGTAACTTTAAAGAACCAAGTTTTATATAATAAGATTTATAAGCTTTTATAGATGACTTACAAACTCATATAGAAATTTAAAATATATAATAAGTCAAGATAGATAATTTTCTAATGTTTTATAATTTTTATAAATGATTTATGAAGCATATAATAGGAAATTTATAAGACATTAATAGTTATTATAGTATTTTTATATAAAATATGATGCTTTAAATAAGAATATGAAATTATTATATTGATTTATATAATGGTCTGTCGTGTATTAATTTATGTATTTTATAAATATAAAAAGTTGATCAATAATTTATGTATTAATACTACTCTTTCTATAATTTTAACAATTAGTTACCATAAATCATTATTTGTAATATTATGTAGATTATTTGGAAAGTGATATTAATTGGTTATAGACTTATCTTTTTTTAATCTAATTAAGATAAATAAAATTAAAAATCATCCAATAAAATTATAATAATTTTGTAAGAGTTCACCTATTATCAACACGTGAGCAAAAATCACTAAAATGACTTCTCTATTAATATATAGTAGGATATTTGTTTTTTGGGTTAAATATTGTATTCGTTTTCTGTAAAATGGATAAAAGAGAAAGACCTTGCGACTTGCGACTTTTTTTTTCTGGTTTTAGTACCATCATCCAATAACATGTTTTGATTTTTCTTTTCTTTTCTATTTTTTTTCTTTCGGCTACTTTTATCGTAGTTTATGCTTTTTCCAATCTACTTTGAATTATCTCTGTTGTTGTAAACAATCAAAGACGATTTGAATGATTCTCCTACATATAATAGAGTCTTCAACCATGGCTTTGATAATAACGCATGATATTGTTTTTTTTAAACAAAGAAATCGGAGTATGTATGTGACTGCCTGATTGGTTCACGTTACCAAAACCACAAAAGATTGCAACTTGCAATGTATTTATCTGATAATCTGATATTGTTATTTCCTATGTTACATGGAATCGAAAGAGGGTATGCGAAAGAGAAATCAAATGGAATTGTAAAAACAGATTTTTCAAAAAACTAGGAAGCAGATATATGTTGGAAGCATATATACTAGATGACAGTCCGCACCATGTGCGGATTAATATATAAATACTCAACAAATTATGATTTAATATGATTTTATTTAAATTATTCAATTTGATATTTATATTGACCATCAATGTATTAAGTTCTATTTTAATGGAATGTAAAATTTAGATAAAAACCTTCTCTCTAATAATAACTATATTATCATTAGGCAACTTGGAGTTGAAATTAAACATTTATTGTAGTTGTGGATTGAAATAATTTTAACGGTATTAAAAGCATTATAAGCAGTTACATTCATAAAACATCAACAAAATAACAATGGCCAATAAACATCATATATTATTAACAATTTATACCTTATTAACTTTGAGAATTGTTTTATAAAACATTACCTCTGCATTCCTTTAGATTATATTTATATTATGTTTATTATTTCTTAATTTATTTTTATGTTATTTAATATTTTCATCATAGTTTTATGTTTCTTTGTATTTTTAATGTTCTTTAATAAGTTTTATTTTGTGGTTTATTGGTTCTGTATTATTTTGGTTATAAATATATTATTGTGATAATTTTAATGATTTTACAGATCAAAAAATAATTAGACGTTCATCATGTATAAATGCAAATTAATTTATATTAGTTAGTAATCTGATTATTTATATCCAAAATATATAAAATATTTAACATAAGTATACATTTATATTTTACGAAATAGTATATATTTTCAATGATCTTTTAACTAATTTGTCACCTATAAGATTAAATAGAATATAAAATTAAACGCTTAACAAAACTATTCTATTTCACAAATATTTAATTCTAATTTAGTGGAATATCTTTATTTTGCGATGATATCCTTCAGAGGTCTAACAACTCACAATCTGACCAACAACTTCTACAATACCTAATATTAGAATAAGGAACTGATAATCAAATAGAACATAAATTAATAGGATACACCAATTGAAAAAATACTACAATCTAAAAGTTCATCGACTAAGGCTCCTTTTTCTTACTGGAATCTAAATTTTTCTTTTGAATTTTGAAGTAATTTTTTCCAACTCTTTCGAGAAATCATAACAAAAAGTTATTTTGATGGTTTTAAACAGTAGTTGATTCATTATATATTATGTGGTATAGTTAATGATGGTAAAGTTATTCATAACAAAAAAAATCCATTTTGCTTTAATTTAGATTGAAAATTATCAAAAATATTTATCAAAAAGACATAAACACGCTTGTAAAATACTTCACGCTTGTAAAATAATTGATTAACATCAAATCGTTCTATGTTATTTAATATTTTATTTTAGTTTTCATATTTCTTTATTAGTTTAACATTTTAATAAGTTTTATTTTGTAGGATAATTTACTATTTGAATTTACATATATTACTGAGATAAAGTTGGTGATTTTTATGATAAAAATAATTATTTAATGTCTGTCATGTATAAATACTTTCGTTAGGAATATAATTGTTTAATATTAAAATATATAAATATTTAACATAATTGTAAAATTTACATTTTACGACATATATGTATATATATTCATTGATTAACTAACTTATTTCTTATTACATTAAGATAGAGCTTAGAAAATTGTATTATTAAAACTAACACCTCACCTTAAAATTAGGGAAAATTAATAACATAAATTGAATATAAGATAAACCTAACTACGATGTTATCTTTAAAATTTGCTAACATTTATTTATTAACTATTTTAAATTTCATGATAAATATAAATATAAATTATTTAATATAGGGTTTTAAACATTAGTATTATTACTAAAATTTATAAGACATCTTAAAATTATGGAGAAGATGACACATAAGCAAAATCACTTCATAAATAATAGTATAGATATATATATATATATATATAAGAAATTTTATGACCTAAAATTATACGATTCAAATTAAAAATAGATCATTTATCTATTAATAATAACTTTAGATGATTTTATATTAAAACTGTGAATATATTTGCTATATCTCTAATAAAAACTTCAGCACATAAAAATAATTTATAATATTAGTTTAAATATTTATATATTTTTACTCTCTATTTTGTTACTATTAGATTTTAGATTTTATATAAAACAAAAAATTGATTTATATTTATTGTTTATTTATGACATTGTGTTTTTTAAATGAAAACGTGATTTGAAAATAGAATTATAAACTTCTAATATATTTATAAATAGAATAGTTTAGAAACGTTTTGGAAGTGGGATTCCGGTTCCAATTTTGGTTCTGATGGAAGGCGGACATCCAATGAAAGTTTTGTGCAACCTAGGTTATTTATGAGTCATCGTAAAACTAGTTTGTGAAATAAATCTATAAGCTTGTGTCCTACTCGTACCCCGGCTCCTACCACACAACTTGCTTGAGGTTAACACATTTGTAATTTTTTTTGTCAACTTGGGTATCATTGATTAAGCCCAATGGACATTAATACATTTGGTATCAGATTTACAACATAGAGAGGCCAAACCCACTAAATTTACATTAATCAGCCCAACTTAAAGAAACATCCAGAAAACTTTCAATATGATAGCAAGTGGATCTGCAGAAACCACGTCGCTTGGCCACGCGTCACACATGCCTTGAGCGGCAATCTCTGCTGCGTCTCTGAGCAGCACCGCCTAAAGCTTCCAGAAAATGCCTCTCCATCTCTTTCCCTCCGTCGCAAGATCCTAACTCCGATACCAAACTTTAAACCTTTCCACCTTAAAGCCGTGAATACATAGAGCAATTAACCTTGATCCACCGGAGTTATGCCCAGGAAACTTAAACCAAGTAGAAGAAAGACTTTTGTCGGACCGCTTCAAGCGCCGGCTCATCTAAATCCTCTTCAAAACATGATTCAAGACATCCATAAAAACTCTTTTTTCTACCTTTCATAGATGCTTCGTTATAGCACCATAGATGGCTAATAGCAAAGAACGAAGACTGATTCTCCTATTTAGAAATCAGAGTAAACGATGAAAAAAAGTATTTGATCTAGTATTTAAACAGGATGAGATTTAGAACCAAATGGAAAGCAGGATATATACTTCTATTAATCAATCCAAAAGTCAGAGACAAAAGAAAAGGACATGAAGCAAAGCTCTGATTTGAGTTGAAGAACACTACAAAAATTCTCTAGGGAAAAACAGATCCGCTAATTGGAAGACAAGAGTCGTCTAGCGATAATATGATACAAGATGATATAAAGTAAAAGAAAGGGGTGGCGGCCGGTGACGAAATCGCTCACCCGCCACCGGTGATTAATCTCGATGAAGAAAACTTTTTTAGATAGATGTTGGAGAAAACTACACATTTGTACGTTGAACAAAATAACATACGTTAAATAAATAAATAAAATATCCTTACAAAAAGATACCTATGGAAGTATTAAAGAAATATGAAATTTAAATATACACCTAATGAGTGTTGCTTATCTACTTATAATAAAAAAAACAATAAAATGATTTGGACAACATATTTCATGCAGTAAATTAAATAACACGATTAATTACTTTTTATGATTGTGATTATTAGTGAAATGGTATTAGTAAGAAGATGCTACACGTCTTATTAACTAAAAATCATTATATTGGTTTGAGTAGAACCATGACTTGTTATAACAAATGTACCGACACAATCAAAAATAAATACTTCCTATGTTTCTAAAATATGCATATTTTAGATTTTTCACACTTATTAAGAAAAACATAAAATTTTAATTACCAATGCATTGTTTTTTTAGTTAATAATTTCCCATAATTTTAAACCAATAAGATTTTAGTAAATATAATTATATTTTTGGAAATGTACAATTTTTTATTAATTAATATATTTTTTAAAAAAACAATGAAAAACTACTTAACTAAGAGCCCACCGGAGCAGAGAGCCATGCCGGAGGTATGGAATCAACATATAACATAGCTGAAGGAGAGCTCCTTGCACCACGTGCAAGCTTCTCCGCCATTGTGTAATCTTGAAACTATGAAAGAAAGTCTTACTGCGGCAAAACTCCTCTATGTGTGTAGCAAAAGCAGGCCAATCCTCAGGTGACGATACCATCTTCACCAGTTGAGAACAATCCGTCGCAAAAACTACTTCTGAGAACTGCAGGGCTTCATGCACTCCATTGCCTATATCAGTGTTTCACATTCAGCATGTAAAGGTGATAGGCTTCTTCTTAGGTTCATGGCCCCCATCACAACATCATCTGAATCTCTCACTTAACAGAAACGACCCTGTCCCGTAAACTAATCTTGCTCCTTCCAGGCTCCATCAATAAAGCAAACTCTTGTGTACTCCATTGATTGCCAATTCGTAAACTCGTTGTGTTGTATCAATAATTGTGCCTCAGCCCAAATGGATCCTTCCACCTCTGTTTTATGCAATATTTTCTGAGGATTACCATTCCTATTTTGATAAAAAAATTTCATTTCTATTCTTCCATATATACCACATAATCCATGGAAAACAATCTGAATCAAACTCCTTAGGGATTCTCCAAAACAAATAATCCAGGTTAGTGTAAACCGAGGAGGATGGAAAAATCCCAGGGGGAAAGGTATTTTAGATAGTACCCAAGTTTGTAACACTGGTGGGCATTCAAAGAGTATATGATTTATAGTTTCTTCCTCCACCCTACATATACTGCATCTCAAATCACAGTTAATTTCGCGTGTCCTTAGAATCTTTGCTACTGGTAAAATTCCAGAAACTACTTGCCATACAAAATGCTTTAGTTTGGGAGAGCATTTCAGTTTCCATGCATACGCTAATAACGGTTTAACATTCGGTTCATAATATTGCAATCTTAGATACTTGTCTGAGTATAAAGATTATGTATGGAATCTAGATTTGACTGTATCTTTTTGAAACAAAAGTTTTTTCTAAAACATGGATCTTTTAAAAACAGAGAGAGTATATTTCTGATTTAGATTCAACCAAAAATTGCGTTAAAATAAATTATTTGAATTTTATGGATATGGTAAACAGCACAATTTAATTATGCGGAAACAGTAAACCAAAAGTCCATGATGAATCGTTTATTTCAAAAAAAAAAAAAAAAAAAAAAGAAGAAGCAACTGAATTCAATACAACTTGACGTCGTAAGTGGATTTGATTTTTCCAAAGCTCATGCGTATGGGGTTCCTCTAAAGATGAGCATAATTCAATGTTTCCGAATATCCCTTGGTATCCGTAATGCATGACCCAAACTATTTAATAATATAATTTTTTTGTCAACATATTTCATTGATGTAGCCCAATGGGCAATCTTACAAGGCATTGTACGTTACATAACTGAGGTTCATTAAAACATTAGACATAAAGAGAAGCTTGATAGCCACTGGCCCAAAATGAAAGTCGGTTTATGAATTGCTGTCCTTTCCACGTGACTCTTGATGAAGAAACACAAGACACGTGTATTATTACGTGTCTGTCATGTGATACGACGTTCATGGTCGCCGTAATTCTTCACCGCCGGGATTGTTCTGCACCAAACCTCCATCTTTTGCTTCTCAACGCCATATGATCCATTGAAACCTCCATTCAATAATATAATTTAATTGAATTACAGTCAATTTATCAGATAGATTGAATATGGTTTGAGAAGTGTATGCATCCACTTCGTTGACTGGGCACTAGAATTACAAAAAATAAAAAAAAATAGTATTAAGCCAAACCCAAATGGCGCGCCTAAAATCAAGTGCATGAACACAACAATTTAAACATGTTTTTCTTTTATATAATTACTGTTGAGTCGAACTGTCAAATGCCAACGTATCTATTCTTTTTGAAGTTTCAAAAAGAAAGCCTTCGGTAGACTATTCACGATGTTTTCCTCGACCGAATGGCTAGTTCAAGTGTCAATTAAACGAATATCAGAAGAAAAAAAGAAATGTCACAAGATTGTATCAATTTTTGGACTAATCAGAACTAATGGGCTTTAATATAAGATAATAGCACCGAACATTAGAACCTTGGGCTAGTAATATACAATTTAATAAGAGGTCCAAGGAACGGCTTTTAACTAGGAATGGGGTCTTATATGAAAACCGAAAAACGAACTGATCAAAACTGAAAGAACCGAACTGAAATCAAACCAACTTTCACAAGTATTAGAATGGTTCCTATTGCTTTATATCCGAAAGTTGAATTTGGACCCAAATATTCAAAATAAAATTTACATACCTACAAATATTTGTTCTAAGAGTACAATTTGTAAACCAGAAATTTATGTTCGTAAGTATTTAAAATTATCATAAAAATTAAATTATCTAGAAAACCAAATTACTTGAATACTTTTATCAGAATAATATGAAATTATCTGACATTTTAATCGAATATTCCAGACTACTCGAAATTTTACTCAAACAACTCAACTATCTAATTTTTATTTGAAGTATTTGAAATTATCCAATAAAGTATAAAACATATGTTAGTTGATGCATGTCATCTAATTAACCAATAGTTCACATAGATAGAGATATATTAGTATTGATAAAACATGTAATTATGTCATGACCTATAGTTACAGTAGCATTGACCAAATATGTGACTATGTTATGACCTATAGTTAATAACTTAATATAACTGAGAAGAACTTTTCTCATAAATATATATTCCATTTGGAATCATCAGCCAGGTTCAAGTTTTTTATGATGGGTAATCTGGTGTGCACGATCCTTTTGTCATATTGGTTTTGAGCTTAAAAGGCCTGTGTCTGTAAAATGGGTCGTTACTTAGGCTAGCCTTGTGGCACAATAATATGTATACTGCTCTTTCTGGTCCAAACTTGGTTTGGTTGTAGTATAAAAACTGTTGTTGAAGTTATGATGTCTGGTTTGCCCATCTGACCATCATCTATAATGAATGTAGCAGATTCAAGTTCCAAGAAATCTATCTATATAAAGGCAAGAAAAAATCATTTAGGGATCAAATTGTTTAATATACCTTTATTCAGAAGATAAAAGTTGTTTATATACATACATCAAGCCAATAATGCAGATACCAAAAAAAAAAAAAATTAAGATTCAATATGCCTTTGTAGTTTCTTAACTTCAAAAAAATTACTGAATTGGATCGAAAAATTACAACTTAATCGAACACAAGAAGATCGAACTAGTTAACATACATTTACATAACTAATTTTGCGTTCCTCCGACTTTTTTTTTTGACAACAAAGAAAATTATTTATCACCGGATCAGAAAACCAAGTCCGAGGTATGGAATCAACATATAACATAGTTGAAGGAGAACATTTTTGCACTTCGTGCAAGCTTGTCCGCCATTGTGTTTTGTGCCTTTGGAATATGTATGATCTTGAAATTATGGAAGAAAGTCTTACTGCGGCAAAATTCTTTCATATGTGTAGCAAAAGCTGGTCAATCCTCAGATGACGACACAATCTTCATCAGTTGAGAACAATCCGTCGAAAACAGTATGTATAGATGATAATATTTTATTATAAATTTTTTCTTAGAAATGCGAACATTACATATGGTAGGTACTTAATTTATAAGCTACTGATTTTTTGATAAAACAAAATGAGCTTCATATTTTCTTGGTTTGCTTTTAACATTATATAATTAAATTTATTAAATAGAGAAAAGTAATTGAAGATTTCTAGTTAAAAAAACCTAGTCTAAACGATTGTAGACCATATTTAATAATATACACATAATATGAATTTCAAATAATACTGAATTTGATTAGATCCATATGAATTATCAGTTAAGCTGTTCCAAAAGTATTCTTGTCATACGTTGGCCCAAAATCGACATGACATATATTACCACTGTTGTTACACTGGAAACATAATGTCTGAAAGCTGATATATGTCTCATTGATCAGTGGTGATCAAAGTTAATTCTTGCAATGTTAAATATTGTTAGCATTATTATTTTCTACAGCCCAGGTCTGCCTTAAATAACCGTCCTAAATATGATCGAAACCGAAACCGGGGAATTTAAATACGTTATTTAAGAGAATACTTTCATAGTTTCATAATACTATTAAATTCCACTCATCCCAAGAATTCTTTTGTTCCTCTTCATTCATATTAGTATTAAATACGAAATACATTTTTAAAATGATCATCTAAGAATCTGTGCATTTCCAAGCATCTGGTGATGATCAGACCGCAGAGTCCCACACCCTTTTCCACCATATCCTCCACCAACACCAGGCGGTGCTGAAGCCATTCCTCCGCCGTTAACCACCGCATGCTCCTCTAGCGACTGCACCTGCTTCTTGAGAAACTTAACGTAATGAATAGCCTCATCGAGCATCGAAGCAGTATCCATCTTGGTCCCGCCAGGAACAAGCCGTTGAAGAATCCGAATGCGTTCGCTTATCCTCTCCCTCCGATGTCGAGCCGCCACGCTCTGAGGATCTTTAGAGATCCTCACGTTCTTCCTCTTCGGTGGCTTCACAGATTCCGGATCAATATGTATCGGTTGCATCACGGCTATTCGAAAGATCATCTCTCGCATCGCCGCCATGTTAGCGTTATCGCCTCCTCCTCCTCCTCCTCTTTTGTCCGGGAGAGATGATGAAGTGGAAGGTGCATACCGGAAATTTAAACCGGGTTGGTGGTGGTGAGTGATGTTTGGGTCAAGTAGTGGGAGATGGGTATGGTTGGGGTTGAAGAAGAATGGGTGAGTGTTGGATTCAGAGAGCATCATGATGTTATGGGAATTAGGGTTAGAGAACTGTTCAGGAAGCTTCTCCATTTGCTGCATCATCATGTTCATCAGCATGTCGGAGTTATCCATTATCTTCTTCTTTTTGTTTGGAATTTATAGGGTTTCTTTTTTATTTGAGAGGTATATGGAGAAGCTGGTGCGGTATGGAGTAAGAAGAAGAAGAAGAAGAAGAATCTGACAAAGCTTGAAAGTTTGTGTCTCTGAATCACAGAAGACGTGTGATGATGGAATAGATATGGAGAGTTGTGTGTGAAAATGCAAACTGTTACTGCCAATCAGACATTCAGCTACGTAACAGGAAGTGAAGGATATATATAGCAGTTTGTGACCCATCCTTATTTACTGAACTTATTTTTTACATACAATATAAGATATGTTTAAATTATTATATACACACTATGTGACAACAAGCATTGTTTCCTTCACTTCTATTTCCACCCTACTAAATTTTTACACACATGCAAATATATGTATTTATAATACCTAGCTAGTTGTTGAAAATGTTTGGAAAATACCTTAGAATAGTTTAAAAACGTTTTTGTCACAAAAATAGTTTTTTTTGGTAAACTGGATTTATCACAAAATAGTTTCTTAAGAGAAAATGATCAAAATAATCTCCTTTAAAGGATTTATAAGAGAAACATATATCACTATGATTAATTGGTCAAAGATTTAGGATTTAATTGATGGATGGAGTTTAGGATTTGGGGTTTAGTATCTAAAATTAGGATTATGATATAAGATTTAAAATAATGACATTTTATATAAATATTTAAAATATTTATTACATTAAATATTTTGTTCAATAAAGGTAAAAAAATATTATATTTATTAAACGTATTACTCATTAAAAGTAACTTAGCAATTTTGCTCTTCAATACATATTATTTTGGTCATTTTTGTTAGCTATTTTGGTGAAAAATGTTTTAGTGTTTTAAGAGATTTTCCCAAAATGTTTCCTTGATATGTAGATTCTTTTGTATATACTCCTTCTGTTTCTTAATATAAGTCGTTTTAGAGCTATGCACATAGATTAAGAAAAACATTAATTTTTTATATTTTCAAAACAAAAATATCATCAATTATTTACCTAACCACAAATCAACCAATGAAAAAATAGAAGATATACTATGATTGGTCATATTACATTAACTGTTAATAAATTTTACATAAAAAACTGAAAACGTCATATAATTTGGAACAAAAAAATTATTCTAAAACGACTTATATTAAAAAACCGAGGGAGTATATATAGATTCTCCAACCATTCATGCATTGAATATTTATTTTGCGCGTGTCATTTAGTTTATCTTTAGATAACTTTATAATTAATTTAGGGGAAAATAGATACAATATACAATGCTTCAATACAATTTAAGCCTAAAACCAGTTGGTATTATGTATTGATTTTTTTTTCTCTTCTAAGAGAAAAAAATATGTATATATATACATATATATATATATGTAAACTTATCCGGCCGGACTCAATAGTATATAAGACGATTTTTTTCAATAATATGCATTATATCAAATCTGAAAATGTTGAAATAATAGTAATACAGACAACAAAAACGAAACCTAAAATTTGTCACGTGTCCTGATCTTTCCAACGAAATACACTGTAAAAAAATCGGTGGGATGTTGGTTGGACCCACGAGTCGTGAACAAGGCTCTTCTGGACAAGTCAAGGTGCATGGAACCGCTCTCACCATTCAGGAAGTCACTGTGAGTTTTCCTATTTCCACAATTACATTTTTTTCTTCAAAAATGTTTTTTAAAATAAATTATCTCCGTTCGGAATATTATATTTTTCTGAACATAATATTTTATGTTTTTGTGATAAAAATATTATATATTTTTTTAATAATTACTTTTGAACTATAATGGAAATGACAGTAGCTGTGTCGTCCTCTCTCATTTTTTTTTTGAAAAAGGACTTCTCTCTCATTTGTTTATCTTAAACTTTATATTGTTATTTTTTGTACATAATTGTTAATACCTACATTCACATGAAATATGTCAGAAACCAGTGCACTCAACTGCTTCTCCGGGGTCTGTTCAGGCGACGGGAAATATTACCTTGAATTCATTTTTTTCTCATGGAAACGTATATTTTGGTACTTGGATCCGATAATATTTTATGCGTGAAAATTTGAAGGTATTTATATATATTTTCAATATATAATTGATTTTTATATCAGACCGTGCTTATATTATTTAAAATAAGTTTGTGTTTGTATGCACAATCAGACTGAACAAAAGAGGTGATTAGTTGGGACATAGGAGATATTTTTAGCTTAAATTTTTATCTGCAGTTTTTAAAATTATCAATTATATTTTATATTTATTTACTTTTAAAGCTACAGCCAAAAAGTAATAAAAATAATTTTAAAGTCTTATTTTCTAAAAAAACATTAACTAAGCTATAAAAACAATATTGTTATAGCAATAAATTTTAAATCTATATCACTATCACATAGACCTAATTTAAAAAAAAAAAAATTACAGACCAAAATCTATGAAATTTTTCTACAGTTACATCACAACCGGTCATTACCTAACTAATAAACAAAATAACTCGTATAAAATGAAATAGCATTCTTGGCCACAAAATCATTCTTTGAATTGACTACCCATAAGTAGGAAAAAAAAAGAAGATTAAATGTATGAAAACGCCTCCTTAATCTATCAAACTATTTGAATTTCGTTGAGAAGCTATACCAGTTTCCAGGTTGCTAAGTCATTGATATCACCTCATGATATCTTTCCGAAATTTGAAATGTTGAATGTTAAATATACATTTCACTGTCCAAATTAACGATTCAAACTCCGTGTAGAAAGATGATGTTCGTCGATGTTGGTTACTGGTACCAGAAACTCAACATTTCTTCCCAATCCTGTTCAAATCCATTTGGATCCACTAAATGGTGAATCATTAAATAAAGTAAAATTCTTCACGTGTATATATATTGCTAGAAATTCTTCACATAACCAATGAATTCACAATATTTATTTGGTTTATAGTGTAATCAGTCAAATTATATAATGTAATCAGTGTCGTCAAAAAAAGAAGTAATCAGTCAAATTATATATACGCATTGTTATATTTATATAGGAGTGTATATATATGTGTGTTATAAAAGAATGTTGTCTATTATGGACTATAGCTATAATAATCGAATCTCAGTTGGCGTCGTGTATTGGTGGTATATGGCACGCTTATCAAAGCCGATCGGCAGAGGACTTATTGCGATCTTCGTTTATTTTTCCTTTTTTTCCTCAAGTTTACGTGATTATAGAGTAAAAAAGTTAACGTGATCGTAGAGTAATCGTTGACAAGAAAACAATAGAATCAATAAATGACTATTTCCTTAAAAATGCATAAGTCCAAACCTCACTATCTTCAATCAAGATTAGTGTCTGGCTGTATTGGTAGAAAATCACAATTTTTTATGTCACATACTGGGAAACCACTCCTTTTTGTACATTTACTACATTGACGAGTTAATTTTTTGTTTTTCTGTTAATTATATTAACGCTCAGTTCTTCATCCTCCCTATAATTAGATCAAAATAGACAAACACAGTAAGTTGCTTCGGACTTGGGTTTACCCTCTTATGTTGACACTGAAACATGTAAGAAAACCAACGAAAACGATGACGTTTCGCTATCCTCACTTTATCAGTTTTAGAAGAAGAAACCAGCTAGTATTTTTCGCTTTTCACCTTTTTACTTCCGCAAAGTCACTGTAAGAATTAAACACTCTCCTTCCCACCGAATCTAAATCTCTTAACCAAGATTCGATGTCTTGCTCGTACTTCTTTTTTCTTTCTTGTCTCAAGGTGACTTTTTTTTCTAATTTTATTACTGAACCTGGTTTCTGAAAAGTGGCCAGGTCATTCGTTACGTTACTGCTTGATAAATGCCGTTAAAATCGAGAGCGATATTTGCTTTGTTCTGACAAAAAAAGAACTGAGTTAGTACTGTCGAGGTAATTTGTTAAAATGTAAGATTATTTTTTGCCAATTTTCTGATGTATTTATCTGACTTTTCATTGGCTAATGCTAACGTTTATTGTTGGAGCATGTAACCGTGAAGTCGTTTCCACGGCTTTTAAAGCTTTGAAACTTGAAACTAGCTTTTTAAAGCCAAATTTATTAATCGAAATTTTAACATGCATAAAATAACATACTATAGTTTATAAAGTCACTCAATAGTCCGAGTTTTATTTTTTGTTCTTGTTTTTATGGTGCTAAAGTCAATAAGGAGAATTACTACTGTCAAGATATTTTGCTAAAATATTATGATTCTTTTTCCGGCATTTTCTTATATATTTATTCGTGTACAAATGTACAATATACGGTATAATATATTGCGATGCTTAAATATTAATCATCTGGTTTTTATTAAAACCACATTCTTATCAGACCTACAGATCATAATTTGTATGAACAATTTATTTTGATTACTATGATAATCAAACTTACATAACTGCAGAATAATGAAATAATGCTCTAAATCATTTCAGATTTTTGTATAGTTAGTGATTCTACAAATTTATGAGGCATATATATATATTAAGTTCCAACGATTTAGCAAAAAAATTTTGGTGCAAAGATTTAGTAATTTTACAATATTTACCAACAAAACTTCTATAAATTGATCAGACAAAAAAATATTGGCGTTGATTGTTTACAGCCGTTTACGACAGAGATCTAAACACACAGTTATATGAAACCTTTTTTCAAAAAGAAACTTACAAAGAAGATTTCATTGCAATCTAGGTTGTAGTATATTGTAATCAGTACTGACTCTTTTATTTGGTTGAGCATGGGCACTGTGTTAAAATAACAAACATTGGGATCTTCGAAGCAAATAGCATAAAATTCTAAATATTTATTTTAGTAATTGAATAAAAAGATTGGGTAGGTTGCCTCCTAAGGCAAGGTAGTGATACAGCTGTGTTCATGTCTGAAGCATCATCTATTCTCCTTGCTCCTTATTAACACCACAATTTACATTACTATCAATCACGATTTCCGACAAAATTAAAATATTTAATCGTTAAATATGAATAGTACCCAAGAAACTGCAAAAACGTCCCAATATTACAGCTGATAGTTTTCTGATGATTATGATATCCTTATATCTCTACTCGAGCATTACTATAACATTGATATTAGGTTTTATAGATCACTTTCTTGCAGTATCTTACAATTTCTTGAACAAGTGCTCTGTATTCTCCTGACACATTTCTATCTTCTTCTCTCTTTTTCATTATTATATTGTTCATGTATGAAAAAGATAGATATGAATTAATTCGCATTATCTTTTCTTCAATGCTCTTTTTAAAAGAAAAATAATGTCTCTCCAATCTCTCTTTTTTTTTTTTTTAACACTGAGAATACCATTAAGGAAGTAGGGTGAGAACCCCTACGAGGACAAAGGCTCAAAAGTACAACATAAGAAAAAGAAAAAACATAAAGAAACAGCAGCAATATAAGAGTTAAGAACAAAAGAAAGCAAAGTAAACAAAACCACCGGTGAAGCGTTATCAAAGGCGATCATCCATGGTAAGTGGGAAACCATAGCGGAGAGACCTTATGGGAGTGGCGGAGGCGATTCTGAGCAATCAGATCTGGAGCCACGAAGGTCCCCACAGCTACATCTGAATGGAACCGGAGGTCTGAGGTAACACTCGAGCTATAATCTTAGCTACTCTGTTCCCTCATTCTCCACATGATCTAATCTCGGTTCGAGAAGGAATTAAGAGACTGCAAAATCTCGTTACCGAGACAGTTCACGAGGAGACAAGGATTTCTATGGAAAGCCTCTCGAAGAACTAAAGATGAAGTTTCAAACATCACCTTGTTTGTTCTCAAGCTAACCATCGCTTCCACCGACCACTTAAGAGTAGTAAGATCCGCCAGCGGGGTTGTGCTCAGGTTACTAAAGGATCTTCGCTATGAAAGACCACTACACCGCATCATTTCTCACAATCCAAGCACCCCACTAAGACTAGTAGTTGGAACCCGGGAAGAAGCAATGTTGCACTTGACCCAACTGCGAGGAGGTTTAGACCAACCAACGGGGTCACAATCTGCGAGTTAGAAGGCTGGTTTGAGTTTGCACAGGTTCTGGAGCTTCCTCCAAATTTCGCCTCAGCCGTAGCCTTATCGGTACTCTGCGGGATCCATTCGAACATGCTCAAAGCGAAACTGTTTCTAGCTTTCCAAATGTGCCACAAGAGCCATGGAAATATTAGACCAGCAGGGGCGATCACTCTTTTGCTGCAGGAGATAAGATGGTGAAGATTGAGGAATACCGGCGAGACCAAGAACGGCGGCATTGGAATAGAAGACAGAGCCCATACTTCTTGCGCAAAAGCGGCGGTGGAAGAGTGCGTGACCAATGTCTTCGTGCCGACATTACATGAGGAGCAAGTTGTATTGAGGTGGATACCTCTTGATCTTAATCTTTCTTTAGCGGCTAGAGCTCCGGCCGCGAATCGCCAGAGGAAGTGAAGCTTTGGTGAAGTTTTAGTTTTCCATAAAGCTTGCCAAAGGTGTTTTCGGCGGGGAATGGGAGTAGCGGCGATGAGGCCATCTCTTCTAGAGTTTCAAGCAACTTCATTATCCGGACTTAGGCGAATAACAGCCATTCTTTGTAAAACCCACACCACGCATCACGGGCGATCCAAATCTAACTTTTGCTTCGGTATAATCTCGCATCTTTTTGTGTGAGCGTCTCAAGAACACGATTTCTATTCCAAGCTCAGATTGATGATCAAATAGGTCCTCCACTTTGAGAGTAAGGTCAATAACAGAGTTCTCCTTATACTCCGCACTCGAGGGACTCTATCCACGATCCATCGATCCCACCACACTACCGTATCTGACCCGTTACCAATCCTCTTCATCAACCCACATTGCGAAGTTCCCGACCATGTAGGATGCTTCGCCATGCAAAGGAGGGTCTCGAACCTAAGCCACAGTCCGAAAGGAAATATTTTTGAAATAACGTTGCTTTAACACTTGGGCTAATAAAGACTCGGATTATTCAAAACTTCGAGCTGCTTGCTTGGCTAATAAGGCTTGGTTGAACTTCTCCAGTCCTTGAAACCAAGCCTCCTTGATCCTTAGACTTGCAAAGTTTTTCCCAAGCAACCCAGCGATCTTCTTTACATTATTACCACTACTCCACCAAAATTCAATCATCGCACTTTTAGGCGAGCACGGTATCTTTCGTTAGCCTAAAGCATGACATAAGCGTAGATTGAAGCGCCAAACAGATTGATTTAAGCAATATCTCTTTACCCCTTGAGATAGTGACTTGGCGAACCAACCATTGAGGCGACCTCGGAGCTTATCACAGAAAGCCTAGCGGTTGTCTTTTGATCCACTGAAACACTCGGGGAGCCCAAGGTAAGTTCCATCACCTCCTTGAATCTATACCCGGTGATAGCTTCACTTCAGTTCATTTGCTTCATCCACTCTGGAACCAAAGATGTCGAAGACTTTTGCAGGTTAATTAGTTGACCGAAGCATCACCGTACCTCTTAAGACAGCTCATAATCTCGATGCTTCATTAGCGAAGCTTTACAGATCAATAAACTATCGTCGCAAAGAGGAGATGATGAATGGAGGGACCGCTGACCCAATCTGAATACCATGGAGGTTTCCACTAGATCTTTGAGCTATTAAAACAATTAACGAGCCTCAGCCACCAAGATGAACAAGAATGGGGATAGTGGATCACCTGTCGCAAGCAGCGTTCAGTGCGATGAACCCATGCGAACTTCCATTCAGCAAAACAGAATCTGAAGCGGAGTTAACACAAGTCATAATCCAACGAACCCGAGGCGATCAAAGCCCATTCTCTCCAACAAAGTCTCAAGGAAGCTCCATTCTACACGATCATAGGCCTTAGACATGTCTGTTTTAGCGACCATAAACTCCTCGAAACTCTATCATTCGTGCATAGCGAATGTATCATCTCATGAGCAATAATGATATTGTCGGAAATTAAGCCCGACACAAATGCACCACGAGTCTCTGAAACCACCTCACGGAAGGATACGCTTTAGGCGGTTGCACAAAATTTTGGATATGATTTTATACTGAACCGAGCATAAGCTTATGGGTCTCATGTCACGCATCGTCGCGGGATTAGTAATCTTCGGGATGAGGTTAAGCTGGGTATGGTTCCATCCATCGGCATAGAGATGTCTCAAAGAACTGTAGAACCTCTTTAGTAATAGCGGGGCCCACAATGTGCGGTACTTATGATAGAAGGAACCAGTAAGCCCATCTTCACGGAGCACTCCCCATTAATACACATTGCCGCTTTTCTAATTTCCTCGGTCGACACTACAGCAGTAAGGTTCTCATTCATCTCCAATGTGATGCGGCTAGGAAAGTCAGAGAAAGAGACTCGAGATCAAAGGGATTGAGCTGAGGAAAAGTTAGCGAAAGTACTCTACCGCTATTTCTCCTTTGGATCCTTGAGTGCTCCTTTCCCAATTCATCAAGTAGCATGAGGACTCTGTTTCTCACTTTTCGACCCTTCACCACATTATGGAAATATTTGGTATTGCGATCTCCATCCCTCAACCATTCTTCTCTGCATTTACGTCTCCGGTAAAGCTCTTCATCCCTATAAGCCTCAGCCGGTTGCTGCTTTAAGCTTCTCATGATCACGAGGGAAGAAGCTTGGAGACTTCACTCTCATAAGCGCTTTGAGGCGAACAATCCTCTCGTGAATTGAGATCAGAAGATTTTCTCCATCTTGAGATTTCTCTCCTGCAGTTAGTTATACGATCCATGAGGCTAGCTTGTCCATTGATCGCACCCCATCCTTCCACTATCGCTTTCTCAAGCCTGGTTTGAAAACATTCTATTATCTAGATAGAATCTACCTCATTAAGCTCTCTTTGCTCGAGAGAAAACCGATAAGCAAGTGCCTATGATCAGATCCCCACATCCCACCATAGTCAGCGCCGATCTCGAAATAGATTAAACCACTCATCATTACCAAAGCATCTGTCCAGCCTACACTGGACCCAAACCCCATCACGCCAACCATTCCACGAGAGAACATTACGAGCCCGTAACTCTCAATTTTACGAACGAGCCATGTTTCTAAAACCCCAAAATGTAGACTCATCGCATCACACCACCAAGTTTGTCATCATTTGACATGAGTTCGTTAAAATCGCTGTCAACAGCCAAGCTTCATCTCTTCCAACTCCAATCTCTATCAATTTGTCCCAAACATCCTGTCTTTTAAGCTCTTCTTGGATCCCCATAAACACAAGAGAGGAAAAAGGACACGGACGACAGACTACTTTCATATCAATGATCCTGCTATCTCGAGAAAGAATTTCAATGTTGTAACTATCCTTCCAAAGAACGGCCAAACCTCCACTTAGACCACGAGGTTCAACGGTAAAAATTTTATCGTAACCTAAACTCTTTTGTAACCACGACATGTAATCAAACTTTTGCTTAGTCTCCATTAAAACATAATATCCGGAAAGCTTCGACGACGAACTTCGAATGGTTTGAACTGCCTCGCTACCTGCACCTCGGCGGTTCCAGCTCCAAACACTCATTGGGGGAGCAGCGGCTTCAAACCGGAAGCCACCGAATTGGTTGAGGGAGTCGAGGGTTTCTTAGATGGAGACATGGAGACCGAATCGGACTTCGTTTACCACCAGACTCCAGCGGTGGTATAGCAGCAGTAGGCGATCGCGAGTTTAGGAGATGATTTGCCAGCGTGCACGGCGTTTCCAAGAGGGGACGACGACGAGCACTCTTAACACCACTGCTATCACCGGCAGATGGAGTCTTGGAAGACAAACCAATCTGAAAGCCCGTAGAGATAGGTGGTGTTAAGTTATCAGCTGCACCGAACTATCAGTTGAGTATTCATCTTGGCGGCTGTCTCTTTCGATCTTGGTAGAGATAGTGTCTGCCTTGGGCGTTGGTTAGAGCGGGGAATGTTCAAATTCAGGGTAAGAGAACACATGACCCTTCCCTTTATCCAGATCCGATGTAAACCTTGTGAGGGTGGCCACATGTGACTGCCCTTGATCTTCAATGGCAGCGAACTCTCATAATCTGGCTTGCCTCTGTATTATCCGAGTGAGATATGTATAGCAAAGCTGCTTTCCTCTCTTGAGGTGGAAGCTCACAGGAACAGCGGAAACCAGTGGGCCATCAAGAGGGTATTGAAACAATAGGCGGGGCTTTCTCCGCTTGGACCTTCTCTGGTTGACAAGAGAGTTAGTACCAGGCTGAGCTTTAGGACCCTTCTTGAGAAAAGGACAACGGAACTTCTCATGAGTTAGGCGGAGGCGGTGAAAACATTTTTATGGATCCGCCGTGCTTTCGAACTCAATAATGCTGTCTCCTCTTTGCTCCTTTGTCGGCTTCTGGATGCCTTAGCGGGATTTTCGATGTCAAGCGTAATCGAGCCATTATATAATCCCGTGTGGGACACCTTAGGATCGAACGCAATTTCCTCAACATGACCCGCCAGGCGATGCGTACATAGTGTCACCGTGAAAAACTTCATCGAATATTTCTTATGCGTATCCAAATGGTCATGTACCGAAGAAAGTCGGTGGAGGTCTGCAGTCCATCTCTCAAGGACCATAGGCCAGTGATTATAGGACCAAGGACGGTCGTTGAGAACAGTTTGAAGATCTTCCTCACGCTGAAAGATAAAGCGGAATCTGTCTCTCGAGCGATTCCCCTCACTCTTCCGTAAACCATGCAGCGGTCGGCATATAGTCAATCATCCTTGCCATGGCTTGACACTCGGATTCAGCAATCTACCAAGCAAACTCATAGAATTCCCATCGAACACTCTTAACACCACTGCTATCACCGGCAGATGGAGTCTTGGAAGACAAACCAATCTGAAAGCCGTAGAGATAGGTGGTGTTAAGTTATCAGCTGCACGAACTATCGATTCGAGTATTCATCTTGGCGGCTGTCTCTTTCGATCTTGGTAGAGATAGTGTCTGCCTTGGGCGTTGGTTAGAGCGGGGAATGTTCAAATTCAGGGTAAGAGAACACATGACCCTTCCCTTTATCAGATCCGATGTAAACCTTGTGAGGGTGGCCACATGTGACTGCCCTTGATCTTCATGGCAGCGAACTCTCATAATCTGGCTTGCCTCTGTATTATCCGAGTGAGATATGTATAGCAAAGCTGCTTTCCTCTCTTGAGGTGGAAGCTCAGAAGAACGGCGGAAACCAGTGGGCCATCAAGAGGGTATTGAAACAATAGGCGGGGCTTTCTCCGCTTGGACCTTCTCTGGTTGACAAGAGAGGAGTTAGTACCAGGCTGAGCTTTAGGACCCTTCTTCGAAAAGGACAACGGAACTTCTCATGAGTTAGGCGGGCGGTGAAAACATTTTTATGGATCATTTCGTGCTTTCGAACTCAATAATGCTGTCTCCTCTTTGCTCCTTTGTCGGCTTCTGGATGCCTTAGCGGGATTTTCGATGTCAAGCGTAATCGAGCCGTATATAATCCTTCGTGTGGGACACCTTAGGATCGAACGCAATTTCCTCAACATGACCCGCCAGGCGAGTGCGTACATAGTGTCACCGTGAAAAACTTCATCGGAATATTTCTTATCGTATCAAATGGTCATGTACGAAGAAAGTCGGTGGAGGTCTGCAGTCCATCTCTCAGGACCATAGGCGGTGATTATAGGACCAGGGCGATCGTTGAGAACAGTTTGAAGATCTTCCTCACGCTGAAAGATAAAGCGGAATCTGTCTCGAGCGATTCCCCTCACTCTTCGTAAACCGCCGCAGCGGTCGGCATATAGTCAATCATCCTTGCCATGGCGACACTCGGATTCAGCAATCACCAAGCAAACTCATAGAATTCCCATCGAACACTCTGAACCTCGGACTATCCGGCAGGGTAAGAGGAACCTCATCATCATCAATAGACATCGACTTGAGACTTTGGTGCAAGAGCTCAGCCATAATCTCCACAAGAGATTTGAGGCGGTCGCGAATGTAGCTGAGAGACACCGTGGAGCTTGGTAAGAGGTCGAGAGAATCAAAGAAAATTTTCCTTTGATGGCAGAATTGAGCGCTAATCCTTAATGACATCATAGTAAAGGAAATAAAATCAATCTCTTCTTCGGAAAAGGGAAGAATACAAGAACCAGAGGCTTTCTTGGGAGTGAAGTAAGGAAGGAATAGAAAAGAAAAGGAAAGGGAATTATAATTTCCAAAAATTGATACCGTTGCCAATGGCCGGTAATGGGAACCACTCACGGTGAGGGGAATGTGAAATTAATCAAAAAAAAGAAAGTAAGATCAACCGGAAATCGCCTTAGCGAGAGGATGTTTTCTTATGTTGCTAAACTGTTACAAGTATTTGATCCAATCTCTCTTTTATTCGGATAAATTCTCATGTTCTCTGTGACAGGATAAAGTTCATGCACCCCTCTCTAATTATTGCTGTTATTATTATAGGTATGTTATTTAATTAAATATTTCACTATTTCGAGGTTTTCTTAAATGCTATTTTCTTCGAATTTCTATACAAACTTCTGTAAGAATACTCACCAGTCACCAGCCTCTTTACGTAAGTTCATACAAAGAGACGACATCGATTAATGTCAATTTCATTATATTACTGGATGATTGCAACTAAGTTGCAATCGAACAAAGAAAAAAAATGGTTAGCCCTAGAATGAGAGGCAAACAAAAGTCAAACCCTAGAAGATGGGAAGCCTCCGTAATCGAAAATACCCAAGATATATGGAATAATTAAGACAAACGAATGGGTGAGTGTAAAAGAGATGTTTAATCATTAAAAAAAAATGTGCCAAATAAGGAAATATTATGGGATTAAGAGAGTAGATCGACTACTGGTCCCTTTATTGGATTTTTTTTATTATTGCTTGTTTCTTGTTTTTAGTAGGTTTTGGTATTTGGTACATTCTTTGACTCTTGTTTTTAACATTTATCCATGTCCCTTGTGCTAGATTAAATGTACTCGATTTATATATTTATATATTCCGGTGCACCACTCAAAACATATGAAATGTGAGATAATATATTTGCTTCATTATGCATTATATACGAAAATGTATAAACATCGATATCTTAATGTTTAACTAAAACCTTAAAATTATTATAGACAAGAAATTAGTTTCATAGATGTATTAATCTATTAGTGGAGGAGTTCGTCTTACAAAATTAAGAACCAAGATTCAAGTCTACTTACATTTTCAACAATTGTTAGTCATTGTATATGTATTAAATGGAACTTAGATGCTCCAAAAGTGAGTCCAGATCTCAAATAAAGACTCACCCGATTCTCATTAATACTTTTGACATAATAGTAGATTAATTAAAAATACAAATAAAGGAATTCACAGACATTTTAGATAATAACCAATAATAGCAACAAAAATTAACTAAATTGTTAATACAATATTCAACACCATGATTACAAAACTGAAAACCCGGTCAAGGACGTGTCATAAGGTCATAACATACCAACTAACGGATTAAGAACTAATGGGCTTGAAAGCTTATATAGCCCATTCATGAGAGGACTAACTTTTTTTCCAGTCTACGAGATCACAAGCAAATGTTTATTTGTATTAATGCTTATCAACCTAAGCTCCTAACAGTGTGTGATTAGTAAGAAATTTAACTGTTTTTTTTTTTCTGTCGTCGTAGTTTCGTTTCAAGAAAAATTAGTATCATCAAGTTTGTAATCTGTATCCTGCATCTTCCTTGTTTTTTATTTTTAAATTACACACTGATTAACACATTATATAGTATATGCAAAGTCGAGCTTAATATGAAATACACAAATATTTATTTTTATATATAGTTTTTGTTTTCTGTTAGAGTTTCCATTTTTATGTATTTCCTTTCTACATATGTATATGGTTTTTAACTTTCGAAACGTAGGGTTTTGGCATCTCTATAATATTATTTGAGAAGTCACTTTCCTATGTATCACGCTCACGTTAACTATACGGTGGTTGATTACATTTATTTAATTTCTTTTTTAAAATTTTCCAAATAACATATATAATAAAAAAGAAAAATTTTATAAAGTTTAAAAAGAAAATTTTAAAACGAAAATACATGTATAAATAATATAATTTCATTAAAAAGGAAAATTCACAAAATAGTAATATTCCATTTAAAAATATTTTTACATAACATAAAATATACTAATAAAATATTTTCTTTATATTTATATTTTCACAGATAATCTTTATATTAGAAAAAGAAATATTATTTCTTTTAAAAAATAATTTTAAACAGTACAAAAATATATATTTTCAACGTAATAGAAATATTTTTATATATCTATCTATTTTTAGATGATAACATAAAATAATTAAGTAACATAACCTCATATATGTTTAATTGACTAAAAATAGTTTATAATTAGTATTATTGACATGCTATTTGTTTTTATTATTTAGTTGACTATAATATATTTCAATTACAGCAAGCAGTTATCTATATATTATATTTACTTATATAATATGATTTCTCAAATACAATCACAATTTTTTTACTGCTTATTTTTAAGAGATATTAAAAACTAAAAAGAATTTTAACAAGAAACATCTTTTGATCAAATAATTACAAAATATTTTAAAATAACATCACACTATATACTTTAACGAGGTAGATATATTATATTTTATCATTATTAAAATTATATGTTTTCTTAATATTAAATTTGCTTTTAAATTTTATGTTTTATGTTTTTGGAACTTAATATAACCATAATCAAAATGTATAAAATTAATTAAAATTTATAAAAATATTTTAATTATTGTAAATATTGATATTTGTTCATGAGCCTCCAAAAATATATCATTACTTATGTATAATTTCCTATAGATCATCGCTTTATTTTCTAATATCTTTTAAAAATGATCAAAATTTAATTTGATATATATTTTGAAAATACATACACATTTAAATGATAAAAAAATTAATTTGACTTGACTTAATTATAATAAAAATAATTATACTTGCTTTTGAATTTGAAAGAATATATGTAACTCAATATATCCACAACATGAGTGACTCGAATAAACCAACTTATATCTAAAAATATAGATTTAACTACAGTAAGAAAATATAATTTTATAACAATAATAATTTATTTTATAAATTTAAATTATAGGATGACTCAAAACACATTAGCAAATAAAATAAAATGTTAACTAACTGTTACAATTTAGTTCTTTTGTAAAATTTATATGTAGTATGAGACTTCAGAATATTATCGTTATATTAATTTACGTAATTTGAATCAAATACTTTATTTTATTTTTATTTCATTCTAAGCACAATATATCTTAAGTTATACATAATTTTCCTAAAATATATTTATATATCTAAGACAACAACCAACCTAAATGTAAATAAGAAATTTAATTAAAATTTTTAATATATTTAGAATAAAAAATTTATAGTTGAATTCTAAGAAATAGATGCAATCCAATATATTCAAATGATAACTAAATCGACTGTAAAAACAATAAAACCGACTAGATATAACATATCTAAAATTATATGTCTAATTAAAGTAATATAATATTATTTATATAAATTATGCATAAAAATTATACATTAATTCAAAATTAATAGTGATAGCAATCAATTATTATAATATATATTTACATTATAAATATTTATACCTATGCATGAACACGGAAAAATCACCTAGTTATTTATTTAAAGAGTTTTTTAGGGTGAATAGGGTTTGTAAGGTCACCGTCGTTCCCTACGCGTAACATAAGAATAAATTAATATCATATAGTTCTCACATCTTTTGTTTGTATTTGTTAATTAGGAGATCAAAACTATTGAAAAGACGAAAATACTTCGTGTACGTTTGAAATGAAAGACAAAAAGAGGGAGAAGATTTGCCGGATTTGCCTAAACCCGGAGAAACCAGGTCAACCTTTGAGACACCCTTGTCCT
This sequence comes from Brassica carinata, assembly GCA_016771965.1. Classification (NCBI taxonomy): domain Eukaryota; kingdom Viridiplantae; phylum Streptophyta; class Magnoliopsida; order Brassicales; family Brassicaceae; genus Brassica; species Brassica carinata. The sequence continues at coordinate 17,608,139 of CM028691.1, forward strand.
TGTCGTGGTTCCATCAACTATGTCCACGCTAAGTGTCTTCTTTTTTAGCTCGGTCACTCTGATTTAGATAGTTACGAGATATAACGATCGATTTCCATCTTCCTCTTTTTTATATCGATCGATAGCCCAAGCTCGTATAGAACAAAACAAGACCAGTTTTCTTAGCACTAATATAAGATTGTGCATATTACTTTAGGTAAGTCGATTGTAACATATCCTGACTAGAGATTTTCAAAGCATGTGTGTAAGCCACTAGCAGTCTTTGTTTGGGTGAGTAGCTTCGTTTTTATTCTTGCGACTAATAATTATGTATGTCCTCTTCAATTTGAAGATATGTAGGTGGAGATACCAATTTAGACGAGTTTATTCTAAAAAAGCCAACAAGACCGATTGATTATCTTCACCAAACATGAGTAAGTGGACAATCTAGAGATGCCAGTTCAGTTTCATCGCCATTGAACTTCACCAAACATGAGTAAGTGGAGAATCCAGAGATGCCAATTTAGTTTCATTGCCATGGAGCGAGACCGATTAGCCGGAAATTAGTCCCTAACTGGAAATACCATTACAAAGTCAAAATGTGTTTCTTTTAATTCAGTAGTGTTTCACTGATTCTCTTCTATGTAGTTTATAGAATATGAGAATTTAAAATTTTACATTGTTTTCTCACGGCACTTTACTAATAGGGACTCGTGGATTTGAGATTTTTTTTTGGTCTTCATATAAAAGTTATAGCTTGAGATAAATAGAAACAGATTTCGAAATAGTAGTTTGATTGTTGAAGTGACTGATGATTGATCACTGCCGGCTGGACGTTTTATCGGTTTAGTGAACCACTATATCGAGCGATTTGACATGTTTATATGTAATCAGTATAACAATACATGATGTGCATGTTTATCTACAATCAGATAGGTTCGGAGACTCTGGGGTCAAAAGTTATTAGTCTCAAAACATCCCATCAATTAGAATACAGTAAACATCATTCTTTTTTTCCCATCTAAAATTTATTAACACAAGGACAAAGCCCAGATCATTACAAACCCATAGAGCCCAAACACAAAAAGGCTAAACAGACCACACATATGGCCCGAGACCCATCTCACAGAAACCCTAGACGAAAACGACACGCCGTTGCTTCGAACCAACATCGGAGATCCCACCATCGATTCGCCGGTACACACCGGAATCGATGAGCTCCACACCAATTTCATCGCAAACGCCTTCATCTCATGTGTATCCATTATCGGAGAGCATCAATCGCCAGAGTGAGATTTCACCCACCATCTTTCTCCACAAACACCAAAGAAAAAGCTTCGCACAAGACATCATCATCTTCCACCGGAGAGCTTCGATCGTCCTGCGACGAGATCTCATCCATTGCATCCAGACCAACACCGCATGAACATATGTAGAAAACCATACCCTAAAAACAGAGCCCAAAAGCCGGCGACGCAAGGCACAGAAAACCTTCCTCCCGGAGTCAAAGCCGGCGACGATGAAGCTGTAGAAGCCTCCACTTCCCGGAGTCTTAGCCGGCGACGCAGAGCTGAGGTAGCCTGTCATGTCTCCGATCCTGGGTAGGATCGTCCGGATAGACCATTGTGCGTGGAGACGCACCGGTCAGGTCATATGACATAAAGACAAGCGTGTCATGATCCAAAAACGTGGTTAAGGGAATCAGACAGCTGAGACTTAAACAAAATAGGATGGAGACAAGCCTAAAGGAGTTGGTCGAGTGTTTTGGTAGCTGGATGAAGTCTGGGTGAAGCTCGATCAGCTAGGTGAAGCTATGATGTAGTGCATGATCAGAATGGATCATGGGAGAACTAAGTCCAGGTCTGGAAATATACCAAGAGACTTAGAAGGATTAAATAAGATAAAGATATCAAGCTATACAAGTGTTATGGCATGTCCAGGAGTGGTTTGACAAGCCCAGGACGTCTTGGTAACTGCCATAGGCGAATGGATGTGATCTGGACCATTGATGAAATCTAATGGCCAGAAATGATACCGAAAGGGTGCAACCTTTGGAAAGGTAACTGCCCCTTCTTCTATAAATACAAGGCAAGACCGTGCCTTTGAAGGCACGCCAGGACTTCTTCCTACACCCTGAAACACAAAGAATTACAGAGAGAAAAGGAGAGATGGTCGGATTCAATAATCCAAGACAGAGATGCATTCAAAAGCAGCAAAGAGACAGTTTTGGTGGACAATCATGGAGAAGGTTATGAACGACCTCTGGGGAGTTTGGATTGATGTTTGCCACGCAATGGGCTTCCTATACATCCATAGTACACACGCAGATATCCTGGAGAGAAGGTAGGAGACCGGATCTCACTTGTAATGGCTTAGACAGCCTTGAAGGCAGATGTGTGTAGAAAGACAGTTTCATGGGCATTGAAGGGGGAAGTGATGCACGACCCTTGGGTGGTGTTTGATCCTGGATGAACACACCCTAGGCTTCCTATGTGTCTTGGGAACACATGCAAATGATTAAGAGAGAAGGGAGAAGGCCGGACTTCACTCTAAGTGGCATGAACAACCTTAAAGGTGGAGGCAATGCAGAAACTGGTTTCATGGAAGTTCCATGGATAGGAAATTTGGTAAGACCCTTGAATGGATCTTACCAATACTGGAGGTATGTGATAAGGATTGATAGAGGCATTATCAAAAGGAGTATGGCCGAAGGGAAGCACAAGATCTAATAAGATCAAGTATAAGGTAACAGATTTATGTTTACTTTCCGGTTTATGTTTATGTCTCTTGAGGTGCGAATGAGGCCAAGTATGGCACGCCCTTGGAGACCATATATGGTGATGTATTGTAGGGATACAGGACCTTAAGGAAAGGGGCGGATTGTGGGAACCAAAATTCGCACTGTCAAGTTTTGTTGATTTGAAGGAAAGCCAAGTAAACCTACCCTTCCCTGAAGGTCCCGGTTATCTTCTGGGCCACACACGACACAATCAATACAACGGAGAAATAACAAATCGGAATATTAAAATCGTAAGAACAAAAGATAGAGCAAAAGATCTTATTTCCGAATTCGCGTTTAAGCGTGAACAACAGGGAAGAGATCGGCTACAAGAGCTGTCGATGAGTTCGCTAGTCCAGCCACCTATATCTAACCTAGTTGAGTCGCAGCTCGCTAGTAAAAACGGAAAAAAGTGCCTAAGTTGCTCTAAGTGCTATGTTGCTCTCCAAAAGTTTTCTTTTTGCTCCTCGCCCAAGCTCTCCTTATATACTCCTCTTAGGACGGTCTATTCCTCATTTGGGCCGAATCTATCGCAAATCGGGCTTCTTCCATTTTTGTCGGTCTTCATGTTTATCGGGAAACTTGACATTTATCTTCAAGAAACCTGACATTTATCTTCGGGAAACTTGACATTTATCTCTTTATGTAAAGATAAATATGGGCCGTTATGTCCATTTCGACTTGATCTCCTGGAAAGTCGTAAGTGGGCTGCTTGGTCGCGTTTGGGCCTTCTGGGGCCGTTGTTTCGACCGTGGACATTTTACGGTTTCGTGAGAAACTAGCCTGCCATGGTACTTGTTTTACCGAAGGAACCCCAACTCATCGTATAGTCTAGATGACTTGGTGTTTTTAGAATAACCGTGATCGTCTATACGATGAATTAAAATCCATTCGTCAACCGAACTTTTGGTGGTCTTCCGAATCCTTCCCGATTTATTTCGACCAGAACGAAATGGGGTTCTCAGGTTTCATGTCTTGAAGGAGTTGAACGGTGAGTCTTCGAGCAAAGATACAAAATAAAGAGTTGGACTAGTTATCAAGACGGTTTTGCGGGGAGAAGGTCGCACCTGTTGAGTAGTCCGTATGCGGGCGCCCGTGACCAGGACGGGCGAGCTGGCGCCCGGCGCCGGTGCCAGCACGGCGAAGCCGGCACCGGCGCCGGTGCCAGCATCGGCGAAGCCGGCTCGGCCAGCACGGCGAAGCCGGCTCGGCCAGCACGGCGAAGTCGGCGCCAGGACCAGCATCGGCGAAGCCGGCTCGGCCAGCACGGCGAAGCCGGCACCGGCGCCGGTGCCAGCATCGGCGAAGCCGGCACCGGCGCCGGTGCCAGCATCGGCGAAGCCGGCACCGGCGCCGGTGCCAGCACGGCGAAGCCGGCTCGGCCAGCACGGCGAAGCCGGCACCGGCGCCGGTGCCAGCATCGGCGAAGCCGGCATCCGGCGCCGGTGCCAGCATCGGCGAAGCCGGCACCGGCGCCGGTGCCAGCACGGCGAAGCCGGCACCGGCGCCGGTGCCAGCACGGCGAAGCCGGCACCGGCGCCGGTGCCAGCATCGGCGAAGCCGGCACCGGCGCCGGTGCCAGCATCGGCGAAGCCGGCACCGGCGCCGGTGCCAGCATCGGCGAAGCCGGCACCGGCGCCGGTGCCAGCATCGGCGAAGCTGGCGCCCGGCGCCGGTGCCAGCACGGGCGAGCCGGCGCCGGCCTGGGCTAGGCTGTGGCTGCTCTGCTGGTGTCCGGGACTACGATGCGATCATCCCCTTCGACGTTTCGTCGAGTAACTAGTTTTTCTTGGTTTTATTCGTCACTTGATCCCTTCCGAGGACTTTCGGTGTTGATTGCGTCTTTGACCGATTTTGACCCCAACGGTTAGCTGACTAGCTAGGACCGTGGTTTTTGGTAACAGGTCCTAGCTCACGGTATGGCTAGATAGGAAGGTGTGGAGACGTAACCGTTTGCTAAAAGTCGGAGTAAATAGTAACTTTTTTTTCTTTATAAAAAAGGATTAAGAATTTTTAGCCATTTACTCATCACAAGAATTTCACTTTCTAGAGTCTCTCTCTCAAGAAAAAATGTCTTCAAGATCAAGATCTTCTAAAAGAAATTCTTCTTCTCACTCATCTTCGGGTGATTCTCCCGTCGACGAAGTGGTTGCGCCAAAGCACGAGGAAGGAGTTGAGGAAGATACAAGGGAGGCATACTACAGAGCTTTATGTGGCTCGAGTCCGCCTCCGCAGGACATCCCCATCCCCAGGAGACCTCCGAGGGTGCCAGGCGCGCCATTCTCCCCAAGCATGGTCTCTCCCGAGTACCTCACGATTCTTCGAAATTTTTACCAAGTTTCGAGTGGGGTTACGTTCCGGATTCCGACCGCTGGCGAGAGTGCAAGGAATCCTCCGCAGGGCTTCTTTACTTGTTATGAAGCCTTTCTCGCGTACTGCCGCATGTGGTTCCCGATCCCTGGTGCTATTGTCCGTCGCTTCGTTTTTACGGACTTTCGATCAGCCAGCTCACCGTCCCGTCCTTAGAGAGTTGGCTTGGCGTGCTAGTCTCGAGTTACGAGTTAGACATGGACCTTAGTCCTAGCGATTTCGAGGGACTTTGGTATACTAAGCCAACATCGATTGAAGGTGCGTATTACGTGATCCCAAGGAAGAACACGGCCATAATTCAGGGGACCACTTCGAACCCCAAATCGTGGTTCGATCGCTTCTTCTTTGTTCGAATAGACGGGGAGTCCGTTGAGGAAAGCTGCCTTCACTTATTCCCTCAGGAGTGGAACTTCGATCGCGGTAACACGACTAATTCTTTTTTTTTATTTTCGTATTTTGAACATGCATGAAGATAAAACTTTTTTTTATCGTGCAGCGAACAGGACCGTTGCGCACACTCATGCTGATCTTTTCGTCAAACGAGACCTTCTTCAGGAAAGGCCATTCTTGTGGAGTACCTTTTCCGTTGAGCGGATTCGAAGTGCGGTGGAGCTCCATCGATCCCGAGTCATTCTTCACCCCTTCAATGATCCGTGCGATGTCGAGCCGGTTGCTGTCTTGCCTGTTCGGAGGCGGAGACATAGGTCTCGGAAAGGCAAAGAGGTCGAATGCGAGACGGTCTCGGGAGATCCTTCGCTGCTAGGAGGAGACCCCAGCTTTGTTCTGGGGGAAGGGGGTGGAACTAGCGAGTTTCCCTTCCCTAGCAACTTTTTCGATGGTCTCCCTCCAGCGTTTACTACTGATGAGTCGCTCGAGGATGAAGCGAAGAAGAGAGTGTTTTCCGAGGGTTCTCGTCTAATCAATGAGGTTTATCTTTTGAACTTTGATCGTATATATTACCATTGCTGCATATATATTTTTCTGATCCTAAGTTCATACAGGGAATGAGGGTGTTCGGAGCAGCGCTCGATGGAAGCTTTCGAGGATCGAGGATCTCTCGCTTCAAAGCCAAGGAAGCCGAACGCGAACTCTTCCGTTTCCGGAAAGAGGTCGAGGAGCAAAGCCGGAAGCAGGCCGAACTTTATTCTCGAGCCCTCGTGCGTGCGGAAAGGAGAGGGAGGAGAGCGATCGTCACCGAGATGGCGCGGAGGGCTGAATCGTTTGCCACCGAGTTTGAGAGCTTGAAGGAAGCTCAAGAGTTTGTGGGTGATTTCCGCGAATGTCGGGGATCGGTCGCTAACCTTCACAAGTCGCAGAACCCGGGCTTCTCCTTTTCCTCCGAGATCACTGAGATGGAAGGTCTCATGAGCGAATGTGCTCACGCTGAATCCTTGGTTCCTCCGATCGAGGGAAGGGTCCGGAAGCTTTGGGACCCCATCGAGGTTTCGGAGGACACGGTGGAGACCGGAGCAGGTGGAAACGCGGAAGGCATAGATGAAGAAGTTGACCGGCCCGTGACTTCGTTCGGGATCTTCACGTCCGAATACCTTGACCTCGATTACTGAGGATCATTGGGATTGTATCCTTTTATCTTAATGATTGTATGCTTGGCCGGGTGTGGCCGTTTATTTGTATATTCCGCGACCGTACGAGGTTGCGTAACTTTTGTATATTTCGGGACTGGCCGTTGGTGGCTTCGAATCTCTGCCGTTTTCGCGGCTCGGATATATATTATGTGTGGATTTTGCAGAAATTTGCCTTGTGATTTGATTTATACTTTCGTTAAGTGTAGAGGGTAGAATTCGAGTAGTCACTTCGTATTCTAACTCTTATTTTGTCGCTAGGTCCGTGTAATACTTTGTAGCGAGTGTTTTAGGTGTTAGCGATGAGAGACATGTTTTTGGATCTCGTATCTGGTATCGATACTATGTCTGTGAGATGTCAAGATCCAGCAAGACTGGGTTTAGGGCAAGACCTAGGCTTACACTCAGCTTTAAGGCTATGCAATGACTGATCGGCTTTCGTTTTGCCTGTTAGTGATTTCTTCCTGATTCTTACTGATTAAAGTCCGCGACTTGGGCCGGCTTATGCGACTTGTTTAGTAAGAATCGAGCTATCTCCAGAGAATATCCGGAGTGCTAAACCAAAATTTCGGGTTTTCTTGTATAGCGCGCTATGATATCCTTGTCGGATGTAAGAGGACCTTATTCTTGTGAAAAGGTCTGACTACGGTTTTGTATTAGTGAAACGTTTCTGTGTTCGTCCGTCGGGGCCAATCGACGGGCGTTTGTTTTTTTAAGTCGCAGGTGGACTGTTTTGATGGATGATGCGATTTTGATACCTTTGGGAAATTGCGACGTCTCGCGTTGCCCCGGAGATATGATTTTCGTTTTTTTATGCGTTACTGTACTAAGCACGCATTTAAAGGTCGATAGAAAGAAAAAAATTTCAAAAATTTTGAGTACACATGTGCGGGTATATCGCGTCTTTGTGGGAGTATAGGAGTATACGTACCCCCCCTTTTTTGGTGAGGGGGATAGCTGAACTCGCCGGATTTCGACGAGCTGCCTACGTACCTCTTTCGAGGATCAAGCCATCTCGTAGTTCTGATTGTTGCTGCGGACGTTTTACTCCCCGTGTGTCGCCATTCCGATCGTACTAGCCGGATTGGTGGTCTGTGTGGGGGTCGAGTTGTCTGCTTTTACGGCGATGGACTCAGAGATTTTGTCGCTGTCTTGAATCGTTGCCTGTTCGGATGATTCTAGATCATCTTTTTTCGAGTTTTCAGGAATGTTGTGTGATTCCTTTGCTTGTTTCAGGTTAGCCGCAGGGGCGTTCCGATCTTTTCGCAGTTTGAACTCGGCTAGGTAGCAGAGTCTTGACTGTTTCTGACTCCCCTCGATATGTGGACGGTACTGCCTTCATGGAGTTGATCGAAGGGGTTCCCATGATTGCGTTGTAGATAGCGGGGTTATCGACTACTGCAAACTCGACGATCTTTGTAACTTCCTTAGCCATGACCGGGAGCTTGATACGCCCGAAGGCCATGGAGGTGACGCCCGAAAACCCAGTCAAAGGTTTTGGCTCTGGGATGACTTCTCCAAGTGGGATGTTCATCCTATAGAGGGTGTCGCGGAAGATGACGTTGACCGTACTTCCTGTATCGACAAGGATGCGGCCAACTTCGAGATCCTGGATCACCAGGTCGATAACTAGGGGATCGTAATGAGGTTTGTCGATTCCGACAGTTTCTTGTTCCTCTAAAACGATCGTGTGGTTGGGTATATCACTGTCCGGAAGCCAGTTGGAACTTGTCTCGGCTTTTCGCCCGTAGGCTTTGATCGACAAGACCGAGTCTTGATAGAACTGCGACCCTCCGACTATCATATTTACCCTCTGGCGACTGCTGTTGTTCCCTTGGTCGTCCTGTCTCCTTCCGTGCTTCTCACCCGATTGACTTTCTGGTGCACGGTTCTCAGAGACGGTCTTGTTGGTTTTTTGGCGGTCGGATTCCAGGAGTAAATCTTTTATACTCTTAACCTTCGACAGTTCGCGGACGAGGAGTTTTGCGGCAAGCCTGGCGCCGAGAACCTTGCAGTTCATGGTGGAGTGACCTCTGGTGTCGTGGAACTCGCAGTAGGAATTATCCTTGTACTGATTCCTGGTCCAGATGTTTCCGGAGGTTTTGCCCTGTTCCGAGTTGATGGCGTAGTTATGTTCGCCTTGGACGTCTTCCCCTACGTGATGGATGTACTTTTCGTTACGAGAGCGTTTCTTCTTTGAGGACGTTTTTTGCGGTCCATGCTTTTGCGATAGGACTCTCATTTCTTCATCCATGACGATGAAGTCTGTTGCCTTGTGGAGGGTACTTGATTGTTCGTGGTTTCTCCAGCAATATCCACTTTCGGAACTTTGACTTTTACCAGAGAGTTTTTCTCAGGGCGTCGATCGCGACTTTGTCGCTGATACCCGTCACTCTGGCCATCACTAGTTTGAACCTTCTCATGAAGTCGCGGAGTGATTCGTCTTCCTTTTGAGCTAGACTCCAGAAGTCCACGTCGGAAGTCTCTCTATCCGTAAACATGGAATACTGTTTGAGAAATGCCGAGGCTAGTTGGCGGAAACTTTCGATGGAGTTTCTTTTGAGCCGAGAGAACCATTCGAGCGCGGCACCCCTGAGGTTCTCGACAAAGAGAAGGCAGTGACCGGCGTCCCGTTCGCGCTCCGGGAGTTTGCATCTTCCCATCGCGATCTGGAAGGACTGTAAGTGTGCCTTTGGATCTGTGGTACCGTCGTAGACGGGAATTCTGATCTTCCCAGGGTCCGAGGCGCGTGTTTCTGTGATCCGAGCGGTGAACGACATTTTTCGTGCTTCCTCGAGAAGTCTATCGATCTCGGGAGCGGCACTAGTTGCCTGATGAATTTGTGATTTCACCGCTTTTACCTCGGCTACTGTTTTTGCGAGAGATTCGCGGAGATCGTGGATCTCGCTATCGCTACCTGCATTCTTCCGAGCTTGTCGGCGCTGGTTGCGATGGATCCGAGTTTGATCCTCCGCCAGTTCTTCCTGTTCCATCCAGTAAAGGTCTTCTTCCTCTTCTGTCATGGGTTTTTCGAAGGAGACCGTCTGTCGGGCAGACTGGCTTCGGGTCCTTCTAGGATGAACATCAGCGCTATCGTCAGAATGATCGGATTGATCGCTAATGTCCAAGTTGATTCGTTCGACGTTGTTTTCTTCGTTGTCCCCAGCGGGAGGTGGAAGATTCTCCGTGGTCGGTTGCGCACCCGGTTGGAGAGGTTCGTCGGGGTTTTGTCCTGAAGAAGTCTTGTCCGTGTGTGCAGCTCGATTGCCCGGAGTCTCGAAATCGAGTCTTCTGGCTCTGCGGGCTCTTGTGATCCCTCGCGGGGCCTTGCTCTTGGCCTTCGCCGTTAAGGTTTCCACCTGTTTTGCGAGAGAGGCCACGAGTTTTCCTTGTTCGTCCGCATGTTTCTGAGCGGAGGCGAACATTTCTTTCATCTGGTCGGTTGATACGTTTCCAGCTGGAGTGTTGGTGGCGTTGGCATCGACGGGAGTTCCATCGTGCGTTTGCGGGTTGTCAGTGTTGGTCGCCATATCAGACCGGCGTGTGTGGTTGCGAGTGAGATAGATCCGCATTCCCCTCCTTCTAGCGCCAAACTGTGGGAACCGAAATTCGCACTGTCAAGTTTTGTTGATTTAGAGGAAAGCCAAGTACACCTAGCCTTCCCTGAAGGTCCTGGTTATCTACTGGGCCACACACGACACAATCAATATAACGGAGAAATAACAAATCGGAATATTAAAATCGTAAGAACAAAAGATAGAGCAAAAGATCTTATTTCCGAATTCGCGTTTAAGCGTGAACAACAGGGAAGAGATCGACTACAAGAGCTGTCGATGAGTTCGCTAGTCCAGCCACCTATATCTAACCTAGTTGAGTCGCAGCTCGCTAGTAAAAACGGAAAAAAGTGCCTAAGTTGCTCTAAGTGCTATGTTGCTCTCCAAAAGTTCTCTTTTTGCTCATCGCCCCAAGCTCTCCTTATATACTCCTCTTAGGACGGTCTATTCCTCCTTTGGGCCAAATCTATCGCGAAACGGGCTTCTTCCATTTTCGTCGGTCTTCATGTTTATCGGAAAACTTGACATTTATCTTCAAGAAACCTGACATTTATCTTCGGGAAACTTGACATTTATCTCTTTATGTAAAGATAAATATGGGCCGTTATGTCCATTTCGACTTGATCTCCTGGAAAGTCGTAAGTGGGCCGCTTGGTCGCGTTTGGGCCTTCTGGGGCCGTTGTTTCGACCGTGGACATTTTACGGTTTTGTGAGAAACTATCCTACCATGGTACTTGTTTTACCGAAGGAACCCCAACTCCTCGTATAGTCTAGATGACTTGGTGTTTTTAGAATAACCGTGATCGTTTTATACGACGAACCAAACTCCATTCGTCAACCGAACTTTTGGTGGTCTTCCGAAGCCTTCCCGATTTATTTCGACCAGAACGAAATGGGGTTCTCAGGTTTCATGTCTTCGAGGAGTTGAACGGTGAGTCTTCGAGCAAAGATACAAAATATAAAGTTGGACTAGTTGTCGAGACGGTTTTGCGAGGAGAAGGTCGCACCTGTCGAGTAGTTCGTATGCGGGCTTCCGTGACCAGGACGGGCGAGCTGGCGCCTGGCACCCGTGACCAGGACAGGCAAGCTGGCGCCCGCACCGGGACCGGCATGGGCGAAGCCGGCGCCGGGCCAGCATCGGCGAAGCCGGGCGCCGGGCCAGCATCGGCGAAGCCGGCGCCGGGCCAGCATCGGCGAAGCCGGCGCCGGGCCAGCATCGGCGAAGCCGGGCGCCGGGCCAGCATCGGCGAAGCCGGCGCCGGGCCAGCATCGGCGAAGCCGGCGCTGACGCTATGGCGAAGCACCGGCGAAGCCGGCGCCGGGCGCCGGGCCAGCATCGGCGAAGCCGGCGCCGGGCGCCGGGCCAGCATCGGCGAAGCCGCCGCGCCCGGGGCTAGGCGTGGCAGCTCCTGCTGGTGTCGAGACTACGATGGGATCATCCCTCCGACCTTCGCCGAGTAACTAGTTTTCTTGGTTTTATTCGTCACTTGATCCCTTCCGAGGACTTTCGGGTGTTGATTGCGTCTTTGACCGATTTTGACCCCAACACGGATCACAGTGAATCTAATTCATCCATGTGGGATGGTAATTAGAGGCTATGCATCGGTTAGTGACTCATGGTGGTTCATGAGTAAACTGGATATATGGTTTTGCATTACCAATGGCTTCAGGCCGTGGCAATGAGATAATGGGATCATATGGACTGCTAGGTATCAACTAGGCCTGGGCATAAAAACCTAAAACCAAAAACCGAAACGGAACCGAACCGAAAACCGAATCCGAAACCGAACCGAAGTTCAAAAATAACCGAACGGTTCCTATATTTCTATAACCGAAAACCGAATCCAAACCGAACCGAAAACCGAACCGAACTGAATGGGTACCTGAATATCCGAAATAAAATTTATATACCTAAAAATATTAATTACATTTAATGTTAAAAATACTAAATGTTCTGAACATACTACTAATACACCGAATTATCTAAAAAATCGAAATACTCGAGTACTTTTTTTTTGTCTAAAATATTTTAAATTATCCAAATTATCCTAAAGAACCGAATTACCCGAATAGTTTTTATCCAAAATATTAAAATTAATCCGAATTACCCGATTTATATCTGAAAAATCTCCAAAAATTGTTTTTTACACTAAATTATCCAAAATTAACCGAAAAAACCGTAACATAACCGTAACCGAATTGGAACCACAAAGTTATCGGATATTAGTTGGTTCTTATAATTTTTACCTGAACCAAACCGGATCCGATCCAAATTTCACAGATAACCGAACGGTTCCTATATCTCTATAACCGAAAAACCGAAAGAACCGAACCGAAACCGAACCGAAAACCGAATGCCCAGGGCTAGTATCAACCTTGGTGTTGGTAAGCTATGTGTAAAGGATTGGCTAAGGGCCATGAAGAAGAGTAAGGTTAGTATTATGTGGTGTGTACCACAAGTATGGAGCCTGAGTGTGATTATGCAAGGAATGCCGTGTGTGATCTGATCATTGGTTAGTAAGGACGACCTGATCCTTGGTTGATGGATCAAGGTGTCTGAGCTAAGTGATCAAAAGATGCATCGGTTGTATGAGAAAGACTGATGTGGTTCATTGGGACATGGTTCCATGGCCGGTTAGGTAAGTGTGAAGACTCATCAGTTCTGAGTCATGTGGGGTGGTTGGTTGATTGACTCAGGATCTGATGGGCCTTATTTGTCCAATGCTCTGTTGTTTAGACATGGAGGCACCGAACCTTGGCCTTGACCGGTTCAGGCGGTGAAATAGTCCTTGGCCCTTGGCCGGACTGATCTTGGTCGGATTCTATAGGCTCTGATTGGATTCATTGAATTCCGACCATGGATTCCTCTTGGTGGGGATTTATCATGAATTTTATTAGGTTTTATCTAATCGATTTGATGGTGGTCAGTTATGGCCGGTTTGACTGAATTTGGCCGAGATCTATAGGATCAAGGCCGGTTCTGTAGATTCTGATTATGGATTCTTCTTAGTTGGGATTTATCATGAATTTTAATTAATTTTTGGAGCATGTTTGCTTGAGGTCGTTTTTGCAGCTGAAGACTTCCCGAAGGTACTTAGTCTGTGTGGATGGTTGGCTGAATGACTAAGTACCAAAGGGAAGAGTTTATACAGGTATAAGAGAGTTGAACGAGTGGACGGGGAGCTGGACAAAGCTACCTCACAGCTCGATCAACTGGAAAAGAGTAGTGAACCTCAAGTGAAGTGGTTCAGCTCAGCTGAGCTGGACGAGCTATCCATCCAGCTTGGGCAGCTGGGACAAGGAGCCAACAAACACTGTGGATGTGGCAAAGGTATGATCTAGCAATGTTTCTTAGATCTAGATAGAATGGTTTAGGGGAATGGAACCTCGGATTTGTATGACTCGGTTTAGGTAGGATCGACCTTCGAGCTAGCTGGTAGTTGAGTATACTAACCATTAGCTGAGGTGATTCGACCGGACCAGTATTAGATTGGAGTTAGTCCAATGGTTAAGTAGAGAATATTCCGCTGTGCATAAGTTGAAAGGATCTAAGCTAGGAAATGACTAAGGTAGTCTTGAGCTAAGATCTGAGTTAGCCCTCGCCTATGGGGATGTTTTAAATAAAGGGCAAAATTTTTAGAAGTTCGGTCAGAGTATGGACCGAGCGACGTGAGGCATCGACCGCGGCCTAGTCGGCCGGGATCGGGTCTTCAGAGCCAGGTTGATCCTGTTAAGGACAGTGCTCAAAGATGTTGAGTTCCAAACCAAAATTATTTCTGAAAACTGAGAAGACTTGGAACCTTATCTGTGGGAGCCAAGTGAGAGTTGAGGTAAGATTGGATTTCATGCTTGTGAACGGGGAAGTTCCAAGATGAGCCGGCTTAGCCAAGATGCACTCTCCAAGGACAAGACCCTGAAAACAGAAAGGTTAGTTTATCTAGTTATTTGGAAGTATTAGACGGATTGGACGATGGATGCAATGCAAGATCTTTGTATGGACGACCTGGACCAGGGAAGTAACATAGACCAGAGAGTGGCTTAGGTTGAAAGAAACGTGCAGCACCCTCTTGGAGGTAGGTGTTATCCTTTGGTGGCCGTTCAAAACAAGTGAGCATATGCGGTGTTCATGTTGATTTAAGGGAGACGCTACATGGCTAGTATACGAGTGGGCTTGTGATCAGATGGATCAGCTTGGACTCGGTATAAGTCAAGGTAGGATTTCTTAGATTGAGTTGAATGGAATGGATCAATTCCAGGAGGAATTGGAAACACGATGTTAAATATCTTAGTATGATGAGGATTGCGGTATATTATAAACACTCTTGTGAATGGTATGAGACGTTCACAGAAGTGTGACGCTTTAGAGAATGGTATGGGACGTTTTCCAAAATGTGTGATCAAACCGAGATCCTACTCAATCGTCCTTACTAAGTAGAGAATATTCCGCTGTGCATAAGTTGAAAGGATCTAAGCTACGAAATAACTAAGGTAGTCTTGAGCTAAGATTTGAATTAGCCCTCGCTTATGGGCGATGTTTTAAATAAAGGGCAAAATTTTTAGAGGTTCGGTCAGGGTATGGACCGAGCGACTGGAGGCATCGACCGCGGCCTAGTCGGCCGGGATCAGGTCTTACATAGCCTCCACCCCCCGGAAACTTTGTCGGCGACGATGGAGCTATAAGAGCCTCCACCTCCCGGAGCAAAATCTGGACTCAAAAGCCGATTGCCGCTGCGAACCTGTCCTATATCCTCACCGCGAAGCCAGAGAAAGCAGAGGTGGCGCCGTTTAAAGCTCCCTTCAAGCAGAGCCCTTTCTGACGCAAAACCCTAATCCAGATCCACCAGCATATCAGAAAGAAACGACATATCGAAACACACAGCGAAAATACTAGACTGAAACGAAAAAAATGGAATCCCCGGCGCCGGCACGCGTTCGGATGCGCCACCGAACGTCGGGGTTACCTTCACAGGCGACTCTCTCTGTTTTTTCTCTCTCAACTTTTTTCGGGACCCTTAAACAACACCAGTAAACATCATTCATCTACTTATAATTAAAAGAATTTAGCAAAAACCGCAACTTATAATATCAATTATGTCCAAGAAATCATTTGATTCTATAACTTTTTTTAATGACTATGAAGTTCTGGCTTTGAATATCCTAAACTAGATTTTTTTTTTTATTAGGACTTTAAATATTTTCTATTTGAACTAAGAACACTTAGTAAATATAAAACATTATTATAGAAGTTTGTGGAATTAGGTCAGCTGAATTAGGGGTCGTTGGATATAATCTTGATCTTATATATTTTCCTTCAAGAATTGTTAACTAATATCTCCTGTTTATGCGTGACTTATGTAGGAGTATTTTACAAAAGGTTTCTGAAGGTGAAGTCTGGTCTTTTTACAATAAAACGAGAAGATCCAGAGAATGAAAGACTCTATCTATACCAAGAAGAATCTCTGAAGTTTTATGGACTCGTTATTTTTCTTATGGTAAAGTGGACTCGTAGTTTTACCAGAAATTGGGAAATCATTTTTAATAAAGCTTGTTATACTTCATGAATTAAGGTGGATTAGTGAAAAGTCAATGCTATATAACATTACAGAAGGTAGTGATAAGACTTTTGGTATTTAAATTCTTACTTAAGAATCAGCGAGGATAAGAAAACTTAGAAAAGGCCCCTATTCTACCAAGGTCTTGGACCAAACTTATAGTTGCCCCCACAAAGAGCAAGGAGTAGTCAAAAGTTTGTACTTTTGTACAGTCGTATTTAATTTATTTTCCATTTTTTTTTTAACTGAATTTATTTTCCAAATTGACTAAAGAACATTTGAATTTTAGAATACTTAATTATATGCATGTAGCAATAGATTGCGATGTATATACAAGCCGAAAGAAACGACAGCGACCTTTCTCAACTTATTAGAATGTACGAAAACTATGCCTGTTGAAGATTATTTAAAGTTCTTAACAACTTACTAGATCTTGATCCGTGCGGGTTTTACTATAACATTTTAGTTTATATAATAAAATTTATCACTAAACTAATGTAATATATAACTCTAAAATGCCTATATTTATGTGGCTTATAATGTTATTACAATAAATTTTATAAATTTTAAAAATAAAATATTTTGAAATGTATATGGAAGTGAAATGTATACGGAAGTGATATTAAATCAGACCTACGTAATAGAGAATACGTAGTAGAGAATAAATATTTTGAGATACTGATAAAAATAACAAAAATATTTTAAAAGAAAAACTATAAGAAAAATATCTTATTTGAAAATTTTCTTAAAATACACTACGTTGGAATAAGATTGTTTTATTTGAAGCAGAACTGGATATTTCTTTCTAACAAAATCTTTTAAAGATCTTTATAAAATGTATTTTTGAAAATTAATCAATTTAAATTGTTATTATCATCAAAATATAATTAATATATATATATATGCTTTTAATTTTCGTTCATAAATAAAAAAACAAATGTTATCTGAAATTCTAATTATATTTGATGATAATTAAATTTTAAATTAAATAATTTTTGGAAGTAAATTTTAAAATGATTCTAAAAAGATTTTCTTAGAATTTTCTTAAACAATATTTATTTGTATTTTAAATAAAAGATAAAGATATTGAAAGATATGATTATTAAGTTATGTAAAATTTAATAAAGTTTCTAGAGGATGGTCCATTTAAAAATATCACACATCAATGAAATCATGACTTCTATTTTAATAGTATAGATTATTTTCAAAATAAATAAACAACGTGAAAAGTCAACCCCAAATCTTATCTATTAAAAGATAAATATCATTTTTATCTACTATAAAATAGTCATACTAGGTCCATATATTCAATTACATTTTTTTTTGATTATTTACATTAGTTTATTTAATGTATAACATTTCTAAATAATAATAAGGATATTAATAACAAATCTATTTTAAATTTTAGTTTTAGTAATAACAAAATCAGTTGAAAAAAAATCTAACAAAATCTTTTAAAAGATTAAATATTTTTAATTAATGCACTGATTAATTTCGTAATTAGTAGTGTAATATTATTATAAATTAATTCTAATTAATATTTTTTATAAATAAGATATAACAAAATTATATGCTAATTTTATAAAAATTTAAGTATATTTATATTATATTAAAGTAGAAGTAATAAATAAATTACATATCAAAATTATATTAAATTGGTAAATTAATATATTTTGAAAAATACATTCATTTAAATAAATAAATAAAATATCATCCACTGTTTAAAGTGACTAAAATATCATTCACTTTTTGAAAGGATTAAAATTCCTAAATTATGCAATAATTTTTACAAACAAAATTGTTAACATATATTAAATTTTTATATTTATATTATATATTATCTATTTATTTATTTTTAATATAACAGTAATATATTATCTAAAAATGATTATATACAAAATATAGTATAATTTTTTATATTTATAAAATGAAAGGTTATCGGGCGGATCAAAATATAGTAATATAAATTAGTTCACATGTCTTTGGGAAAAATAGTTTCACACTTCGCAACACACGTAACATGCTTAAGCGGACCGAACCACCCTTCCCTTCAGTCGATACACGGACAACACCTTTCCTTCTTCTCTCGCCGCTCGTCTGCTTCACGGGCCACCACATGTCCATATGCATCAATCTAATCAACGGCCAAGATCTGATCTGACATGTCATGTGTGAATTAACAGACGGATAGGGAGGAACGTGATGGGCGGTGGGATATGCACGTGATCAGAAGAGAGCAACGGTAAGATATTCGGATGGTTCTTTTGGTCGCAGTGACCGTTTTGATGAAATTATTGTGGACCGACATTATCAAATTATCATACTATGAAACAATATTTCCTCTAATAGCAGGTCCGGTCTTATACAAGTACAAAAAAAGCTTATGCTCATAACCCATTATAATCTTTTGATATCTTCCAACTTTAATATAAACATTGAAGTTTAAAATTGATGTTTCATGAGCTTTAGCTCAGAACCAGTCACATGTATTAAGATTATAATTCATTTCCATTTTTTAGAAAGAGTATTTACTATAATTCATTTTTTATTTAGGAAAATGTAGGTTTTTCTTCAACAATAAATTTTAAACTACAACGAATTATTAAATTCTTTTCGTTTTTGCTAAAAGTATTGAGCTCTTTGTGGAAAATAACTATAATTCTACAAAAGTTTTGGTGTACAAATACAATAATGATAATAGAAATGTAGGAATATAAAAGATTATTATTTGGAAAAATAATGATTGCAACAATAGTCCTTTTACCGGTAAAGGTTGGTTAAGAATTAAGATCACTGATCACAACGAAAGCAGAGCATTTTAATTCCTGTGTACCTAGCTGTAGACTGTCTGATACATCTCATCTAACCCTAATTATTTCTGGATTATTAAGTGTTTGGTACTTAATAATATAGATATCCAATTATTATCAATACTAGATTTAGATCAGCTTCTGCAGCGAAGATATTATGATCAAATATTTAACACATGTTTTATTTTTAATGTGTGGACTTGAGTATTTTTTTGATAATACGTATTTCATTCTCAATGAACCATAAGATGTTTAAATAAGTAGTGCATAAAAAGCAGAAGTAGAAAATACCATGTTTGAAAAGCTTAGAATCAAAGTATATGAAAACCATTTTAATTGGTATAATAATGGAGTATTTTTCTAAGATGATCCACTTTCCATTAAATGCAGCTGAAATGAAAAGTATCTTAAATAATCTACAAAATAATATCAGACAATTATCATAAATAATATTTATAATTTTTCTTATTTTACGAATTTTGTTATTTTTTAAATTTGATTTCTTTTGATAATTGTAACAGAACTTTTTCTTGTTTTATTATTTGACATCTCATTATATTTTTAATATTCTTAAACTTTATAAAAAAAAAGTAAATCCGTATTGCTTTGAAAATAAGTTTTACAAAACGCATGTACATCTAAGTTATTGAATAACTTAGACTGTGCATTAGATTTTTTTAACAAAAAAACAAATCTATGGAAAAATAAAAACAAAAATGATGAATAAGGATTGGTTTACCTCCTAGATCAACATTTTTTATAGGAGATGGCTTCCCCATTTGTTTGAATATGCCAAACCTTGAAAATCAATGTGTAAAATCATAGAGATGCACCATGAGCTTGAAACTAAGTATAGATAATTAAGAAATGAACAAATAATTTGCTATGGAGGGACCAGAAAATGAACTTACGTTAATAGAGAGATGGTAAGGATTGGTGAAATTCTTCTCAAATAACACCTAACCTTTAATTTAAAAGATGGTCAAAGCTATAACTATGATTTTGGAATTTTCTTTTTCACCTTGTGATATTCTCACCAAACCACGTGAAACCTAAGTACAATTAATTTTATTTCATTTGGCAAATGTGCCAAATAATCCGTATTATAATTTTGCATTCAAAAAAGTTTTGTAAGTTAAATAAATAGATCCATTCAAAAAAGTTTTGTGACACAACAAACTTAGCAAAAGTTGAAAGATAAATAAACCCATTCAAAGAAGTTTTAAAACTCAACAAACTGGAATGCAGAAATAGTCAAACAGAAATAAAACTTGCAAATAAAGATAAAGATAACCCATCTATTCCTTCTGTTGAAGAATTGAACCCTTAATCCCCACGCTTAACACGTTTGCTGTTTCCAAACTCAGTACCATCACCCAGCTCCTTAGCCCCCATGGTTGCAGAACCCTCAGAGCCTTCCAATATCACACCATCGCCATCTGCGGTAAGCAATGGTTCCTCGGTCGGTGGAGCGGTAAAGGCGAGAATCTTGGTAGCTGTTAGTGATCGCTTTCACGAGAGATTGTGTTGTGAAACTTTGACACTGAAATGGTGTGTCTGCCCAACTGTGCTAAGTAAAGCTTCTGGAACAGGCACATGAGTTCCAGCTTCCTTGTCTTCATTGGCCTACCAAGATAATAGCAGATATAAGTTTTATAAAGAGAATTTGAAGTCAATAAGCAGCTAAAATCAACTACATTATAGAAATGACGACATATTAGCATGGCAATCGTTAAATAGAAAGATGTACCTCAAAATAGTTTCTCACCAACTCAGCAGCTGGCTTCCCGGTTAGCTCGGTTCCAGCATCACCAAGTAGGACAAAACAGCTTCTTCACTCTTGTCATAAGCAGAGAGCTTATGAGTATCTGCATGTTTTTAAAAAATTAGTAGCTCTTAAACTTTAATCTTAAATTAAGAAAGTGTTTGAAATCGAAACTTCTGAGCCTCCCGGTGATGTCATTTTTCCGCATTTGCCACACATGAGAGGTTGCACCTCTGGTTGCCTTAGTCTTGCAGCCACCGCATCGATGTAGTACCATGCAGCGTCATGCACGGCGTCGTCGATTGTGGCCGTGCATTCAAAAAGCAGGCTGCACCAATATTAAACTTTGTTCATATCATACTTACTAACAAGCGAGAAACAAATTAAAAAGGAACTGTTACCTTAGCTGATTCCTCGCTTCATGTATGCAAAATCTCTCAATCGTTGCAGTCTCTCTCTTAGTCACAACTTCAGCATTCACTTGGTTCACAACATCAGGATGAGAGACCAACCTATACAACAGTTATAAAAGATTACAAAGCTCATCTCTACGTGCCAGTGCTACACAAAACTAAAGACAACATATGTGGATAATAAACACTTACCAAGCTAAGTAATCCCTTGTTGGCTGGACATCATCATCGAAAAACACGGGGAAGAGGACATGGAAGAGAGCCAAGGTGCACGGGTTGGTGTTTTAGGGTAAAACACAAAGAAAAACCCAATAAGCATAAGTTATACTTATAGTACTCTGCATACTACATGAGGGTCAAAATACAAATCAAAATAAAATGCATGTGTAGATGCTCACCTCCTAAGCGCTTAGGATTGGCGGTTGTCACCAACACCACAGATGGAGGGCTTTCAAAAGCGGAACTTTTAATGAGAACTCAATAGCGTTATCCCACGATACAACTTCATTACAGGTCCCCTAAGTTGTTAGCGAGAAAAGTTAGTAATTAGCGTTGAAAGCGCTTATAATTATCATAAGCGAGTGAAACAAAAGGAACGATACCAAAAACTTACTCATGTGGCTGAATGTGCACCACCATGCGCCTACTTGGTAGCTACCTCCGACACCTCGATGGTTGGTTTCCCAATCATACTCGTCCATTGACCAACTTCATATGTCCCACAACATCTTGCACATTAAGAAACCGGTGTGTATAAGATAAGTAGGAAGAGTTAGGCAATATCTGACTAAAATCAGTGTAAGCCTAATCAACTCATTTCTAGGACTCTATATAAATAAGAAATCATTTGGCAAACACAATAAGAAACTGTTAGTTTACAACCATTTACGTGAAGAAAGAAGCTATCTTACCATACAAATCACCTTTGGCATCGCAGTTGGCCTCGAACTCCTCGTACGAATAGAACCGGAAATGGTTCTCCGGAAATGCAACAGGGCTGTCCTCAATGACGGAAAGCTCAGAGTGGTGGCGAAGGAGGCGGTCCGCGTTATGTGCAGCAACCGGAACTCACCATTGCTTCTCGATCCATAGAAGTTCACCAAACTGTAGAAAGCACCTTTTCTTAACCGGGGACGGAACTTGTTGATTCTTCCTGGTGTAATAAAACCCTTGATAACGGTACCCTGAAAAGAAATAAACATCACAAAGCCGAACATTAAGCAGAATATTTCAAAAGCAAAAAAATATAGATGAATAAGCAGAACCAAAGACTAAATAATTTCATAAACAAAAAAATATTTCAGAGAATGGGACGATTAAGTAGCTTAATAATTTAGAACCGTACAAAAAAAATCAGACTTTTACATATTATCGAATAAGAGACGTTCTTAATTATCAAAACCACACTATATGATTCACAGGACATTTACTATCATATAAACATCACATGATTCCTTTTTTTGCAAAGCGTACAACTAAATTTAAAATACATAATAGGGGAGGAGTCAAACTACATACGTTTTAAAAACAGGAGCCTAATAATATCAAACTACTAAGGGAAGCAAACGTTTGTTACAAAATAAAACTTTACCACAAAGCAAAAAATCAGAAAAAGGGGTTCAATACCTGTTCATCAATGAGAAGCAGTTCCAGACCCAGCAGTGTGTTCTTCACCGGCACGCGAGCTTCCCAAAAGTGGAGGAGTCGGAATCTCAACTCCGCTTCTTGTGGACCGTAGGTGATGTCGCGGAACATCATGAGGTTGAATCTGTTGGCGGAGATGACATGCGAGGCGGGATGGCTTCGATTGGAGCCCTTGTCGGCAGCGTTACGGAACCTGAGTAGTCAATGGCTTTCCGTTGGCCTTCATCGACATGGCTTTGGTTGGGCGAGTATTTCCGATTCGGATGTTGGAGAATTAAAAACAAAGCGAGAAGAACTCGTCTTTATAATAATCCATTGAGGAAGGCAAATCGAACTAAGAGGCGTTGTGAGTATTGAAAGAAAGATTGATTGCGGGAGTAACTATCGAGTAGCGGAGAATATCAAAATCAATAGAGTAAGAGAGGAAGACGAAAGAACAATCGCAGATCCCCTTTGTTTCTCGGACTCAAGATTTTCAGATTAGGGTTTCCGCAGCGTTATTACCAGCGAAGGCATCATCTTATCATTTGGGCGAATTTAGACCAAGCGATTCCGAAGCCCATCTACCCGTTCCATTTGCTTAACCAAACGCGCGGCCCAGCCCATTTGCAGCAGATCTGACTTGGCAGTTTCTAAAGATACCATTGGTTGAATTTTTTTTCTGATGTGGCTAGCCTCAAAAGCCTTGATATCTTCCTTTTAATAGTAGTTTGATTAATTCCAAAGCACTGTTTTGTTTAATTATTTTTTGGCTTTTAAACACGATACTTTTGACAACACGTTCAACCATCTGCAACCACTAGAAAACAGTCTGATTTTCTTTTTTCATTCTTATTTATTTAGCAATTTTTACGTACACTTGTGTTTTTTTTTTTACGTACACTTGTGTTTATCAACTGCAAAACCACATAATTCCTAAAACGTACCGACTACCGAGACCATTGAAAATAAAGATGGTGAAATGTTGGAAGGGGGATTTAAATCTTCAAAATCTTTGAAAATCAGCCATTCTCATGTTAAACACGTTTATATAAATGACTATGCTCGAACCATTGTACTTTGTATCTATCGATTCGTGGTTAAGTAATCATTTCATAGTTTTAGTTATGTCGTTCGATATCGTACAATAGTAGGGTAATGAAAGACAACGTTGCGTTAAGAAAACGACGTCGGTTTTGCTATCGTTCGCGGGACCCGATAAGTTTTTCTTTGGAGAAGGCGTCACACGTGCGCGTTGGTGCTTCTTTTTGAAGACTTTCCAGTATATTTCACAGATGAACCTCAACTAAAATTAATTAATCTAAAATCACCCCGAAAAAATCTCTTAACGAGCCCCTACCTCCAGAGCAAAATGAGCTGTAAACAGTGGTTAATTAAAGAGAATATAACTTTGTAAAAATTCTGGATCTATAAATTAATATTCAGTATATTTTGTTTACCATAATCGAACACGCTCCCATTTTTCTCTAATAATAAAATAGGGGTAAAAAAACAATATTACATATATTAAAACATTTTGAAAATATTAAACTATTGCTGTATTTTTATTAATAAACGGTGAAATCAGGTAACAACTATCATGACCGAGAAACTGATTCGGCAAGTTTCCCGATTCGGTTGACGACCTCAGGAGACAGTACCTTAACCGGTTTCTTCTCCTTCTCCGGTCGAAAATCAAAACCAAGCGCGTCCGACACTTCTTCGGAGCTCCATCCAGCTTTACGGAGCGACTCCGAGAACCGACCCGCTTTCAGAAGCAATGCATCAAGGACCGCTTGGTTATCTAAAATCACCATCTCATCTTCAAAGAAACCGGATGCTGACACGTGGACGATATCGTCTACGTCGGACTCGCTCCACCCGCCTACTCTTAAAACCGACCCGATCCGGTTCACGTAATCGTCGACCCATTTTGGTGTCTCTGATCGAGGCAAGTCTAAGTATCTCCCCGGCGACGAAGAGTGCGAAGAAGAAGACATCGAAGAAGCCGAGTTTCTCCGGCGACGATCCACCGCCGCGTCACTCCAGAACTCAACCCATCTCGGTGTACCCGACCCGCGAACCCGACCCGAATCTAAGCTCAGTCTTGAATAGTTCGACGAGGATGACGAAGACCTGGCAGACTTCTCGCTCACCGAACGCTGCTTAGTGAGAATACCCGGAGACAAATCGGATCTTCTGAACATAGACTCACGCTCGAAGAAATCGGATAGATCCGACCCGCAACAGAAAATCTGGGTCTCGTCAATATAGAAAACCGGGTTACCCGCTAAAGACGGGCTACAAGGGATAAAGCAGTGATCGAAAACGGGAATCATCAAAGGAGCTCTCTTGAGAGCGTTTCTCGCGACCCGTAAAGCCTTTTCCGGGTCGGACGGTCTCGGGCCCCAAGATTTGCTCCAGAGAGTGTTTCTCGCGATCTGAAACGACACGGCTGCGATCGGAAGATCGATCATGGCTCGGAGATGGAGACGAGCTCCAGGAGAACGCCAGTCTGGAAACCCGGAGGCGACGGGTAAACCGGCTGAGAGGACGGCGCGGAGATCCGGCGGGAAAGAGAATGCAAACTCAGCTTCCGCTCGGGCGAATTCTGCGTCGGTTAGACCCGGTTGGACCTGGATCCTCGAAGTGTGTAAGTGTGAGATTACTTGGTGGGCGAGAGATGAGAAAGAGACGAGACTGTTCCTGACCGTTGGGGTCGTTGGCGCAGCGGCACGAGCAGAGAGACGGCGGAGACCTGCCGCGTGTGCTGGCCGGAGACCGGTCATTCTCCGTCCAACGTCGACCATTATGCTTTTTTGGGTAAAGAACAAAACTCTGTGGAGTCAAGAGACAATGAAAAAGAGTAAGCTTTATTATGAGTTATGGGAGTTTCAGATATGTCTGAAATCAGATGGCGTACTGAAAAGGATGATGAGCGAGCGCGAGAGACAGAGAGAGAGAGAAGCTTTGTTGAGCTAAGTTAAAGAGGTTCTTGTATTTATAGCAAGTTTTAATGGTGGGACCTACTAATTGTCTTTTCTATTTATTTGGTTTTCATTTAATAATTTATGAAATATTGAAATAGTTATGTGTGAGAATCTCTAATGACTTCATCGACTAAACTAATTTGATGATTAAAGTCTGATATTTTTCTTCATTGAGATTCTTTTATTTATCTAAATCAGCATCAGATACCTTTCTGATCGGTTTACACTTTTGTTTAGTTCTCTTTTCACGGCTCTGAATTTCCTGGAAACACGTGGACCCATGCGTGAATTATGGATACACGGGGATACAAGGAAGGTTAATATAAATCTTGATTATATCACTAGTCAAACGTTATACAGAACCGGTTCATGCATATTTCCTTCTTTTTGAATAATTAACGGTTTTGGATTAGCATTCAGAAAATACTGAAGTTAGCATTCAGAAAATACTGAAGTTGATGAAAGATAAAAGAGAAAATCGCATAAAAAACCTTCAAGTTGGCACTCACTAGCACTTTAAACCTTAAACTTATTTAACTAGCAAATTAAACATTCGACTTGGCTTTTGTATCATAACAAACCTTCAACTTGGCTTACTTTTTCATCAAGTCAAAATTATGACTTGGTAACCTGTAATAGTAGGTTTTGTGTTTGTATTTTTTATTTTTGTTTAATTAAGAAATGCAACTAACAATAAATAAATATGAGAAATATAAATATAAGTTAGAAAATTAAAGAAATATACAAAATTTGAATCTAGTAAAATAAAAATATTTCTTAAAATTTTGAAAAAGTTTAAATGCAATTTTTGCAAAATAAAAGATTTTTTTTAATACAGAAAAGTGTTTTTATTTTTATTTAAAATGTAATTTTGTGAATATGAATTTTTATTTATTAATTATATATATATTTATAAAGCTCTAAACTTTTATTTTAAAATTAAATAGTTAGGATATACCACCATTAAAAGTAACATTTTTTGTCATATCACCATTAATAATAACTTTTTGTAAGTTTTAAATCATTTAGTTTTGATACGTTGACATCTTCAAACGGTGATAATTTTTGACATATGGATAACAATGATTTTTGACATTATTGTCATTATCAATATAACTAAAAATGTTACTCTTAATGATGATACGATGAAGAGTGTTCATGTTGATGGTGATAATGTTTAAAATTAGTTAACTTTTTCTGAGAATATTTTATAGCTTTTATATGTATTTTTTTACAAAAACTTTTTGCAAAACTTACATTTAAAAAAAAAACTTTCAAAGTTTTAAAAAAATATTTTCATTTTTATTAAATTCAATTTTAGATTTTTTTCTCTGTAATTTTCTAATTTTTATTTATATTTCTTATCGTTATTTATTGCTAATTGCATTTAATTTAAAAAAAAATCCAACATGTCACCTACTATTACAGGTTATCAGGTCACAATTTTTACTTGATGAAAAAGTAAGCCAAGTTAAAGGTTTGTTATGATACAAAATCCAAGTCGAAGGTTTAATATGCTAGTTAAATAAGTTCAAGGTTTAAAGTGCTAGTGAGTGTCAATTTGAAGGTTTTTTTATGCGATTTTCCCAAAGATAAAAAGAAGAAATCAGAGATATCTCTTGAACTTCTTTGGGGAGGGGGGAAGATATAAAGATATAAATATCCTCTTTCAACACCAAAAGGATCCCATAGTAGTACATGCTATTTATGGAGGAAAATGAACAAGATTTCCATTGTAATAACTTTCAGGAAAAATAAGTAAGCAAACTACCTTAGTCAGAAAGATATAATAGTCGAGAAATAAGTCAAAAATAATTTTTACCAATGGTGTTAATATTAGCTGAAGAGATAAATATTGATAAATCATCGGACTGGAATTAGTGCAAGTGAATGTTGTGGAAATTAAAAAGCTGAGAAGAGAGTTAGTGATTTTCGAGAATTTATAAAGTACCGAGAAAAACAGGAACTAAAATAAAATGTCAGGGAACGAAAAATTAAGTCTAAAAATATAGACAAGTAGCTATGGTCTGGACACAAATGAAACAGGTCGAGAAATTAATTTCTCTAGATATTTGGAAAGACTTACGGAATGTTAGTATATAATGAGTACAAGTGATTAGCCGGATAATGTAGAATGAGAAACCAAATGTTAATTGTGCTGCTTGAGAAGAACTCATAATTTCAAATTGGATTTTGGAAGAACCATCTTGCATATTTTTCCCGCTGATACAACACCTTACGTTGAAGTACGTGGACATGTGTCGTCGAAAGGTGAAGATAAATGTCCAGCTTTTGTCACCTTCGGACACTCTTACTTCTTCCAAGTAGCCACATCTAGAACCTTTCCCTAAGCCCCTCAAACCTATAAATAGCCCATAAGGACTATACCAAAATCCACCTACAAAGCTAAAATCGAGCTCAGCTTATCTAACCCAAACCCAAATAGGAAATCCAAAGGTGTTTGAGAACCAAATCTCTGCCAAATTTTCACTAGCATTTAAAAATACAGGAAACCTGTTTTCACACACATCATTAAGTTAAAGGTGAGTCTTGGTTATGTTGTCATTGTTGAGTGTGCACTTGCAAAACGAGAGTATTGATTGATGTATTGTTAGCTTCTGTGTTTATTAATATAATGATCATAATTGATGCTAACGAGGGATATTGGGTTATATCGTTCAGATCTCTGCTCGGAAGGTATAACATATATATATGATGCATGATGATATGGTTGATTGATTGATTGTCTGATTTGGTTCTATCATTCGGATTTCGGCCCGAAGGATATAACATATTTTTAATGAATGTATGAATGAGTTATATTGCCTCGTCTTCGGTTTGGAGGGTATAACATGTATATGCATCTATCCCGAGGTGTTATGGAATGATTGATGATTATGATGGTTGATAGGAATTCTTTACAGTGGTCTGGATGATACCGTTTTGACGGGTTCTCCTACTAGTCACTCTAAGCACACTCGAGCTGATGACTTGGATGTGTTGCATGACAATGCAGTGGGGTGAAAACTATTATAAGCTGCATGAAGTCTTTACTACTGTCTTATATTTTTGTTGCACTAGTGGCAGACACTTGCTCAAATATCGTGAAGTTTTTGGCTCAGAGTGAGACTCTTGACTAACCCGAAAACTGACATGTTACGAAGAAGATATATGGTTGAAAAATTGATAGTGCTTGATCATATCTAGTGAATGAGTGGTTTATCCAGCGAGAAGTGGATGTTGGAATACTACTTGATTGATTAATTTGTGCACTGCATATTGTTTGAAATATTTGTGATATGTTGTGTTTTTGGCACATTCTAAAAATGTTTTCTAGAGTCTTATTGAGTCCTTTCAGTCCTTTTCGAGTCTTTACAGGTCTAGAGTTGCATTGGATGGGAAATGGACCAGTTGGAGCAAAAGAGGCAGAAAAGAGTGCAATCTGGTGATTTTCATGCAGAACAGTCTGATGGCTGTTCTCGATCGAGCGGGACACCCGAGTGCATGTTCCAGCGGCAGAGATTTTTAAGGAAACTACAACTTATTTCAGGATTTGTCTTAATCTCCCTATTTTCTCTCCTAGCCACCTGTGGCTTTGATATCTTATTTTTCTATTTCTCTATTTCATTCTACGCTATTTTTAAAGAGAAACCAGACTCTAGAGCTTGGATACTTTGGGATTTGCTAGTTTGTAAAGGGAGAAGACCATCTCTCTCGATTTATAGAAGAACCCCCTGAACCTATTTTACTATTCTGCAATCTATTATGATGTTTTCTTCATCTGTTATCTCTGTGTTTTCTCTGTCCATGGCTGAGTAGTCAGCTTGCTTAGTCTAGGGTGTTAGGGTGTTAGATCCGTGAGATAGACATAAATAAGTTATAAATTGATTGTCTTCATTCACTGTTGTTCTTAAGGCCTGCATCAAGTTAATCGCTTAGTGTCTAATTCTAGGTTTAATCTATTCATCAAAAGTGTTATAGGTTGCTAGACATAACTTGAATGAGCATTGCATCCCTAATCAGAGAAAGTAGATATTAGGGTGTTTTGTGAACTTATCGGATTTGTTCTATACTGCTCGCCATCAGATTTCAGACCAAATGACAGTTTAGACTCTGAGGCTGATCGGCGTAGGGTGCATCACTGCGAAGGTTGGTTGCTCCGAGTTGCTTGCTCTAAGTTCTAGACTGGTCCTTAATCGAACTTGAATAATTGTTTGGCTCACACTTGTTTAACACCCAATCCTTCACCCTAGGCTTAGCATCTTTTATAATTTGAAACTCTTAATCAGTCGTGTTACTTGCTTGTTACTATATCTTAATTTCAAAATTCATTATTGTCTTAGCTTGATATTGATCCTATAAGAATAAAATGTAAACTGGTCCTCTGAATTGAACTTCAAATACTACAATTACCACTGCTAACTTGACGATAGAAAATGTTTAGTATTAGTGTATCAATTTGATTCTTGTTGCTTAATGATTATTGCATATGGGGAGGGAGGAGTAAGAGATTTAATTTTTAGGAAACCCGATTCACTGAATAAATTAGTTGTTCATTGAACTCTTTGTTTTATAGGTAAGTTTTAGCGGATATCATTTGGGTCATGAAGCACTGCTTCTGTCATAATAGTCCTACCTTTTATAATGAAGTATACATTGTAATAAATAATAGTTTCAAATAGTCAGTCATATGTATGTTTTGTGGTTTTAGCTTAAGTACTATATAAATAAAGGTTTGTAAGAATGTTTGGGTACCATTTAACATTAGTCATAGTCTAAGGCAAACAAACTAACGGTTTTGAACTTGGATTGTAAAATTTTAACTTGGAACCGCTAAAAAATCCGTTGAGGTAAAACCATTATCTTTTATAAATTATTTGGTATAATTTTAATATAATTACATTGATCTAAAATATTATAAAATATTATATATGATTACAAAACAACATATATTCTTAATTGTATTGTTTTTATTCTTTTTTTTTTTTTGGTAGGGGGCAGGAGACAATGTCTCCTACTATTTATTCAAATAAGAAAAAACATCAGTCAGAGGCAACTCGCCGAGGCCTAGTCACACCATTACAATCGTCCAACAACACATGAGCAACAGGCTCTGGAACAATATCAAAATAATGCAAACCAAACGATAAAGAAAAAGCATAGTTAGCTAATCCATCTGCGAGATGATTAGCCTCCCTATACACATGCGAAAATTTGACTATTCAGTCTCTTGATATGAAGCCATAGCACAGACGTACTAGGAAGGACAAGGGATGAGACTCATGTATCCCTGTCTGAAAAAATCCCACCACACACTCAGAATCCACCTCCACCTCCACTCGTCGAAATCCACAGTCCCATGCAATACATAAACCGTAGTAAACACCCCATAATTCCGCCAGTGGAGCTGAGCAAATGCCAATGTTGACCGCAAATCCCCCTCTCCACAAGCCATGTTCATCCCTTACAACTCCACCTGCAGCTGACAGTCCTGGATTACCTCTTGCCGCTCCGTCCGTGTTCAACTTTACCCAACTACTCCGAGGTCTAGTCCATACGATCTGTTTCTCCACTCTTCTTCCACCAGCCACTCGAGACCGCAGTTTGTTATTCGCTACCAGAACTTCTTTAGCCTTCTCCTTAACAAATTGTACTCTGTCTCGACATTTACCTACTTCACCAAACACATAACCACAACGCCATTTCCAACACCACCACACCGTGAGAGCGAACAACGTCGGCCATTGGTCACCACCGACTCCCTTATCGCTCACAAGGTTTACATAAATCCATTCAAGTAAGGGTAGTTCAAAGAAACGTTGCCGTCTACCCGGTGTTACCATTCTTTCCCACAGACCCGCAGCTGCTGGACAGTCTCTCAGAGCATGAAGTATTGTTTCTTCACCATTCTTGCACAGCTGACACACACTATTATCACTTAGGTGGCGGCGCTTACGTTCCGCGTTCGTCATGATAACTTGGTGGGTGACCAACCATAAGAAGACACGGGTGCGTTCCGGGACTAGAACTCGCCATACTCTGTTATACAGAGCCTCCATATTATGTCGCGGTGCAGTATTTCGTGTCAAGAAAGCATACGCTGATTTGACTGAAAATCTACCATCTTTGCTTCCGCTCCACGTCATCCGATCTTTCGCACCAGTGACCTCGTCAATCACCATTGAAGCCAGTTTTAAGAGGTTCTGGGCTGTCAAGTACGGCTCCATCTCTCGTATTCGCCACCCCGTTCCTTGTTGCCAAAGATCTCGGGTCGTTACCTCTAGAAGCTCGACAGGTATATCTGCTGTACTTAACTCCTGTAGAGGTTGATCCAGTAGCCACTTGTCCTTCCAGAAACGGACTCGACGCCCATCTCCCAGAATCCAACCCGTACCTGGAACGACCACCTCCCTAATCCCCAACACCAAGCTCCTCCAAGTCGGTGACCAGTTACCTTTAACTATCATCCATTGCGAGTCATACAATTCACCTACTCTGTATTTTTTTCGCAGGATCATGGTCCATAAAGCGTCTTGTGTGGTTAACAGACGCCACCCGAGCTTACCTAACAAAGCCACATTCATTTCCCTTGCTGATCGTATCCCAAGTCCACCATCTCTCTTTGGTGCGCACACCTTCTCCCAAGAGATCAAGTGTTGTTTTCTGTTCCCTTCACTGCTTCCCCATATAAATGATCGAGCAATTTTATCCAGTTGGTCAAGAGTGGATGTCGGTAAAGCAATGGTGCTCATAATGTGAACTGGTATTGATGAAATAACGGATTTGGTGAGAGTTATTCTTCCCGCCAGACTCAGAAATTTACTCTTCCAACCCGCAAGCCTGGATGAGATTTTCTCCACCACTTCACCAAAGGTCTCTTTATTAATTCTCTTCTGCAACACTGGCATTCCCAAGTATTTTCCCAACTCTTTAGTACCTTTAATACCGCTCTCATTACTGATTAGAGCAGCTAAATCTCTATGCACATTCTCAGAGAAAAAGATGACAGATTTTTCCAAACTCACTTTCTGTCCGGAAGCTTCACAAAAACTCTCCAAAACCTTCCGATTACTTTCGAATTTGCGGCGAGGCCTCTGCAAATAATATCAGGTCATCCAAAGCATATGTGTGATAAGCACGGTCCACCCCTCGACAACCTGATTGGTTTCCAATCCTTCTTAGCCACCGCAAATTCGATTTGATGGCACAATCTCTCCATACATAAAACAAATAAGTATGGTGACAAGGGGTCACCTTGTCTAAGACCACGTTGAGGTTTAAACGCTTCTGTTCTTTCCCCATTCCATAATAAACTCATCCCAGGATTCGTCACACACTCCATGATCCATTTAATCCAATTTAGCGGTAACTTCGCTGCATCTGAGTATCTTCCAGGAAGTCCCATCGATCGATCATAAGCTTTCTCGGATCTAGCTTAAAGCATCCATCCTCTTCGTCCCTTCTTCCTTCTCATTGAATGCACAGCCTCTTGAACAATAACAATGTTGTCAGAGCTCAACCGGCCGGGAATAAAGCTAGCCTGTGATGGACTAATGAGCTTCGGCATAAGTTTTTTCAGTCGCAGAACCATTGTCTTTGTTATGATCTTGAAAAGAACATTACACAAGCTAATCGGTCTGAACTGCATAATTCTTTCTGGCTTGAGGACTTTTGGTATAAGAACCAACATCGCATCATTCATACCTTCCGTGAGAACCCCTGTCTCAAAGAATTCCAGTCCACATCTGGTTACTGACGTCCCAACCACATCCCAAGATTCCTGATAGAATACAGGCTGAAACCCATCAGGCCCTGGAGCCTTATACTTCCCCATAGAACATGTTGAAGCCTTAATCTCCCCTTTAGAGAACGGTTCCTCTAATATCTTCACTTCTTCCCGTGAAAATCCAGCAAAGCCTTGCTGAGGAAGCTTCGTCGTATCAAGGTTCAGGTCCTCCGTTGAGTACAATCTCTTGTAGTAACTTATTGCTAGCTTCTCTAGCTGTTCCGGTTGATCTATCCATTGGCCATTCTCATCTTTCAACATCTCAATCTTATTCCTCTTACGCCTTACAATTGTACTCGTATGATAGTACTTTGTATTACGGTCCCCAAGTACCACCCATTTCTCACGTGACTTCTGGTACCATAAAACTTCCTCTTGCTCAAGGACAATATCAAGTTCCTTTTGAAGAACCGACTCCCTTAGTAATAGATCAGTCCTCGGTGTCTGTTCCAACTTCTCCTGAATCTCCTTGATCTCTCCTAGGAGCGTCTCCTTACGTTGCGCAACATTCCCAAAAATCTCCTTGTTCCACTTCCTTAGCTTCTCTCTCAAGATCTCCAAAGCAGCCGGCGTGCTTAACTCCCCATTCCAAGATGCAGAAAGTAGCTCTTTGAACCCTTCGTGCTTAAGCCACGCAGCCTCAAATCTAAAGGGCCTTCTTCGGGTCTCCCCTTTCTCTGGTTCCAGCTGCACATAGATGGGTGTATGATCCGATGCTAGGAACGGAAGATGCGACACCACCGCTTCCTGCCATCTTACACGCGCCTGAGCGTTGCATAGAATCCTATCTAACCGCTTGGCCACAAAATTCTGCGACTCCTTTCCTCTTCTCCATGTGAATGTGTTCCCTTTAAAACCCATATCCACCAAAGCTAACTCATTTATCCAATTCCCAAAAGCCAGTGAGTCTGGTGAGAGTCTACCATTCCCTCCTGTTCTCTCATCTAACCTCAAAATCGTATTAAAGTCTCCACCAATCAACACTGGCTCATCGATATTTTCCAACACCCGTTTTAACTGTCCCCACAGGCCACTCCTGCGACTGACTGTAGGTGCAGCATAAACCGCAACAATATGCATAACCTCCATCCCAATTACTACCTTAGCATGCACGAACTGGTCTGACGCTTCCACCACCGTAATCACACCAGCTTGCTCCCTCCACAAGATCCAAATACCACCACTCTGCCCAATAGCATCAACACGATATGAGTGATCAAACCCCAAATTCTGACAAATTCTCATCGCTCTATTCCCTCCAGCATGGGTCTCAAATAGCGCAAGAAAGTCCGTATCAAATTTCTTTAAAATGTAACGAATAGATCTTCTGAAGTTGGGTTTATTCGCCCCCCGGCAATTCCAAAATAAACAATTCATCATTCTTGTAAGCTCAAGGTAACCACGAATTACCGGGGCAATCTGTCATGCAAGAGACAGAATCCTACCATCTCCTTGCAAGTCCGTCTGTACATCAGCCTCTCCCTGGTCCGTCGCACTGATATTACTTTCCATCTGGTCCTCCACCTCCTCATCTCTTAACCTCAACGGTTTTTCTATAACTCTGGCAACCTCCATATTGTCTCGGAACTCACCATTCGATCTTCCCGCAACCGAGCTTTCCACTCGCAACCTCTTCCCCGACTCTGAGAGGCTAATCTCCCCCTTCGTTGGACCAAAAACCAAACCTCTAACGGGCCTATTAGGTAACTGCTTAGGCCTTCCTCTTACTCCTTCGCTCAACTTCTTATTATGACCCCCCCATCTCTCCTTCCTCACCCCTGTCGAGATGGTTAGTTCACTCTTTTTTCCTCCAAAGATTAATGTTTCCTTCTCCAGCAAGGTTCCCTTACCCTGCTTCTGCTGAATATTTGTATTTTGATTCTCCTTATTCCCCTCACCAGCCACTTCCTCATTAATTGATTCCTCCATATTCGTAACTATCTCCAGGCTCCCATATTTATTCGACACCACAATATTCTCTGCAGCCTTCAGTTTTGGGGTCTCTCTAGGACTTCTATGAGCTCCTCCGTTAATCTCACCAACTCCAGCGTTTACTTCCCGAGATGTTTGTGTTCCTCTCCTCCCACCCCGTACTTGTGTAAACCCATCTTCTTGCCTTTGTTCAATCTGCTTAGTGGCCATTCTCTCCGTCGTCAATGCTAAGTTCGCCACTCTTTCAGATATTGTCTTCGGGCATCCATGAACCAAGTGTCCGTAGATACCACACTTAGAACAGATTTCGGAGAGGCCTTCATACGCGACAAAATACCTTTCACCATTGATTAGTACTGTCCCCTTCAGAGGTTTTGCAAGATTCACTTCCACACAAATCCTTGCAAACCGAGCTCTCTCAAAATTCAGTGTCGTAAGATCCACACGTATCGGCGTACCCAACCCCTTCGCAATCCCCATGAGTATCGATCGGTGGTAAAAGTTCACTGGTATATTTGATAGTCTGATCCAAACGGGAGTTGTAACAATTTCATCTCTTAGAGGGTCAAAACCTGGCGACCAGGCTCTCACCATGAGATAACTCCCAAATATCCTCCATGGTCCTCCAGACAACGCCGCCAAATACTCCTCCTCCCTCTCGAAACGAACCATAAAGAATTGTCGAGGTAAATCCATTACGTACATTGCTCCCTTCGGACTCCACAATTCACGTAACTTCTTGCTCAAGGCAGCAATCGCAACATTCCTCCCCAGCACCTTGACAATCATGCACTGCTTCCACATCCCATTCATCGCTTCCAACACCTCCGGCTCGATCGTAATGGATGGCTCTCCCTCATCTCCATTCGGGAACTCCACATGAAGCCTCTCCGTCACGAACGCATCATCAAGCAAACTCTCCGGTATCGGCATACCTCCTCCGTTCATGCCCACCACCTTAGACGCATACGACGCCCCCGCATCTGGCGGTTCTCCTGGTGGTCTCACCCTCTCCCCCACCTCGGTCATGGTCGCGTCTTGATCCTCCGAACCCAAAACCCTAACTTCAATATTCGCCCTAGCGCCGCTCATCTCAATTTTCTCCCTTTATATCTAACCATTAGGCATTGTTTTTATTCTTTTGATGTTATTTCTTATCTATTTTGCACTGATTAAAGCTCTTTTAATGTTTTATAAATAAAATGTTTTATATGTATCATTAAATAATCTGTATATGTAATCATTTTAAACTAATTAATTGTAATTCGATAAATTATATAATAAATAATATATATAATTTTCATAAAATTTTAATATTTATTTTTCTTAAATATTTGGACGTAAATATTAAAAATGTATGTCAAATTACCATGATAATTTTAGAACAATAAATATTTTAAAATATATAATTAATTAAGTATTTACTATGTAAAAAAAATTATAGAGTCTTACTTTTGTTTTTTAAAATAAAATAAAATTAACAATTATATATAATATATAATGATAATTACAAATTTAATTAGTTATTTAAATAATAAAACTTCAAAATATAAGAATTTTGTTTTATTTAAAAGAAATATTTATAGTTACATAATAGTATTTTATGGTTGAATAATCTTATGCGTGAAGGTATCTTCTATTCGAGTGATTTAGTGTACATGTAAAAAAAATACCTTAAATTCTTAAAAATAAATTTAGTTTAGAGGCATTTTATATAAATCACACAATAATAAAATGTTTGATTTGTTCAGTATATTTTAACTGAATATAACATGCATTTATTAGAAAGAGATGCTTTAATTTATTACAAAATTAGGTATATTTTATCGTATAATAGTTTTAAAAAGAAAAAGGTTATACTATAGTTTATACATGTAATTTATATAAGTGATCTTAAAATTTTCATTGAATCTATATAAATTTACATCAATTTATCATTGTTTTTTCAAGTATTAGCTGAACTTTTCAAAATTCACCAGTTTAAACCAGAACTGCTATCCATCCGGTTTATAGTCTACCTCGACCGGTTGGATTAGAGGTGTGTTTCGGATTTAGAAGCATTGTGGAGAATAAGCAGAGATTTCAAAGTGATTAGACTTAAGCCAATATCATATCCTCCCGGCCACGCTGCATCAAATCATGTTCCTCATATCATTATGGATAACTAGATATTAATCACTGTTTAGTTCTGATTTAGATTTATCCCCTTAATCATTTTTTTTTTGCAGTGGACTTAACAGTCTAAAAGTAGTATATTTATCCTACAACACCATACCAATATGTTTTGTTTATTTCTAAAATTATATCTTTATGAAAGGCCAAAGAAAGAACAAACAGTACATAAAA
Organism: Brassica carinata; assembly: GCA_016771965.1. Taxonomy (NCBI): domain Eukaryota; kingdom Viridiplantae; phylum Streptophyta; class Magnoliopsida; order Brassicales; family Brassicaceae; genus Brassica; species Brassica carinata. The sequence continues at coordinate 17,645,621 of CM028691.1, forward strand.
CAGTTTACGCGTGAATTTTAGTTGTAAAGTTTTTGTTTTTGAACATAATTGTAGTTGTAAAGTTGAAAATGCCACGGCTTACATTTAGATTGTTATTATTTCTACATATAGTTGTGGTTTAAATTAATGCAATATCGAATCTATGACCGTTGATGCATCTCATAATCTTTGGGGGTAAGCAATAAAAACGGTCACGCGAGTCTAGGCCACACTACTCGGGAATCTCACATGCCAATACCAGTATGGCATGGATTCTTTAGAAAGGAAAATGTTTGCAGTGTTCAATCGCAAAAGCATCATTTTAAATAATACTAGTATAATACTAATGCGATAGTACTACAATTTTCAATACCATTTATTAAAATGTGTGGACATGATAAAAAATTGCATCATGTATAAACACACTAGTTTGTGTATTTTTTTTTCTAACAACATCTTCGAAGCTGCCTAGTATTAAAAGCATTATTTTTCAAGTCAACGGTCCCTTTGTCAGCTTACATGTTAGAGCATGTGCATAAGTGAAACCCACATTGGGTAGTTTAGTGATTTTTTAATTATTAAAGTGTTCTTAAGCTACTTTCTTAAAAGATCCTTAAATTTATTGGTTTATTGGTAGTCTCTTAGGTAGGAGCTCTAAAAATTTAAAATTATTAAACATAATTTTATTTATAAAAAAAAAAGTTAAGCATAATATTTGCAACATAGATTTATAAATAAAAACAAAGATTACAATACAAACCATAATGATTTGAAAGAGGGATCGAAACTTAGTTGTTGTCTTGATGATGTCCAAATTTACGCCATATATTTTTAACCAAATCACGTTTCAGTTGTTGATACACTTGTTTATCACGAATATCTCTTCGAACACCCATCTGATCGACGATATTTGAAGGGGTTTCTGTAAAATAGTTGGTATCGACCTGTGAACTTCCGCTGCCATCTCTTTGTTGGAAATTAGAAACATCATATTGAGTGTGTTGATCTCGTTCGTTTTCTACTATCATATTATGGAGTATGATACATGCTCTCATAATCTTTCTGATCTTCTCTTTATCCCAACAAAGTGCTGGGTTTTTAACAATGGCAAATCGAGCTTGCAAGACTCCGAAAGCACACTCGGCATCTTTTCTGGCAGATTCTTGACATTGAGCAAATAAAGTCGTTTTCGGACCTTGTGGTAGTCTAATAGATTGGATAAAAGTTGCCCAGTTCAGATAAATACCATCGGTGAGATAGTAAGCTATTGAATAATGATTTCCGTTCACCGAGAAATTCATTTGGGGAGCTTGACCTTTTATTATGTCATCAAAAACAGGTGAGCGATCAAGAACATTGATATCATTTAATGTACCTGGAGGTCCAAAAAACGCATGCCATATCCAGAGATCATATGAAGCAACCACCTCTAAAACGATTGTGGGTTTTTGAGAGCCACGGGAAATTTCCCTTTCCAAGCGGTGGGACAATTCTTCCATTCCCAATGCATACAATCGATGCTTCCTATCATTCCGGGAAATCCACGTTGCTCTCCAATATAAAGTAGATGTTGGAGATCATCCGGTGTTGGTCTTCTTAGGTACTCGTCGCCGAACAAATTTATGATTGCTTCCACAAAATTTTCCACACATAACCGAGTAGTGGATGCACCGAGTCGGATGTATTCGTCGACCGCATCAAAGGCAACCATAAGCCAACACACGAATAGATGCTGTACACTTTTGAAGTGCAGAGAGACCAGATTTTCCGGTAACGTCTTTCTTCTGACGAAAAAATTCAACTTCATTGAAGAGGCGAGCAACAATTTGCATGAACAATTGCTTGTTCATTCTAAATTGTCGTCGGAATATATTTTCAGAGTATGTTGGAGTGTCACTGAAATAATCATTCCATAACCGTGAGCATTGGCCACATTCTCTAAAGCTTGTTCGAAATAGCTTTCAAAATATTGTTCGAAAGCTTCATCGAGCGGATCCTCCAAATTGTTATGAGAAGAAGACGCCATGAATCTTGAAACAATATAGAAAAAAGATTCACATGATATTTTGATCTCAAAAACAAACATATTAATTTGGTATACTCCAACATTTTTAATCTAATATATACTATAGTATCTAATTAAAAAGATTCACATGATATTTTGATCTCAAAAACAAACATATTAATTTGGTATACTCCAACTTTCTTAATCTAATAAATACTATAGTATCTAATTAGATGTGTTTTTTTCTCAATAAATAGGAATAATTTAAAAAATATATCACATAAACTTATAAAAAATAGGAGATATCTTACCAAGTATGGAGAGTATGATGGTTTGTTCGAGTTTGATGAGAATGGAGTGATGATATTTTTGCGGTTGATATAATGGAGAGTATGATATTGATTTGGTTTGTGAGTTTGATGATAATGGAGTGATGATAAGTTTTGATGGTCACATGTTTGAGTGATGATATTTCTGGTTTATAGAGAGAAGAGAGAATACGTTGGAGTTTTATAGAGAGAAGAGAGAATATGTTGGAGTGATGATATTTTTTTGCCTTTGGTTATGCAAAGAATTGAGAGATATGATCATCATTTATAGAAGTCTGTTTCTCATACAACACACACACACACTCGATAAGGACACTAGACACTAGACAACAACACACATTTATCACCCTCGTGACACTAGACAACAACATTTCTCATCCTCGTGACACTAGACAACATTACTCACCCTCGACACACTAGACAACAACAACTCACCCTCGTGACACTAGACAACAACATGTCTCCACTCTACTGACAACCAAGCTGTCTCCACTCTCGTGACCGTCTCTCTCGTGACCTGCATTACAAGATCAACACACATTTTAGCACCCACATTACTCAAACAACATTACTCAAAGAACATTTATCAAATAATAGTTCTATTAAACTTGAACAAGATTGAAATGAGAAAAACAAGAACATCTAACCATAACAACAAGAACATGAAACGAGAACTACGAGAACAACAAGAACATCAAATGACTGAGAACATTAAGAACAATACTTAGAACAACTGATTTATGAGTGTTTTCTTGAGATCTTCTTCATAATCAGCAAGAGGTTCATTTTTGGAGATAAGACTTTGAAGGAGATTCATCTTCGTCAACCTCTCCTTCGCCTCCAAATCTCGCTGTTTGATCGTCCAGAGCGTCTCAAATTCCTCAGCATTTTACTCCGCAACCACCTTCTTCTTACCACTAGCCTTTGCGGCCTTCACACCAGGGGGACGTTTCTTCAGCGTTCCTTGAGAGGTCTCTTCATCTTCACCATCCTCACACTTCCTCTTCTTCGAGCTCCAAGGTGAATTTCTTCCCGTGGTTGGTGACGAATATATGATGAGCAAGTTTCAGGACATCATCCTCATTCTGGCCGCTAGCTTTCTGTCTGGTAGCAGCTTTGTACGCACCAGAGAACTTGCAGACGAGGTCGTTAATCCTGTGCCAACGCTGCTTGCAGTGTGAAGCCTCTCTCTCATCGCAACCAGCAACAAGAGGACTTGCTGCATAGTATGCGGCAATTCTTTTCCAAAAAGCTCCTGATTTTTGCTCGTTGCCAATCACAAGATCTTTGCTCGTATTTAACCACGAGCTGATCAAGACAAGATCATCTTTTGGTGTCCATTTACGCCGTTGGGTACGCGTTGCTGCCGTGTCTCCATCTCCATCAAAGTTTGAAGCTTCTGTTCCTACAGAGCCTACAAAGGGTGCTTGAGATGATGAAAGATCAACACCATCTCCAAAGTTTCCAAAGGAAACCGTATGTTGACTATAAAGTAGATCAACATACCGAGTGCTTTCAGAAGATGGATGCTTATCCATATCAGAAGGAGGAAAAAGATTGAGAGAAATGAAAGAAGAAGAGTAAGAAAGTAGGAAGAGAGGAAAGGTTTTCGAAGTGTATTCAAGAAAGAAGACAAGGCATTTATTTTATAGATTCAACAATCCTACATTCAATACAACCAAGATGTCCGAGAAGACATATATCTAACACAATCAACTCACCACAATTAAATTCTATCTAACTGTAACAAAGAAAACTATTTATTACACTAACCACAACATCTATCTAAAAATAACCAAAGCTATTTATTACACTAACCACAACCTGATACAATGCTTTATCACAACAGGTAGAGAGAAGAGCTTTACCTTATTTAATGAATCCTACGCCCATGATCTAAAGATAATGTGTCATGCCTCTTGATCAACCATCTACACACAAGATCAAAACAGAAACATATCAAAACTTATCCTCATATTTAAACATTAACTTATCAAAAAACAACCACAATGAAATGGATCAAAATATACCTGATTACACACACACACAATCAACCTCGGACATACTTGTCATCGATCCACCTTAGACAAAACAGAGAGAAAAAATTCATAAATAAATCTGAGGATTTATAAAACAAATATACACTGAATAAGGAATGAAAACTACCTGGATCATGCCTCTACATCAATCTACCTAAATACAAAAAACTTTGAAAATCAGAGAATTTTAGGAAATTGAAACGATGAAGAATCTGAGACATGCAAACTTTAAAGATTGTACCGTAAAGATTTACCTTTCGATTCGCCTAAGCCGAAGCAGTCACCGTTGTTCTTCGTCTCATAGAGCCGATGATAGAGAGAGATATCGTCGGACGCCGCTTCGAGGAGAACCACCGGTTGAGAGGTCTCCGTTTTCCTTCCTCGCCGAAACCCACCGATAGAGCCGTCGCCGTTTCGTCCAGGAGAGCCGTCGCCGTTTCGTCAAGAATCGCCATCGGAATCGCCTTTGGCGAGAGAGAGAAGACGAACTGAAAGAGAGAAAGAGAAAGATGTGTTTTCTCGTAACCCTGACACCTCTCCTCCACCCAACAAAACATCGACACGTGCCTGCGAAGGAACGCACCTTCGGGCTGCTAATTATCATATGCCCCTTCCTTTAATTAGATTTAATCTTTAATTTTATTGTTCAATTATGCTAAAAAATCCATTTAAGAGACGCCAATGCACATGCTCTTAGGTATTGAGGTTTTCAACTTTTTACATAGCTATGTTTCTAAGTATGTTTTAATGTTTTTAAGTATTACTAAGTTGTATGCTTTATTTCGAAATACAGTCAAATTTTCATGAGTTAATTGTCAAATATAATGTGTTAACCAACAGGTCAACGGCATAGACTTCTATAACTCGGGATTAATCAATGTATTAAAGGAATTTAATATGTTATTCTAAGAGATTAACTTGTAAAATTACATTTGTTCTGAATCTTCTGATGCTCAAATGATACAAAAATCTACATATTAGAATTCCAGCACATTTGAAGAAAGAAACTTTAAGTATACTCTCCTTGTTTGAAGTCCCATTTGAACAATTAAATAGCGTTCAAACGAACACCATTTGTAGTGTAACTATACAAAATCCTCCGATATATTAAAAGAGAAGTCACTTTGCCACATGTCACATATACAGAGTTTCTCAAAGAAATTCTCTTAATCTTATTGGTTGATTTTTTCGAATTTTTCTTTTTCATTTATTTTAATCATCGACATTCCTCTAAAGGAAACGCATATTAAACTATTACCTTTTGTGTTTTGTCTTCTTAATTAGGGGGAAATACATACTATCACATTTATTGAAAATTTTAATGCCAATTTACCTTAATGTTTCTAAATTCTTAATTCGTTTGTAATGATTTACTTAATAGGAAATAAATTTTTTTACTCTATTTCAATATTTATTGTGAAAAATAAATATACAAACGTCATTTATGTTTGAAACGTGGACAGTATAAAGTTACCTTACTGAGAATAACCATTTCTTGCGCAAGTTAGTATCACATTAATTTCACTTTTAAATCTTTCTAAATTGTGTTCATTCGTTTTTAATTACTTACCTTATGGTGAAAAAGAAATATTCGACATTCTATGACTACTAATATCTCATATGCTCTTATAAATAAAGTTTATATACTCGACATTCTATACATCATATTTAGCCAAAGAGGTTACAATCTCCACTGTCTATCTTCGTATTATTATGTTATTAGTAGGTTATACAAATTGAGTATGAAGGTTGATTTTTATCTTTGTCAAAACACAGTATTCTTGAAGCAATGGAAAGCATGAAGAAAACAATTTCTGAAATTATTGAAGCAAGATTGGTAAATATTTTATTTTATTTTATTTTCCCAAGCGTTTTCATTTTTTAAACTAATTCAAATATGATTTCACTACAAATTTTTGGAAAGCCTTATATTTGTATTACTTGCAAGTTGAAAAGTAACTTATGAATAGTTTAAATGTAAGTTACCTTATTTAAAAATAAATTGTTTAGCAAGTTACTATCACATTTATTGAAAATTTTAATGCCAATTTACCTTAATGTTTCTAAATTATTAATTAGTTTGTAATGACTTACCTTAATAGGAAATAAATTTCTTTAATCTATTTCAATATTTATTGTGAAAAATAAATATACAAACGTCATTTATGTTTGAAACGTGGACAGTATAAAGTTACCTTACTGAGAATAACCATTTCTTGCGCAAGTTAGTATCACATTAATTTCACTTTTAAATCTTTCTAAATTGTGTTCATTCGTTTTTAATTACTTACCTTATTGTGAAAAGAAATATTCGACATTCTATGACTACTAATATCTCATATGCTCTTATAAATAAAGTTTATATACTCGACATTCTATACATCATATTTCGCCAAAGAGGTTACAATCTCCACTGTCTATCTTCTGTATTATTATGTTATTAGTAGGTTATACAAATTGAGTATGAAGGTTGATTTTTATCTTTGTCAAAACACAGTATTCTTGAAGCAATGGAAAGCATGAAGAAAACAATTTCTGAAATTATTGAAGCAAGATTGGTAAATATTTTATTTTATTTTATTTTCCCAAGCGTTTTCATTTTTTTTAAACTAATTCAAATATGATTTCACTACAAATTTTTTGGAAAGCCTTATATTTGTATTACTTGCGCAAGTTGAAAAGTAACTTATGAATAGTTTAAATGTAAGTTACCTTATTTAAAAATAAATTGTTTAGCAAGTTACTATCACATTTATTGAAAATTTTAATGCCAATTTACCTTAATGTTTCTAAATTCTTAATTAGTTTGTAATGACTTACCTTAATAGGAAATAAATTTCTTTAATCTATTTCAATATTTATTGTGAAAAATAAATATACAAACGTCATTTATGTTTGAAGCGTGGACAGATATAAAGTTACCTTCTTGAGAATAACCATTTCTTAGCAAGTTAGTATCACATTAATTTCACTTTTAAATCTTTCTAAATTGTGTTCATTAGTTTTTATTACTTACCTTATTGTGAAAAGAAATATTCGACATTTTATGACTACTAATATCTCATATGCTCTTATAAATAAAGTTTATATACTAGACATTCTATACATCATATTTCACAAAGAGAATACAATCTCCACTGCCTATCTTCTGTATTATTATGTTATTAGTAGGTTATACAAATTGAGTATGAAGGTTGATTTTTATCTTTGTCAAAACACAGTATTCTTGAAGCAATGGAAAGCATGAAGAAAACAATTTCTGAAATTATTGAAGCAAGATTGGTAAATATTTTATTTTATTTTATTTTCCCAAGCGTTTTCATTTTTTTTAAACTAATTCAAATATGATTTCACTACAAATTTTTTGGAAAGCCTTATATTTGTATTACTTGCGCAAGTTGAAAAGTAACTTATGAATAGTTTAAATGTAAGTTATCTTATTTAAAAAATAAATTGTTTGCGCAAGTTACTATCACATTTATTGAAAATTTTAATGCCAATTTACCTTAATGTTTCTAAATTATTAATTCGTTTGTAATGACTTACCTTAATAGGAAATAAATTTCTTTAATCTATTTCAATATTTATTGTGAAAAATAAATATACAAACGTCATTTATGTTTGAAACGTGGACAGTATAAAGTTACCTTACTGAGAATAACCATTTCTTGCGCAAGTTAGTATCACATTAATTTCACTTTTAAATCTTTCTAAATTGTGTTCATTAGTTTTTATTACTTACCTTATTGTGAAAAGAAATATTCGACATTTTATGACTACTAATATCTCATATGCTCTTATAAATAAAGTTTATATACTAGACATTCTATACATCATATTTCACAAAGAGAATACAATCTCCACTGTCTATCTTCTGTATTATTATGTTATTAGTAGGTTATACAAATTGAGTATGAAAGTTGATTTTTATCTTTGTCAAAACACAGTATTCTTGAAGCAATGGAAAGCATGAAGAAAACAATTTCTGAAATTATTGAAGCAAGATCGGTAAATATTTTATTTTCCCAAGTGTTTTCATTTTTTAAACTAATTCAAATATGATTTCACTACAAATTTATTGGAAAGCCTTATATTTGTATTACTTGCTAGTTGAAAAGTAACTTATGAATAGTTTAAATGTAAGTTACCTTATTTAAAAATAAATTGTTTGCAAGTTACTATCACATTTATTGAAAATTTTAATGCCAATTTACCTTAATGTTTCTAAATTCTTAATTCGTTTGTAATGACTTACCTTAATAGGAAATAAATTTCTTTAATCTATTTCAATATTTATTGGGAAAAATAAATATACAAAGCGTCATTTATGTTTGAAGCGTGGACAGTATAAAGTTACCTTCTTGAGAATAACCATTTCTTGCAAGTTAGTATCACATTAATTTCACTTTTAAATCTTTCTAAATTGTGTTCATTCGTTTTAATTACTTACCTTATTGTGAAAAGAAATATTCGACATTCTTTGACTACTAATATCTCATATGCTCTTATAAATAAAGTTTATATACTCGACATTCTATACATCATATTTAAGCCAAAGAGGTTACAATCTCCACTGTCTATCTTCTGTATTATTATGTTATTAGTAGGTTATACAAATCGAGTATGAAGGTTGATTTTTATCTTTGTCAAAACACAGTATTCTTGAAGCAATGGAAAGCATGAAGAAAACAATTTCTGAAATTATTGAAGCAAGATCGGTAAATATTTTATTTTATTTTCCCAAGCGTTTTCATTTTTTAAACTAATTCAAATATGATTTCACTACAAATTTATTGGAAAGCCTTATATTTGTATTACTTGCGCAAGTTGAAAAGTAACTTATGAATAGCTTAAATGTAAGTTACCTTATTTAAAAAATAAATTGTTTGCGCAAGTTACTATCACATTTATTGAAAATTTTAATGCCAATTTACCTTAATGTTTCTAAATTCTTAATTAGTTTGTAATGACTTACCTTAATAGGAAATAAATTTCTTTAATCTATTTCAGTATTTATTGGGAAAAATAAATATACAAACGTCATTTATGTTTGAAACGTGGACAGTATAAAGTTACCTTACTGAGAATAACCATTTCTTGCGCAAGTTAGTATCACATTAATTTCACTTTTAAATCTTTCTAAATTGTGTTCATTCGCTTTTAATTACTTACCTTATTGTGAAAAGAAATATTGACATTCTTTGACTACTAATATCTCATATGCTCTTATAAATAAAGTTTATATACTCGACATTCTATACATCATATTTAAGCCAAAGAGGTTACAATCTCCACTGTCTATCTTCGTATTATTATGTTATTAGTAGGTTATACAAATTGAGTATGAAGATTGATTTTTATCTTTGTCAAAACACAGTATTCTTGAAGCAATGGAAAGCATGAAGAAAACAATTTCTGAAATTATTGAAGCAAGATTGGTAAATATTTTATTTTATTTTATTTTCCCAAGCGTTTTCATTTTTTTTAAACTAATTCAAATATGATTTCACTACAAATTTTTTGGAAAGCCTTATATTTGTATTACTTGCGCAAGTTGAAAAGTAACTTATGAATAGTTTAAATGTAAATTATCTTATTTAAAAAATAAATTGTTTGCGCAAGTTACTATCACATTTATTGAAAATTTTAATGCCAATTTACCTTAATGTTTCTAAATTATTAATTCGTTTGTAATGACTTACCTTAATAGGAAATAAATTTCTTTAATCTATTTCAATATTTATTGTGAAAAATAAATATACAAAGCGTCATTTATGTTTGAAACGTGGACAAGATAAAGTTACCTTACTGAGAATAACCATTTCTTGCGCAAGTTAGTATCACATTAATTTCACTTTTAAATCTTTCTAAATTGTGTTCATTCGTTTTTTATTACTTACCTTATTGTGAAAAAGAAATATTCGACATTTTATGACTACTAATATCTCATATGCTCTTATAAATAAAGTTTATATACTCGACATTCTATACATCATATTTCGTCAAAGAGAATACAATCTCCACTGTCTATCTTCTGTATTATTATGTTATTAGTAGGTTATACAAATTGAGTATGAAAGTTGATTTTTATCTTTGTCAAAACACAGTATTCTTGAAGCAATGGAAAGCATGAAGAAAACAATTTCAAATTATTGAAGCAAGATTGGTAAATATTTTATTTTTTTATTTTCCCAAGTGTTTTCATTTTTTTAAAACTAATTCAAATATGATTTCACTACAAATTTATTGGAAAGCCTTATATTTGTATTACTTGCGCAAGTTGAAAAGTAACTTATGAATAGTTTAAATGTAAGTTACCTTATTTAAAAAATAAATTGTTTGCGCAAGTTACTATCACATTTATTGAAAATTTTAATGCCAATTTACCTTAATGTTTCTAAATTCTTAATTCGTTTGTAATGACTTACCTTAATAGGAAATAAATTTCTTTAATCTATTTCAGTATTTATTGGGAAAAATAAATATACAAACGTCATTTATGTTTGAACGTGGACAAGATAAAGTTACCTTCTTGAGAATAACCATTTCTTGCAAGTTAGTATCACATTAATTTCACTTTTAAATCTTTCTAAATTGTGTTCATTCGCTTTTAATTACTTACCTTATTGTGAAAAAGAAATATTGACATTCTTTGACTACTAATATCTCATATGCTCTTATAAATAAAGTTTATATACTCGACATTCTATACATCATATTTCGCCAAAGAGGTTACAATCTCCACTGTCTATCTTCTGTATTATTATGTTATTAGTAGGTTATACAAATTGAGTATGAAGATTGATTTTTATCTTTGTCAAAACACAGTATTCTTGAAGCAATGGAAAGCATGAAGAAAACAATTTCTGAAATTATTGAAGCAAGATTGGTAAATATTTTATTTTATTTTATTTTCCCAAGCGTTTTCATTTTTTTTAAACTAATTCAAATATGATTTCACTACAAATTTTTGAAAGCCTTATATTTGTATTACTTGCTAAGTTGAAAAGTAACTTATGAATAGTTTAAATGTAAATTATCTTATTTAAAAAATAAATTGTTTGCGCAAGTTACTATCACATTTATTGAAAATTTTAATGCCAATTTACCTTAATGTTTCTAAATTATTAATTCGTTTGTAATGACTTACCTTAATAGGAAATAAATTTCTTTAATCTATTTCAATATTTATTGTGAAAAATAAATATACAAACGTCATTTATGTTTGAAACGTGGACAGTATAAAGTTACCTTACTGAGAATAACCATTTCTTGCGCAAGTTAGTATCACATTAATTTCACTTTTAAATCTTTCTAAATTGTGTTCATTCGTTTTAATTACTTACCTTATGGTGAAAAGAAATATTCGACATTCTATGACTACTAATATCTCATATGCTCTTATAAATAAAGTTTATATACTCGACATTCTATACATCATATTTCGTCAAAGAGAATACAATCTCCACTGCCTATCTTCTGTATTATTATGTTATTAGTAGGTTATACAAATTGAGTATGAAGGTTGATTTTTATCTTTGTCAAAACACAGTATTCTTGAAGCAATGGAAAGCATGAAGAAAACAATTTCTGAAATTATTGAAGCAAGATTGGTAAATATTTTATTTTATTTTATTTTCCCAAGCGTTTTCATTTTTTATAAACTAATTCAAATATGATTTCACTACAAATTTTTGGAAAGCCTTATATTTGTATTACTTGCATAAGTTGAAAAGTAACTTATGAATAGTTTAAATGTAAGTTATCTTATTTAAAAATAAATTGTTTAGCAAGTTACTATCACATTTATTGAAAATTTTAATGCCAATTTACCTTAATGTTTCTAAATTCTTAATTCGTTTGTAATGACTTACCTTAATAGGAAATAAATTTCTTTAATCTATTTCAATATTTATTGTGAAAAATAAATATACAAACGTCATTTATGTTTGAAACGTGGACAGTATAAAGTTACCTTACTGAGAATAACCATTTCTTGCGCAAGTTAGTATCACATTAATTTCACTTTTAAATCTTTCTAAATTGTGTTCATTCGTTTTTTATTACTTACCTTATTGTGAAAAAGAAATATTCGACATTTTATGACTACTAATATCTCATATGCTCTTATAAATAAAGTTTATATACTCGACATTCTATACATCATATTTCGTCAAAGAGAATACAATCTCCACTGTCTATCTTCTGTATTATTATGTTATTAGTAGGTTATACAAATTGAGTATGAAAGTTGATTTTTATCTTTGTCAAAACACAGTATTCTTGAAGCAATGGAAAGCATGAAGAAAACAATTTCTGAAATTATTGAAGCAAGATCGGTAAATATTTTATTTTTTTATTTTCCCAAGCGTTTTCATTTTTAAAAACTAATTCAAATATGATTTCACTACAAATTTATTGGAAAGCCTTATATTTGTATTACTTGCGCAAGTTGAAAAGTAACTTATGAATAGTTTAAATGTAAGTTACCTTATTTAAAAAATAAATTGTTTGCGCAAGTTACTATCACATTTATTGAAAATTTTAATGCCAATTTACCTTAATGTTTCTAAATTCTTAATTCGTTTGTAATGACTTACCTTAATAGGAAATAAATTTCTTTAATCTATTTCAATATTTATTGGGAAAAATAAATATACAAACGTCATTTATGTTTGAAACGTGGACAGTATAAAGTTACCTTACTGAGAATAACCATTTCTTGCGCAAGTTAGTATCACATTAATTTCACTTTTAAATCTTTCTAAATTGTGTTCATTCGTTTTTAATTACTTACCTTATTGTGAAAAAGAAATATTCGACATTCTTTGACTACTAATATCTCATATGCTCTTATAAATAAAGTTTATATACTCGACATTCTATACATCATATTTCGCCAAAGAGGTTACAATCTCCACTGTCTATCTTCTGTATTATTATGTTATTAGTAGGTTATACAAATTGAGTATGAAGATTGATTTTTATCTTTGTCAAAACACAATATTCTTGAAGCAATGGAAAGCATGAAGAAAACAATTTCTGAAATTATTGAAGCAAGATCGGTAAATATTTTATTTTTTTTATTTTCCCAAGCGTTTTCATTTTTTAAAACTAATTCAAATATGATTTCACTACAAATTTATTGGAAAGCCTTATATTTGTATTACTTGCGCAAGTTGAAAAGTAACTTATGAATAGTTTAAATGTAAGTTACCTTATTTAAAAAATAAATTGTTTGCGCAAGTTACTATCACATTTATTGAAAATTTTAATGCCAATTTACCTTAATGTTTCTAAATTCTTAATTCGTTTGTAATGACTTACCTTAATAGGAAATAAATTTCTTTAATCTATTTCAATATTTATTGTGAAAAATAAATATACAAACGTCATTTATGTTTGAAACGTGGACAGTATAAAGTTACCTTCGAGAATAACCATTTCTTAGCAAGTTAGTATCACATTAATTTCACTTTTAAATCTTTCTAAATTGTGTTCATTCGTTTTTTATTACTTACCTTATTGTGAAAAAGAAATATTCGACATTTTATGACTACTAATATCTCATATGCTCTTATAAATAAAGTTTATATACTCGACATTCTATACATCATATTTCACAAAGAGAATACAATCTCCACTGTCTATCTTCTGTATTATTATGTTATTAGTAGGTTATACAAATCGAGTATGAAAGTTGATTTTTATCTTTGTCAAAACACAGTATTCTTGAAGCAATGGAAAGCATGAAGAAAACAATTTCTGAAATTATTGAAGCAAGATCGGTAAATATTTTATTTTTTTTTTATTTTCCCAAGTGTTTTCATTTTTTTAAAACTAATTCAAATATGATTTCACTACAAATTTATTGGAAAGCCTTATATTTGTATTACTTGCGCAAGTTGAAAAGTAACTTATGAATAGTTTAAATGTAAGTTACCTTATTTAAAAAATAAATTGTTTACGCAAGTTACTATCACATTTATTGAAAATTTTAATGCCAATTTACCTTAATGTTTCTAAATTCTTAATTCGTTTGTAATGACTTACCTTAATAGGAAATAAATTTCTTTAATCTATTTCAATATTTATTGGGAAAAATAAATATACAAACGTCATTTATGTTTGAAACGTGGACAGTATAAAGTTACCTTACTGAGAATAACCATTTCTTGCGCAAGTTAGTATCACATTAATTTCACTTTTAAATCTTTCTAAATTGTGTTCATTCGTTTTTAATTACTTACCTTATTGTGAAAAAGAAATATTCGACATTCTTTGACTACTAATATCTCATATGCTCTTATAAATAAAGTTTATATACTCGACATTCTATACATCATATTTCGCCAAAGAGGTTACAATCTCCACTGTCTATCTTCTCATTATTATGTTATTAGTAGGTTATACAAATTGAGTATGAAGATTGATTTTTATCTTTGTCAAAACACAGTATTCTTGAAGCAATGGAAAGCATGAAGAAAACAATTTCTGAAATTATTGAAGCAAGATCGGTAAATTTTTTTTTCCCAAGCGTTTTCATTTTTTTAAAACTAATTCAAATATGATTTCACTACAAATTTATTGGAAAGCCTTATATTTGTATTACTTGCGCAAGTTGAAAAGTAACTTATGAATAGTTTAAATGTAAGTTACCTTATTTAAAAATAAATTGTTTGCAAGTTACTATCACATTTATTGAAAATTTTAATGCTAATTTACCTTAATATTTCTAAATTCTTAATTGCTTTTAATGACTTACCTTAATAGGAAATAACTTTCTTTAATCTATTTCAATATTTATTGTGAAAAATAAATATACAAATGTCATTTATGTTTGAAACGTGGACTGTATAAAGTTACCATCTTGAGAATAACCATTTCTTGCAAGTTACTATCACATTAATTCCACTTTTAAATCTTTATAAATTGTGTTCATTCGTTTTAATTACTTAACTTATTGTGAAAAAGAAATATTGACATTCTATAACTACTAATATCTCATATGCTCTTATAAATAAAGTTTATATACTCGACATTCTATACATCATATTTCGCCAAAGAGGTTACAATCTCCACTGTCTATCTTCTGTATTATTATGTTATTAGTAGGTTATACAAATTGAGTATGAAGATTGATTTTTATCTTTGTCAAAACACAGTATTCTTGAAGCAATGGAAAGCATGAAGAAAACAATTTCTGAAATTATTGAAGCAAGATCGGTAAATTTTTTTTTCCCAAGCGTTTTCATTTTTTTAAAACTAATTCAAATATGATTTCACTACAAATTTATTGGAAAGCCTTATATTTGTATTACTTGCGCAAGTTGAAAAGTAACTTATGAATAGTTTAAATGTAAGTTACCTTATTTAAAAAATAAATTGTTTGCGCAAGTTACTATCGCATTTATTGAAAATTTTAACGCCAATTTACCTTAATATTTCTAAATTCTTAATTCGTTTTTAATGACTTACCTTAATAGGAAATAACTTTCTTTAATCTATTTCAATATTTATTGTGAAAAATAAATATACAAATGTCATTTATGTTTGAAACGTGGACTGTATAAAGTTACCATACTGAGAATAACCATTTCTTGCGCAAGTTACTATCACATTAATTCCACTTTTAAATCTTTATAAATTGTGTTCATTCGTTTTTAATTACTTAACTTATTGTGAAAAAGAAATATTCGACATTCTATAACTACTAATATCTCATATGCTCTTATAAATAAAGTTTATATACTCGACATTCTATACATCATATTTCGCCAAAGAGGTTACAATCTCCACTCTCCATCTTCTGTATTATTATGTTATTAGTAGGTTATACAAATCGAGTATGAAGGTTGATTTTTATCTTTGTCAAAACACAATATTCTTGAAGCAATGGAAAGCATGAAGAAAACAATTTCTTAAATTATTGAAGCAAGATCGGTAAATATTTTTTTATTTTTATTTTCCCAAGCCTTTTTATTTTTTAAAAAACTAATTCAAATATGATTTCACTTCAAATTTATTGGAACTTAAATTAATCATAATAGGTTGGAACGCGCGTGGTTGTTGCTATAATTGATGGTATTGATTTGGAAAAACCATGGTATTACATTGCCTGTAATTTTTGCAAAAGAAAAGAGGTCAGACAAGGAGATGCTTTTGAGGGAAATGTGCAACATCTTCAACATAACCCTCTATAAAACTGCAAAACATGCAAAAATGATGTTCAACATGCTATTCACTGGTATATATTCTAACCAAATAATTGTCAGAGAAGTCACTTTGCCAGATGTCACTCATACAGAGCTTCTCAGAGAAATTCTCTTAATCTTATTGGTTGATTTTCCAAACTTATGTTTTTCTTTTTTTTTTAATCATCGACATTCCTCTAAAGGAAATACATATTATACACTTACCTTTTGTGTTTTGTCTTCTTAATTAGGGGGAAATACATACTATCACATTTATTGAAAATTTTAATGCTAATTTACCTTAATGTTTCTAAATTCTTAATTCGTTTGTAATGACCTAACTTAATAGGAAATAACTTTCTTTAATCTATTTCAATATTTATTGTGAAAAATAAATATACAAACGTCATTTATGTTTGAAACGTGGACAGTATAAAGTTACCTTAATGAGAATAACCATTTCTTGCGCAAATTAGTATCACATTAATTCCACTTTTAAATCTTTCTAAATTGTATTCATTCGTTTTTAATTACTTACCTTATTGTGAAAAATAAATATTCGACATTCTATGACTACTAATATCTCATATGCTCTTATAAATAAAGTTTATATACTCGACATTCTATACATCATATTTCGCCAAGGAGGTTACAATCTCCACTGTCTATCTTCTGTATTATTATGTTATTAGTAGGTTATACAAATCGAGTATGAAGGTTGATTTTTATCTTTGTCAAAACACAGTATTCTTGAAGCAATGGAAAGCACGAAGAAAACAATTTCTGAAATTATTGAAGCAAGATCGGTAAATATTTTAATTAAATCAGTTAGAGATTAAGGTAGAAAATATGGATTTTCCTGTAAAAAATATTTAATTACAGGAAAATTTAATTGGAGGTTATGGTCAAAAAGAACAAAATTCAGGATATGTTGTTGATTTAGTGGTTGACGATATATACTTAATTCAACACTTTGATCCGTATGTAATATTTGTTTATAGTTATAACTCAAAATTATTTATAGGCAGTATATGTTCTAACCAAATAATTGTTTTGTGCAGTCACATGTTGTGATTTTTAATGATTATGAGTCGAAAGAGGACTGAATATTTAAGCGGTGATGGTAATCCAAAAGAAAGGAAGAAAGTTGAAGTTCATTATGCACGTGAAAGTGGAATAGTGTAAGAAATGATTTGTTTTTGTTGTCTTCAAATTTCATTATTTTTTCCATTGTCTCTGTTTTTGGTTTTATAGTTATGAGCATGAATTATGAGCTGTCATTTGTTTCGTTTTTATAAACAGCTCCTTTAATCTATTTTTGTTTCCACAATATAGCAAATTTATTCCTTGGTGGTAAATTTAAAAACCAATCACTAGAAACTGTTTTTTCACATGGTTTTAATTCTTTGGCTTACAAAATATAATGAATAGGATTTACTCAACCAATATTTACAACCTAAAATTAGGAATTACAACACATATACAATACAATTCTAATTAGTGATAACATAAAATCTGTTACTTCTAAAAATATACACTATTTAATCAATATTTTGAATAAAAGTATCTTCTTAAACACACAAATTAAAAATCAACGTTGCAATTATACATACACACAATAATTGTCTCTTCATACTGAAATTACTTTGTTCCCTCTCGTCTATGTCAAAGGCGGAGTAGCAGCATTTCTCCATGACTGATGCTTTCTCCTAAAGATGGTGGTATTATGATGTAAAATCCGTTACTTCTAAAACTATACACTGTTTATTCCATATTTTGAATTTTTTATATCCGCACATGGTGCGGACCGGTCACATAGTCATATTCTAAACCATAAGTAACATATACGATTTTATAATCGTTGGTAGAGACGCAATGAGTTCGATTTACCAATTTTAAAATATTTAAAAAATAAATTCGCAAATTTTGTCCTTTCACTTAGCAAATTCAGTAATAAACCCCTAATAAATTTTAAATCATGGAGTAACTGGCAAATTATTATCGTCAACGACTATTTTCTACAATTTTGCTAATTGTGTGTTTCGACATCTAAAAGTAATAATTAGAACTATCTAGCTAAGTACCTTCTAGGCCAGTACTCCACTTGCTATGTCCAGTTATAATTGTGTCCGACCCGTTACCAAAGTTTTAACTATTTATCTATTTTTATAGTATAAATATTTTCGTGTTACAAAAAAAAATTATAAATATTTTCAACGTTTGGTGGCGTTATACCATTCACAGACATGATCCATCTACACTATTAATCTACAAGTTCGCTGAAACATTGTTAACATTATGCTATTCACTGCTGAATCGACCAATTTTTTCATTCTTTTCATTTTCGTGTTGGTTTGTGTGACAGAATCCATCACCATAGTGGTTATCATCTTGATAGTAGTCGACCATGAACATATAATAGCCAAAAACACCCAACAATATGATTTTGAACCTTAGATCTCGGGATGATTAAAAAATTGAGCAGAAAAGAGGCTGGATCAGATCTATAGGTAATATAACTTATAAGATATTTTGGTATTATCAAAGATGACAAGAGGAACAATTGTTTTTTTTTAAATAATTATTTTATTTATTAAAATTAGCAATTTTTTCGTCGATGCATGAACTATATATTTTATACAACGATGTGAATGTTAGACTTAGGTATCGGTAAGAGTTAATGAAATGCTCATGAGGTGAAGAGCATTTGTTGTCTGGGTGTGAAGCTTTTGGAACACTTACAAGTTAGATGTTTAATTGTTAGCTGAAGCTGTGGACATTGTAGGGTCCGTTTGTCCCAACCACACAATCCAACATCTTTTATTGATTTTTGTAGGAGATGTAAGGGAGGTAACATTTTTTGCAACTAGTTCATTGATTTGTTTAGGAACATGTATGTTTGTGGTCGATTGATTGATATCGTAAGAGCCACAATCTAGCTAGAAATATAGTATGATTTTAAAATTCCAGATCCAGTTTCATCCATTTTTGGTGTCTTTTGCACATGAATATATAGCCCCCTATTTTAGATTTAAGATACGGCTTAGCCTGATCCGAAAGTTGTAACTCTTTCACACTTACATATGCATACTTCTCTAGAAGACTTTTTTTTTGTTCAAAACTTCTCTAGAAGACTTATTTTTGTTTTCTCCCTTTTTTTTTTTTTTGAAACACACTTCTATTAAAATCAAATCGAAGTAGGTGAGGTCATTAAGGCTAGTTCAACAGACAAAACCTGTTTTGCTAGCTTATCGGCCTCTACATTTCTCACACGGGATATCCAATGGAAAGAAATACAATCAAAAGAGGAAGCCAAAGATTGAATGTCAGCCAAAATCCCATAGAGACCAAACAAAGATGATTCTTCCTTGATAGCTTTGATCAGTACTGCCGAGTCTGATTCACATCGTATCCTTGAGAGGCCAAGCTCTCTGCACTTTCCTAACGCTTCTCGAAGAGCCATAGCTTCTGCTGCTAAAGGCGATTTAACATGGTGAGCAGGAACAGAGTATGAAGATGCTCTGTTTCTCGTTTCTATAATCCAGCCTAAACCTGCAATGTTTACACTTTCATTCCAAGCAGCATCTGTTTTGATAAGAACACAGTTCGCTGGTGGGGCGTGTGGTTTAGGCAAAGGACGCGCTGCTGGAGGTAGAGCTAGTTGACAGGATCCCCACTCTCGCGCCAGGCTGATCGCTTTGGAAAGAGTTTCGCTGGCTGAGATGGGTTTATCGTTGAAAACTAGATTATTTCTTGCTGTCCATAAGCTCCATAAGATCCAAGGGGCCAGTTGACCTGCTGCTACTCCAGATGGAGGTAAGTTCTTTCTTGTCACCAATTCTGTCCACAGCTTCCTCAAAACTATAGATTCATTGTACTCAATACTTGGGAAGACAGGAGCTAAGGACCAGACCTGTTTCGCAAAAGTACAATGAAAGAACAAGTGATCTATAGATTCGGGTAAGTTGCATCGCTTGCATTTCCCATCAACATTTATTCGGCGAGCTCGGAGCGCTTCTCCCGCTGGTATTGCGCCATGGAGGACCTTCCAAACAAACAGTTTTGTCTTTGGTGACGTCTTTAAGTTCCAGACAGCTTTCTTCCATTCAAAAGTCAAGTCTGATTGTGGAATATCCATAGGATCATTGCGGGCCGATAGAGCAGTAGCATAGCCCGTCTTAGTTGTGTAGGAACCGGTTTTTGATCCCAACCAGGAGAGTTTATCTGGAGCTCCGGATATGCTAGGCTTGATGGAAAGGATCTTTGACTCCTCACGAGGGAGCACTAATCGGATCATGTCCAAATTCCAGTTCGTGCGATCTGGGAGTAGGAGATCAGCAACTGTGAGATGTTGGAACTGAATCGGGGCCGGACCCATTGGTCTTTCTTGGGCGTTGCAGCTGAGCCAAGGTTTGTCCCAAATATTAATGCTTTCCCCATTGCCAATTTCCCAGCTAGCATTGCTCAAAATGATATCACGCCCAATTAGAACCCCTCGCCAGCCATGAGAGATAGCACTTTTTGGTGCGACTGTGAGCAGGTCTTCCGAGGGGCAATACTTCCCGATTAGGATGCGGCTGAGGAGCTTCTCCGCATTATTGATAATTCGCCAGGTAAGTTTGGCTAGGAAAGCTTCATTGAAACTCTGTATATCTCTAAAGTCGAGACCGCCCTGTTCCTTAGGTCGGATAAGTTTTTGCCAAGCTATCCACTCCATTTTCTTGCTATCCATGCTATTATCCCACCAGAATCTAGTGAGCGCCGATTGGATTCTTTTACAGAGTGAGATCGGTAGTTGGAAGCAGGACATAGCATGTGTTGGTACCGCTGAGAGGACGCTCTTGAGCATCGTCATCTTTCCGGCCGTAGATAAGAATCGATTAGACCATCCCCTAGCCTTCTGAATGATCCTGTCCACAATGGAAGAAAGTAGGTCACGCTTGGACCTACCAAAATGCTCCGGCAGTCCGAGGTATTTGCCAACACCTCCTTCCTGCTGTATCAAGAGAGTATTGTGGACAATGGATTTCAGCGCCCGCGGTGTCCGTCGGGAGAACGAGATAGATGATTTATCCGTATTGATTGACTGACCGGAGGCTTCTTCATAGCGTTTGAGAATTTTGTTCAGGGTCTCGCTGCTTTCCTTGCTAGCCCGTACGAAGAACATAGTGTCGTCCGCAAATAGAAGATGGTTTATTCGAGGAGTCCCCCGAGCTACCCGGATCCCTTTAAGAGTTCCTTCCTCCTGTGCTTTGTTACATAAACCCGAGAGAATCTCACTACATAGTATGAATATGTATGGAGATAGTGGGTCTCCTTGACGGATGCCCCGACTCGGTGTGACTCTCCCTCTAGGCGAACCGTTAATGAGGAAGGAGTAAGTAACAGTAGAAGAGACATAATATATCTATTATTTTGCACGACAAATGATAAGGTCAAACATTTTCGAGTTCACGTGATGTTTCTTATATCTTTGACATACATGTCGACGAAATTTATGGCAATGTCCTTGAAATTACTATGTCGTTACAAAAAGTCATTGTCGTTAGACAATTTTGGTCCGTTTTTTCATTTGTTTGGCTTCGACTCTATCAACCGTTGCTATGTCCCCACTTGATCACAACTATCGATCAGTCAATTTGGTCCAACTGCTTTGGTTTCGTTCAATGTGGTCATAATAATTATGAAAAATGTCAAATCTCTTGGTGTGATGAGTTTGTTTTCGTAACTGATTTTTCTTGTTGGTTGATGTTAAGAGAACATAGAAAGCTCATGGTTTGGCTTATTATACTTTCTTTCTACTGATTGAAAATATAAAAAATGAAAAGGACCCAAATAATATCATATATAGTTACATATGAATAAATATTAAATCTACAAGCATTGATAAAAAGATAATCACCAAACCTACTGCATTTTCTAATTCTAACTAAATTTTCGAGACTGGTCGGACGACTTAGCCATGATAATTGTATTTGTCCAGAAACAGTGTTATGTGTTGGACTTTAGTAGACCAAAGGAGACGATTCGACCACTAAGGAGGGACCGGAACTGCACCTTCAAGCTTTCCAGAGCCGATATCTTGTTGTAGCATACTCGGAAGGATATAGTATAATTAGTTTCCGTTGTTTAAAAAATAACTATAGTATGCAAAGTCGAATCTTAGTTTTTATGTCCTACTCAAATTGTGATAGGGAGATAACATTTAAAAAGATGTATCGATTTGATCGTTTCTTCTTTTTACCTTCATTTATCGCATTTTAAGGCAAACCACTCAATATAATAACAAAATTCACAAAGAAGACCTATATAACTTAGTGATGGACTAGTATTAATATATGCTAAAACCTCATAACCAATACAAATGCTATATAGTTATAAATAAATTGCAAGAGGGTTAAAAGCTCACGCAATTAATTTATACCAAAATATCATAACCAATGTGCTTAACACCTTCCACACTAGACCTGCTACTTTACGAATAATGATAAGAAGTAGACCGTATTATAAATGTAAATAGGTATATCGATTTGCTACTTATAACTTTAACTCATATCCACATCAAAATACAGTATATCATGTTCTAATCAAATATAGTTACAATCTATTACAGTTAGTCGTCTGAATTCTATTTAAGGTCATATGAAAATATTTTTTTTAAAATTAAATAAATATAATAGCAACACACAGAGACGGCCTATATCGTTTCAATGATAGACTGGTATGTATTATAATATATACTGAAGATGCATAACAATACAAATATTTGGACTAAATAAACTCAAATAGGCTCAATGCTCCCCATGTGCTTAATACATCATTAGTTATTACCCTCCACATAACATGTCTGATAGATACCAATAATATTATATTATTTGGATAAGATTATATAGCTATATTTGTTAGAATATCCCTGATATTGTGTAGTACACTTGTGTATATAATCTAATGTAAAGACGTGAAGTAATACAAAAGAGATACCTTCACTTACATGATATCAGAGGGTTCACGATCCTAAACCAATATCTTCTAAATCTTCATCTCTTTTCCGCTCTTCCTCATCTCTCTACTCTCTTCTCTGTTTCTCTACTTCTCTTCATCAATGGTGGCTCAATAAGCTGTACTTAAACGTGTGTACGGTGTGACGAACATCAACTCGCACATTCCAATCATTCTGGACACAGACGACCATAACTACGATGCATGGAGGGAGCTCTTTTTAACACACTGCCAGAGCTTTGATGTTGCTGGACATCTGGATGGTATGTTGCTTCCGGAAAACGACGAGACATGGAAGAAGCGTGATGGCGTCATTAAACTCTGGCTGTATGGGACTCTTACGAAGCCCCTCTTCCGCAGCACCTTCAAAATTGGAGGTACCTCTAGAAAGATCTGGCTACGCATCGAGAATTTCTTCCGCAATAACAAGGAGGCGAAGGCTATTCAGCTTGATCACGATCTCCACAACAAACCATTGGTGATCAATCGATCCAAGCTTATTGTCAAGATCTAAAGTCGATCGCTGACTTATTGAAAAATGTTGATGCTCTTGTGTCCGAGAGAACGTTGGTTACGTATCTACTGAATGGTCTAAACGCAAAGTACGATAACATCATCAATGTCATCATTCATCGACAGCCGTTTCCAACCTTTGAGGAAGCAAGGTCGATGCTATTGCTTGAGGAGGACATACTCAACAAAGGGAAGCAAAGCTTGGCACTCAAAGACACCTCATATGACGACAACGTACTTGCCGCGACAGCCACCAGTGTTGACAAACACCCAACTCAGAACTCGTACCAGTAATACCAGAACAGAGGATGTGGGTCGTAGAGGCAAAACAATCATGGCATAGGTCGTGGTTTATACAATTCAACGACCACATTACAATCAATGGGGAGCTCCTTTCTGGACCAACATGTATCCAATGTGGCCTTATCAACAGCAATTCCAGCAACCAGGTCTCCTTGGTCCCAGACCTTATGTGCTCCCACAGATTGTCCAAGCTCAACCTCAACAACAAACCAACAAAAAAAAACGAGCTGCAAACAACCATGAACTTTGCCACCACTTTCAAAACCATGACATTCATGGATCCAACTGACGGTCAATGGTATATGGACTCAGGTGCCATAGCTCAAGTCTGTTCTTAACATTGGCATCGGAAAATCTGTCACTGTTGCAAATGGGAGTCAAATTTCGATTCAAAACACTGGTTCTTTCTCTCTTGCTATTAAACACCGTCCTCTCTCTCTTAACTCTGTTTTGGTTACTCCTTAAATCATAAAAAATCTGATCTCTGTTCGTAAGTTCCAAAATATAACTCTTGCTCTATTGAATTTGATCCATGTGGTTTTTCTGTGAAGGATCTTCAAACTCGCAGGACGTTTCTCCGAAGTGCCAATATTGGAGATTTGTATCCAGTGTTCCCTACGCCACCAAATAAAGAGCTTTTCCATCCTTCAGCTTTTCTTGCTTCAAGTTCAACAATCTGGTCGACGTCTTTCTCATCTCGGTGATCAAACTCTCAATAATTTGCTTTCTTCTAAATCTTTTCCTTGTAATAAACGAGATCACTCTCAACTCTGATGCTACTGTCACTGCGCCATTTGATAGAGTGCACTCAGACTTATGGGCATCCCATGTTCAAAGTATAAGTGACATCAAATATTATATTTTGTTCTCGATCAATTCTCTCACTTTCTATGTGGGTTTACCCTCTTCGCAGGAAAGATGAAGTTTTCTCAAAATATCTTGAGCTCTCAAACTATGTCGAAAAACATTTCAAAACTACAATCAAATCTCTTCAATGTGACAATGGAACAGAGTACAACAACTCTCAGTTTCATAGTCTCTTTGCTTCAAAAGCAACTTATTTCTGATTCTCTTGCCCATATACCTCCCAACAAAATGGGAGGTCTGAAAGAATGATTTGTACGATTAACAATGCAGTTCATAGTCTCCTCTTTGAAGCGCAGCTACCTCCTTCTTTCTGGATAGAGGCATTACATACTGCTGTTCATGTTTTAAACCTTCTTCCTTCAAAGGCAATCACCAACAAAATTCCCTTTACTACCCTCTTCAAAAAGCCTGTTTCTTACTCTCATTTTAGAATCTTCGGGTGTCTTTGTACACGAACCAAAACAACTCCACCACATCAAAACTTTCACCTCATTCTTCAAGATGCACATTTATTGGCTATCCTCAACTTCATAGAGGATACATGTCTTTGATTTAAATACCAAAAAGATCATCATCTCCTGTCAAGTTACGTTTGATGAGTCGTGCTTTCCTTACAACGATCCAAAGTCTCCTCCAGACTCCACATATGAGTTTTTGGAGCAACATTCTGATCCTTCTCCTCTCTTCAAAAATATCTTACAAAACTCCACTGTGAACATTCCTCCTCCAGTGGGTGTCCTGGCTGATGTGCAAGCGCCAACTCAGACTGCAGCTGAGGCTCCTAGGCATTTGATGACCACATGATCCAAAAGTGGAATTCGAAAACAAAAACAAGCTCTGTCATTAATGACACAAACTTGTTCCCCCTTCCAACAAGTCATGTAAAAGCACGACTTGATCCTTTTTGGGATGCATCGATGGTAGATGAGTACGATAAACTTGTACCTCATCCAAAAAACATTAATATCATTCGTTCTATGTGGTTTCACAAGCATAAATATGATGCTAATAGAGTGTTTAAAAAGCACAAATCCAGGCTCGTGGCTAATGGAAAATCTCAAGAGGAGGGAGCTGATTTTTCAGAAACATCCAGCCATGTTGTTAAGCCTGTAACGATAAGAAGTGTTCTTCATGTTTGCTCTTGCGAATAATTGGCAGATTAACCAGCTTGATGTTCAAAATGCGTTCCTACATGGGAACCTCGAAGAAGATGTTGACATGCTCCAACCTCCAGGGTTTGTGGACAAAGATAAACCAGACTATGTGTGCAAATTGAAATGAACCTTATATGGCTTAAAACAAGCTCCTAGAGCTTGGAATGCAAGATTCGTGGAGTTTATTACTAAACAAGGTTTTAAGCAAAGAAAATCGAGTTTGTTTGTGTACAGGAAGGACAAGATCTTGGCTTACATACTACTATGCATAGACGACATAATCATCACCTCATTGTCTCCTAGACTTCGCGAACAAGTAATTGCAGCAATGAAAACAGAGTTTCCAATGTCTAACTGTGGGCTCATCGACTCCTTCCTCGGTATCTCAGCAATCTTCAATGACAAAGGGCTCTTTTTAAATCAAACAAAGTACCTGAAGACATCATCCACCGAGCAGGTATGCAGGATTGCAACCCAGTGTCAACTCCCGTTGAACTCAAGTCAAAATTTGGAGACAAAATCGGTACGCCTCTGAAGAACCCTACCGAATACAGAAGCCTGGCTGGAGCAATGCAATATCTTACCTTCACTAGGCCTGATATAGCATACGCGGTGCAGCATATTTGTCTCTTCATGCACGACCCTAGAGACCTCCATATGCAAGTACTCCGTCGCATTCTTCGCTATCTCCAGGCACCAAGAACAAAATTCTATCCATTGAAGCTCACTGCATACACCGATGCTGATTGGGCTGGGTGTCCTACGACTCGTCACTTAACGTCCGGCTTCTGCTTGTTCCTCGGCGACAACCTTGTATCGTGGTCTGCAAAAAGACAGCCTACAGTCTCAAGATCAAGTGCGGAAGCAGAGTACAAAGGTGTCGCCAATGCCGTCGACGAAGCTTGCTGGATACGCAACTTACTCCTAGAAATGCACTGTCCGTTAACGCAAGCAACACTCGTGTATTGTGATAACATCAGTGCCGTCTATCTCTCCTCTATTCCTGTACAACATCAACGTACAAAATACATTGAGATTGATATTCACTTTGTGCACGAAAAAGTACAGATGGGAAAAGTCAGAGTGCTACACATACCTTCATCTTCTCAATATGCAGACATCTTTATGAAAGGTCTACCGTTCTCACTGTTCAATAGTTTCAGGTCCAGTCTTAGCGTCTCGGATCTCCACGTTCAACTGAGGGAGGGTGATATATACCAACAATATTCTATTATTTGGTTAAGATTGCATAGCTATATTTGTTGGAATATTCCTGATACTGTGTAGCACACTTGTGTATATAATCTGATGTAAAAACATGAAATAATACAAGAGAGATACCTTCACTTACAATGTCTGCAAATAATTATGAGAACACGTAGACCGTATTATATATGCATGTAGTGTATATAATGTTTTTGGAACCTTTAGATAGATATATCACGTTTGTTCAAAAAAAGATATATATCACGTTGCTTAATTTAAATATTCCTCTAAATTTTGTCTTGGTTGTATTATATATAATAGTTATCATTATTAAAGCTTTAATTTGGTTCATTCTTAGTTTTCAATTGTATTGGTAAAGATTGCCAATATTTTATTGTTTCTAAATGAAACGGAGAGACTTAATCTATCCATGCACAAAAGAACAGTACCAAGTTTGTTTAGTAATTTTTTGTAATGACTGTTTAGTCACTATTCATAATTTTCTTTTAGGAATCTATCTATACTATTAAAAGGAAGCATTATTAAAAAATCTACTTAAATAAGTTATTGCACCTACTCAGTTTTAGCCTAAGTTATTAAATATAAGTAAATATTGTAACTAACCACCATTATAGCAACAACTAATTCCTATTACATTTTAATAAATCCCACCATTATTTCAGTTTAAGTATCTACAAAAAATCGTGACTTTCTAAACATTTGATATAGATGTTGCTCTGGTATATCTCAGTGTGAACCGTTTTTTAAATGATTGATATCAAACGTACTGTCATATATTATCGAAATGCTTTCTGCATCCTGAATTAGATATAAGAACCTATAGTTTAACTTGATTAGCACTCTAAAAATGAATTTATATTATTGAAATGAAATTATTCTAAATATCTATTTTAAAATATTGTTGGACTAATAGAAAACTATATAAGGTATTCAAACACACAAAAATACCAAAATAACCAAAAATCTAAATAAATAGCCGAAAATTTATAAATGCCCGATAACACTCAAAATTTTACCCCAAACTTGACTGCAAGAACCAAAAATACCAATTTTTATTCTAATACCCAAAATGAATTTTTAAATATTTGAAATTTTTCCAAAACTATAATCGAAAACCCAAACTCGAAACATAAAAGAATATTTGTAATATTAAAAAGATATCCAAAATACCCAGATATATCTAATATATACAAAACATTTCAGGTATGTTGAGTATCCGTCGGGTTTCGGGTAGGATCCAGAACCGAACCAAAATCCACGGGTCCAAAAAATATCCAAATAGGTGTTTTACTCTAGGCCGGATATGTATTTTCGGATCGATTTCAGTTCGATTTTTTGGTCCAGATAAAATGCTCGGATACGTACAAAATCTCAAATAAACTAATTTTTAAATTATATAATTTTAAACGAATTATCTTTTTCAGTATAATTTGATTTTGTAACATAATATTATAAAAAATAATTAAAATACTAACTATACTAAATTTTGTTTATAACCCAAAAAAAACCCGTGCTTTTAACCGCCAGTCAAAATCTAGTTGACATTTAAATAAGAAATACATCCAAAGATTCTTGTTTTTTTTTTGACAATACAATTCTGGTTGCTATGCAGACTTATAATATTAGAATAGACGATTCTATTCAAAGCAGAAGACACTTTATTGCTTGGTTCGCTACCATCTTTTTATAAACCATTCACAGTTTGTTGTTATTTTAAAAATTAACACTCGTGTGGTTGTTACATCTCAGATCTCTTCTTTATAAATCGATTCTTGGTAGGTTATATGAAAGGCTATAAAGCCTACCACTCTACCATTGTAGAAGCAAGCGTGGGTGTAGTGGCGAGGAATAAAGTGAGTTTCTCAATGTTTTCTTCATTTTTTTTTTGTCAAAGAAATGTTTTCTTCATTAGTTTTGAATTTTTATATTTGTTTTTTTTTATGTTGGAATGAATTTCGCAAGTGAAGTTCAAAGAAGGAAAATTTTGGTAGAAATAATATTTTCTGGAACATTTAGATAGATATATCTGAAAATAAATAGTTGGATAAATAAACTTGATTTATTAAGCTTAATTGAAATGCAAACAATTAGAAATACGATGGCCAGATATACAACAAAGAGAGAATGAAAGTTCTAAGAAGGAAAAAGATTTAAAAGTCTTTTTTCAAAAGAAAAATTAATTTAAAAGTCATTTCTCAACCAAAATTTCAGATGCTTTCTACAACATTTTGATGCCTATTTATAAAAGAGAGTTGTGATGATTGTTTTCTACGTACTTTAGGCGATTTTTACGAGTTTTCAATATTGATGATTTTTTCTTGATAATCTTCAACTGGTGAAATTTTTCTTCGATAAGGCCAAATGTTGAATCTTTACTAGGATAATCTATTTCGAATCTTCAACAAAATAATCAATGGTTAGACTGTCATTTTTCTAGAATTGTTTTTCTTTAGAATAAGTTTTAATGATAAATTTGATATATTAAAATTTAATGATGAAAATTATTAGCAATATATATATATGATGAAAGAAAATGTATTGCATATGTGTTGGGTATTTTGAGTTGTACATGATTTTAGAAGATCCTTACATATCTGTTGGTATGAAATGGTCCAAATGTACAATATGAAAATTGAGTAATATGTAGGTTTCGAATAAAGTTTATTTATAATGAAGTGTTGGACTGTATTTATTTATCGTTCATAGTTTTAGATATATATTAAAAATCATAGAATAAAAGATGATATGTATGCAGATCACTATCAGTCAATTGACATATGTAAATAAATGCATATCAAATAGAAAAGGCATATCAAACATAACAAATACTGATCAATAAAATTTTATTGAACAAATATATATTTAACAAAAAAAAATTAAAAAAGGAAAAAAAATTACCAAAAAAAATATATTTAACTGATCAAACTGATTTACCAAATAATTATATTCGAGAATGTTGAAAATTAAAATATTGGAAGTTAAATATATTATAAATATTAGTTCAATTAAAAAGAAAATAAAAATGCATACATATGTTATAATATATTTTTGTGAACAAATAAAAATGTTTAACTAATATTATTATTTATAAAGTCCAACTTATTGGTAACAAATTAAATTTTTCATAAATCATTCAGAACACTTTATTTTTAGAGTTCATTTGAATGAATGTAGATATATAACATAACTAGAAAATATAAAAAATAATTAACTCAGCAAAAAACAAATATGAATACATGTGGTATAATACATATGTAAGACCAAAAAAAAAAATTACATGTAATAGTACAAGATAACAAATAGTTTCTGTAAAAAAGTATTAATAGTTTTAATTATTGTTAAAAATAAAAAATAAAATAACTATAGCATATATGTTTCTCTGTCTATGTAAATATTATATTATAATTATGTTGTGAAATTAAATATATTATTTTATAAATAAATTTTCAACTGAATTATTACATAGCAAAAATGAGACAAAATACTAACCCTATTTTTGAAAGAATTTGTCTTTAATTTTAAAATTGAATGAAATAATACAATGGTATAATAACAATGCAAGCAAGTTAATAAAGAGAAAAAATCAGATCTCCACTATTATGATTGGCCATTAGCATGATTTCAGCACCTTTCATTTTTTCTCTTCGGATCATAAATTAACATTAGCATTAATCCAAATGTAGAATTTTTTTAAATTGTTTTATGATATGCTTTGTTCTAAAAATATTATGTTGAATGGCAAACAAATGCACTCTAATCATGTATTTTCCATTCAAACAATTTTTATGTTATTTTTTTTTAATCTGCAAAGAAGAGAATTTTTTTTTGGAAAATTAGAGATGGCCAATGTACTATCTACAAATAATCACATTTCATTATATTGTGCATAACTATCTATACTATTGTCTGAGAATTGATTTTGCTTACTTGTCATATTTTCCATGATTTTAGGATGTCACTAGTTTAATTAATCTTATTATTTAAAATTTTATTTTAATTTATATTTACACTTTTCATTATCATAATATTTAAGATAATTAATAAACATTAACCTATTCAACTGATATATATACTATTATTTTAAACACTAAATATATACTTATCATGATATTTAGAATATTAATTAATAAAGAGATATTAACAATTTGTACTGATAATATCTTAATTATGTTTATCTTATATTTAGTTTATGTAATGACTGATATTATAGCCAGTTTCTCTGATTCTTATTGGAAATATGATCCAAATAATTATTACAATATTAAATTTAAGATTTAAGGTAAACATCACTGAAAATATGTCATAAATATAAATTGTAGACTTATGTTAAATATTATATTCATATATTTAACATTAAAAATCATATTCTTTATCTAAAATAAATTAATTTGTATTTGTATATGGCGAACATCAAAATCACGAATGAATTTAGGTTACAAATGAATTTATCCATAAAATTACAAATGTTATCAAAATAATATATTTAAATCCAAAATAGTAAATGTTATATAAACTACAAAATAAAAATTAAATTAAAATACTAAAGATATATTGAAGCATGAAAACTAGGATTAAAACATTAAATAACACTAGAATTTGACAAATAAGAAACATAATATAAATATAATCTAATAGAATACATGATAATATTTTGCAATTCATTATTTTGTGTTTTTCACTATTTTAAAAATCTAAACTATAGAGAATATATAATGTTTGTTGGCTATTGTTATTTTGTTGATATTTTATGAGTTATGATTGTTTATAATCTTTTTCTTTCAATGCCAGTGAATTTCTTTTCAGTTCACAAATACTATAATTATATATATTAAAAAAGTTTTTAATTTCAAATGCAATTTTCCTAATTTGATTACTATAAAAAGAGTTTGATCCAACATCTATTCCTATAAATAAAACTATGAAACAAAAGAATATAATTTAATACAGTGATTACCGATATGAATATTGAAATTTTATGATTTATAATTTGTATCTAATTTAATAATTTAACTTTTTTTATAAAAGTAAACATTAAAATTAAAAACTGTTATATATATATATATTAGTCCGTACAAGGTGCTGGCCATTAACTAGTATGGTATGTATTTATATTATGGTTGAATTGAACTGCTTTCTTAATTTCTAAGAAAAACATGCACTTCATCATGGTTCAGAGTCTAACTAAATGAATGATTTAGAGGTTGATTGTTTGTAGATTCCAAAATAGTTTTTAGTTTTTGTTTTTCTAAAATCTAGTTTTCACCCAATTAAGATTTAAGTAAAGTAGATTCTCTATTTTGTAGGGAAATCAGATTTTCAGTTCTTTAGTACATAGAAACCAGAATCCACTTTTTATTGGTTTTCCCTAGTACTACGACAGTTTTCATCCTTTTGCAGTACATTAATTATTTTATATAAAAAAGAATCACATTTGAAATTTAAAAAACGCTTGAAGAAATGGTTTCAAATAATATTTTCGACAACTCAAACCGTAGAGTTTTTTAGGTGAGTTAAATCCATGGTATAATAACAAGTATTTGTACCATAAAACCCAAAGAAAAGTTAATTAAGTGTGTTGGTTATAAGTATTATATATTTATTACAACGAAATTTACTTTTTATTTTAAGATGTAACTATTATTTTAGTTTCAAAATATTTGAATTAGGAAAATTTTATACAAAACTAAAAGTATATTTATAAAATTTGGTTTAGTTTATTTTTAAAAAGTAACTATTTGTGGTAATATTTAGTTCTATTTATAATTGTATAGTTAATAATATGTTCTAATTAATAGTTTTATTTTATAAATTTTTTAATTTTTTCAAAAATATTAATTTTAGAAAAAAAATATCTACTCTATAAAAGCTACATTTATCCTAAACACACATGATTAGTTTTATAATTATTTAACTAATATTTTATACTATAAATTTATATTAAGTTAATTAAATTTGTTAGTTATAATTATTATACATTTATTACATTGTTATTTTGTTTTTGATTAAAAATCTAGCTATCAGTTTTTATGTTAAAATATTTGAATTACATAATTTTATGTATTTTTACCATTTTAAAAAATATAGATATTTTAATTTTATTTTATGGTAATAATACTATTTTTTTTCTAAAAACTATTTTATTATTTTAATAATTATTTTAGTTTAAAAACAAAAACCAAAATCTAGTGTCACCATTCATGTTTTTTGAAAAACTAAAATCTACAGCAAAATCAAAACCAAAATCTAGAAACTAAAATCTAAAAACCAGAAACTAAAATCTAAAATCTATGCAAACAATTATCACCTTAGGGCATGTGCATCGCTGGAACCCCATTTGAGGTTTTAGATTTTCAATTTTTTTTTGTCCTTTTGTTCGGAAAAGAAAAATTAAAAAGAAACTAATTGTGGGCCACCAAATATCAGTGGATCCGCGGAAAATACAAAAACCCAAAAAAAATCGATCTTTATTTCATAGTTTTTCTTACCGTTTTTTTTTTTTTTTCCTTTTTTACAGGATCCATACCTAAAAATCTCCCAAAGGATTCCGCGATGCACATGATCTTAGTTTAGTTTTGGATTCATGCATGAGAGTCAGAATTCAGGCCGGCTTATTTGTCTTAGTTAATGGGCCTTCCAGTGATAGGCCCATCTGATCCACTTTCTTTTTCTTTTGCAGGTATGAAAGAAACGAGGAAAGTAGAAGATTACTTTTCCGAGAATTCGACGCGGAAAAAAAGAGCTTCTTCGATCTCTCTTCGATTCGCATCGCTGCGGCAAAGAAGATATGGTTCGTATCTTCCGACTTGTCTCTCTCAATTTGTGTTTATAACGATCAGCAAGAGATCTGATCAAAGGTTTTATGCTGAGATATAACGTTTTTTTTTTTGCATTATGGGTTTTAAGATCTGAATCCAAATTGAATTAATCAGAGGGATGATTGATATTGAAGATTTTATGCTAACAGTGATCTCTTTTCTTACATGCCCGTGTTGAAAGTTAAGATTTTTCATCTAAGTAAAAAAATTGTGTTGTGTTGGTTTCTCTATGAGTGCTTTCTGTTCTTGAGATTTAATGGTTTCTTATTGAGTTTTGTTTGTAGTAACATTGAGCTGTCTTGTGTTGTGTGTTGGTTTGGTTTCACTTTGAAAAGCTTCATGTTGTTTGATTGTTTCTTGTGCAGTCGAGTTTGTACAGAGGTGTATCGAGGAAAGAGAAACCCAGACGTCATCATGGGTTGAATCAGCAGAAGAGGCAAGAGATCAAGGAAGCTTTTGATCTCTTCGACACTGATGGTTCTGGCACCATCGATGCCAAAGAGCTTAACGTTGCTATGAGGTGAACTTGTTTTCTCTCTTCATTTTTTTTAATGATGTTTGGAATACTAATCATCCTTCACTCTGTGTGATTTAGGGCGCTTGGTTTCGAGATGACGGAAGAGGTAACAGACATTTCAGTTTTTTTTTTTTTTTTTACTTATTTAAAGAATGAAGATTCTGATATAATCATGTTTGGTTTGGTTTGGTATAATGATTGAAGCAAATCGAGAAAATGATAGCTGATGTGGACAAGGATGGAAGTGGAGCCATAGATTACGATGAGTTTTACTATATGATGACTGCTAAGATCGGTGAAAGAGACACCAAAGAAGAGCTCACCAAGGCTTTCAAGATCATTGATCTTGACAATAATGTATGTTTCTTTCATCTTTGACACGATTACAATCTCTAGTAGATCTACAAAAGTTAATTCTTTTTTTGCAGGGGAAGATATCTGCTGATGATATCAAACGCATGGCAAAGGACTTGGGTGAAAACTTCACTGATGCTGAGATACGTGAGATGGTTGAAGAAGCTGACCGTGACCGTAAGTTTCCAATCTCGATCTTCTCTCTCGTGAAGATTTATAATATATATGATTTGACACTAACTAAATACAAAACTGCAGGTGATGGTGAAGTTAATATGGAAGAGTTCATGAGGATGATGAAGAGAACTGCTGCTTATGAGTACTAAATATAGTTGTTGTTGTAATGAGACTGTCTTTTACTGAAGATTACCCATGTTTCTGATTTTATCTATCTATCTTAGTGAGACAAGTTTGGTCTTTTGTGTCGGTTTTAAGTTGTATAAAAGAATCTCTTTGGATAGCTTTGCAAAAGTTTCTTTAATGAGTTGATGATGAGCCTCCTGTGAAACCTTTAGGAGGAGCTTGCATTGATTATTCAGATTCGTTTAGTGAGCAAAAGAAAGATGGATTTCATGTGAAATTTGTTTTCAGGTATACCAGAAGTTTTTCTCGTTTTTATGTTTTTGACCCCATATTAAAAGAAGATCTCTGTTTAGCCCATAACTATCAATTTCATACATTAATACCCAATTATGTCTCTTCAGTCATGCAACTTTGTTATAGTAACAATCAATTTGATTCAAACCTGAAAGAACTAGAGCTCGACAACGACAGAAAAAAAAAACAATTTACTTCGCAATTCACAAGAATTTGTTTATACAATTGTTAAAACCTAGTCCCTGTATTAAAAGATCATCTCTGTATAGCCCCATAACTATTACATTAGTACCCAATTCGCTATCTTCAAATCACACAACTTTGTTACACAGTACACAACCCAATCAATTTGTTTCAAACATGATGAGATTTGAAACTACACAACAACAACAAAGAGATTCCCAAGAAACAGAAAACAAAACCCTAGTCTTTATACTCGATCTTCTCCAAGCTTCGTGTCTTCCAAGCAAAACCCTCTCTCTTACTACTTGCTAGAACACCCTTCAAGTGATTAAGAACAGATTTAGACTCTGATCTGATTTTAGGGTTAAAATCCATAGCGAGGCGGTGAAGAGGGCGCAAGGCATCAGTTTTGGTGATGAGTCGAGGAGTGAGAGGCAAGCTTCTCATCATTCTGAGAACTTCGACGCAACGTATTGCTTCGGGAGAGACGATGTAGTATCCTTTGTCTCTTGCGATACGAGCGGCTCTTGTAGCGGCGCTGAGAAGTTCTTCAACGTCTTTATTTTTTAGGGTTCTTCTTTTTCTGTTTCTTCTCTTGACATCTTTCGTGAGTTGGGGAGGAAGATCATCATCGGACAAAGCCATGGTTTCTTGAGACACAAACAAGACCAAGACAGAGAGAGAGAATGAGGAGGATTATTGCTAGTGAGAGGAGACTCCGTTTTGTTTAATTGTTTGTTTGTTTGTTTGTTTATATAGATGGAATTGGGTTTTCGGAAAAAAGGAAACAATGAGAAAATTAATTTTTACTAATTTTCTTTTTTTTCTATTAAAACCAAAATCAATTTCTTTTTCTTAAGTAGCTTAGGGGGCAAGTCAAAGACACACGATTTTATGATTTATCATTCGGTTTGCTTTTGGTTTAACTTCACGTTCGCGGGTTTTACCTGTTTTCCCGGTTTGATATGCAATAGACCGGGAAAAACAGCTGGTCGGGTCTGGGTTCGGAGTCTAGAGACCTGAGTTATTATTTGTTCACCACGGACATATATAATTGTATGTCAGTAATAAACTCAATTAATGACATCACATTGACTAATTAATAGACAGAGATAATGATTAGAGATGTGAGGGACGGAAGCAAGAAGGAATGATGTGGCATATTTCTTACACATATTTTTTTTAAGACCTGCAAGAATAAAATATTTACAGAGGAAGTAACTATTTATTGGTCACTGCTTTTGTCAAGAAAACTCAACAGAAACCCACTAACTATCCGACGAGCTATTGGATTAGGAATCTGTCTGCACAAACGTCCGTCGATGTAAGCTACGATACCTGAAGCCACGAACTGACCAATACCAGCTTTCCACATAAACTTCATCTTCTTTTTCTTCTTCTCATCAAGTACCGGTACGATTGCAGTACTAGAACCACTGTCACTGGCCTCTGCTTCTTCTTCTTTCTTTGGCCTACGACTGGATATGAACTTAGTGGCGTTTTGTCTAAGTATGCGAATTGCAAAGCTTACAAAGAGATGTTCACATAATGTCATCACTGTTGGCCCAATCTTCCATTCCTGCTCATATCAAGATGCTCATATATTACTCAAGAGATCCATCAAAAGTCAAAGGAAACAGTAAAGAGGGATATGAGTTTAAACCTTATCTCCATGGAGACGGCGACGAGGACGAGAGCTTGAAGGATCTCCTCTGAGCAAACCCCTGCTTTCCAGAAAATCTTTGACTCGGTCTATCATCTCATCTATCAGGGAGTTGCTTGGTGGAAGGTTTTTCAGGAAAACCTATAAGTGAATACATATGTTGGGTCAGTCAGGAAAATAGCAAGTTCATCATGGCAAAGCAAATCTAAATTCTTGAAAATTTACCTGATCATCAATGACTTTGACTCTGAGATACTCCTGCCTATACATTGTATCCAGCATAGCTTGAAGGTATCCTTCGATGTATAACTGCAAGGAATGAATATACATAACTAAGTCTCGCAAGAATGTGCGACAATGATTCTAAATGTTACTAAGAACTTAGTTGATATGACAAGAAGCTTATTATCTCTAGATTTACATGTTAAGGAAGCCGTGTGTTCCTTCTATTATAAAGTGAAAAACTCAGTAGATGTACAAAAAAAACGTTAGTTTGAAGTTGTATAAGATAAGGCCCTGAGACATCACCTCATCAATACCGGGACTACGATCAAGCTTAATTGTTCTATCAGGCCCACCTTCCATCAGAGCTGTTCCTATCACCGAAGGTTCCATCGCTAGTTTTAGGACTCCATGGTGGAAACCACTAACCTGGAAGAAGATAGAAAAAGAGATGATTCAAAAAGACTGTATTGGTAATGAAACTTCAGCCTAACTGATCATCAGTATGAAAGGAGATAAGTCCTCACCAGTCCATCAAGCCCCTTCATTTCTGCACCCCTCAGAATAGAGTCTGAGATTTCAGTGAGTGCAGCGAAGATCACATTGGATCCTGCTGTTCTTAGCTGCAACATGGTAGTTTCATAAGAGGTTTAACGGGAAAAAAAAAAAAAAAAACTGGGAAGTTTATGATCGATATATTTATATGGTACGCACAGTTTTCCCAAGATCACCAAAGTAACGTCTTGTCCCTGACAATCCTTTGTTGTCAATAAATTTGCTAAGGAGTTTGAAGGTGCCTACAACAGATATAAGCAAAGGATATTTCCACCTTTAATGATGCATATAGAAGCCAAAAATGAAGGTAATGATACCAGAGATGCTCATATCTTACCCACTGTCAAACCAGGGACGTTCACCAAGCCTCGAGAAGGATCAAAAAAGGCATCAAGAGAGGAAAATGCAAAATCATCAAACATGGATGCGAAAGCTGGCGGAAGCAATGGACTGCCTTTTGCAATGTAGATTGCTCTCATTGCATACCTAAAAAGCAGTTATCCAAGTCAATAATATCTTAAAAAAACAGAGGGAAGTGTACTTAACTATTAACATACAAGTAAAAGGTTATACCATGAGTAATGTTTTACACATCGGAGAAGTAGTTCGCGAACCGTTATCAAAGCATGAGTGACCAGTACACCATTTAGCTCGACAACCATATTTTTTATCTCTGGAACCTACAGAAATTAAAGTGCCGGACCAGTATTAGCTCATGAAAAATGATTTACATGTGAATACACGCAAAACAGAAAAATAAAAAGACATGAAAAATTCTGATGCACATACCTTAACAACACTATGCAGCAATGACCTCAGAGTTTCTTGAGCGGAATTATAGCTTGAATATGAGCTCCCAGGAACAAAATTAGCAATTATCTAATCAAACAGATGAGAAGCGGATGTAGTATTTTTAAACATAGCATACAATAGAAATTGAAAAAAGAAGACGAGTAGAACAAACCTTTATTGGGTGAATTTCAAAATTGTCAAAATAATATTGACTACTTTGCGTACTTGTACTGAGAGACGATCTCCAAAATGCTACAACTTTCATCAAAGTCTCTTCGTCTAGGTTCAAATTGACTGGCTGCACGTAAGACATTAAGAATATAGATCCAAAAGCATAAGCAGGAGCATTAGGATCGAATTGCTCATAAACAAATCAATACTTAAAGAGTCAGAAGGTGACTCTGGCCGTTCTATATCCTAGTCGCTAATTTAGACAGGGTGAGCAGAAAAAGGTAAGGATATTTCGGATAGAGTGACACAGTAACCGCCTGATACCTGCAAAACTATTGAGGCGTGCTTGAATTGTGTGACGCTGGAACTGCTTGATGCTAGAACAACTACACATTTGAATAGACAACCATTTCCGTCACTGGAATCTGATTGATGCTGACGAAGCATGGCTGCAAAGGGTGCCCCAGCCCATTTGTGATCCACATTCAGAGCCTGCAGTATCCAAATACAAAACCCCTGTTTTATTTCTGCAAAAACCACGCCAACCTATTTGCACTTCATAAAAGTATACCTCTACACATATTTGGTTAAATTTCTGTTGGTCAGTGAACATTGATTGTAGACCAAAATTATCTAGTCTTGCCACTAGGATCGGAGAATAAGACAAGACAGTTTTCTCCTCTGCATTCTGCATAAACATTTGAACGCAGAATCAAATCTATGCAAAGGAGGTCGACGCAAACTAATGCAGGTATAGCTACATAATACAGATGTGATGGTGCAAAAGAGAGGTAGAGGACCGACTTACTTGCTTCACTTTTTCAAGTAACTGAATTCCTAAATGGTTTATCCGGAATTGAACTTTTGAACGTGAACGGAATACTGAGTCTCCTTTAAGGCTTTTTGAAACTTCACAAATGCGAATGACTCGAGTCAGACCATCTGCATATACTTCATATCCGACCTTTACCATCGGCATGCTACTCAATTGCTCGTAGGCCGTTTTATGATCTTTGGCTTTCTTTTCCAACATTAAGTGGGAGGCTATGCTTCTGTGTTGAGTTGCCTTGAAAAGGGGTTTCCATGGACGAACCTTATCTAAGCTGACTTCACGCAGAGGTATCATGCCTGAAAAAAAAAACAAACAAAGCTTTTTGGTCCTCAAATACCTATGAGTGCTCAGTAGATTTATAATATGGAATAAACTGCCAGTTTTAAGACGTTATGCAAGTTGTTTTCTAAGCATGAAAAAGAGGGAAGCCAACTATTACCATCTACTATAACTACAAGCTTGTGAGGAAGGGTCATATCATCCCATGCATAATCAGCACCACTTCCGGGTCCAAGTACTTCAATCTCTGATGAATCCTGCAATTCAGTAACAGACACTGATTGATGTACATCCATTTTTTTAGAAAAAAAAACACATGTAGCGATGACGTAAATTAGGATGTGGCCAACCTTTTGGTAGTAAGTGAGAGATGCAGACAAGAAATTCTCAATTCGATATGGTGGTGAGGTATTTGGTGGTTTTTGGAAGCGCACAGCAAGAGTCGATCCTTCTTCAGTAACATTTACAGTTGCGAATTCAATTGCGCCTCTGCCTGTTTCACCTGACTGCTTTCTGAACTTGAGGAAAAAACATCCAATTGAAGTGATGCACAGCGGACCTGACCAACTCCAATTTGCCTTGTTCAACCGGAACTGAATGAATGTCAAAGGATTAGCATTATCACTTCCGTGCTTTCTGATAAAATTTTCGAACAGATGACGTTCTTTTCTCAGTGTAGTTTCCTCCTGCAATCGTAAGGCTGCTCTCTGCTTACTTTTGATAGTGATCGTTCCTACAGAGTCATCCTTCCAAGAAAACCGAAAGTGATAGAAAGAAAAGTAAGTAAATCATGTTCCTGAGATGAAAGCCAAAAAGCAATTCAAAGGGGACACAACAAGAACCTGAAAATAGCGTTGGCGTATGTAGATGGTCTCCTCCGATTCATTGATTACAAGATGTCTCGGAACAAAAGTCACAATCCGTGATGGAACAAACATCTTACTTGAGATTGATTTAACTGACAGCCCAAACCTTGTTATATATCGAACTCCAGAATCATCTTTTGTTCCCAAACTAATTTCTGTAAGTCCTGATAAAGCATCCAAATCTAACATTGCTTCAGTTGCCCCATGACCATCAGCCAATATAACCCTAACCTTGCGAGATCTGGCCAAACAAGGTGTTAAAGTAGTTTATAAAATGATATCGGGAAAAATGACTATATGCTGAGCACGGATAGCCTACCTTAAAAACCACGACCCCTCTGTCTTGTTGGGCAAATACAATCCAAACTCAGGCGGTACAATGTGATCAAGTTTCTCCAAATCTTCCCTGCATTTGTTTACTTTAAATGTAAATAGC
Organism: Brassica carinata; assembly: GCA_016771965.1. Taxonomy (NCBI): domain Eukaryota; kingdom Viridiplantae; phylum Streptophyta; class Magnoliopsida; order Brassicales; family Brassicaceae; genus Brassica; species Brassica carinata. Next base: position 17,687,512 of record CM028691.1, read on the forward strand.
CATCACCAGGCAAAATATATCTTCTTTTAGATTTCATGTACCTGGATAGAGGCTTTTGATCAGGGGGGTAGAAAAACAAGGTGCAATCTGAGTCGTTTTTAAGAATGTACGACGTGAAAACGGCTGCCTGCACCAACCAGAAAGATATATATTTTTTAAGTAAAAGCATTCAGAATGGAAACAGAATTCAATATAAAATCATGACCTCCAGTATGCCTCTTTTTCCTAACGACAGTCTCAAGGAAGCAGAGTATTTTCCACCGGCAAAATCAAGGCCAACATCCAAACATTCTGCATCGTTTTTCTGTTTCTGTAACTTCTTAACCCACTGACCACTGTTGACTGGTTTGCAGCTCGTTTGGGTAGCAGTGAGAGTAACTCTAAAGTATATCATGTCAGGATTAGCATAGAAATCCATTGTTTTTCCGCTCTGTACAGTTGCATGCTTGCCAATGCTGTGTTTCTCCATCGAGGTTGACTGATCTGCGAGCGAGAAAGTAATGTTAGATGCAGATATATAGGTTACCTAAAAAGCACATACTTTTCTGCAGTACCAGTCTCTGTCAAAAAAATGGATGCTTCGGAGGATAGGAAGTTGGACACCTGTACGGTGGGCAAAAGAAAAATTTCCTTCTGCTCTCGCAATGCAATACACGCATTCCGTTTCTCAAACATATCAGAGGATGCATCAGGCCGTGTGATAGATACTTCCCTCCCAATGCTATGGATCAGAAAATGCACCTTGTCGACACACTGATTTTCAGATGTGACAGAGCAATATGTAGTAGTCAAGGAGACGTTCACTGATTTGATAGCTAAAGCCCTTTTAACTCCATAACTTAATTTATCAAAAATTCCTGTTAGGCGTACCGCCTTCCCTCCTTCAAGCTCTTCAGACCATTCACTTGCCAGTGATTTCTCACTCTCAGATAAAATTTCCAGAGATTTAGGTCTGAACGAGAGTGAAAAATTACCTGCCATTTAGTTTATGAAACAAATCAGAATTACCACTAATAGCAATCAGTGTGGTAACTATTGCTATCACCTGCATAACTAAAGCAGTGAAGTATAGGGAAATGAAGAGAGACAAATTGATGGAAACCTAGTTGCATAAGCTGGAGTGATGAGGGGACATTTCAACCTTACTAAAAATTCAAGTTATGAATATCGTATCAACAAACAAGAATCCTACCGACAGCTAAAGATGTCAACGCCTTCTTCAGATCTCCCGATAAGCTAATGGCATTAAATGCTGCACTTGAATCATCAATTGAACCACCGGGTTTCAGAGGTACAGAAGCAAAAACATCTCTCTTCTGCTTAGATCGTTGGAAACGTATCTCCATCGGGAGACTAGTTTCATTATAAATCCTTGTCAAAGGAGAAACTGAGATCGATAAACCGTCCTACAGGAGGTAGTCAAATACAAAAGATAAAGGAAAAACTGCATTAATTTTTAAATGATCTTATAGAAAACCTTGTGATCAGCTTTAGACATACCTCCAAACCCTTCTTAATATCAACAACAATAAACGGTCCAGGATGACTCCTTGAATCTATAAAACATATATAATGTCAGTGGCTGCAACGTACGCTTATTCAGGTGGAAACCATATGAACATATGGGTGTGAAAACTGAAAAGCATCAAAGTACCTTGGAGTGATACTATCCTTGTTCTCCAAGCTAGTGTTCTCGCTTCTAACAAAGAAACGTTAATAGAAGAAGTTACGAAATTTCCAGAGGATAGCTGGACCGCAGCCACTGGAGAAGCTTCTGGTTGATGGTTCATCCTTTGAAAGATATTACATACAATTAGGGATCTGCCATCCACTTTGTTATGTAAAAACAGAAGCGAACGTGTATCTCCATTATCAGTTACTTCAAAAAGATTGTCTTAATTTAGTACTTATCTTCTGCGCCTATGTGTAAAAAAAAAAAATATATATATGCACTACACTAATCGGAAAATGGGGAGGAAAATTATTTCAGCAATCTAGTGAAGAGAATGCCAAACACTGTCCACATTCACTACGAAGCATAAATACATGCATCTTCCTGTGCAGAATGAAACAAAGCATTCAGGGACCAAGGAGTTACCGAAGAAAAACCGAAGCAGTTTGCTTCCTACCAACTGTTGCCGTCTGTTTCTCATTGAAACGGCATGTGAGGTCAAGGGCAGAGAGGTTTTCTATCTGAAAAAAAAAAACGAATTCGTTTCATGGTTCCTCTATTAAGACAAGTGTAATGCAGGGAAAAAGTACGAAAACTATAAAAGCAGTAGACACCAATCAGGGAAAGGATAACCTTGCAACAATTGGCAAGAATAACGGAGGTTTTCACAGAAAATGGACCAGCAACCTCCAGTTTCCCAAGCATAAAAAGGAGCATATCCAATGCAAGCTCGGTTACAAAGATTTCCAACTGCACATGCGATAGAAAAAATATATAAGAATTATATATTAAGACTTTATGGAAAATGAGTAAGAAGCTTCGAGCACCTTTCCAATTCTGCAGTAAACATGGCTAGGTACTTTGTGAATAGTATTTTCACGATCTTGGGTCTGAAAAGTTGAACGGTAGAAAGCACAAACTTCAACTGGATGTATGAATTCCCGCCTATTCCAGAAGAAAAGAAAAACCATTGCTTAAGGAAATTCTATCTAGGCGAGGAAAAAGCATAAAACAGGGAATAAATACGTATCTTAATAGATCAGGGAAAGAGAACTTCTCACCATTGGTTTGTCTGCGAATCAAAGTACAGCACTAAAACGTTTGATGTGCTCATAATCCTGGCTTTAGAAGATAGCATTTGTAAAGTTAGCTGAGTCATATTGATTGAACCACGAAACAGGGGAAATCTGTCCCTTGTTTCTGAAAGTTCATGAACAATGGTCAGAGATACGCCGTCAATTGTTACGGTAATAGAAGGGGGAGAAGAGTTCATCACTGATTGCGTTTCAGAGTCTTGGATCTCAGGAGGTACCACATTTGTAATATTACGAGTCGCCAAACTTTCACGAAACACTTTAAACTTGAATGGATTTCCTGGCTTCCGGACAAATTCTGGAACACCATCGATAAATGCAACAGCTGAATCACCCTTCTTGTTGACGAGGTAAAATGAATCTTTCACCAATTTACGGTATGTCTCCCAGTCAATGTCACCCTTATAATTTTCGGATTCACCAACAGAAGCCCGAAAGAGTGTTGGTGCATTGTCATAAAGTCCAGAGACATTAACAATATCTGACCTTGAATGATAGTTTAACCGTAATGGCTCTCCTTTATTGTTTTTGGCATACAAAGATGTCAAGGAGAACCACAAGATCGATGAATTCCATCCTTGATGGCGGTGGTAGGTTACCTGCAGATGAATGCAAAATTTATAGGGGATATCATCTTACTGACAAAAAAACGGGGGAAAACAAATAAAAAGGTAGCTGGCCTGATTTTATTGTAAAAATAAGGATGCTAATTATTTTCTATCTTTTCATCTTGTTCCCATATTATACAGTAGGACATACCCTGAAAAGAGCTCTTTCTCCGACCAGAGAATAATGAAGGGTACCAGCAACAACACACTTGTCCCCCCTATCTTCCACTGCGAAGAACATATGTTGGTGTATATCTTGAATGGCAACAATCGCTCCTATATGTATATCATTTTTCCATTAGGAGAATGAACCCAAAAATTTTTATGAATGGCTCAATCATTAATATACCTACTTACCATCAGGAACTACAGACTCAAAACTTCTTTCAGGTTCACTATTGAATGAAGGCCTTTCTAAAGAAGCATGTTTACTTTCTCCTCCAGGTAACGTAGAAAAGGATGAAAGCATTGAAAGGACCATCTGATGTAACACATGATAAGTCAGCAAACAAGAGTATTAGTACATAAGGAATAACTTAACTGTTTACATATGCATTCCAAATCCGAACGAATGATACCTGCAATTCTGACAGAGAAATAGTTATATCAAATCCTAGAACAGAACAACTGCCTTCCCAGGCCTGGCTAAACTGGTGACCGGTAATTTCTCGCTTCTTAACAGATGCAGAGACACGTAGGTCTTCCAAAATGTAGCTTTTATACCGAGAGTGAAATTCTTCCTGTAAATTGCTGTTTGTAGAAGATTCTCTTAGACCATTAAAGTCTCCTGAAACACTTGTGCTATCACCTGAGCTGATTACATCTCTTTGCTGAAATAATGTTTCAAGAGGAACACCAGACGTAAAGGAAGAAGATTCACTAAATGCTGGGGAAGAGAACTGTGTAATATTTATGTCCTTTTCCACGCTCTCAAGAATCTTAGAAAGAACTGACAGGCGAGAAACTTCACAAAGAAACTTCTGATCTCTGCCTGCTGAATCCAGAGAACCATGGAGAGTGATCTCCAAAACAATTTCCCTTATACCTCCTGCAAAATCAAGCAATTATCATTTCTTTGGAAATTCAATTTTAAATGTGGACAAAGATAGTACAACTTACCATATTCATCAACACAGACAAAACTCAGTGCAAACTGGGTAACATCTATAGAAAACGCTTCTACGAGGTACCAAATTTCTTGTTGAGAAGGAATACTAACTTCACTGACACCTGAACCAGCTTCGACTTGCTCAAGAACTGGTGCAGGAGATTGAATCACTGACATCTTACTTGAAATGAGATAAAGGTACGCGGAGTAACCATGAATTAACCCTATCAATGCCTCCGGTTCAAGGACAAAAAGACCACCCTGCCAGCAACATGGCAAGTTACTTAATGCGCCATATAGAGATAGTCAATATCTAAGTAAAGCGAAGAGTAGTTATTATTTACCTGGACTCTACAGGAAACTGACTGAAAGTTTCTTCCAATAGAGACCGATGTTACGAAGTTATTTGATCGACGAACTTCAATCAAGACATGTTTTGTTGAGCACCTCGCTACAAGTAAGTCAGTCAATGCTAAATCGATGTGTATCCAACAGGTCAAGTTGGACAGTGAAGAGTCTGAAGCAGAGTCCAACTGGTCTACTTCTCTCTGAACCTGAACTCTATTTGTAGTTGGTTCATTCTCTGTTGATGCGTTTCCTGGACAATCACCAGCCATACGACAGGCGTCCCCTCGAGCTGATGGGATTGAGCAATCCATACCCACATTCAATATGCAGCTAGAAAGACATGCTTCAAACAAGATATCATGTGATCTGAACGGCAAAGACTCTATGATAAAGTTGCCAGAACTCTTCCATATATTATCCCTATATCTGAAGAGTATAGATTGGAGTTCACACAAATCAACAATGACTAAAAACCTATGTTCTTCACAAGTTAGTTCAGCGCATGCTTCCTGAACAGAAGACCAGATTCTCGAATCAGCTAACTCTGTTGGCTTCTCAAATTTTTCGTCTGCTTCAGGAACATCAAATATCACATCTATAGCCCTAACCTTAATGCTCGCTTTCACTGCATAAAGAGTTTTGCAAAAAGTCTCCTCGATCTCATGTTCCACATGCACTGCGTCAGACCTGAGAAACCCTTGTCCCAGTGAATAACTCGCAGAGCTAGAGCCATTCAAACCATGGGATAGCTCAGAAACTAAGCTTAGAAGCATCTGGTAAGAAAATAACAAAACTTACTTGCATGCACTTTTAATTATCCAAAAGGTAAATTAGGATCTTTAAGCAATTCCGATGGTACGCTTGGAATTTTATACCGAACAAGCAGGACAGGTTCGTTTAGATTGGGGAACTCATAAGTATTTGAGCATCATATCAAAGTAAGAAAGCCTAAAAGGATCTTTTCTGACACACGCCAAATCATAAAGAAAATCCGCATCCTATATAACATCATATATAAAAATCCTTTAGGCATCTTAATAATATCTTAGCAACAAGTCATATCCAGAAATTAATCACTCGGGTTAAAGAGTACATTACTAAAGAGCCTTTTATCAAATTGTTCTACTGATAAAGATCAACGCCATTGCACTATGTAAGCAACGAAATAAGATACACACTTAAAAAGGGAAATGATAATCATGCTTCCAAGCATCTGATCCATGTATGATCCACCAAAAACAAATATAAACTCATGCGGTACGAAACTAATTTTTTAAATACTTAGCAGATTAAAGACGTGAAAAGTAAAAACTGCCAAGAAAGCCTCTCTTACCTGAAAGTAAGCACTTAGGTCATCCGTTTTTGATACAATAGTCAGTCCCGACACCAACACATCCAAACCAGTTGAGAAATCGATTATAGCTTGGCTAAAGGAATAAAGATGCTCTCTGCAATAGATTGAAGTTCTCTCAGGTTCAGATGGAATTGCAAAATGTAAATGATGGCTGCTACCAATTTACAATACTTGATTGCATGAAATAGTGATCTCAGCAGGAACATAAAAAGATCACATAAATCGAAAATAGAAGTAGAAATAGAAAAAGCCCCATGGAAAGAGGAAACGGATAATTAGCTTCCACACAAAGCAAGATTACCCGGTTAAGACCCTCTTTTCTTTGATGTACATATCTTATAGACAATGACATACACTTACTAGTTCAACGAAGCACCAAAGCTCAGTCCTATCATCTGGGGAGGAGATGCAACTAAGTACAATCTTCAGCACTAAATGATGTTTATCAAAAAGTCCTCGTGTGACATGACAAGCAAATTATGTAGCAAGCAGGGAGACAATAGCAATGTGTAACTTAGTCTAGAACATATGTAGCAATAAAAGGCAAAAAATAAAGCTCATTGATAATTAAAAGCGAGTAATTTGATACAAGTAGAAACACAACACACCTTAAGGATGAGCAGCAGATAGTTACGGGTCTCAATACAAAAAACTGACTCCACTTCTTTTCTGCCATTTTGCAGAAAGAACAATCAAATCCTGGAAACCCTAGGTGTGAGGACAGAGAACTCCATCCTTGAGAAGCATATTTTTCATAACTTGAAATCACTGTATCACTTAGCCCCAGCTCCTGAAGCGAAGGCCTATCTGATCTTGTGTTGTCAGGCCCTTGAAACATCCTGAATGACACCACGTCAGATTTTTTAGTCGGCCAGACCACAAACTCGAGATCATGGATATCAAACAAAAGAAGATTTTTCCTCCCAGTTAAATCATCCACTTCTTCAGCCTTCTCCACCAATAATTTGATCTGTGGACCACCAACAAGTATACCAACCTGGATCTGTCTCTCTGGATGAACTTTATGCAAAGACAATTCAATAATTCTTCTATAGATCCCATATTCGTAAGAACTAGCCATTTCAGGATTATCACCACCTGTTACCAAAGAACTTGAATGACCCCCTCCAGTAATTCCGTCTTCAAATAAGCTTTGACACCGTTGTGTCTGCCAAATTAGCAGAGCCATTGTAAACAAAGATGAATAATCTAAAACAATATCTAACTTTCCCAGTACCATGCTGCATTTCCAGATCCCAGAATCTTGGTTACCAGCATCCTCATATGCCATGCAGCTTTTAATATCAACGAAAACACGAGGGTTTTCAGAAACCTTAAAAGTACTTCTATCCAACTTCAAGCAATTGCTGTTCCAGTTCGACCACATTTCTCTCAGAAGATTTTGCAGATGCAGAATGCCTTCCTGTCGATCATTTCCATGACTATTATTTGTTTTGGAAAGTAGGATTGCCTGTGCTGGGTCCATCTCTAGGATAGTTTTCACATCTTCACGCATATGCTTCTTATTTCTTTCCGTAGAAGTACTGGGATCTTTTGTAGATCTCATGAAACGACTGGTTTTTATAAAGCTAGAGGACTCAATCTTCAGTTTCCCACAGGAAGCAGACGACCACTGATTAAGACAGTCGGCAGTATGCATTACCAAAAACTCATCAACCGAAAGGCAAAGAATGACAACATTTGAGTCCATGTGTTCAGTACTATCTTTTGATGACATCAAACCTGAAATCATTTTCTCTGGATAAAATGTGATAGAAAGTCTCCCAAGATTGACAACTGCATTGAACTCAAGAGATACCCGCTCGGGATCATCTTGGTTGTTCCCATCAGTTTGTAGTTCTTGGGTCAACAATTTCTTTAACGAGAGAAAGCAGGCTATAGACCAGAATGCTCTACTAATAAGTCTCCAGATATAAGCTAAAACCCAGGTGATATGACACAAATAACTGAAGGGGCCATATAAGGAAGTGTCTTCATAATCATCATTAGCATTCTGAGAATTCAGGCAAGTTCTGTATCGAGCTACTCTCCGCGCCCGTGTGATTGCTTCAGCAGGAAGCTCTTTCTCAATATCACATATCATATCCCATTTACGTCTTGCAGTCACAAACTGCCTTTTGTATTCTGAAACTTTCCAGAGTGATGATTTCTCTGGCATTTTCCTAGAGTACCCAGCTAAAGATAGCAAATACTCATAAGCATTCACGTATCGCATCCAGAGGATAACAGCACTAACTAAATTCTGGAACGAGCTAGTGTGAGGCGAGATCATCAAGCCAGTTCTGCGAGCAGCTACTTTCCAAAGATAACGCCCACTTCTGACAGAATTGCTATCTTTGGATGATAAATTCGCCAATCCCATTAAAACCGGAAGATCACTGGGTCTAAACGTGAAACTTAACTCTGGAACACGGACGATCAGATCAGTAATTTGAAGATTATGCAGCGTAATCAGAACAACTAGACTGTCAAATGCACAAAGTTCATAGGTATCATTATTCCTCTTATATCCAATCTTGAAACCATGGCCGCTCAGTGTCAAGGAACTACGGCTCAAAGGGAATAAAACTGCAGCAGCTGAACTCCTTAATAAACCAAGGTTCCCAAAATCCTCAGAATCACTGCTCAGCTCGTTGATTTCAAGAACACAACCCAAGCCACTCAAACCCGGGAAACAAACTTGAACATTAATACCATGTATCTGAATACGGAAGTGCCTGAGAGCCAGATTCGAGAAAGAAGTCTTGAGCTTACTTCTCTGAGAAGTGCCGTCCAGCATTCTTACCAAGATTTCATGTAAGAAGCATCCCTGCAACGTAAAAAAACACCCGTTGGCAACACACCAAACCACATAGTTACAATTACACCAATCCCAAGAATCAAAAACTGGGAAAATAACAAGTACCTCGGGATCAATAGACGACAGAACTTTCTTTATCTCATTCGCTACAGTTTCACGTGACGCTTGCACCCTATCGGAGCTTCCTTCCTCCGTCCCTCTACACGCAGAACCGATAAACCCTAATCAACTACTGACTTTGATACCAAACTACACGAAATCAAAAATTGAGCCATGAGATCAAGTTACCTAGACGTCAATTTGGCATGTACACCGCGAATTTCGATCTGAATGGCCGGAGCTGACCACAGGGAGAAGCGAACAACCAGGTGGTCGACGGTAAAGCCTTCGAAAGAGAAACTAGATCCATCGAGGAGCTGATTAAGCTGAGGGACATCGAATCGGAAGTTCCTTAGCGTGAGGAGAGTATCAGTAAACCCTAATTTGACCTGGAGATCGGGATCTTCCCGAGAAAAAGTCCGCAACAGAGTACGGAGTCTCCGTCGGACGAAGTTGCAAAGGAACGTCATGCGAATTCAAGTCAAAAAGATGCTGCTACTCTGTGTGTGTGTGTGACAACGATTCCTCCATTAACGCGTTCGAAGAGAGACAAACGGTTGATGTGTGAAGAAGAGATCCTCTTATCTTGCAGAGCGGGAAAGCAAGAGGACAAAGACAACCCCACAGACTCACTCACGGGAACAAAACCTTGCAGACACGTGACGGCCTCTTACTTCAGCACAAGGCGATTTACCTGGTCTATGCCGTTTTCTTCTTAGGCAATAGGACTACTTGTAGTTTTAAGAAGGGAAAATTTCTTTAAAATATACAGACTAATTTTCATTTGCTGATAAAATACACGATTTATTTTGGATCCCGTTTTAATACACGAACTAATTTTCATTGTCACTAAAATACACTAACTTTCGAAATTCGCAGATTTTACACATTATTTTAGACGGCGTCAACTATATTTAACGGAAATGATGACAATGTTATGTTTAATTAAACACGTGTTCTAATTGTGAAAAGAAAATTCTTTAAAAACACACAAATCAATTTTCATTTGCTAATAAAATACACATACTATTTTGGATCCCCTTTTAATACACGAACTATTTTTTGTTTTCCATTTAATACACAAACGTTTAAAATTTATAGATTTTACGCATTGATTTAGGCGACGTCAACTATGTTAAACAGAAGATGATAATAGTTTTAATTAAATATGTGGTTAAACTTTGAAAAGCACGCTCACCCTCAGCCAACACCTCTCAAATCGATTGAGCTCTAATTCAAATTAGTTTCAATTCGAGTAACTATGTTCACTTTCTTTTTCTTTGCTTTGATTTTCTTTATCTCACTTCGAATTGGAGTCAATTTCCATGTCATGAAAAAGGATGAAGAAAACTAGGTAAATTTAAACAAGTTTCTAATTTTGGAATTACTTTTAGTTTTTTTGTGTTACTGATTCTTATTCTTCGTTTTGATTACAATGATAATGATTTAGTCAATATTAACTTACCCTATGGAAGCGTAATGAAGAAGAAAACTAATAATATAATCTATCGAGAGGATTTTTAATGAATTTTTCCTTCACAGTTTAACCACATGTTTAATTAAACACTAGCATCGTCTTCATTTCTGTTAAGCATAGTTAACATCATCTTCATTTCTGTTAAGCATAGTTAACATCATCTAACTCATGTTAAACATAGTTTACATCGTCTAAATCGATGTGTAAAATCTGCAAATTTCAAAAGTTTGTATGTTTATTAGGAAACAAAAAAATAGTTCGAGTATTAAACGGGGATCCGAAATAGTTTGTGTATTTTATTAGCAAATAAAAATTAGTTCGTATATTTTAAATAATTTTCTTTTCACAATTTAAACACGTGTTTAATTAAACATTAACATCATCATCACTTCCGTTAAACATAATTAACGTCGTCTAAAATAATGTATGAAATCTACGAATTTCGAAAGTTTGTGTATTTGTGCATTAAACGAGGATTCAAAATAGTTCGTGTATTTTATTAGCAAATGGAAATTAGTACGTGTATTTTAAAGAATTTTTCCTTTTAAGAATTTAAAAATTATGCCATTTACAATAATATTCTATTAATTTATCAAATATTTTAGAATATACTCGGAATTGTTGTGAATCAAGAGAGAAAAAGGGAAACGGTTGTTCATTTTTTTCATAGGTAATGATACATATATATACTGATACAAATCTAGGGTTTTAGAACTCTCTAGAACATGGGTTTATGGGCCTAATGGACATCCACCTAATTAGTTCATAACACTCCTCCTTAAATGTTCATTTTAAAAATATTCCTAAAACGCATAAGATGCTGTCTCATTAAAAACCTTACCAGGAAAATGGGAAAAACCATGGTTAAGGGAAAAAGAGTGCAGCGCGCATCTACTCCCCCTGATAAAAACATAACTTAAAATATATGAGACAATACAATCTCACATGAACAAACTTCTTCTTAGTCTTGGGCTTGGACCGGTTCATTTCTCTTGGCAGATTTGACACTCCTTACTGAAACTTGAATATCTTGATGACCGTAGGACAAAGTGATTTCAAACCACTTAGAAATCGAAGCTAACATCCATGGATAACTTCAGGCACTGGTATAACTCTGGTAAGATGGGAATATTAAGCAATATTTGGGATACTAGTCGAAATTAGGTATTCAGAGACAGCTCATACATGTCCCACGAAAACAGTCATATCTCAAGTTCTATTATCTGTAATGGCTTAGTTCAAATTGGAGACGAAAATAGACTCAAAGATATTTCTTTGGACACCAAGTACATATTTTAATTCAATCTAGAAGGTCTCTTTTGGTTGAAAAACTTTTGACCTTCGATTCTGTCTTACGAATGGAATGTATCCTTGATTCTTTTCAAGTATGATTGATCTTGATCATTCTCTCCTGCTTTGCTCAATCTCAAAAATATATTGAAATATTTATAGATCTTCATCACTTAAGTGATAATATTCCTCTTTAGGTATATCAATTGTGTGTTCTTTGTTGCCTCGTTAAAACCTTAACATGGAAAAATCCAATGGGGCAAAAACCATGATAAGGAAAAAGAGTACAATCACACACATCATCATATTCTCCCCCTGGAAACATCATATTGGGAGATGTATTCTCATCATACATATCATCTTTTTAAGAATTGATATAATCATTTCCTTAATGAATAAACTCGTATGATTGTCAAATAATCTCTTAGACCATTGGACTTCTTGTCCACAATATTATTTTCACATAAAAGTTCATATCCTGGTCTATTTGGAATCCATGTCCAAATTTCCTTTAAAGACAATATTTTACACTTTCATATTGTACAAACGAGTTATTCTTACAAAATCTACTAGTATAACCATTCTTCTTGTCATACAAAATCACATCTTTCAGTATTGAAAGAGATTAGTAAAATTTCCAATATTTTGATACTTCATGACCAAGAATTGCTTCCTTTATAGGCTTAGTATACTCGCCCGGTACTGTTCTCGAGAACTAGCACTTACTGCTTCTAACAGCCGGAATCCTTATGGGGTTTAGTGCTTATTGCAGTTTGTATCCTTTTGGATCATTGACATAATGTCATTTCCAGTTGCTTTCGATTCTTGCGAGACTAAAGAAACTTGAAAGTTGATGCTTCCACCACATGATGTGTTTCTTATAAAAATTTCAGGTCTTTGTGAGAACTCTCGTGCAACTACTCTTTTACATCTCACAACTTTCCATCAAGTCTTTCATTCTTTCACATAAAGACCCATTAATGTGCCACTGGTTTACACCTTCAGGTGTATGGACTACTTGTCCAAATACTCTTTTTTCAAGAGATTTAATTCCACATCTATTACTTATTTCCATTTTGGCCAATCATTTCTTTGTGTACAATTTTCAATAGATGGTTCATGATCCTCATTCTCATTAACTGCTATATTGCATGCATAAGTAGTATTCACGACGTCGATTTAATATCGGTTTCATATTGTTCCAGACATGACATAGCTATTTTGAGACTTCTTTATTCTCATGTACCTGAATTTTTTCTTGTCATGTTTTCTATCTCTTTTCGAGATCCTTAATATTTCATTCCTCGATTCTGCCATTTTCATTCATGCTCTTTTTCTTTTTCGAGGATTATTATATTTAGAAGCGATAGGTCTAACACGCTTCAGGCGCTGTTTAGACTCATTAGCAGTTTGATATTGTCCTTCTTGGACATCCATTTTAACTGGAGCATTTACAACTGGAGCATTTACAGCTGGCTCTTGTGACTTAATCACTATCTTAGAGTCATAAAATGAGTCTGGCAACTCATATATTAATCTTTGTAATAGAATTATCTTCATACATTCATTTTGGACTTATAATCATGCGTTTTAATCCAAGGATCAATGATAATTCATTTAAACTCATTCATTTCCCAACTGTTTATTTTCTCCCCCTAATGTTGGATAGACTAACTTTGAGTATTTCTATACATCTTATAAAATCTTCTAGATTTTATCATCAATGGAGATAATATCCAACATATTCATAACCTCATTTGAGGTCCCATCTTTTAGCGTTGTGGTGGAGCAACTACAACTTATCCAAATTTAATCGATGAAGATCTTTGGTTCCTGACCACAAACCAATTTGATGGGGAGAGTTCTTAATTACTCTTTGGCATTATGCGAATCAATGCTGCTACATAATATATATCATCAAAGGCTTACTAATTCACTAGTATTACCGATTAGTCTCGAAAACATCAAGTTGTGGATCTATGACAAGGTTACATGCAACCTTCTTGTCGATGTACTAATTATAAATATATGGTGGATGATCAGTCCACCGGTGGGTGATCAAGCCCACAGATATCTCCTTGTATAAATAGATTTCAAATCTATTTGACTGGTGAAACCGTATTCTTATATTGCATTGTAAGCAAGCAGCATATAGCAGAACATTCGTAAGAATTTACTGGTTCTTCAACGAATGTCCATATGATATATATATTTCGTGTCATTACTAAACCGAGATGGCATAACCGGTTTGCCAAACATTACACTTTTAATAAACTTCTTGTTTACTATTACATTTATCTCCATTTTCTAATTATTATGTAGTACAATACAATATTGCCTTGAGTGATACTTCTGACTGAAGGTATTCAACATTTCTCTTTACTTATTGTCTCAACATTATTAGATTCCAAATCTTTTGGTTATTTTATAAATGACTCATTAAGTCTATTTCCAGTGTGAACATACTTCTGGATGTTCCACTTACTAGGGATGTGAGATTCTCTAATTCTCCCCTTCGAGATGATAGAACTGCTTTTTGTCAACCTCGAATTGAATCTCAACTAAAAGTCAACAACATACCCAACTTAAGGTCATGTTTTATATCTTAAATCCTTTTGATCTTTGAGACTTAGGAAAGTATAAATATAGTTCCCATAGGCATACATATATCTGCTCTTCTAGAGCTTCAAATAATGTAGATACTACAAGACATTGTACTCAAAATAATTTTCTTTCATCTTTAGATGTAAAACACTTAATGAACTTTAGATAATTACATTCAGGTGATTATACCTTTCGTTGGATTATTCTCCAAATCTTATGGATCTTTTAAGGTCAGATCTTAACTTAAAACTTTCATATATGAAATGGTAATAAACTGTAATATATATATATCAAAAATATATATAAATATATGTATTATAATAAATATTTTATTATATTAAGAAATAAATAATAATCCTATATTATTTTTCTTATCACTAACTTTTACTATCATATGATTAGTCATCTCTATTTTGACTAGTTTTCAACTAATAATTCAGATAAAAATCAGATGACATATAAATTAATTCACATAATCAAATTTTAGTTGACTATGAATCTATATCAAACATGATAAATAATATTTATCTGAAGGGAGGAGTGGCCTGAAGAGTAGAGCTCTGCCATGGTGATGGAAGCACACTTCTTGTAAAATTTGTCTTATTATAAATAATCAAAATTTTGCTCATAGAATATGGCATTTTCGTTAGTATATATTTTCCTCGGTTTACTGATTTAGAATTAGTAATATATGCAGATGAACTATTATAAGTGCAAATACTTTCTTGAAGCCATATATGACTTGATCAAGGTACTACAAACAAACATGTTTTCCTTGATTGAATGATTTTTAATATGTTAAAGAGAGTGATTTTGGACAATTCTTTTGTAGGTTGCTTTACGAAATGGACTTTCTCACCTTGCCACATGATTACATAATACAAATTCTTATTATTTTGTTTTCTTTTTAGAAAAAAAAAAACTGAATATAAACTAGGAAACTATTATTAATTGGTTAACCCAAGAAAAACTTATGATAAAATATTAAATTAGGAAATATTCTCATATAAGTCAAAATACTGGTAGTATAAGATAATTGGTAAATTAAAAAAGATTTATCTTTTAATCTATTTCAAAAAATAAAAGATCTGCGGTGAGAGAAAGAAAGGGATTAGATATTGAAAAATTCTAAAGAATCACATTATGAAATAATATTTTTTAGATATTTATTTTATCGATCAAAGCCATAAGTTTAAAATCTGAAATATTTTGAATGAAAAACTTTTGTTGTAGTTTGTGTATATTTCACAATACAAAAGAAAAATATTATTTTAATGATTGTGTTATTTTTTAAAGGAGAGACAAAAAGAGATTGATAGGGAAAGGTATGGAGAGAAATGATATTTTTAGACAGAGAGGGAGGGAGACTGAAAAAAAGACTAAGATATATATAGGTGAAATTGAGGGAAATTAAAGATTATGATAGAGAGGAAAAGACTGAGAGAGATATAAAAAAATATATGAAACAAGTGAAATAGAGAGAAACTAAAGAAAGAGAAATTAGATATTGACTAACAAATTTAATTTTAATAATACATAAAACATATGAATCGCAAGAAAGAACAAGTTTAGTTTTAATAATACATAAAACATATTTAATTTATGTTTAATAATACAAATTTATGTATAAATATTATCTAATTCATTTAATAATAAATAATATTTATACATAAAACATATGAATAATACTTATGTATATGAATAATACATAATACATAAAACATATGAAGAGAAAATTTAGTTTTAATAATACATAAAATATATGAATCGTATTTTAATAATACATATTTATATGAATAATACATAAAACATATGAAGAACAAATTTAGTTTTAATAATACATAAAATATATGAATCGTATTTTAATAATACATATTTATATGAATAATACATAAAATATTTGATTAGATATTAATAATATTTATGCATGTGTGGGCATTAATATGATTCAGATGTTTAAAATAAAAATATGTTAAAATCTTAATCTTAATTTTTTAGACACTCATCAACACTGACAAAATCTGAGAGAGAGAGAGAGAGAGAGAGAGAGAGAGAGAGAGAGAGAGAGAGAGAGAGAGAGAGAGAGAGAGAGAGAGAGAGAGAGAGAGAGAGAGAGAGAGAGAGAGAGAGAGAGAGAGAGAGAGAGAGAGAGAGAGATAGAGAGAGATAGACAAAATGAGTTCGGGAGTGAAATGCAAAGAAAAAAAGATAGAGCAAGTGTGATTACACAAATCTTTACGCACATAATAATTTGATTAGATATTAATAATATTTATGCATGTGTGGGCATTAATATGATTCGTATGTTTAAAATAAAAATATGTTAAAATCTTAATCTTAATTTTTTAAACACTCATCAACACTGATAAAATGAGAGAGAGAGAGAGAGAGAGAGAGAGAGAGAGAGAGAGAGAGAGAGAGAGAGAGAGAGAGAGAGAGAGAGAGAGAGAGAGAGAGAGAGAGAGAGACAAAATGAGTTAGAGAGTAAGATGCAAAGAAAGAAATATAGAACAAGTGTGATTACACAAATCTTTACGTACATAATAATTTGATTAGATATTAATAATATTTATATATAAAACCTATGAATCGTTAATGTCCGCACATGCGTGCGGACGGTCCACCTAGTATTTCATTAAACAAGTAAATAGACACTTATATTCATAAAGTTAATTAATTTATACTTAAGAATATCTGATTTATGTTTTTAAAATCTCATATATATTTATATCAACTTTCTAAATAACTATTTTTTTTGTAATTCAAGCAAAAAATGAAATATAACCCTAGTACTTAAACAAGCTACCTACCTATATAGGACATACTTCGTATTCCTAGATAATACTTTTTTGACAGAAAATAGATAATACTTTCGAGATGCACGGTTTTAATTTTCAACACTATACATAGACAATAAGATGTTTTAACTTAACTTTATAAGATGTTATGATATTATTAGATAACAACAAAGTGTTGATTAACAATAGTCTGCAGTTGTTAATTGTCAAAGTCGTTGTAGTATAGTGGTAATTATTCATGTCTGTGACCCGGGTTCGATCTCCGACGAAATTGATAAATTTTAACAAATTATCAGCTTTCATATAAACCCATACGAGAGTTTTAGTATTTTCCCAACTAAAAAAATTAAAATAATAATTTAATTCTTGATAATATAGAAGCATGATGATGATGTAATAGAGCTCAAGTAGATACCAAAACAAGGGTGTATGATTTTCAAACTTTCTAAACCATAACCTACCGTAAATATTGTTGTCCTAACTTTCTATGTGTTTTATAATGATAATCTTTTAAAGAAATTGTAACATGTTGACCATGAAAGAACCTTTTTGTTTGTTAAACAACCCAGTTCTGAAACGAACACGTAAGGTTGCTTCTCCTACCTTCTTAACCAATGAGATGAGATCTATATAAACTCTTCTTCGTCAAAGAACACCAAAACACACAAGGAAACCATTTGATGACAATGATCAAAGCTATATTTTTCGTCCCTTTCTTCATATTGATCTTCTTTGGATCAAGAAGAGTAGCTAGCGCAGGAGATCAAAACGCCTTGGCCGCATCATTCGTTTTCGGGGATTCGTTAGTGGACGCAGGAAACAACAATTACTTGCAAACGTTGTCTAGAGCAAATAGTCTTCCTAATGGCATCGATTTCAAACCATCCCGTGGGAATCCAACCGGCCGGTTTACTAACGGCCGCACTATAGCTGACATCGTTGGTAATTTAGCAGAACCATATATTTTCCGAAAGATAAATCAATATCTCGATTTTTGTAGTGGTTATTATGCTAATGTTTATTTTGATTTTGTTTTGTCTATATAGGAGAAAAGCTAGGGCAACCAAGTTATGCTGTTCCATATCTAGCACCAAATGCAAATGGTGAAACATTATTAAATGGTGTGAATTACGCATCAGGTGGTGGTGGAATTCTCAATGCTACTGGAAGTGTATTTGTAAGTCTTTTAGCCTTCGTGCAGACATATTTATCGTATATTACGTGTGACCGACGGTTTGATTGGCAGGAAAAGTTAACGTTAAAAGTTGATATATTAATTTTATAAATATGTGTTTAAAATGTTTTTCCACTCAAATTATTTGCTTGACTGTGTACATATAGACATGCAGTAGATTTTTGTATACACCTAACGGTTCAAAATTACTGATTGTGTAGGTTAATCGGTTAGGAATGGATATACAAGTTGATTACTTTAGTATTACAAGGAAGCAATTTGATAAGCTTTTGGGTGAAGATAAGGCCAGTGATTACATAAAGAAATCTTTATTCTCCATAGTAATTGGCTCAAACGATTTTCTAAACAACTATTTAGTCCCTTTTGTTGCGGCTCAAGCGAGATTAACACAAACTCCTGAAGCTTTTGTTGAGGACATGATTAGCCATCTTCGTGATCAACTCAAGGTATGTTAGATAGATAATATAAAAAGTACTTTTAATCGTTATTCGTGCTAATGAGAATATGTTTCTGGGATAAAATGTTAGAGATTATATGCATTGGACGCTCGTAAATTTGTGGTGGGGAATGTAGCTCCAATCGGATGTATACCGTACCAGAAATCAATCAATCAGCTAAAGGATAAACAGTGCGTTGATTTGGCAAACAAGTTGGCTCTTCAGTACAATGCTCGTCTCAAAGATCTCTTGATGGTGGAATTGAAAGATAGTCTAAAAGACGCACACTTCGTTTATGCAAACGTCTATGATCTAGTTATGGATCTTATTGTCAACTACAAAGAATACGGTATGGATCTATATTAGTGGCCCATGGGTTTTTAAGAACAGCAAGTGAACACTTAGATGTTTCGGTTCTTTTACTCCAAAAATAGTATTTACCATTTTTGCAATCACGTTATCATCATATTTTTCTATTTTGTGGTTTTCTATCAATTCATATATCAGGAATTCAAAGTACTACTTTTAGTATTTATCGTGATTTTTTGGCTTTGTTATTAGGTTGGGTTTTGACGATGTTATTTTCACAGTGTATATTCTAAAAACATTTTCTTTAATTAATTTTAAAATAGTGATAAATGAATTTTATTGATTATTGTGAAAAAATGATAAAAGGGTTTACGACATCAAGTGAGGCGTGCTGTGGGACGGGAGGGAGATTGGCGGGGATATTGCCATGTGGACCAACCTCGAGCCTTTGTACGGACCGGTCAAAGCATGTGTTTTGGGACCCGTACCATCCTAGCGAAGCTGCTAATCTCATCATCGCTGACAAATTACTCAACGGTGACTCCAAATACGTTACTCCCTTTAATCTCCTCCACCTTCGTGACCTTTGATAATCTCTTTTTTTTTTCTTGTGAAAATTTGTAATTTCTGTTCTGAGATTGTGAGATTCATTCCTTATTTTTATTTGTTTCTTTGGTCATACTACCCCTAAAAACATGATATACTCGTTTTCCTTTACGTTTTGCTGATTTTATAAATATAGCCATTCTAGACTGTGGTTCAATTCATGTGGTTTAAATTTAATTTCATGTATGTTCAAGTGCAGTGCAACCAATTGATACTATGGTTCTTGGTTTAGTGATATAGTTAGTTGTTAATTTGCAGAGATTTTTGTTCTCGAGGTATAGAAGTGTTGTCACACTTGACTAATTAAAAGAAAACAACCCTTTATCTCAGAACATTAGCTCTTTGCGTATGTAACCGACCAGCTGATTTACATAGTTCACTAGGGTCGGCCCGGACTACGCCCGGGATCTTTGTTTAAATTTTAATTATCATTATATATTTAGTATGTTTATTTTATTTATAAATAGTGTAATATATTATAAAAATATAAGGAGGTAAAAAATTATAAAATCATTATTAATTATTCATTGTTTTTGTTTTACACATTTCAAAATTTTTACTATCCATTTCTGTTATTGGAAATTATAAGGTAAAGAAGAATAACAAAAATTATTAATTTTTAGTTATGGTGTTTAATTGGTTGAACTGTATAAATTTTTCATCTCACTTAAAACTATTTATAATTTTTTTCCAATTAGTATCCAAGAAGTTTAATGGACCTTTCCCTTAAATGTACAACCCTATATTTATGTTTTATTTTTTCTTAAATCAGCGGTTTAAATTTTTGCATACTTTTAGATAAAAAAGTTTCAACTAATCGGACCCATTATCTAAATATTGGTTTATCTTACTTAAATAAGTTTTGATGTAAAATATTATACAATTTATAATCAATTAATTTGATTCAACAAATAATAGTGACAAAATGATTTGGAGATATAATTGTAGATCTTTGTAACGTTATGTCTAATTTGGTGGAGTGTGAAAGTATAATTGTGAAATCATTATTAGTTAGGACATTGTATCATTATTAATTATTCTTTTTTTTTTGTTTTAAACATTTCAAAATTTTGACTATCCATTTTTTTGTTATTAGAAATTATAAGGAAGAAATGAGCATATTTTAGCAATAGGAATTTCAGTTGACAATTCAAAGCAATATGGCAGCTAACGTTGTTGTAGTTGGTTTGTTTGTACCAAGTTCAAATCACTGGATGGTAGGTTCTTGAATGAAGATCATGTGTTTTGAATTTTCTTTGAGCTTTTGTAGTTGGGTATAGTTTTTAATTAATTGTGTGTTTTTATACATATAATGGAATGTGATTTTGGTTATCTGAATGCATTAGTTTAAATAACATGAGCTTTTGTAGTTGGACTATTGCCGTGGCCTCTGATTTATATGATTTTTATATGCTATAGTATTTATAGAGGCTATTTCAGTTTTTATAATTTGTTGTAGCAGGAATATTAACTAATATAAACTATTTTATGCATTGAATTAGCAAGTGGACCATAAAAATAATAACAAATTAAGTGTATTAAGTTTGGTTTGTGTCGGTTAACGTAGTAAACTGTAAACCTTAGAATCATGACAACAATTACAATCTATGGAGATTTTCTAATGTGTAAGGCGAGTGGTAGGATTCTAGTCTTACTTGTGTTTTTAGAATATAGCTTAAATTAGATAATAAAGTGTTGTTTTTTTTATTTTAAAAATAATTATTTTAAGAACACACAACCAAGCTCTCTAGACAAAAGTTAGAACACTTTTTTATCTCTTTTAACTTTCATGTTTTCCGGTGATCACCCTACAAAGAACGTAATTTCTATTTCTAATCATACCAGAATTTTCAAATCTTCTAAGATTAAGTTTATTTAAAAACCTCGACAGAAAATAGTAGGATATTTGACACAGAAAGCCACTGATAATAGCTTTGGGTGTTTATTAGGTATTTCTTGTTCTGTAAGCTGATTTGTTTAAAACTCATTTTATGTTGAATATTTTTTTTTCTTCTCTAACATCCCATAATGAATATTCTTGGTGATAAAGAAAATAATAATTGTTGGTTATTGTTAAACCAAAAATAGGTAGTTATGAAAATAATAATTGCTGGTTATTGCTAAAATATTATAAATTGAACACACATTATATCTCTGGAAGTTGCATACTGGTTACACGCATAATAATACCAAAGGTCGTATGACTTTATATCAGATTATTTGGAAAAGTATATATCATTGTCAAATATGTCTTATGTAAAGTTGTCTAAAAAACAACATCACATAAGTTGTCTAAAAAACAACATCGGCAGCAGCTCTGCCGGCTTCTCTTCCAATCTCACCATCGACGTTAAGAAAACAGCTACAGAAGATTATCTACCACTGGACCTGCCTAAACTCTCATGTGTTCTTCTTGCATAACATGTCTTTCATGCGATCTCTTCAGCCTAAGCAAAATAGAGTTTGTAGTTAGCAACCTATAATCCATAACGCAATTAAAATGTGAAGCAAATCTAACAAACAGACAAATGAGACAGGGGACAGGTAAATCGAGCGAGGATGAGAACATTGGAAATCTACAATCCAAAGGTCTGATAAGATCATAAGAACTACCCAAGAAAGACCAAAGGAGATGAAGATCAATCCGGCAAAGTCTATCACAGAATCACTACCTCATCTCAAGGACTTGGCTTGGAGATACATGTGCAATCCAGACACAAACAGTCCTAAGGATTTAGCAATGGTTAGTTAGCAAAATCAATGAACGGAACTTCCAATGAATTCTTAAAATTTGAAAGAGAAATATAATGGAACACCGTCTGGGTAGTCTCATTTTGCAAAATGTCTCAGTGAAAAATGTTTAACAGAAACTTAAAAAAAAAACTTTGTAATATGGATTCAGGATGGCACCGGTGAAATAAATCTGTTTATGAACAGAAAGCTGAGTTAAATAAGAGACCTGAGAATGAGACTTGAGACAGCCAGTTTGCAAATCGGAGTGTAAGGCCGAATGAGAGGATGATTTTCAAAGTAAGAAAACATACCTTTTATAGTTGAACCTACACCGCCTTGCAGAATCAGAGCTCGCATTGAATATAGATCTTGGGTGATAGATTAATGGAGGGTTTTAAGAAGATTATTCGGTAACTGGTATGTTTTGTAATGTGAGGAAGAAGATGAAAGAGCGCTGGAGAGGCAAAGAAGAACACGGGTCTGACCTAAATGAAAACGTTGTGTTTCATCTATGCGCAGATAATAGATGGGCTGCACTTCAAGAAGTTTATATGAAGCCTGGTTAGAACAAAAGCCCAAAGGAATTGGACACAACATTAATGAAACGCTGCGGTTTACTCGTCTGGACACGTGTCGCGACGTCAGACTCCGAATTGATGATGTGGACGCTGATGTGGACGTCCTGGGAGTGAACCTCACTCAATTTTATAATAATAGACTAGGTGATTTTCCCGTGCTCATGCACGGGTATAAATATTTATAAAGTAAATATATATTATAATAATTGATTGCTATTTACTTTTAATTTTAAATTAATTTATAGTTTTATGCATAATTTATATTAATAATTCATATTACTTTAATTAGACATATAATTTTAGATATGTTATATCTAGTCGGTTTTGTTATTTTTACAATCGGTTTAGTTACCATTTGGATATATTAGGTTGCATCTATTTCTCTGAATTCGATTATAAAATTTTTTATTCAAAATATATTAAAATTTTGATCAATTTTCTTATTTGCATTAGGTTGGTTTTTGTCTTAGATATGTAAATTTATTTTAGGAAGATTATTTATAACTTAAGATATATTGTACTTATAATGAAATAAAAAAATAAACTAAAGTGTTTGGTTCTAAATTACGTAAATTAATATAAAGATAATATTCTTCAATCTCATGCATATATATAAATTTTACAAAAGAACTAAATTAAAATAGTTGCTTAATATTTTATTTTCATTTGTTAAGGTGTTTTGAGTCATCCTATAATTTATATTTATAAAATATATTATTATTATTATTAAAAAATTATATTTTCTTATTATAGTTAAACCTATGATTTTATATATAAATTGGATTAGTCGAGTCACTCATGTTGTGAGTATCTTAAGTTACATATCTTCTTTCAAATTCAAACTGAGGTATAATTATTTTTATTATAATTAAGTCAAGTCAAATTAATTTAATTTATCTTTTAAATGTGCATGTATTTTCATTATATATATATATATATATATCAAACTAAATGTTGATTTAAAAAAAATTAGAAATTAAAACGATGATCTACAGAAAGTTACATAATAAGTAATTAATACGTTTTTGTAAGCTCATGAACACATATCAATATTTACAATAACTAAAATATTTTTATAAATTATAAATAATTTTATGCCTTTGGGTTATGGTTATATTAAGTTCCACAAACATAAAAACATAAAATTTAAAAGCAAATTTAGTATTAAGAAAACATATAATTTTAATAATGCAAAATATAATATATCTACCTCATTAAAGTGTATAGTGTGATTTTAAAATATTTTGTTATTTGATCAAAAGATGTTTATTGTTAAAAGTTATTTTTCGTTTTCAATATCTCTTAAAAATAAGCAGTAAAAAATTGTGATTGTATTTGAAAAATCTTATTATATAAGTAAAAAAAATTATAGATATTTTTTGTTGTAATTGAAAGATATTATGGTCAAATAAATATAATAAAATACAAATAACATTTCAATAATACTAATTATAAAATATTTTAGTCAATAAAACATATATCAGTTTATGTTACTTAATTATTTTATGTAATTATCTAAAAAATAGATAATATATTAAAAATATTTCTGTTACTGTGAAAATATATATTGTTTTACTGTTTAAAATTATATTTTAAAATAAATAATATTTCTTTTTTTAATATCAAGATTATCTGTGAAAATATAAATATAAAGAAAGTATATTAGTATATTTAAATTCCATCACGTAATAGAGTCCACGTCAAACATTTATTTACCACATACTTATGTATATAGTATGTAACTAATGTTAGTGTAAAATAGTACGGAAATTATGTTAGTATTGATTAACATGTATTATACAAAATTGATGAATCGGAACATTGTATACAAACTAAAACACAAATGAATTAAAACATTATATATAGTATAGTACAAGTTAATCAAATTATCAAACAATTATGTACCTAACATAAATCCAAAAGCCAAACATAAACCCTAAATTCAAATATAAACACTAAATCAAATAGTATTATCCGATGGGTCACTAAAGCGCAAACCTCCTCCACCTTCCAAATATTAAACCCTAAATTTTAATCACTAAACCTAAACCCAAATATTGACTCTAAACCTAAATAGAATAGAACAAAATACATAATATAGTATATACTGGTGAACAAAATAGAACACTCTTTTATAATTATCAAATGAAACGATACATGATAGGATCATTAAACCCAAACCTCAACCCCCACCTTCCAAATATTAGACCCTAAATCATAATCACTAAACCCTAAACCAAAGTATAGACCTTAAACCCAAATAGAATGGAACAAAATACATAGTATAGTACATATTGGTGAACCAAATAGTATATGGCTCTAACCCAACACACAACTCCTAAATGCTAAACCCAGACCCAACTTTTGAATCCTAAACCCTAAACTACTATCACTAAACCCAAACTTTAACCCCCACCTTCCAAATACTAAACCCTAAATCCTAATCACTAAACCCTAAACCCAAGTATAGACCCTAAGTCCAAATAGAATGAAACAAAATACATAAGAATAAAATAGAACATTCTTTCTTAATCTTCAAATGGAACGATACATGATAAAATAGTATAATAAATCATAGCTCATGTTTTTCACGGTAAAATCATATTTCTATTCTATGTTTGGTAAATAGAATAGAACAAAACAAATAGCAAATTACAACAGTTAGAAGAAGTGAAAAGACTGTGGGTGGCAAGGTGGAGGAGGAGAGGACGATGGTAGCAATGAAACAATCGACGTCAGCCCTAAATATCCATTGGTAAGCTGAGACACACAATAGAAAATTAAAGCTATTAGAATCCATACAACTAAATACATGCAAATAGAACGTACATTATAACAACAATGTAGAAGGGAGACATGTAAATGGTAATGATAGGTATAGATAACATACAGTTTATTCATAAAAAAAACAAGTGAAAGCATTCAAGATCACATTGCGACTATTCTATATGTTAACAAATGTTATTCTATTTACTATAATTCATATGTCTATTTTGTTTTCAAGTTTTACTAATCTATTCCATGTTATCATGCAGTATACTAAAACAATTTGTTGAATAGACATAAGGAATATAACATGTAAATGACAAAATAAAACTTCATTTGCCGGCGTTTAAGAATAAGGAATCTCACATCCAACAGAGAAGGACTCTAACTTTGCTTAATTCGTGTTGTATAGTAAAACAAAATGTGGAATAGACATAAGACATATAGAACATATTGAACTGGCTTTGTTAGTTAAAAAGGAATAACGTATAATTTAATGAACAGGCGGTCAAAAGGTAAAAGCCCCAATCTTATGGTTCAAAGCGGAAACAAATGGAAGAATACAAAGAATATAAGATGGATAGAAGTATAAAACAACAATTTAAACTTACAGATTCACGTTTAAAGATGTTTTTGGGAAGTCGAATCGGCCACTGTTATTCACGTTGCCGCCTCTCCTCTTCCATCGGACAAGACACAGTCGATTTCACAATCTGAGAGCCTCCCCTTCAGTCATCCACCAAGAATACAAAACAATATATTGCTGCAAAAATTGATTCCAATAATTGTGTCCATTTCGTCGCCTTCTCCCAGATCTGAGAACCAAACGATTCAATTTCTATAAAAGAAAAAAAAATATCAAAGTTATCTTCAAAAGGTGAATGTGAATAATAAATGGTCACATTTATATTGTTATTGTAAATAATAATTAGTTTATATTATTATATTTTGCAGGTTGCACCGGTGATATAAAAGGATATTACTGCAATATTACATATTACATATAATACAACATATATTGGTGAGAATAAGGATAATTGGTAAGAAAGTGAATTATAATTCTTTTGTGATATATAGGGCAAATTCCCTAATAGTTATGTATGTTTAGACAGTGAAAAAACGAAACGATGATATTTTTTAGACTTTAATTTCAAAAGCTGCCTGATCCCACAAAAAACAATAATTTAATTCGTCTCAGATAAATCCAATTATTATATTTATTAGTTAAAACGTGTCCTTTGTTTCCAACTTTCTCCAAGTTTCTGGAGCATGCAATCGGTTCTTTTCAAATTTGCAGAAGCGATTATTATATGGCCTAACATAACACTAAATGACTTTCGAATTAAAACAAACATAACGTTAAAACCTATATTATGACTAATTCGAAACAAGAGATACATGTAATTTAAAATAGTCTTTTCGAATAATAATGACATTTGCGTATAAACCTAAATTATTACTATTCTAAACAAGAGATACATCGAATTTAAATTAATCTTTCGAATAAAAATAAACATTTTAATAGTAACATTTGCTTATGCGTTAAAACCTAAATCTATAATATAATGCCGGAGTTCTCTCCTTTCTAAGAGGACACGTGTGCATCTTTGTGGGTCCCATATTTAATCTTTGTGGGTCCCATATTTAATCTTTTTCTTTTATAGATTCTCACACTGCTCTTCTTCCATCCGCTGTAACCCCCCCCCCCCCTTACAGTCTCCGATCAAGCCGCAAATATCAAACCTAGTATCGCCTCCCTCAGGCTTCGAACACTGGTATTAAAGCCAGAGACTTTATCTGGATCCTCAGAGTTCAGAGCCTCGATGGGTTCTCCCCCCGGTTTCACAGCTCAAGATTATGCCGCTAAGTACGAGAGTAGTGACGTAGGAGATTGGGAAAATCTTGGTAGCAGCAACAGCGATGATGGGTTAGCGATATCTGAGCTTGGATATCTCCGAAGATTGTCAAAGCTTTGAGTGGTAGAGGAATTCATAAACTCTTTCCCATTCAGGTATGTTTTCTTTTTAGAATGGGATCCATTGAAAGTAATATGCTTTTTTCTTAACTGAGTATTGATGTTTGTTGGTTGTCAAGAAAGATGTGCTTGATCCGGCAATGCAAGGTCGTGCTAGGAGAGGAATTGAAAACTCTTGCTTTTGGGATTCCTGTCATTGACAAAATAATCAAATCCAACGCTAAACACGGGTTTGTTAATACTATGGCTATGATTGTACTACTCTATTTGAGAACTCAAATATTTACTTTTTCTATGGATCTTATGTTGATTTGATGTGTGACAGGCATGAAAAAATTTCTCTTTCTTTCGTTTTGACTCCAAAAAGAGATCCTGCACGTCAGTTTGAGAAATTCAGAGAAGCTCTATCTCTCGGTGGTGCATTGAACAGAACATTAAGCAACCCTCTGGTTACATCTACGGCAGGTATACATGTCAGTGGAACGTAGGAACTCGTCTTGTGAAATCCATTATTTTTCAAAGAGAAGCACAGACAATCGTGTCCTCATTGTTGAAGCAAGAGTGTTCCCTGTTTTGGTGACCCTCCATGTATATGAAAACAACAAAGAGGTGATGATGTTTGCTGGTGCAGTCACTTGAATAGTTCAAGTCCGTTGAGCTGGAACCATGGAATTCAAGAGAAAACAAAACAGTGAGACTCTTTACTCTTTTGCTAGCCGATGTGAACAAGATCATATTAGGCGTGGGATACTTTTCTAACTGGATCTTCTCGAGAATGGGTCCCCAAGAGTGAAGAAAGGTGCAGTTGCAGCATTGTTTGATCTATTAATCATGGAAACATAGGCAGAGCGATTACAACCAATATAGTTACTGCAGTTGTTTAAATTCGAAGTGTTGATGAAGCTTGGGCAATACTCTCAAACCGTACAAGTAACCTAGACGCTAAAGCCAAGATAGTAAAAGCGAATATTTTACCAGCATTGATAGGTATTTTGGAGACGGATCAAGCTAGAAACTGAGAGAAGGCAGCATCGATATTGCTTTCGCTGTGTAAGAGAGGCAGTGGTCTCAATAGGTACACACAGTGCGGTTGTGCCACTCATTTATCTATCGTGAAGGGAACAGAGAGAAGGACTAAACAAAGTATCATCTTTGTTCCTATATCTTTCGTTATTAAGGATCGTTTATTTTATTTGCTAGGGAACTTGGATTCTTGCAAGTTTTGGTGCAGAGACGTGTTTAGTGGCTCCTCTTAGGAGTTTGCTAAGATTTTGTTAATTTCTCCTGGTTGTAAATGAATTAGGCCTCTCAAGATAGGAAGTGCTTCGCTATTGGTGCTATGTGCTAACCTTTTCATTGGATACCTTGACCCTGTATGTATATATGATATCTGGTGGTCATTATACTCTGAAATTTTGGTACTTCAACTACCATAGCTGTTTTTTTTTTTGCTTTTACATGATGTGGATGAAAAGATCGTGATGATATTATCAGAGCATTTGGTGGAATTTCTTCTAATCCTAAGGTATTATCTTTATTGTTGTTAATAATATATTATCTGTAGTCTATGAGTAATAATAATATGTCATTGTGGTGTGAAAAAGAATGGATGTACGCTGCAGAGTCTGATGCTCCGAATTTTTCATTTCAGATAATGTAAAATCTTGATACTGGGTCACGAGGTTTCGGCTTGATTAGCTATGACTCCTTCGACGCATCTGATACTGCTACCGAGGTAATTCTTTTTATTTTCTGCTCCTTCATGGCTATCACTTCCAACAAATCTGGCTACGAAAATGAGTTCCAACCACATAAATAGCTTCTAATCCAATGAATGTATCCTGCAGGCAATGACCGGACAGTATATGTACTATCGTCACGCATACAAGAAAGACACCAAGGAGAGCAGCAAGAAGTCAGTACTTATCTGTGCAACCTCTACAATGTTTAATTGCATTGGTCTTCCAAAACAAAACCTAAATAGTTATAACGCCTATAAACACTTCTATGCAGGGAATCTACGGTGTGACTTAGTGAGTATGACGGGCTTGCAATTCATTGTTCACATGTATTATGTACCTATTTAAGTGTAGATACACCACGATTAAAAATGCTCAGTTTGTTTCTTGCCGTGATGAAACCAAGCAAAGATAAGAGCTTCAGTAAAACAATTTTGGGCGGAAAGGTTAAGAACCAAGCGGTAAAAGGAGAGGCTCACTTCATTTGGGTCAGAGAACTTTGCAGAAGCTGCAATGGAGGAAGGAAGTTGTGAATTAGAATTCAATTTGGACAACTTCAAAACGCTAAAGAGACTTCATCTGAGCCGAATCTTAGATTGGCTGAGGAGAAAGCAAGAACAAAAGAACAAAACAAAATGAGAAAAGAAGAAGCTGCACACACTAATATAGAGAAGACGAGGAGAGTTGTACAAAGAAAAAAAAACTCAAGAGAGAGACTAAAGATAAAATGGTTCTCCATGATTAGATGATATAACAAAATGTGTCCCTGATATACATAAGATATTTCTACACATTTTCCAGAGTGTAGTTTGCAACTGACTGAACTTTAACAACAACACAAATGGTTCCAACAAAAACTTCCAAAAGGTCAATATTGAGAAAAGTGATTTTCGACACTAATAAAAGAGCACATAAATGTACCAACGGAACACTAAGCATAAAAGATACGTTAAGGCAGATGAAATGTTTCAGATACGTTAAAGATTTGTCTGATTTTTTTTCTTAAAGAAACAGAAATTCAAGTTACATAAAGAGTATTTAGTGCACTGGACAGACTGTTTTTGCATTCTAACTGGTTGAAGAAGACATCATCTAAACATGGACCTTTGCAGAGTAGGATGCAATACTCTTTTTTATTATTTACTACTATTAACTCCTATAGTTTCAAGTTTTTTAAATACAGAAAACACTTGACTACAATCTATATTTTCGAAATTAATTTTAGGTAGAATAAGAAAATAGTTTATTTACCATTCCTATAAATTGTTAAATTTTAAAATAAAAATTTTATCTCTTTTTCCTTGAGTTGTATACTTACAACTACCTAAGTTTGGTCATTTTCAACATGAAACCGCTAATAACGTTAATGGTCGATCAAATCATTACAAATATAAGATACAAAAAATTTCAACGTATATGAATTCGCTGATCATTCTTATATCAACTTAATCAAGCTGTGTAACTTCCAATCTTTCATTCATACACCATTATAGATAACATGGGCAAACAAAAGTTAAAAAAAAAAGATAATAAAATCCCATATGCAAAACAACACAACGTATCAACAATGTATCTAGCCCCGCGCTTGCGCGGGGGCTGTGCCCCCTAGTTATTACTATTTCTAAACATTGGTTGCTTGTTGTGTTATAATTTACCGTATTTAAAACTTTAGAGAATTGTAGAATTACTGGGAACTGGTCGTACATTGGTAAGCTCAACAGTCTCCTAATTGCCTATTACGACTACAAGGCTACACTTCTTTCTATGCATTATCATTTTGGTGTTTTACTCCACATGTACTTTTCGTTTTCTACACGAGATAAATTATGTAATAATTATATTTTACTGTTGTTTACCGAACTTTAACATTACTAGACAATAGTATGATTTATTGATTTACAAGGTTGGTAAAGATAATAATAAATATTAGACTAGAAATATGTAAAATTGTTTCTTCCGAGGCGATGATGTAGTAGTAAAGAATAGAACCACAATCCACAACTGTGAATTATCACCTCGTTGAAAATCTTGAACAAAAATTACGTTTTAAAAGCTCATTTCATGCACCCAACCTCGAATATGTCAATGAAACCTTAGTGTGCCACACTATTCTCATAACCTATAGTAGTGTTTGTTAGTCAATCAAATATTGCGACGATATTTTCCACGGCGGCATTTACTTGTGCAGTTTTCTACTTGCTTTCGTTAAAACATGTATATATTTACTTAGTGTAACTTGAGTATAAGAACATGTCTATTCCAAATATCTACATAAGAATTACGTATTTTAAAAAAATATATATAATGAATACCTTTAAAGATGGTCTGCTAGTCTTTTTTTTTTTTGAACAAAAAACCATTTACCACAAACAGTAAATGTAAAACTCCATAACAGATGTAATAAATGTAGAAATTATTCTGTCGGAAACAATTCATTGTTCAAACTGAAAAACTTTGAAAGAAGAGCGCCGACGCATAGCCATCACTGTTCACGACAACCCATAGCCGACTCAATACTTCCAGAAACAAAACTTCATACAAAGACAAACTTTAAAGACGAGAGAGAGAGAGAGAGGGTATCAGCAGCAGAAGAAGAAGAGAGAGGAGAGAGAGATAAAGCGTGTCCTAATCAACCCAACACCCTCTGTCAAAAAAAGCCTGACTTTCTTCTCCATCCCCATTCCTATCTGCGCATGTTTGTTTCCTCCAACAAAAGCAAACAAAACTCTCCCTATTAACAGAAGTGTTTCAACCTTTACTCCATAGTCCATACATTACAACAACAACAACAAAGCTCCAACCTTTCTTCATCCACACGTCTTCTAACTCTTCTCGGCCATGACGACGTCGTCTGACTCCAGCGCGACGAGACCTAGCGGCTTATTAACTGGGAATCCTCAGACGACCGTGCCGCAAGAGCAACTCCCTTGTCCGCGCTGCAACTCAACCCACACGAAGTTCTGTTACTACAACAACTACAACTTCTCTCAGCCTCGTCACTTGTGCAAATCCTGTCGCCGTTACTGGACTCGCGGCGGCGCTCTCCGCGACGTTCCCGTCGGCGGCGGTACTCGCAAAGCCGCAAAACGCTCCCACACTTGCTCCCCCTCCTCCGCCGGAAGCCGCAGCGTTCCACTACAAGCGACGCCTGTTCTGTTCCCTCAGTCGTCGATCTCTAACGGCATTAGTCACACCGTGACGGCTCCGCTTGAAAACGAAGGAAAGGGAAGCTCTTTATCTCTCTCCGGCGGTTTCACCTCTCTGCTGAACCAAAACGCCACTGCAACGAACGGATCCGGGTCGGTTATCGGAATCGGAGTTGGGTCGGGTTACGATGACGTCAGCTTTGGACTCGGGAGAACTGTTTGGCCGTTTTCAACTGTGTGTGACGCTGGGACGGCGAATGTAGGGAGTAACGGTGGTCACCAGGGAGTTATTACGACGATACCAACCACGTGGCAGTTCGAGGGTTTGGAGAGCAACAACAACGCCGGTGGATTCGTCTCCCGTGAGTACTTTGCGTGGCCTGATCTCTCCATCACAACAACATCAGGGAACTCACACAAATGAAAGCTTCCGTCTTTACCAGAGGGTTTCGATTAGCTTATGGTGATGATTGTTTAAGTGGTTTTTGGATTTTAGGTTTTGGTTTTAAGATTTTGGTTTTTAGTTTTTAGTTTTTGATTTTGCCGTAGATTTTGGTTTTTCAAAAAACTTGAATGGTAACTTTAGTAGATTTTGGTTTTTGTTTTTTAACTACTTTATAAAATATGTTATTTTGAAAACAATAAAAATACAAATTAGTATTATTAATGTTGGGTTCCTTCTAGATGGAGGAAATCCATTGGGTTTGGTTGGTAATAACCAAACTTAGAAGTTGGACTATTGGTATTAGTCCATGAGATTAGTATTGGGTCTTGGAGGTTATTAGAGTTAGTGAACACATATATATATTGTCTCTTGACCTAATTTTTAGAGAGAGACTTACAAGAATCAAACAAAGACAAAAGAGAGAAAAGAGAGAAGGAGGCAGAATTTCGTCTGGGTTTGTCAAGGCAGATTTGGAGGGTCAAACGGATCCTGATTGGACTGATATTTTGTGGAAAGCTTCTTCAGTCAGTGGGTTAAAGGTTCACCGAAGGGATTTGGATTTCAACGGTTGGATCTTCTGTTGTCTGGGTTTTAGTGAAGCTGGTCGTCACAGTTCTTCAGCAGTACTGTCTTGAGTGTTTGGTAAATCCGACGGTGAGATCTTCTCTGATTGAGCTGAAATTTGGCAGAGGTGTTGTTGACTTGTTCATCTTGGATTTGTACGGTGGGATTAGTCTCTGGTTGCCGAAATTCTTGTGAGCTGAGGTCGTTTGGTTGCTGCCAGTTTTGAAGCTTTGTGTTGCTCTCTTGTTGTTGTTGTTCTTGTGTTGGAGATAGCTCTTTGTAGCTAGAGTCTCTGTTCTGTTCAGGTTGTTGAACAGGGAGGACGTGGTTGTACTCACATACATTTATATAGTGGATTGTTGAGTGGACTACGGTCCCGTGGTTTTTCCTTCTCACATCGAGGAGGTTTTCCACGTAAAAAGTGCTTGTCTCATTTAGTTAATGCTTATACTATATCCTGTTATCGTCAGTATTTTTCCTCACAGGTTCACACAAGGTCAGGGAAACACGACCGTTAAGTTCCGCTGCGCCGTGTGCCTATTTTCCCAACAAAGTGGTATCAGAGCTTCTGGTTCTAGAGCTTTGGGTTTGATAACTTCGGGTTATTATTGCTTGTGTGAATGATGGAGAATATGGGAAGGATGGAGAATATGGGCAGGATGATAAGCTTGAATGGTGCTAACTATCATCTATGGAAGGGCAAGATGGAGGATTTGCTCTTTGTTAAAGAATTCCATGTTCCAGTCTTCGAGGAGAATAAACCAGAGAAGAAGACGGATGAAGAGTGGAAGCTGCAGCATCGCCAAGTGTGTGGGTTGATAAGGCAGTGGGTAGATGATAATGTGTTGCATCATATTGAGACTGAGACGAATGCTCGTTCTTTGTGGAAGAAGCTGGAGCAGTTATATGCTAGGAAGACCGGAAATAACAAGATGTACATGATCAAGAAGTTGATTGAGCTGAGGTATCAGGAGGGGACTCCGATGACAGATCACTTGAATGCGTTTCAGGGATTGCTCAACAAGTTGTCTGATATGGGCATCAAGTTTGATGATGAGATTCACGGTCTGTGGCTTCTCGGTACTTTACCGGACTCTTGGGAGGTTTTCAGGATGTCTCTTTGTAACTCTGCGTCGGAAGGTGTTATTTCGATGGATTCAGTGAAGAACAGTGTTCTTAATGAGGAAGCAAGAAGGCAGTCGAATGCGAGCAGTTCGCGGTCAGATGTCTTTGTCACTGAATCAAGGGGGAGAAGTTCAAGTAGAGATCCCAAGAAAGGCAAAGAAAGGAGCAGGAGCAAATCTAATAAATTTGCAAATATGGAGTGCTATTTCTGTCATAAGAAAGGGCACATGAAGAAGGATTGCTGGAAGTTGAAAAACAAACAGCAAGGTAATCAAGAAGAAAAGATGGAACGGGTGACCATCACCGAAGATCAGTTTCTCATTCTTCTTGAGGGTGATGCCATTAATGTCGCATGCCATGAAACCAGTTGGGTGGTTGATAGTGGAGCTACTACTCATGCTTCATCACATCGGGATTTGTTTTCTACCTATACTCCGGGTAATTATGGTTCCGTAAAGATGGGAAATGATGGTTTGGCTCAGGTTGTTGGCATTGGTGATATATGCTTGGAGACTAGTCTTGGGACTAGGCTGGTGCTTAAGGATGTTAAGCATGTTCCTGATATAAGGATGAATCTGATATCAACGGGAAGACTTGATGATGAGGGTTTCTACAGTTTGCACGGTGGTGGTAAATGGAAACTCTCTCGTGGTTCTTTGATTGTGGCTCGAGGTGAGAAGTCATCATCCTTCTATTGGATGCATGCTAAGGTCTCCAAAGATGCTGTTAATGCGGTGGAGAATGATGGTGCCATGGAGTTATGGCATAAGAGACTCGGTCACATGAGTGAGAAAGGAATGGTTGTGTTGTCTAAGAATAAGGTGATTCCAGGAATCTCTGGTTTGCACCTCCAGAAGTGTTCGCATTGCTTTGCGGGAAAACAACACAGGGTATCTTTCAAGTCTTCCGCACCTTCTAGGAAATCCGAGGTACTGGATTTGGTACATTCAGATGTGTGTGGTCCAATGAAGACAAGATCTCTTGGCGGCGCATCATATTTTGTGACTTTCATTGATGATCATTCAAGAAAGTTGTGGGTATTTACTATGAGGACGAAGAATCAGGTGCTGGATTATTTCAAGCATTTTGTGGCATTGGTTGAGAGGCAAACGGGAAAGAAGCTGAAGTGTATCCGCAGTGATAATGGTGGAGAATATTCTGGACCATTTGATGCTTATTGCAAAGAGCATGGAATAAGGCATCAGTTCACGCCACCTAAGACTCCACAGTTGAATGGGTTGGCTGAAAGGATGAACAGGACGATTGTCGAGAGGATGAGATGTTTGATCTCACAATCAGGCTTATCGATGACTTTCTGGGGAGAAGCTTTGAACACGGTGGTTCATGTGCTGAATTTGTCACCAAGTGCTCCATTGGATGGTGATATTCCAGAGAGGGTTTGGACTGGTAAGGATGTTTCTTACAGTCACTTGAAGGTCTTTGGGTGTAAGGCATTTGTTCATATTCCCAAAGATGAGAGAACGAAGCTTGAGATGAAGTCGCGGCAGTGTGTGTTCATCGGTTATGGTCAGGATGAGTTCGGGTACAGATTTTATGATCCCGTTTACAGGAAGCTCGTAAGGAGCAGAGATGTTGTGTTCATGGAAGATCAAACGATTAAGGACATTGACAAGTCCAAAATTCCAGCTCAGGTTTATGAAGGTTTGATCGACTTAGAGGCTACTCCTTCTACATCGGTCCACGGTGAGGGTGAGGTTGAGGTTCAGGATGTTACACCCGGTGCAGATGCTCCCGCACATGAAGATGGTAGTGGTGATCATGGTGACGATCATGGTGAGACACCAGCTGCTGAGAACCAACCTACTGTTATCAGAAGATCCACGAGAGGTCTTAAACCGTCGACAAGGTATGATCCTAGTGAGTATGTTTTACTTACTGATGGGGGAGAGCCTGAAAGCTATGATGAAGCTTTGGAGGATGAACATAGAGATATGTGGTTTGGAGCCATGGATGAGGAGATGGATTCTTTTGAAGAGAATCACACTTTTGAGTTGGTGGAATTGCCTAAGGGCAAGAAGGCTCTACTTAATAAATGGGTGTTCAGAATTAAGTATGAGGATGGAGATTTGCCACCTAGATACAAGGCTAGATTGGTTGTGAAAGGTTACAGCCAGAAGAAGGGAATTGATTATGATGAAATCTTTTCTCCTGTTGTGAAGATGTCATCCATTCGGGTTGTGCTTGGATTGGCAGCGAGCCTTGATCTAGAGGTTGAGCAAATGGATGTGAAGACTGCTTTCCTTCATGGTGATTTGGAGGAAGAGATCTACATGGAACAACCGGAAGGCTATGTTAAAGAGGGCAAAGAAAATTTGGTTTGCCGCTTGAAGAAAAGCCTTTATGGATCAAGCAAGCACCGAGGCAGGGTACATGAAGTTCAAGTCTGTTATGGGGGAGCATGGTTATGCAGAGACTGATTCAGACCAGTGTGTATTTGTGAAGGTGTTTGGTGAGGATGATTTTATCATCTTGTTGCTGTATGTCGATGATATGTTGATTGTTGGCAGGAACATGGACAAAATTAAGGAGCTAAAGGAGCAGCTCGATGTCCTTTGCCATGAAAGATATGGGTCCAATAAACAGATTCTCGGTATGAGAATTGTTCGAGACAGAGGCGAAGCTGATTCACTTGTCTCGGAGAAGTACATTGAAAAGGTACTTAAAAGGTTTCACATGGACAAGTCAAAGTGTTGAGCACTCCTCTTGCTGCACACTTAAGACCGAAAGTACCAACAAGGTCCGAAGACATATGCGGAGAAGGAAGATATGGCGAAGGTTCCATATGCTTCGCAGTGGGTAGTTTGATGTATGCCATGGTCTGTACAAGACCGATTTAGCCTATGCCGTTGGAGTTGTCAGCAGGTTTCTCTCCAATCCGGAAGAGAACATTGGAATCTTTGTGAAGTGGATTTTGAGATATCTACGAGGGACTTCGATCCAAGATTATAT
The DNA here is from genome assembly GCA_016771965.1 of Brassica carinata. Classification (NCBI taxonomy): domain Eukaryota; kingdom Viridiplantae; phylum Streptophyta; class Magnoliopsida; order Brassicales; family Brassicaceae; genus Brassica; species Brassica carinata. The sequence goes on from CM028691.1 coordinate 17,725,373, forward strand.
TTGGGGTAAGAAGCCTTTGCTGGTCAGTTATACTGATTCGACATGTCCGGAGATGTTGATTCTAGCAAGTCTACTTCGGGTTACTTGGTAACATTTATGGTGGAGCTGTGGCATGGCGTCAAGGTTGCAAAAGTGTGTTGCACTATCTACCACCGAGGCAGAGTTCATTGCTGCAGTTGAAGCTTGTAAAGAGCTGTTGTGGGTGAAGAACTTCTGTGAAGAGATCGGTTTCAAGCAAGAAAAGTATGTGCTTCTTTGTGATAGTCAAAGCGCCATTTGTCTCGGGAAAAACTCTACATTTCATTCGAAGTCGAAACACATTCAGAGGAGGTATCATTGGATACGAGATGTGGTTGCTTCTAAGGAAGTGGAACTTGAAAAAGTTCATACGGATGATAATGGAGCTGATATGATGACAAAGGCTTTGCCGAGGGGGAAGCTTGAAGTATGCCGAGGGATAGCCGGAATGGCTGTTTCCTCCACCTAGTCGGAGGGGGAGTTTGTTGGGTTCCTTCTAGATGGAGGAAACCCATTGGGTTTGGTTGGTAATAACCAAACTTAGAAGTTGGACTATTGGTATTAGTCCATGAGATTAGTATTGGGCCTTGGAGGTTATTAGAGTTAGTGAACACATATATATATTGTCTCTTGACCTAATTTTTAGAGAGAGACTTACAAGAATCAAACAAAGACAAAAGAGAGAAAAGAGAGAAGGAGGCAGAATTTCGTCTGGGTTTGTCAAGGCAGATTTGGAGGGTCAAACGGATCCTGATTGGACTGATATTTTGTGGAAAGCTTCTTCAGTCAGTGGGTTAAAGGTTCACCGAAGGGATTTGGATTTCAACGGTTGGATCTTCTGTTGTCTGGGTTTTAGTGAAGCTGGTCGTCACAGTTCTTCAGCAGTACTGTCTTGAGTGTTTGGTAAATCCGACGGTGAGATCTTCTCTGATTGAGCTGAAATTTGGCAGAGGTGTTGTTGACTTGTTCATCTTGGATTTGTACGGTGGGATTAGTCTCTGGTTGCCGAAATTCTTGTGAGCTGAGGTCGTTTGGTTGCTGCCAGTTTTGAAGCTTTGTGTTGCTCTCTTGTTGTTGTTGTTCTTGTGTTGGAGATAGCTCTTTGTAGCTAGAGTCTCTGTTCTGTTCAGGTTGTTGAACAGGGAGGACGTGGTTGTACTCACATACATTTATATAGTGGATTGTTGAGTGGACTACGGTCCCGTGGTTTTTCCTTCTCACATCGAGGAGGTTTTCCACGTAAAAAGTGCTTGTCTCATTTAGTTATTGCTTATACTATATCCTGTTATCGTCGAAGTATTTTTCCTCACAGGTTCACACAAGGTCAGGGGAAACACGACCGTTAAGTTCCGCTGCGCCGTGTGCCTATTTTCCCAACAATTAAAACAAAAACTTATACTATATTAAAGTTCACTTAAAATATATCATTAAATAAAAAATAATAGTTACATTTTAAACACACATTTAATTTATATTTCCAAGAAAATACACAATTAATAGTTAATTTTTTAAACAAATTAAATAAAATTAGTTATATTTTCAAAAAGTGATAAAAAGATAAAATTATGAAATTCAAATATTACAAAATGCAATAGCTGAAGTTTTAGAGCACATTTAGTATGGATAATTAATAATTATGTTTTATAAAAAAAATATTTTTTAAAAAGATGGTAATCATACATAAAATTTAGCAATTCAAATATTTTAATATAAAAACTAATAACCGTATTTATAGAACAATAAAATTACAATGTAATAAATGTATATAACTAACAAATTTAATTAATTCTATATAAATTTTATAGTATAAAATATTAATTAAATAATGAATAAATAATTTACCTAAACATAAATCCAATAAACTAATTTTTAAAGTATATTATTATTCTGTAATTTTTATTCATGTGTGTTTTATGATAAATATAGATAGTAGATGTTTTTTAAAAGTTAATAATGTTTTGCAAAAATAAAAAAAAACAATGGTTGCCGTGGGTAGAAACCAGAAATATGTGGATTCTAGCTTTTAAACATAAAGGTGATATGATTGTTTGGATAGTTTTTAGATTTTAGAGGTTGATTGTTTATGGTTTTTCAAATAGTTTTTGGTTTTTGATTTTGTAAAAGCTATTTTTTTACCAATCTAAGATTTTGAAAAAATAGATTCCATACAAAATAGGGAAACCAGATTTTGTGTTAACTAACTATTTTCAAGAAAAAACCAAAAACTATGTTTTGTTGGTTTCCTTAGCAATGTAACGTAAGTTTTGTATACCTTTTATTTCTTATTAAAATCTTTCTATATTTATGTATTAGTATAAGAAAATATTAATAAGAAAAGATTAAAGTGATAAAATAGTAATTGTTCCAAATCACTAAAGTAAGTTAAATAAAATATTTTACATATAAAATAAATTATGAGAATATCAAAATTCATATACAAAGGAATAAAATTAACATAACTATTTATTTTAATTTTAAAATAAACCAATTAAATATTGTTATTGATAATATATATATATAGATTTTTTTGATATATTGATTTAGTCGTTTCACATTTATAAAAATAGTTTACTTATAAATCAATTTTTTAAAAAAAAATAATTAGTAGAATAACCAAAATTTACAGAATAATCAAATCAGTAATATCAAAAAATCAAAATCTAAATATTGACATAAGAAAACTAAATACAATCAATAATACTACATTGTAATTCAATTTTCATTTAAGAATCTAGCTAACTAATATGATAATATCTAAAAATATAAATCTAAATATGGCCATAAAAAACTAATATCCAAAAAAGAAATATTTTTCAATGTATTATACATTTAAAACATTGTAATTAATTTTTATTTAATAACATTGCATAAATTTTATGCTTTTACCATATTTTATAAAATAAAATTATTTTAGTTATCTTAATATTATTAATAAAAAAAATTAGTACTAATAACACATATTTTATGTGTGTTTTGGTAATAATATTTTATATTATATTATTTCCAGATTAAATATTTTACTACTAATAACATTCTAATTTTATTAATTTAAATTCAAAAACCAAAAACTAGAAACCAAAATCTGAAATCACCATTCATGTTTTTCCAAAAACTAAAATCTACTGCAAAATCAAAAACCAAAATTCAAAATCTAAAATATAAAAACCAAAAACTAAAAACCAAAAACCAAAATCTAAAATCTAGAAACCAAACAAACAATCATCACCTATCTCTAATGGATTTTGTCAATCTTTAGTGATCTCTTACTCTTTAGGGTGTCTGGTCTTTTTAGAATTTGGTGTACTGAAAGTAGAAAACAGAGAAAGTTTGTGTTGTTTTTTTGGGACCTAACGATCTTTAACCTTGTCACTTTCTACTCTGTTATTACAGTTGTTGGCATCTTGCACAAGTGATTTAGAATTGAGATGAGGATACTTGTTTAAGTGATTTAGAATTGAGATGAGGATACTTGTTTAGACTAATTCTTAATCTGAGTCGACAAGTCTTATAAGGAATTGATGTTTGTTAGCTGGATGATGACCGACTCAACATATTACTCTTTAACTTATGTTATTCATCTTGCCCTTTAAATTACTTGGGGATCAAAATTTGGAGAACCTTCTAGCTTGTTCCAAGGAGCCGCACCTCACGTACATGATGAAGAGCGTGGAACTGACGCTTCGCGATCGAAACGCATTTCCCACTACGGAATAAGCTTATTTCGTTCAGTTGCATTAAGAGGGGAAAAAATGGGGTTGAAGACCACGTAACGCACGCAGGGGACAAAACGCTGCGTTTAATTACAACGCTTCAAAAACGCTCTTTAACACTAACGCCTTAAAACGCTTGTAAAAAAAAAAGGCGTCCGGGTTTTGATTCCGGTGAGGGCAAACAGTGAGGCCGGAGAAAAAATGGCTTCCGGAGACATAGTTAGTCGCCTTCATCTCTTGATCGATCGCTGCCGCCACGAAGCTGTAAGTAGTCTACTTCTCCGTTAGCGTTGTGAGTTACATATAATAATCCCAACACTGGACCCGCCGCTGTAGGAAGGAGAAGTAAATTTGCGGGCGGAGGCAATGGAGAAAGATTTGCTTCTTTCTCTATCGCAGGTAAGGTACAATCATTGCAAAATCAATTTGTCTTGTTCGACGCAGCTTGTGGATTTTAAAAAGACGGCAATTCCTTCCAGGTGTTGAGAGAGATTCAGTCTTGGATTAGTGAAGCTGGCCTTGATTCTGATTCGGTTAGTTCTTTCGCTCTCTTGATTGTTTGTTTGATGCATCTATTTGATTAGCTTCGTTCAACAGGATCAAGGAGAGGAAACTGCTGCTGCTGCTTCTCCAGAATCCAAACATCAGCTACGCTTAGAAAGACTTGTCGCCCATCTTGTAAGTTCCTCATCCTCTCTCCAATACTTAAAATTCATTCGTCTCTGCAGAAAGGTTAATGATTTGGAGTTGTTTGATTAAGCCGCAAACGAGTTCATGTCCCTAGCTTGATTTTGGTATCTACGGGGTTTTCTGGCAGGTTGGTTTGTTAGGTGTGAAGAATGTGCATGTTCAGCATTTGGCTGGCAACATTCTTGTGGAAGTATCCGAGTCTCTGGTTCAATGTGTACGTTGCTTCTCTGCCTCCTCACTCGATATTTTGGAATTGTCTTTATCTTCCACCTCTCATCATTATGGTTTATTTTCTTAGGGAAGTCAATGGGATGATTTCATTCGCTTGATTTGTAACTCTTTGCACTTAGCCGTTGTCTACAGTTTCCCTGTTCCTTCTCCAACTGGATTTGAGGGTTCAAATATTGGTACTGATGTTCTTAAAAAGGCTAACTGGTGCACGGTGTCTGGTATCTTTCGACTTCTTCGTAATATACTGAAGCGCTTGAGCCAAGAAGAAAATGAGCAACTTATTGATGTATACTTGGAATCTCTCAACTATACACTTGCGAAGATCCCTTGGTGCCGCATGGACACTCATTTCTCTAATCCGCATGGTAGCGGCGGAAGCAATTCTCATGAAACTCTAGGAAGCATTGGAAACAGTGAGCAAGGAACTGTATTTCTTGGGAACTTTGTTCAGTTTCTCTCAACCCTGGTTCATCAGGTTCGCTTTGCAGAAGGAGGTTCTGATGCTTTTGGAACTACACATTCGATACTCCAAAAAACCATCGAGCTTGTTCCGGATGTCCTTCGTTGGTGCCAATCCAAGTTAGAAAGTCAAAATGGCTCTTGCATGTCAAGATACCTAGTGCACAAATTGCTGGTATGTTCTTTCTTCTGTTTATGAAGTTACAACTAGTTCAAAGAACTTCTTTGCTTTCTTTCTCGATATATCTCTGATAGCTTCCCTCTTTGTAGGTGTTGATGATCAGACTTACTTATCAGTCCAATATAAAATGTACCATTCTTCTTTCATGGCTGCAATATTTGCAACACCATTATCAAGGCTTTCTCCACCACACCCTAACTAGGAATAAAGCCCTCCAAGATAACTGTTTGGAAGGATCTCCATTTTTTGTGACTTTGTCTGATAGGGATGCCGATGAGACGCATTCTGATCATTTGCAAAGACTATCTGTGTTTTTGTTCATACGGTGCTCACTCACTCTACTTTATACAAGTAGACATACCGACAAGGACTGTGAGTTTGACTGTAGAAAGAAAGGGATGGAAGGGATGTTTAAATGGATTGAACAACAGGTTCCAGGTGATACTTTTTTAGATCACGGAACTTACAGCACGAAGAGTGTTGACTTCTCTACATCCTTCATCCAGCTATTCATGCATGAGGTTTTAGTTTATACTTCTGTATCTACCATATGTAATTGGGGTTTTAGAACATACAGTAGAGTTCTAATAAATCTCTTCTCTATATAACTGTAGGATGACTTATTGTTTAAAGTCCTCCTGCAATTGCTGTCCGTGCCTTTGGCTGGAGAGGAACTGTAAGTAGGGTAAACCACTGTCTTTCTGAGTTAACCAAATATCTGTGAGCTCTCTTATGGGCGTTTTTTTTCTGTAAAGGCTTAAGGGGGATAGGGGTTTGCCTCAAGATGAGGAGATTTACGTCCGTTTATCAACATTGTTCAATCCTGTGATCCTATTCTGTATATTTCTTTCAGAGGTAATTTTCAAAACATTCACATAAGGCTTGTTTTTTGTCAACTTTTGTTACACTTCTTAATGCGCACACCTTTGATTTCTATTGGCAGCTGCATTATGATCATCAAGTCCTTCTTGATTACCTTATATCTAAAGATATGGGGGCTAGCTGTGCAGAGTACCTGCTGAGGTTAGTCCTTTTCTCTTAAATGATTTAAATGCTCCATGCCGAGTAGCAAGACTGGGACAAGATACTTTTTTTTTATTTGTGTGTGACCAGACATGTTATAGGTCGTATGCTAGTATTTGAATGGTTTCTCTAGTTTCCACAATTACATAGTGCACTTTTCCAAACAGATACATAAAAGAGGGTGATTCTTGTTTAACACCCCACTGTATTTTCCTGGTAGATGCTTGCGTACAGTCTGTGACTCCTGGACCCTGTTTGTGGGATTCCCATTTGAAGAAAATATAAATGATTCATCTTCGAAGAGAAGGAGATTGCTTGAGACTCCTGAGGTTGAACATAACCGGAAACTACATCCCCAGGCTTTCGAAAATGCCAAAGATTGTCTGCTCTCTTTACAAAACTCAGTTGTGAGGCTACATCAGAAGAAACTATTTCCATACAACCCAGAAGCTCTTCTACGACGGTTAGTCTGTCATGGGTACAGTAAACGCAATCATCCTATGTACCTGCTTTAATTTTTTTTTAAATATTTTGAGGCAGTTTGTCAAGGTTTCAAGAGCTCTGTCTACTCCACGAATAATACTATCTGGACCAAAGGTAAATTAGTTGCATACCTGAAGCATTGTTATATGTAAATCTCCATGATGCATATGCAATTGTGATTTTGCTGATAGAGAAGTATTTAACTTTCAGTTTGGTGTTTCTCAGACTCAAAGAAGGGTTCTTAACAGATCAAGTTTCAAACTAATTGGCTCACATGTAGAATTGTATTTAGTAAGTTCGAGATTCTCATATCTAGTCGATTTGTTTTGGGGTTCTGACGCAAGTGAAGCTAACATGAGTTACGTTTCTGCAGATAGACGATCAGAGAACATTATTTTCTTACCTCCACAATCTAAATCTGAAAGGTATAATAGGATACTTTGGTCAACCTAGTTTGAAACTGCCCCGGGCAAATACAGTAAGCAAGAAGTAATGTAGAAAATTAAGAATCACAAATGTTTGAAGCTCTCTTATACACACACTCACACCAGAGCTAGCTTTTTCCTCTAACATCTGAGAAAAGCTTACTGAGCATAGCCATATGACTAGCTTCTCAAATCACCGTAACCTCGTAATTGGTGAATCATCCAATTAGTTTGTCAATTCCATTTTAAAGTTTAACAATGATAGTGATAATTTTTTTAAAATAAATATATATATAGGGTATGTGAATCCAAAGTCTGTAGAGAAACAAGAAACAATCCAAAAATGAATCCAGACAAAACTCCAAAGATGTGTCTGAACAGTAGGGGAAAAACATATTTTGTCCTCTCAAACTCTCAGAGAGCATAAAGTATCTCTCCGGTGCTGTCAACATCAATCTCAGATTCGGAATCAAAGTCATCCATGTCATCGTCTAAATCAAAGATTATTCGCCATGAAATCATCAAGGCAAACGGTTTCTAACAGCTGGAATGGTAGCCTCTGAGTTGATCTGCATAATAGTGTCAAGGCTCTGCATCGGCTGCTCTGGCTCCTGAAACTGACTATCCATCAAATGACCAGGAAGGTTCTTCAAGAATCTATTTTCATAAATTCAAACACGATCCAACCGAGAACTCTAAATGGAACAGTAAAATTGCATACGTAAAAGAAAGAAAAAATATGTGAAATTCTGAATAATAATTAATATCCACGGTAAACCATAAAAGAATAATAATGAGATTACCAAGATTATATGATATAATCTTCGAATTCGAAACAATTATTCTAGCAACTCAAATCCATACTAAAATAAAAGCAGTAGTTAGATGCACTCAAAGACGTGATCTTGGTTTTGTCCATGTTTTATCTCGGCCAATTCCCTCCGAGCGATTTCCAAACCGAGTTGAAGGGTTGATGACGACGTTGGAGGCGGTGAATCATACCAACGTACGGTGCCATAAACTGGGTCCCGGATACGTGCTTCTGCCTCGAAACATAGCGAGGCCACGCAAGCTTGCCTCTGGCTAGGATCAATTTTTTCATCTAACCAATTTTTTCATGCCAAACACCTTCATCAAGCAAGCGTACTTCTCAGGTTTGTTCGCCCGCAGGCCACAAGTAAGGTGTTAGGACACACTCTTGTCTGCATCTTTGCCTCGTCGCGCAGAGTTCCATCTACTAGTACAGACTACAGACACATGTTATTTTAAATAAATAAAAATATAGAAGAACTTTTCTTTGAGATGATTCTAATTTCTACTTATGCATAGCTTTTTGAAATCAATGAAACACCATAATAGCGGATAAAAGACATGGTTTAAAATGAGAAGAAGAATAAATATTTTGCCACCAACGGTTTGTGATTTATGCTTGTATTTTAAATCTTAGATGCGTATAGATAACAACAGTTTGTGATTACGGATACAAATAGAAAATCTCTATTAGCAAACTTGAAAAATACGAAACTTCGAAATCTTGAAACCCCAATTGTATTATTCTAGCAACCCCAATTGTATTATTAAAAAAATAAAAATAAAATATATGGTGTAAACAGTAAGTAATAAGATTAACCAACCTGATTAACCAAACAGAAGAAAATGAATTAGAAAGGGGTAAAGACACACCTTAACATGAAGAAGATGAGTATAAACGTAAGCGAGGTTGGTGTATATATATGACATGGAGATTTGTGAGCAGGTTCATATCTTTTCCATATTGTATAATTCTTTTTGTACAGATTCCATATTTGTAGATTTTTGTTATTGAGGTCCCATATGTTCAATTGGCACGATCTTCAGAAAATTAATCCATTGACCATAGTAAATAACTAAATACTACCCGCTACCGCTTACTATAAGATGACAAAAAACTCAAAATCACACACATATGGAAAGCGACATATAACGAAGTAAGTAAAAACGTATATATTATTGAAGTAAAATTACTTGAGATTTTCTCTATAGTAGACTTGAGTTTTTGTTCCTGGTCGGAGACTCAATTGGCAAGCTTAGTGTCAAGAAGTTCAGATTAGTAATCCCAAAAATCGTAGACCTTAATTGAAGGTTGGCTATATACACGATGTGTGAACATGCTTATGAACATATATAAATCACCTACTGAAACGTTTTAGACCTTGACGATAATAATTTAAACCTAGCAAAGTACATTTTGGAAGACCTCACTGCACCAGTAAAATTGCAACGCAGTGTCTAACGAACTTCACTTGCAAATATAGATATCACTATTAACTCACTTACGATTAATATCTTATGCCTAACCAACAGATTACTACCAAAATGATTACACACGCACACAGAAGAAACAACCATCTTCTATTAGAATATTAGAGAGATCACACTTGTCCTAAACCATGAAGTTTTTCTTAAAAAAATGAAAAAAATCAAACACATCAAAATTATTACATGATATATTTTTTTTTTTTTGTAAACTATTTAACTATTTACATGATATCTTTGATGCTATCTTTTGTCATGGACAGTCTCATCTCTCTTTGACTGTGCTGCGTTTGGCTGCATTTGCTGCACTTGGGCGCTTCTTTCAGATTCAACCCGTTGAGCCTCTTCATGTAACTGCTGAGACGTTAACTGACCACCATAATTAGACACAACTGGCATCAACATAGGGTTGTGATTGTTTTGCTGAAACGTAATCGGAGGAGGTAGGTCAAGCGGTGGGACGATATTATTGTAAGAGGCGAGCTCGTTCCTGGAGATTTGAAGTTGGTCCTGAAGGTCTGTAAGCTGACGTTGAAGGTTGTAAATGGGGAGAGAACAGCCATGGACCGGGTCAAGGAGAAGAGTTTGTGCCTCATAAACAAGAGAATTCACGGCGTCTTGTCTCTGGCTTGGGTGAAGGTCGCTTAGAATTTTATTCACTTGGCTTGCTCCGAATACCTTGTGGATCGCTGCGTAATCTTCCTGTTTATTAGGAGGGAAGTAAGGCGCAAACACGCAGGCTTGTGTGCATTTTCTCCTCAGGTACTTGCATGCAGCGCATGGTGTTGACATCTCCTCCATGTGAATAAAAAAAAGATAACTAACAACGGTGATTTTTCAAAAATTTCTGAATACTAAGGAGATTAGTTAACCATATGAATGTGGAGACGGGGTTATCAGCTCGCATTATATGTTGATGAAAAACAAAATCTTTCTCAAAAATAAAACAAAAAGGATGAATAAAAGCAAATTGATCACGAAAAAAATTAAAAATCAAATAAAATAGCCATACCTGAAGCAATCGTGTGTATAAAATCTCCTTGGTTTCTTACTGGAAGTTTGTTTATAGAGAGGACCACAAGAAGTTGATTAACCGTAACCCCTTTTTGAATTAAAGTCAGAATCTTTGGCACGAAAATTCTTTTTTATACTAGTCACAACATATTTGAAAAGGAATTACATAAATTTGATTTGTTTATGTTACAACCGATAAGATAAGTATATCATTAGCATATAAAGGTATCAAAAGTTACACGATAATTACATGAGTAAGTCGGTGATATTTTTTTAAAATAGATAAAATTGGATGCATAGTTATCTAAAAGGTAAATTTGCCATTTGAATATAGTAGTTAACCCATTATTCGACAAGTTAAATTTATCCCACCTTTAAATATAAATAAATATTTAAGCTGAAATGAATTATGAATCCATAAAACAAGTTGACACGTCTGTGTAAATCAGTAAGAGAATCAAATTTTAGCCTAAATGTAAATGGGCTCAAAGTGTAGGCCCATTAGTGAATATCCAATGAGCTAAAGTGATGGTCACATTAGTTTCCGGAGCCATTAAGCTCCGACGCCGGATCCAATCCAAAGCCATTGACCGATTTTGAGCGAATCTCCCATGGCGGAAGAAGAGTATGCTTTCTCGTTCTCACATTCGAACATGTGTGCAATCTGATGATCTGATCGTTCTCTTTTACTGGGTTTTATCGCAGTTCCGTTGGTGAGGGTTATGCTGAGATCGTTGTTGTTCGTCATGGAGAAACATCTTGGAATGCCCAGAGAAAGATCCAGGTATGGTGATGAAATCTTGATTGGAGATGTTGTAATGAATCTGGTTGAATTGGGTTCTGTTGTTATTACAGGGTCATTTGGATGTTGAACTAAACGATGCAGGAAGACAACAAGCAGAAAAAGTATTGTGTCTTTCACTTTAAAAGACTTTTTTTTGTCTTTTGATTGTTGATGTAATGATGATGTTGATGATTTTTTTTTTTTGAAACTTGTAAGGTTGCTGAGCGGTTATCAAAGGAGCCTAAGGTATCTTATGTCTACTCTTCTGACTTGAAGAGAGCCTTTGAGACTGCTCAGATAATTGCTGCTAAATGCGGCAAGCTTGAGGTATAACCTCACTAACCTTTTGATGAATCTGCTCCTAAAGTCTCCACCTTTATGCTCTTTTTGTTAGTATATGATTCCAATCTGGATCCTTTAGGACTTGGTATAAATGTGTGTAATGTTATGTAAGGTACTTACTGATCCTGATTTGCGGGAGAGACATTTAGGGGATATGCAAGGTCTTGTGTATCAAGAAGCTTCCAAACTTCGCCCTGAAGCTTACAAGGCCTTTTCATCTAACCGAACAGACGTTGATATTCCAGTAAGTATAGTTATAAACAAGAAGCTTTATCGTATATGGATGAATCGTGCTAAGAAGTTTGATCATTTAGGGTGGAGGAGAAAGTCTTGACAAGCTTTACGACAGATGTACATCTGCATTGCAGAGAATCGGCGACAAACATCAAGGTTTCTTTTTTTTCTTTCACTACTCAAACACATGTTCTTTCAAGTTTTGCTTTTGTTTTCTAACTTACTTGTGGTGATGAAGGAGAAAGAGTGGTGGTAGTGACTCATGGAGGTGTGATTCGATCTCTCTACGAAAGAGCTCGCCCAAGTGCACGAAAAGTTGAAAAGATTCTCAACACATCGGTCAATGTGTTCCGTTTATTCGACGGAGACAAATGGACAATCCAAGTTTGGGGAGATGTGTCTCATTTGGACCAAACCGGTTTCTTGCAATCCGGTTTTGGTGGTGACAGAACCTCTGGTTAAGATTCAATGACTCTTTCCACTGAGGTTTTCTGTAATTTTTTAGTTTGACTCCGTTACTTATTTCTTTTTGCAATTTGACCTCATGACTTTGAGGTTATCCCGATTTAGCCTTTAAATGGGAAGATTAATAAAATAATTGTTACGATTGATAAAATAATTGTTACAAGTTGACGTAATGCATCTGCTAAACTATAAAAGGATATATAATATATCACATTTTCTAGTTAAAAATCAATTTTGTTTCCAATCAAATTGGACTTCTGGCCACTAGTAGAAAAAGATGCTTAGCAAAAAAAAATTTAGATGATTAGCTGATTTGTTGGCAGTGAACAGATCAGTTAGTCAGACTAGTTAAGGATATTGCAATAACAAACAACCAGCTATAAGTATTTTTCTTTCTGCAACTGAGAAATACGGCTGAAGATTAAATTAGTTCTACAGAAATAATATGTATGTGCCATTGAATAATGAAAATAATCAATATTGGAAATGACATTAGGTTCTGAAGGGGGGACCAAATCGTGGTGTTCCAAAGTATCACTGCTTTTGAGAATATAAACATTGAACAATGAAGTGTTAACTAACTTGACTGAACACTTGCTACCCTTCAATTAACACATTGGAATCATGGGCCCAAATTCCTCAGAGCTCTCTCAAGGGGGTACAAATGGCAAAAACATAAATAGGTGAACAAAGTAGAGATGTGTTATTTTCATTAAGCTCCATAATGCCGTCATTAGGACTTCAAATTCTCGAATTTGTGGATCGCATTTGATATTTATACTTGTAAAATACAAATTGCGGCCAATGCAAATTATTCACTAGCCTTTAAACCAAATATTTTTAGTTGTACATATATATTATGTGTATCAATGATGTAATGGTACTATCACGTTCAAGAAAATCGATGTTGAAGTAAATGATAATAGGTTCGTGAGATGTTAAACCTCTGAGTAGTCAGCTTGACTCTGTGATCTTGCTCCGTATGTAGCAAATTTGATTTCGCCACAAATTTTTGTAGATAGCTGCGAAAAATCTGTAACTATGTTCAACAATTCTTTGAGAGATCCTACAATGGCTACATGGATACACATGAATATGTGTACCACTACGTGTATATGCATTTAAAAATTTAGTAGTACAAATATAAGTGGGTAAAAATGATAGCTAGTTCAAAATTCGAATTGGCTTCTCAAAATGTTTTAGTTTCCATTTCATCATGACTGATCTCGTATACGTTGTATTGTTTTAATTTTATAACTAGATTTTAACCCGCACGTCCGTGCGGATATTTTTACATTTTTAAATGTATTTTATATTATTACAAATATTTTAAATATATAATTTACATTTAGTGTTATATATTGTGTACCTCAATAATGTTATTCTTTATATTTCTTATTCGGGATTATTAATATATAATGATCTTTAGAAATATTTTACTTTGTTATTATTATTTTTTACTTACTAATATATTTCGAATTAGGTACAATAACATAACATTATGAAATAATCAAATAGAAGACATCCTTCATAATATGTCTTTCTGTAATTTATACATTTTGCGTATAATATATTTTTAAATTTTATTTTTATATATTATAGAAAAGAAGTATGTTTGAGATAATTTAAATTTACATGTTGTATTTAAAAAAATACTTTAACATATATCAATTTAGTATTTTACGGGATTTATAAGTAAAAACACTGTTTTGTTTAAATAATATAGCCATATTATTTTGGTAAACTTCATACATAGTAGTATCTATCATATTATTTTATTAAATTTTATTATATATGAAATTTTTTGATGTTATGATATTAAGTTTTATTTAGTTTTAGTTAAGACTTCAAAATATTAGATTGTTTTAGTTTTTTACAACATATATAGTTAGTTTTTTCTCGTGAATTTCAAAAAGTTATTATTTATTATCTATGATTTTACCTTTTGTAAAATTTGACAACTATTTTGTCAAGAAAACTTTGGAAAATTGCACAACTATTTTTGAGTTTGGAACAATACATGAATTTTTAATTTGTTTTTGTTATTACATTAATATATTATTTTATAAAAAATTTGAATCTTTGGTAATAATTTTTAAATTTTTATCAATAGGTTTTCTTACAGTTAAATTAAAATCAAATTTATAATTCAAATTTGATTTGCCGTTAATATTTTAAATGAATTACTAAAATTTCATAGTTTACTAATAACATACATTTTAAATAGTATATGAACTAAAGGTTATTATATACTATTTTACTTTATATAAACATTTTAAAACAATATATTGTTGAGAGTTTCAAAATAAATAAAAAGATAATATATAGTTGTAGATATACAAGTTTAACCTATGTCAATACATTTATTTTCGTATAAAAGTATTATATAATTTACAAATTTTAATCCATTATAATGTTGAGTGATAATTTATTTAAATGAAAAATTTAAAAAATATAAATTTGTTAAATTACCTATCTAATATAATTTTTCCATATTTAATTCATATAGCACTGCTGTTTTATATAACAGAGAATATAACTGTAGAATTTATAAAAAAGTAGAATAGAATTATTATGTTTTTGTTTTATAATTATTTTAGTTAACATTGATTTATAATCATATTCTGTTACTATTTACGAAATTTATTAATGTATTGTTTTTTTAAAAAAAATATTTAAATTTTTAACTAAGATTTTGTTAGATTCTTTTTCAACAGATTTTGTTTTAATTAAAAAAATCAAATTTATAGTTGGTTTATTACTAATGTAAATAATCAAATATGTCATATTAACTAATTCTTTAAGTAGTCTTACTATGACTTGTTAATAGTAGATAAAAATAGCATCCTAAATTAATAGACCAGACTAGAGTTTGACCCGCCCTTTCAAAGGGCGGGCAAGATTTTATTTTTATCATCATCTTATGTATTGATCTTCCTCGTTTGTGAAATGTTTGAAATTAGTTTAGTTAACAAATTTATTAACCCGTCTTTTTGTTCACCAATATGTTTAAATATAATGTTTGGTTTTCGGTTTTTGTTTTAGGTTGTCTTTCTTTTTGGATTTCGATTTCAGTTTGATTATAGTTTTTTCTTTTTTGGTTCAAGAGATATATAAACCGTTCAGTTATTTATGAAATAACTAAATATAATTATATGTGTGTTTACCCGACCTGGATCTATGGGATTAGTTTTTTTCCAAAATGTATTTACTGAAAATTAGAAATTTCATACATGTATTTTTATTAAAAAATGTTTTTATAGATACCTAGATTAAAATTAATAAATATAATTTGTTGAAAGTAAGATAATTCATTTATAAAACCCGTCATTATTTACTTATATTTAAAACTGTAAATTATAGTAAAAAAATATTTTTAATTTTTATATTGGTCAAAATTTATTTTATTATTATATAAATAAAACATCTTCATTCAACCCGTATCATACTATATCGAATTATTTTTAATACTCAAATTTAAATATGTAATTATTTATTATTTTATATATATTACTTTAATATTTTATTTTAATACGTTGAAGTATGTGGTAAATTCATGAATGTGTGTTATTCTTTAATTTTATGATTTATAAAATATTTAATAAATGAATTAAGTTACTTTATATTTATTAGTTGATGTATTAATTTAATTATGAATATAAATATTATGGGAATATTATTTCTTATTCTATTATGAAAAAATTAATATTCGTTAATAATTTATTTAATATTAATTACGAATTTTATTATTTAAAAATAAATATTAAAAAAGAATTTATGTTTACATCTTAAATAAAAAGATATTAAAAGATATTTTTATAATAAAATCTTAGAAAAGGATACTTGACAATATCTTTTTTGATATCTTATTTTGAAAATATTATTAAGTTAGTTGTAAGAGAAAAAATAGGAGGTTAAATTAATTATATTTTACAAATCTTGAAATATTAATAGATATTTGTTAGATTAGAAAAACATTATATTATAATAAATAATGAAATTATTTTAGTTGGACTGTTATAAATTTTTTGATAGTCCAAAACATAGTCGATAAAAAGTTCTCCTGTTTTAATAGTATTGATATAACTTAATGAACATGAAACCTCAAGCATTTAATCCGCCAGTAACGTAGCTTCCATTTTTTTGTCAACACGTAGCTGACATCTAGATCGTCAAATTCTACGAGTAGCAGTTGCATATAGTACTATATTTTAGGTTGTGTGGGTTGTACGTGACGTGAGAATAGTTGACCAATGACCATAACGAAAGTACGAAACTGAATTAGAGGAAGCATCGCACGCATCACAGAGTCCCCACCACAATATCCAAATGGCAATAGCGTTAATTAAGGAAAGAGCAAACCTACTTCTATAGTGATTATTAATTATTTAACGAGCTGGACTACCACCTACCTTAATGGGTCCCAATATTCATAAGTGGTACTTATAAATGTGTTTAACAAAATGTAACAGAAGATATGTTCTATTCAAGTAGTATATTTAAAAACTAATAATATAGATATGTGACTTGTAGTTGACAAAAATAAGAATTTAATGTGGTATGGTTTGATTAGCATATAATTTCTTTTCTAAAGTTAGATAGATGACTAACAGTTTTTCTATCTAACCTTTTTTTTGGTTTTTCTTATCAAGTTTTTCTTTTAAATCATAATGTAGTCATATTTGTCTAAATATTTTATCTGCTAAAAAACTATGAAATTGTTACCTTTTTTTGTTTTAAATGGAAAATGTTTTTTTTTTAATAGAAAAAATACAATTTTAAAACTATAACATTTTCTCAGTAATCCGAAAACCCACTAAGCTCTGCTGAAAATCGTTAAATCCATAATATGCAATTACAAATGTTAAATTGATTTAACGGCCTCACCAAAAAGGTTATCCGGATAGAGAAATCTTGTGCACATTCAAGAGTTGGCAGGATTTAAATGCATCTGTATCTGTATACGTATAAACACTACACAGTATTGTGTCGATGTCCATTGAATTGGCCAATGTAAATCCCCTTCCCAAATAATTTATTCAAATAAAACTGTAGTATTTAATGAAGTTAGTTAGACTTTATTTTCTTGATTGGGACAATACCAAAAAAATTAAATTCATTAAAACAAATTACACAAAATATTATACACCCCCGCAAGACTGAAAAAGGATAATTTTCAGCAATTCTCCTATTTTCTAGTTTGGTATTTGTCCTTCTCTGTACAGACACGTATTTTATTTAGTAATTAGTGGTACTGATATGAAGTTTAATTGGTTTCAAATGTAAAATAAATAAAAAAAAAAAGCGAACTTGTAGTAGTTTCTGAGTTTAACTTATTCTCTTGGATCCAAATATCTCGCCATCGACAAAGGAGATCCTTTTTTTTTTTTTGATAAGTAACAAAGGAGATCCTTCCAAAGAAAGAAGACGAGAAGCCATCCAAATTATAACAAACACACAACACAACACAAAGCTCAGTTTCTCGTTTTTCAAAATTTCTCAACTTTTTAAATGTTACTCTTCAGATTTTGATCTGTGTTGCTTCGTGATGGGTCTCTGTCATTCGAAACCTCCAAGCTCCGATCGAGTTCCGGCCCAGAGTAGTCCTCTTCCGTCGTCGGAATCCGTAAAGCCTCCTCCTTCAACCTCCTCCGTTAACCCTAACGGCGACAATGACGGGAAGAAATCTCCGTTCTTCCCCTTCTACAGCCCGAGTCCAGCTCACTCCTTCTTCTCCAAGAAGACTCCGGCGACCAGCGGAAACTCCACGCCCAAGCGGTTCTTCAAACGCCCCTTTCCTCCTCCGTCCCCGGCCAAACACATCAGAGCCGTCCTCGCCAGACGTCACGGCTCCGTGAAGTCCATCCAAGCGGAGGTGGGTTTGGATAAAAGCTTCGGATTCTCGAAGGGCTTCTCGGGTAAGTACGAGGTGGGTGAGGAAGTGGGTCGTGGTCATTTTGGGTACACTTGTGCTGCTAAGTTTAAGAAAGGTGATTCCAAAGGACAGCAAGTGGCTGTTAAGGTCATTCCCAAAGCAAAGGTTTGTGCTTTTTCTTTTTTTTTTTTTTAATTGTTTTCTTTCTTACGAGATCTGATGATGATGTTCTGTTTGGATTTTGTTTGTGTAGATGACGACGGCTATTGCGATTGAAGATGTGAGGAGAGAAGTGAAGATACTCAGAGCGTTGTCTGGTCATAACAACCTTCCTCATTTCTATGATGCCTATGAAGATCATGACAATGTCTACATTGTGATGGAGTAAGCTCTCTTTTAGCACATACTTTTAGCATTTGAGTTGTGTCTTTAACAAGTGATCTTTGTTGTTTTAGGCTCTGTGAAGGAGGAGAGCTTCTGGATAGAATACTCTCTAGGTAAAATGGATATTGTTACAATTCACAAGTAAGTTTTGTATTGAACTTGGTGGTGTTGTTTTATGTGCAGAGGTGGCAAGTACACAGAGGAGGATGCAAAGACTGTTATGATTCAGATATTGAATGTGGTTGCCTTTTGTCATCTCCAAGGTGTTGTACACCGTGATCTCAAACCCGAGGTGATCGAAAAGCTCTTTGCTTCCACTTACACATTTGATCTTCATTGAAGTTTACTTGAAACTGTTTCGATCAGAACTTCCTTTATACCTCAAAAGAAGACACTTCTCAACTGAAAGCAATAGATTTCGGCTTGTCGGATTACGTGAGACCAGGTAAAAAAAAGTTTGTCTTCTACTTAGATCCCACAATCTAAAGACCAACATTTGTGTATGACAATTCCATTTGCAGATGAGAGGCTCAACGACATTGTTGGTAGTGCTTACTACGTAGCACCTGAGGTTCTACATAGATCTTACAGCACAGAAGCTGATATCTGGAGTGTTGGTGTGATAGTGTACATTCTCTTATGTGGAAGCCGACCGTTTTGGGCTAGGACCGAATCAGGAATCTTTCGCGCCGTTCTAAAAGCAGATCCCACTTTCGAAGACCCTCCTTGGCCTTTGTTGTCTTCAGAGGCAAGAGATTTTGTGAAGCGGTTGCTTAATAAAGACCCTCGTAAAAGATTAACTGCTGCTCAGGCCTTGAGTAAGTAAACGTAGAATGCATACAAAAACTGTTTTGAAAATGTGAGAAGATTGTGTAATATTTTTCCATTTGTTTCAGGTCATCCCTGGATAAAGGACTCAAATGACGCAAAGGTTCCATTGGATATTCTGGTTTTTAAACTTATGAGAGCTTATTTACGATCATCGTCTCTCCGTAAAGCTGCATTAAGAGTGAGCTTCTATTTGTCTACTTAAGTGGGTACTTCTGTTTTTTTTTTTTTTTGCTTACCATTCACCATCTTCTTGCAGGCCTTGTCGAAAACGCTTACGGTTGATGAACTTTTTTACCTGAGGGAGCAGTTTGCTTTACTTGAACCTAGCAAGAACGGAACAATAAGTCTTGAAAACATCAAATCTGTAAGCTTTCTATCTTTTTTAATCTATCATCATGAAACTGGCTCTTAACTCTCTTTGTTTAGGCTCTGATGAAAATGGCAACAGACGCAATGAAGGATTCACGTATACCTGAATTCTTAGCACAAGTAAGAGCATTAAACTGAACAATTTTAGTGTTTGTAATCGCACAATTTTTTGACTTTGGAATTGCATCTTTTGTTGTGGACTATCTATAGCTGAGTGCTCTTCAGTATAGAAGAATGGACTTTGAAGAGTTTTGTGCAGCAGCATTGAGTGTTCATCAGCTAGAAGCTCTTGATAGATGGGAACAACACGCTCGTTGTGCTTATGAGCTTTTCGAAAAGGAAGGAAACAGACCCATCATGATAGATGAACTCGCTTCGGTCCGTCCTTTTTATTACAACAATGTGTGTTTAATGTCTTTGATAATGTTATAACTAACTCATCGGTTGAACTTATTTTGCAGGAACTTGGTCTTGGTCCTTCTGTACCGGTCCATGCAGTGCTTCACGACTGGCTTAGGCATACCGATGGGAAGCTTAGTTTTCTGGGGTTTGTGAAATTGTTACATGGTGTGTCTAGTCGCACTATCAAGGCTCATTAGAAGGGTGTTTAGAAAGTTCCACAATATGTATGAGATCTC
This sequence comes from Brassica carinata, assembly GCA_016771965.1. NCBI lineage: Eukaryota > Viridiplantae > Streptophyta > Magnoliopsida > Brassicales > Brassicaceae > Brassica > Brassica carinata. Next base: position 17,745,824 of record CM028691.1, read on the forward strand.
TCCTCTCCCAAGAGCTTTGAACCAATTGGGGTTTAATATGGCTTTGTCTTTTGTGAAGAAAGCTGAGAAGAAACAAAGAGAGTGTAGCTAAAAAGAGAAGTGTGTGTTAGTTTGTAGAGGATGAGGATAGTTTCTAAATTTGGTAACTTATGATGATGATTGATGATGTTTCTGACATGACTTCTAGATTTGGATTTTGATACAAATCTTACTCCTATTGTTTATCCCTTAAGAAAAGGTCTTAACAAGGTTTTGAAAACCGGACCGGCCGGTCGGCCGGTTCGACCGTGACTCGTTAAGTAAGTCGAGTCTGGTTCGATTCAAAACCCGGATCGAATAAAAACCGGAAAACTCGGTTTAAAACCGATGAAACTGGCGATCCGGGTCGACGATAGAACCCGGTTTTGGTACATTTTAAATTTTGATTAGGGTTTTTATAATCTTTGGTATTGATAATAATAGCTTATAGCCTTCGTTTGTTAATAATTTCTCTATAAAAGGAACCTAAAAGTCTTCTATTTGTGTCTCGTACACCATCTTTGTCATAGTCTTCTATTTGTGTCTCGTACATCTGAATTTTTCATTACCACAAAATTTGGAACTACATAATTCTAAGAAAAACTAAATATCTTGATTCATTGATTCTATTTGACCACAAGATTTGATATAACAATATTTAATATATTATTTGTTTGCTCTTGTTTACCATTTTTCATATTTTCTTTGTTTTAGAAGATAACGAAGACGAAATGTAACTGTTTCAAGATGATATCACTAAATAATTTTGAGATATTTAATCATTATCAACAGATTTCTATTTTATTTAATTTTTCATGTTTTCATCTAGTTCTATATTCAAGATTCAGTTATTATTTTCCTATTTTATGATACTCTTTTTAGATATTAGTCACTAGACAATATATATAATATATATAATAAATAAAAACCCGGTTCAACCAGTTGAACCGGTCCGACCAGTCAACCAGTGAGTACGCCGAGTTGGTATCCGGTCCGGTTTTTAAAACATTGGTCTTAATTTTCAAATCTTCAAAACTAGGCTAGTAACTTAGTATCACCGGTCTACCAAAATGAGGGATATAAATAATTTAGTTAAGGATTTTAACAAAATATAAATTTATATTTACTTTTTGTAACAACTTTCATTTACTTTTTGTAAATTTCTAGTTAAGGATTTTAACAAAATACAAATCCAGTTAAATTTGTATATGTTCATCATCAGTAACACTAACAACTAAGAAGAGATCATTTGCAATTAGAGAACCGTGAAAAGCATCTCTCCAACTTCTCTCTAAACTTCGCGACCAACCCTAGCTCCGGCCCGGCGAATCTGGTGCCGGAGGCGCCTCCTTTCTTCCCCCTTATCTTGTTTTTCTTTTGCTCTCTCCCACTCTACTCTAACCTTTGTCGATATGCATGTTTGTTCTGGGTTCGCTGCGACAGAGCCGGTCACTCACCTCACGAGTTACGGGCTCTTGCTCCGACGAGTTTTGGAACAACGGCGAGGCTTACGGGAGGATGGATTAGGAGAGAGTCGGCTTTAGGATTTCGAGGTGTTGGATCTGTTTTTCCCCTTTTCAGATCTCTGACGATTCCGAACCGATGGCAGCGCGTGACTTGGTAAGACACCTCACCCTCTATGGATCTCTGTATCTATGAAGCGGTGAGATAAACAAAGAAGAGAGCAGCCAGAACGGTATCAGAGATTCAACTTGGTTTTCCGGGTTGACACGAACTATTGATTGCACCATTGAAGAGTTCATTGAAAATATTTGCGGAGGTTCGTGGTTGGAGGATCTACACTCCGTCGGAGAAGAACAAAGCGGTGAAAGGCGATATGGATCCTGCATCTCTGAGTTCCGTCATTGTGAGTGATACCAGTCCGCTTCGCTGTCAAATCCCGTCTTTCAGTCTGGTCTTTGTATCCAGTTTTTTGGCCTAGGATCGTAACTGCTGAACGTCAATGAGTGGAGCCAGTCCCGATAATGCACCGGCGGTGATGATGCTATTGGACACGAACAACACGTCTATCATCAGGGACCATTAGCTTGCTCATATCTAGCCATCGTGACTTGGTTATGCTCTTGTGCTAGTAGGCGTTATCGTATCATTATGGTAGAATTTTAGGTGGTTAAGAGGCGCAATATTTCGAGTCGTGGAGTATTGATCGTCTCAAGGTGGGCAAGAATCGGCTCAATAAAAGCTGGAAGCCTTGGTATGCCCCTGGATGCACCTTGGTGTTGAGACTGATGGTTCAAGGTCTTCACGCTTTATCTTTGGTAACCATTAGTTGGTGTGTTGAATGTGGACCGGTTAGGGTCAGGGATATCCTAGGATTTTGTTGAGTCGATTCTGTAGTATGGTTAGGTTTAAGCACCAGTTCAACTCGGGTTGTGAGTTGGATTCGGTGCACTGTGGTGAAAAATACAGCGATGTTTTACTTCGGGTAGCGTAGGAACCAACTTAGTGTTCCTAGGTGTTACTAGATTACATCGTTTGTATGGTGGGTTTAAATCTTTTGAGGTTGTAATACTGTTACCATGAATTGGCTAATGAAAGTTGTTGTTGAGTTAAAAAAAAAGAAAAGAAGAGATCATTTGCTAGTTGGACTGTTTTTATGGTCAGCTCATATGGTAGCCGGTTATAGACAGTGAAACATTAACTTATATCCTAACTAGTAAATGATCTCTTGTTAGTTGTTACTGATGATGAACATATACAAAAAGTTAACTGGAATTTGTATCCCAAGCATAAAACTAATCTGCTTCTTGTTAGGAAGTCGATCTAGTTGTGTGACCCACATAGAATTATATGTTTTGGAGTTGTCCATTTGACCAAAGTGAAGAAACCTATAGGCTTACTGTTTTACTGGTGCTCTAGGGCTGAGATTTTTATGTCTTCTCCGGAGAGAAGCTTTGATACTTAACACTTTCAAAGCTCCAACCAATCCAACTTTTAAGAGTTTTCAATAACACTCACAAGAATTTAGAACTTGAATAGTAGTTAAATAAACATGAAGAATATGAGCCGGTTCTGATGTTGGAGAGGGAAGAGTGTAGTCCTCGATTCCACTAGTGCAAAAATTTACATAGAAACTAGCTGACAGGGGAATGCAAACTCAAAATGTATGTTGCATCTGCTCTTCACTTCCTGAGACAAGAGATCACCTCCTTCTTTCATGTCAATTTGCGGAACAAATCTGGGATCAGGTATTTAATAGACTGGGAACACCTTCTACGCCATTTTTTCAATGGTCGGACCTGATAAGTTGGCTAATGGAAGCACAACCGAGAGGAAAAAGACTGCTCCGGCTTTTAGCTTCTCAGGCTGTGGTTTATTGCATTTGGAAGCAACGTAACAACCTGCTCCACAATAATATTTCCATGGCTCCTCTTGCTGTCTTCAAGTAAATAAACAGATCGATCATCAACACGATTCATGCCAGAAAAAGACGGCGTCGGTTTCAGAACATTATGCAACACTGGCTGATTTAGATTGACCACGATTGCTGCTAGCTTAACTGCTTGAGTTAATACTTTCTTGTTTTTACTTTTTTTTTGCCAAGAAATCATTTGTATAGGATGCAAATTTGTAATCTTTTCTACTTTCATTTATGAGATTTTAACATTCCTAGCAAAAAAAAAATTTACATAGAAACAGTAAAATAAAATGATATAACTTTTGGTGATGAATATCACATAAATCTTAAAGCTTTTTATTGTTAGTATACATGAAATTTTAGAGGTTAGAGAAAATTTATATATATAAAATGAAAATTTTGGTGATAACTATGATACAAATTTTTTCTAATTTTTTTAGAAAAAATTTGAGATCACAAGTCACTGTTTCGCTCGGAATCAGATAGTTTTAAGACCGGTTTATAAGGCATACTAATTCCCACTAATATCCCCTAAGCTTATGTAACAATTTTGTAATCTGATTTTAATATCAAGGAAATGACATTAAAATCTGTTATTTAGTTAAAATAAATATTTCTTATCTTGTCATTTGCTGTACATTCACATTAAAAAAAATTATATATATACTTAGAGAGAGAAAATAAGTTAAATAACGATGAGAGTATTTTTGTAACACAAAAAAGTTACACAAACAGAATTCATTTAAAAAAGGATCCAACTGTAATGACGAGAGACAAGCGGATCCAGTTGAAGAGTCTCTGTCGGGGCCCCGACAATCTTTAAAGTTTTACTAAAAATATCCCCCAAAAAAATTCAAAAGCCGTTTCCTTTTTTTTTGAAAGTTTCATGGCGGATGAGAAGGAGATTATTGATATTTGTAGCTCTGATGAGAAAGACGAAGATGAAGAAAACGATATAGATGGTGAGACCAGCGAAGAAGACGAGGAAGAAGAAGATGATGATGATGAAGAAGAAGAAGAAGATGTTCGGAGCTTGAGGTATTAATTTTCATATTTCCGGTGTAATCTTAGTTTTTGATCGATTCTGGATTAATTTAAAACAGTGGAGATGATAGCGAATGGAGTGAAGATGACTCCACGGATTCAAATTCAGACTTCGATGATGACGAAGATGAAGATGACGACCACGAGGATGATGATGATGATGATGACGACGAAGACTCTCTTGTAGATAAAGTCACTCGCCTGCTCAAGGGTTTATCTATTTAGGGTTTATGAATCTTGATTGCTTCCTTTTGCATCAGAGTCTCGTTGAACTTGTATGGATACTTATTTTTAAAATTATAATGTAAAGATTGATTAGTGAGTTTGTTTCTTTAGATTACTCATAAACATTTCTTATATAACTCTCACTGGTTTGTGAGGTTTGTAGCATAATCTTGAAGCGTATAAAGTAATCAGAGTGTCTACGATTATATTAGATTAGATTAGCCGAACAAAACCAGTTTGTATTGAAAGTAATTTATGGGCATTGCAGCCATTTTAGTTTGCTCTAGCTATGTTGTTGCATTGGTCCTAAGAGAAACATCTCTCTCTTTTTGTTTGTATCATGCCTACGGTCAGGGGCAGCCTTGGGTTTAAGCTCACCAAGTAGGTGGTTGATTGGACTTAATAACAAAAGTTAGTTGTGGTGTAGTTGTTTAAGTTGCTTAAGAACTCCCTAAGGTGAGAAGTTCATCCTTCGATAAATGCATGTGAGTCTTTCTTTCCCAAAAATGTGTTTGTTAATGGGCTTTATATATATATATATTACTTTAGGTTGAGAAATACATTGGGCTGAGCTTGTTTATTGGTGGACTTTTTCTTCGGTTATATGTAATTTCCTTCATGTGATCTTTACCGGCTTCTCATGATAAATGATTGGAGCATTGAAGTAGATTATGTAAAATCATCTCTTAACAATAATGAATAATGTTCCTAAACATGCTCTTAACTTAGTGCCAGTCAGAGATCTCGAAAATTTGTTGTTGGTAGAAAATTTTGCTCTCTTCACACCTTAGCTAGGCTTCATTAAAGATTTGTAACTTCTTTCGTGTACTATTTGTGTGGCCTCCTTCAGGCAATACAAGAAGACATTTCTAGCTCAATCATGTGTATTCACAGAACTCTCTGTGTCTTAACTTGTTGATCAGCACTTATTATTATTACTCGTTTTGAATATCTATATTCATATTCTTTTGATACTTTTATTCAACGTTTTACTCTTCTGTGAGACAAATGGACCCCGACAAGTTCTTGGACGTGACAACATTTAAAGGACGATTGCTTCTTTAAAGGGGGTCCATATTTTGATTTGTAATTTATCAGATTATATATGTCCATTCACATGACATGTCGGATCCGTTCTTGTGTCCTAAATTTAAACACGGAGTCATTTATACCCTTTTGAACTTAAAACGCCACAATTAAAGATCAAACCTTACCCGACGAGACCAAACATCATATCTCTAAAGTCATGCAAACGAAAAACCAAAAAGTTATGATATGAGAGATTGATAGATCATTCACACCAATCACAAACCAACCCCTTTTGTAATATAATGGAAAATTCCAAATGCAAGAACATACATATCAAATGATCACACATACTTTCCATACTATACCATACCATACGACCGAAATAACATTGAATAAAATCAGAAGCCCGAAGAACCAAATCATATATAAATATATATATATATATATATATATATATATATATATATATATATATATATATATTTTTTAATCGAGTCAAATCATGTTTTAACTACTAGCTAGAACCTTGTGTTTGATGGTCGGATATCGAGTTCTTGAGTCCAAGCTCTCCGATCTTGAATGTGAAGGCTCCAATATGTTTGAGCCAATACATCAGGATCCATTCCCATCACTCCCGAGCTTTCACCTTCTCCTTCTCCATCTTCGCCTCTAACGTTATATGATTGCTCTGCGACCACTCCTCTCGGTGGGATGTTTGTTTCTCTGAAAGTACATTTTGCGGAATTTTATCTTATCGATGCTATTCTTAGATCTTCAAATGCTTGATGTGCCAATTAAAACTTTTGTCTGGTAAAGTTCGATAGTGAAAAGGTTCTTTATATATTAGCGATTCTTAGCATCTTGTGGGTTCGGATCAGAACAATGCTGTTTGTGGAAGGTAGCAAAAGTTTTAAAACACCTTTCTATATTGTGGTTCTAATTTCATCTTCTATGATTTTCCCTACTTTTGTAGATAATTAATTTATATAAATTATATATATTAAGTAATTAATAACCATATAACTTACGAACCTTGGAGGTCCAACCACACCGTCGATGATAACATGAGCCACATGTATTCCAAAAGCTTGATATTCTCTTGCTAAGCATTGAGAAAGTGCCCTCAACGCAAATTTCCCACAGCCTGTTCCATTTTCAAATATTTCTTTAGTTATTATTATCCATTATTAAAAGCATATTTTGGTTTTACAGATATTAAAATATTCAAAAGAGAATTACATAGCTCGGAGAAACCAGCAACACCATTCAATGACGCCGAGCAACCGGTAAAGAGTATAGTTCCTTTCCCTTTATCCATCATCCCGGGAATAACCTTACAAATAAAAATCAAATGAATTTAAAGCCTTCAACAATAGAAAACTATCTTTACGTAAAATTTTATTTTTAATGTTTTTCTTTGGGTCAACCATTACATAAAAATCGAATTGTCGAAATCACTCAATATTAATTATACCGTACAGACTAAAAGCTAAATAACAGGAAATAAATGTTTTATAATAAATTTTACACAACTAGTACCTCAAAAAATGATTAAATCTATCAAAAAGTTTGAAGGACTACTCACATAATAAAATCAATATTATACACACCTAGTATACATCAACAAATGATTAAATCTATAAAATAAATTCATCGTTACGACATAAATGATCTTATTCATTTTAACCAAAATACTGCAAGTCTATTACTCCAATAATACTAACATGTTTTTTTCCCTTAGTGGATAAATTATAGGTCGAAACACATTATCTTAACAAAATCGTCATAAAATACCGAAAATTAATAATTTGAAGTATTTGATTTAGACAAAGGTATAATACCTGTTGGGCGCACAAGAATGCAGCAAAGACAGAGACAGAAATAGAAGTATGAAAAGATTGGAAAGGAATGTGGGTGAATGAAGTGGGATGGTGACTTGTGTAAGAAGAAGAAGAGTGATAAGCATTGTACACCAAAACCTCAACAAACCCTAAGGACAACACTCCTTCGAAGGCTTCTCTTACGCTTCTTGGATCCGCACAATCAATTCTTATAGCAAACACTTGCGCTTTCTCTTCTCTCGCTATCTCTTCAGCCACTCGAGATAACCTGCCTGCACAATTTAGCCGACCATATATATCAAGAGAATTGGTTCAAGTATGATATTTCTATTTAGCAACGTTCTGTGATTAATATAAGTACATGTGTGTGCAGTGGCAGATCTAGAATTATTTGTTATCCGGTGCAGAACTATAAAATACAGTTTAATACTTCTATAATTTTGAATTATCAATCGGGGCATTATAAAAAATCAGTACAAAAATACATTGATTTGAAAAATTTATGGAGGGCAGCTGCCCCTCCTATCCTAGATGTAGTTCCGCCTTTGTGTGTGTGACTGGTAAAAAGCTGGAGTAAGAATATGAGAGACCGTATTAAGTGGAATGAAAAAGGTAAGATTTAAATGAACATTTAACATTTACACCAAAAAGACGTAAATGGACAAAAAAACTTAATATTAAATAGAAATCAGGTAAGTAAATAACTTTTCATTGCCGAACAGGAAGAAGAATAAAACTCCAACTGTTTCAGGTAATTTTTTGTCGAATATTTTGAAATTATTTCAATTTAATTAGAGAATTTTTCAGTCAATGTTCTAAAAAAACTTAGTTCAGCTAGCATGTTGCAGAAACTGATAAAGCTTCTTTGCTGTGTGTTATTTAATGTATAAGAAGAAAACTTTAGTCTATTATGTCGTAGTTACCAACCACTGTAACTCAGAGTAAAACTTGCACAGTAAATTTTGTTTAAAAGAATTTAAATTTGTTAGAAATATAGACTGGTTGCCAACCAATTAAGCCTAAAGAAATGTAAAGATGTAAAACTCGAAATCTTATCAAACAAATCTGAAGTCTGTCTAACAAAATTTGCATTCAAAAAGTATGTGAAAAATTGAAGCACCGTTGACTTTATGTCTAATAAGAAAAAAAATCTAAAAAAAAAATCTTTTTAAAAAGAAAAACTGCCGCAATTTCTTTATCTTCTTTGGAATATAATATATAGAGATGGAAAATTCCGTGGGCGCATTAGAAAAAGGCACATACATATACATTGAATCTCTGCTAGTTTATGTGTTTGTGTATATGTATGTATAAGTAGAGAGAAATCGATACAAAAGAGTGAGAGGACTAAAACCTAGATCGCGGGCGAGAATGGCGACTGTGTAGCCTTCATGTGCGAACTTTCGAGCGACTGAACGGCCTAGCTTTGGACCTACGCCGACCACCGCCGCTATGCCTTTGCTGCCGGAGCTCGAACTCCCTACGTTTCTCATCATCAGTCCTTTATGATATGATCAGTTTCCTTTCCTGGCCTTTTCTCTTTATAATGTATACTTCTCTCTCAGTTGTGGATAAAAATATAATTCTTACAGTTATAGACGTAGGCTGCCCCCTTAACCTAGGCCAATCTCTTGGCTCTCTTACTTACTCTATTTAATAAGATTGTGTTGGCTGTTGTGAGAGGGAGAAATATTCTTATTTGAGAAAGAGGGAGAAATATTCTTGTGGACTAGATAAAATTTGGTGGCTGTATATATAAACCTTTCTTTGTCCCTTTTATCATAAAGTTTCCATCTACTTTAATAAAATAATAATAAATCGAGATTTGCCAAGATCTAAATTTTTTAATCTAGACAGGTATATATACTTCTGTTAATATACATAAATCATATATGAACCTTTACTGATTTAATAGGTTACATATAAATATAGGGGTGTGTTTCTAGGTGAAAACATGGTCTCCAATGAATATTGTAGTTCTTAGACAAAGAGACTTGTCATGTGGTATATTTTGTGGCAATTGGTTCCTACTCGTTAGACTCAAAAGATGTTTCGAAAAGACTGGTGGCATTTGTATATTAAGGGTTAAATAATCGAGTTCATTGAATAAAATGTGTGAATCCAATGTTCTAATATAAATATATGTGTTCCAGGTAAAACATGGCCTCCAATGTATATTGTGGTTCTTAGACAAAGAGACAGACATGTCATGTGGAAGAAGTTGTGGGCCTTGTGGCAATTGGTTCTTGTTTAGACTCAAAAGATGTTTCGAAAAGACTAAGGAGGTTTTGCAAATTACGTGGTTGAGGACTCATCTATTGGTCAAGACTATGGATCAAGTTTTACTGTAATAAAAGAAGAAAGAAAGTTTTACTGTATTCTGAAAATTCATTTGCATTTGTTTATGTGATCGTTATAAACATATCTTGGTCTAATTTGAGCATATGATTAACTCGATTCTAAAATACGAAATATAGACAAATTATGTGTGATTTATTAACCGATGTTAAAAACTTGATGCGGAATTTATCTGTTATTAGTTTTATCGTAGTATTTGTGATATATTAAATTACCAAATAGTATATATGCTTTTTTTAAAAAAACTGTATTTTATATAGAATGAAGGAAACTTACAAAGAAGATAACAATTTATTATTCAATAAAAAGATAATAATTGATTTATTAGTTTGAAGCCAATTGCTTTCCTTTATGAAGAATATTATTCTTTCTCTTCTGATTTGTATATAAGATTTGGTTTTTATTTTAGTCTTGGAAGTTGGAGATATGTTGCCCCCTTTCCTCTTCTGTCTACAGCTCATCAGCATATCAAGTGTTCTTGCCTCTATCATTAGCTCGGGTAGTCCTTAGTAACCCTGTCTCTTTCCTTATGACATACAAAATTACAAATATAACATATGCATGTATCTTTCCTTATTTCACCGAAGTTTCTAGATATACATATACTTCTAGATTAGTCCTATACAATATGTACGTATTTTGAGTTTTGAATACTATGTACCTACATGATTAGTAACCCTGTTTTTCTTTTAAGTTCACACTAGGTGATTAATTATATACTTGTATAACTAATAGAATACCAATATACTTACTCTTTGCTTTTATGGTATACTCAAACTAGTTCTGCAATATACTGATCACACTTTAGACTTATCAAAGATTCTCCTCCGACCTATTTTCATCAAATTAAATGTTTTGGATAGGGTTGTGAGTGTGAATTGTGAAAGATGAGGATTTTCTTGATAGATTCTTGCAGATGTGTGGGGAGATAAAGTGAAGGAGAGGGGGGAGTGAAAAATGGCAACAAGAAACGAACAAATACAAAAATATATATCAAGTTCCTAATATGGGACCAGAAATGGGGGAAGTGAGTACTACATATCTTCTGAATATTCCTTCCATCCTCTTTTAAGATTTAACTAGATCGTCCGCGCGGATGTTAGTTTTTACTTTTTTTTTTTATAAACTGTTTAGTAAATTTTTTTAAACATATAGATTATTTAGACATTTTGAAGTTACTATAAACCTACCCAAACCAAAAATATGACTTAAACTCTATCCAAAAATTTATAATAACCGAACGAATTTTAATTTTAAAATAAAAAAAACTGATACCCGTAAAAAACTGAAATCATTTGAATGTATATCTGAATATCCATGTCTAATTGATTATGTACACAAATAAAAACAAAAATTGTTAATCGATTTGAATTCTTGCCACTAATGGAACCATTTCATTCAAATATGTGAAATTATTATGATAACATGTAAAATAAATAATATCGAGTTATTATGATAAATATAATTAATGAAATAGTTTGGAAGAGTGAAAAATGTAAAAAATATAATAAAACACTTAAAATTATGCAAGTTCTGTTTTATGATTTATAATAAATACTGTCGAACTAATTAGAAAAAAACAATAACTGAAATAGTTAGAATTAGTTAAAAGGAATGAAAATCTGTAAAAAACCACTTAAAAATAGGCGAGTGTTATTTTCTTCTTCAGTTTTAATAGAATAAATACCCTTAATTTAATCAGCAAAGGTTTGGATTTATAGTAAAGTTCATATTAATTAAGAAAAAGAAGCTCAACACCAATGTTTATCTATATTAAGTTACCGGACAACGTACAAATGAGATTTTCTTCAGAAAAACAACGTACAATTAGGTATTTATACACGTATAAAACTATCGATGAAATATATTAATATGTATTTAGTATTTACATCTGATAAGTCATATCCTCAGTTAGGTTGATATCTACAGATTATGCATCCTACCAAAAATACAATGTTCAGACTTATTCAATAAAATAGTAAGTCTACAATGTTAGATTTGCGAAAATATAAGATGTTTAAAGAGAGAATATTGCTGGATAATGAAGAAAGAATAATTACCTTAGTTCTAAAAGATGTCATTATAATAGATTATCAAGAAGAAGAAGTAGAATAGAACAGACTTGTTCTAATAGCCAAACACACTTGGCTTACTAGGAAAGCTACAATGAAATATTTAGAAAAAATTGGCAAATTGGACAACTTTTAAGTTTGTAATTTGCTAGTTGGGCAACCTCAAGTTTAAATTGGAGGAATTGACAATTTTTAGGATTTGTCCAACTAAACTTGAGTTCAAATGTCCGTTGTGGTCATTGACAGCTTTATTATTTACACCTCTACCATTTCCCTTTAATTTTTCGAGGAAAAAATAACAAATACATATCGGACATATATGTGGAAAACAATTTGTAAAAAAGTGTCGATTTGCCTAATCAGCTCGAGTAAACGACATAGATCCACACAATTTATTCAAAATTCAGTTTTAAACCCCCAAAGCCTTTTTCAATATTTTACAACAGTATTCAATCGGAGACTGAGATCGACGACGAATTCTAGGTTCGACATAGTCCAACTAGCAAATTTGAAAAACATGAATTCTCAGCCGCAATTTGCCCAGGGGGAAGGGCGACGAGGAGTCAATCCAAACCGGCGAAACCGCCGAAACTCCGTAACAGTAGAAATACTACCAAACCGCCGCCGCGATATGCAGGTAAATCCCTCGTCTCCGATTTGTAGAACCAAACCGAGTACCTTATTTAGGACCTGATTTGAATAATGGCATTGAATTATGAAATCCCTTGAATTATTTGATAACAGAATCGAGCAGTAGTCCGCAAAACTCAGGTGAAGGAATCTCCACTTCAGATGCAGAGTTTGTTGAAACGACGCATTCACCTCCGTCTCTGCTGCCGGAAAGACTTTTTGCACCTAACCGCTATCCAGATAAACCCCGGCTGAACATCTATTCAAAAGCAAACATAATTAGGTCGATAGTGAAGTCCCTGGCTGGAACGCCTGAGCTGCAGTGTTTGCTGGAGAGTCAGTTTGGTCCTTTGTTCCACTTACCAGTGGCCCGGTATTTAAACTCTGCAAAACTCGTGTATTCTCTCCTCAGTCGTCAGCTAGTAACATTGCGCAAATATGAACTTTGGTTCTTGTTTGCAGATAACCCCCTCCGATTTTCCCTGACTGAATTTCGTGACATAACATGCCTAAAGTGCGACCCATTTGTTCCACAAAAGGCGAGGACCGGACCTTTAGCCCTCGCTGCTTCTGAAGATGAAGGAGGAGTTGGCCGAATGTGGAGAAAACTTTTGAAACAGAAGATCTTGATGTCCGTGTACCGAAGTTCTTGGAATGCTCGTAGATGAGACACTACCCGTGGAAGCGCTTACATCGGCTCGATTGCTTTTGTGGATGGACTTATAGTTTGTGGTCGCAAAAATCTGCGCTTAACGGCGCCATATGTAGAAATGCTAGAAGACACCAAACGCTTCTTCAATATAGTTGGGGAGAGAAGCATTTCTTGGTACATCAATCAGATTGCTACCGCCTCTGCTGCAACTCAAGCAGAGTCCCTTAAGAGCATGCGCTTATGTCCGCAATGAAAACCACAGATGTTATGGATTCCCTTTGGCTCGCGAACTCATGGCTTTCAAAGCAATCCCGCACTTATTGAAAGAATCCCTGAGCCTGCTAAGATGGCAAATTTCTTGGAAGAACCTGACGGATGCAACTCACGAAATACACTTTTAACATTCGAAGACGTCATTGAAGTTGAAGCCGTTCCGGAGGTACGATCAACGTCTAATATTTATCTACAATATAAAATTGGGAAACTGAAGACGTGATCTGTATCTTATATTTTCGGTTTTGATTAGGTTGCTGTGTCGTTTTCATTACCTGAAGAAGGTGGTGATTTACAGTGGGAGGATGATAGGGAAGACCCCAAAGTACAGAAGTTAGTTGAGCTTATGCGGGGAGGCAGGAAATTTAAAGGGAATGATTTCATTGGTGGTGATGCTTCCCTCCCACCTCTCAGTGTTAGTACGAAAGTGACAGGTCTTGGTGATCCCGAAGTGCGCCCACCACCTAAGCGGCGATTTCGCAAACGAAGCGAAGAAGCTGGGTGTTCAAATAAACCGCAGGGTGGCCCATCTCGTCCCCGACGAGGTGTAGGCAAAGAGCCTGAATTGTCAGAGAGTGGGGGGAATCAGTGAAGATGTGAAAAGTTGGTTCCGTCGTGAGCTTAGTGCACAACTTGGTGTATTGCGCGAAGAAGTCTATGATTGGACACACCCCAATGAAAGTTGTTCCAATACAAGAGGTCGAAGAGGTACACTCCTGGTTGGACAATCCAAAGCAGGTGGAAACGACGCTGGGGGTTCTGAGAAAAAACGGAAAGTAGTTGGTTCTGGTGGGGTTGACCAGGCTGAAGCAAGTGGGAGGAAAAAACGCAGAAGCGAGTCGATCAACATAGCAGACGCAAGTGTTGGGGTGGACAACCAAGAAATGTTCAATAATGACATCTACCGTGAGGTAGCTCAGCCAGACAACGCCTACAATCCGCCCAACATAGCAGAGGGTGGTTCAACTCCTCTCCCTGATGAACCAATTCTTTCAAAAGATCCAGCAGCATTTGAAAGTCAGTCAGCAGTACCAACGACGTCCGATGCCCAAGAGGTAAGACGTGAAAATGATAAGTGTACAAACATTGAAACTTTACATTGCAGGTGTACAGAAGTTTATGATAGGTGGACAGCCACTGTATATGTGTAAAATGATAGGTGTACATTCATCTTGTTCTGGTATTAAGGAATGTAGAGTTGTAACGACTGTATTTCTAATGTGCCAGGAACGTCATAAGTTCCCCGATGTTGAAGAGGTTCCGACGGCTGACTTAAATTTATTAGCAACCATGGGTGGTTATTTTGTAGAAGAGATTGAAGAAGTCGAGGAAACGGTTGAGGGAGGGGTGGAGAAGGAGGCAGAGGACGTTGGGCAATCAGAAAACGACAGTATGGCGATGGTCTTGTATGGGAAACTTACAACTTACGTCCTTCCATCCGAGGTAGTTTGTTTGATTAAAAATTTAAAACCGTGGTGAACGCTTAGCTCTTGACAGTGTTTGTTAATAACAGGTCTATCATGAGTTACATAACGTTGGAAATCTGGCACCTCATCCACCAATCCCTGAGAAAAAAGAAGCATCACCTACAAATTCTGAAGACTACAAGACCCCACCAGAGCATGATATATTGTCTGATTTTTGTACAGCAGATGTTGCAAAGGTTGGAAAAAACGTTATAAGACAAGGTCAGCAACAATCCAAGCAGGTGAAGGAAAAAATATAATGACAAGCTCAAACAAAGTAGAGCAGGTCAGAGGGAAGCGTATTCGGAAAAGGTCAACCAATATTGGAGGAGTGTACACCCCGGACAGGAGATTGAAAGAGCTATTCCATAGCTGCAGAAAACCGGAGTATACGCCATTGGCAGAGGTGGATGTGAAGACGTTTAAACAGTTCCGGAAGATTCTTCAAGAGAACCCCAATCAGTAAGTATACTTAAAAGAAGGTATGTGGTTGGAGTTTTTGTTTAATTAACATTGATAACCAACTGTTTTATTGTAGGGAATTTTTAATTATTATTGGGGGTATAGTCTCAAATCAGTTCTTTCTGTCCTTGGCAAGACCAACTAATTGGGTCAGCACCGAGGTATCCATATGGATGAGTAAACTATTTCGTTAAGACAATTTTTGTGGTGATCTAACGTTAGACTGTTTGAACATCTTATGTAGCACATTCATGTTCTTATGAATATGCTGTGGCGGCGACACGGAGAGACGTGATTTGGGTGTTGCGCGCACTTATGGACTACTTCCTCTATCGCATACCGCCTATGTACCCACAGTTCGAGGAAGCCGCATGCATGCGTAAGTTCGATGGGGTGGTTCGGCGAGAAGCTTTGTAACTGGAAGAACCCGACGTAGGAATTTGAAGATGGAGTTATTGCGTCATATAGACAGGGTATACGTCCCAATGCTGTGGGGAAAAGATCACTGGGTGGGCCTTGTAATCGAGCTGCATGCCAAACGTGTCGAGATCCTTGACTGCAACATACCGCATAACGAGTGATAAAGCGCTTTTGCAGACGTGACTCTCTACTCGGTCATTGCCGTATGTTTTAGCCGCTTATCTTCTTCCTTCCGTGTGGCGTCCACGAAGAGGGTTGTTCATTTCCTTGGGATCGCCTCGAAATATCTATTTTAATGAAAGATCCAAAGGACTATGGCCCTTGTGCGGTTAAATTCTCGAAATGCATGCAGCAGATTGCACCTACGATGACATGGCGCAGATCACCGACGATATGGTGGATAGATTCCGTGAGAAGTACGCCATGGACACGATCAAGAATTCATTATTCTCACGAAGTTTTCAACCCTGTTTGTGAATGAAGTCTAGCGAGAGAACATTGTATTTTGATGACTTAATCTAAATGTTTGGGAACTTGATCTAGGTTTATGGTGCTTCCTTAACGGATTATGGTGTCTCCTTAAGTTTTTTCCTAAGTTTCAAAAATGATTATGGTATACGGATTATGGTGTTTCCTTAAGTTAAAACAAGATTAGCGGTGTACAGAAAATGGTATACGGATTATGGTGTACGCTTGTCTACAACTTTCTACAATTTTATACAGTTTTATACATTTTATACAATTTTATACAGTTAATGTATAGAGTTTATGGTTAATTTTAGGGTATAGGGTTTGATGTATTAGGGTTTAGGGTTAGATGCGAACATTGATAGCGTCTTTATATCCGACAACTGTGAAGTTATGTTATGCCATTTACTTATTCTATTAGTCAAATTTGTTGTTATTCTATTAACTTGTTATATTTGTCAAAATTGTTTTAAAAGTAGACATTTAAAGTGTTCAGATCTCCCATAGATGTTAAATTGCTGTTTGCATTAACTGTTACATTGAGGGTGTTAGGTTAAAAATGTTTGCGGGAACAATTACTTCTGCAATTAACACATTCTTTCCTTCTTTACTAATATCTTCTATATTAGGTGGAATTATAACTGTACTATCAACTAAACTCAATAGTCACTCTCAAAAATAGTATGGCAGCTCAAGCACTCCCAAATCTTCCCGACGAAATTATGTGTAAAATCATTCAGTTACTCGCCGAGGAATCATTTTACAACCTCGCTGAAGGAATGAAGGTCACTCATGGTCGCTGGACCATCGGTGTTGGCTGCACTATCAGTACTTCTCCACATTCTTCCTTTATTAGAACCACCACTGAAAGATGAATACATGGTTTTTCCTTGAATCGCTGGATGCTCAAACTCCTTGAGCTTGAATATATTTAAATGGCTTCTCAGGGAACAGACATCCTCTATATCTGAAATTTTCCTTTCTCTAAGGAAATTATTTATCAGATTGTTGTAAGGTGAATCCAGGTTTAGGAGAAAGCTGAAAAACTTGTCTTTCTTATAAACCATTTGAAGACTCTCCTATAGATTTCCATAAACTGTTTGAAGATTCTTCCATAGAGTTTTAGCGATTTTAAAGTGAGAATGAGCCTGCAAGATTGGTTCAGATAGAGATTTGTGTATGATTCCAAGTGCTTGCTGGTCTTCTTGAACCCACTTGTTGTCATGCTTCAGGAAAGTAGCCTGACTATCTTTTTGAACCATCCTCTTTGAAGTTTCAGCCTCCATGATATGGCTGTCCCAAAGTCGATGACTTCCCAAAGTAACTCTGGCCACTCTTGACCATATAAGATAGTTAGGACCCTAAAGGATCACTGAAATAAGGCTTTTCTTCTCCATTTCCATGGTTGGAATTCTTTTACCTAACGGGTACAACAATGGACCAGTGGATAGGATTGAAGAACACAAATATTTTTTTTTAAAAAGATTGTGTTGCGGAATGAAAGGAGCTTAAAACTCTGATACCATGTTAGATTTGTGAGAATATGAGATATTTAATGAGAGAATATTGCTGGATAATGAAGAACAAGAGAGAGAAGGAGAGAATAATTTTCTTAGATCTAAAAAAATATCAGTACAATAAATTATCAAGAAGAAGAAGCAGAATATAACAGATTGTTCTAGTAGCCAAACACACTTAACTTATTAGAAAAGATACAATAAAATATTTGTCTGTTTTTATTATAGTTCCGCAGATACTGTTCATTCTGGCATGTTTTGCTGAATTTTCTGTGGCAAATCTTGCTAACTTTAACTTTTAATAGATCTTACTAGATAAATTATTCTTCTTTTATTTCTTCGTGTCAATATACAAAACCTTATGTATAATATATAGTGCATTAGTGCTAAATCTCCGCCTTCAGAAGTTAAAAGCTGTATTAATATTAACACATTATATGACCATTTTGATAATAACATAATGTCTGGTCATTCTCAACATAATCTGAGTTCTTGTTTGTATTAAAAGGTACTCTTTTCAGTCACAATAAATAAGAGAGGGGGATGTATAATTTTCCTTTTTCCTGATTTGTTTGGCACCGTCACCTTTTAGTTACGTGTTCTTTTGATGTGTGGGGATGAAGCCAATTACAAGCATTAATTTAAGAGGTCCCAAAGGAGTTGGTCAGTAGCTGTAACTGGAATTCACAAATTCATTTTAAATATGTTTCTTTTCTTACATAGTTCGTACGATATCAATCATTCCAAAAAATGTACTGAAAATCGTTAAAAAGAAAAAAATTTACATTATTCGCTTTATTTTTGTGACTTTATCTTACAGCCATCCGTGTTCCCAAAAAAAAAAAAAAAATCTTACAGCCATCCTTTTCCTGCTCATCATCAGTCCCTCTGCATATTTCTATGACTACAAATAAAAACTAGGGGTGGGACGGATCTGGATATCCAAGAAATCTAAGGTATCCAGATCCGGATTCGTCGAATCCGTGTTTTAGTTCGAATCCATGTTTTAGTTCGAATCTGGATTATTAATTTCTGGATATCCGGATATCCGAATTCTAGATATCCGTTAAGATATCGTACTATCCGCAGATATCCTAATCCGAATTCATAAAATTAATTAAAAAAAAATAAAAAATATAAAAAATACCAAGATTTTAAAAATAAATCATAAATTAAATATGTATGTATATAATATTAAAATATTTTAAAATATAATATTTTAAAACTAATTTTATGTATAAATATTAATATATCAAATATAATTATTAATAAAATTAAAAATTTAATATATTTTAAAAATATGGATACTAATCTCAAAATCAAGATATCCGGATATAAATTCAGTTTTGACAGATTATATATTTTATTATCCGGATCCGATTCGTCGAATCCGTGTTTTAGTTCGAATCCATGTTTTAGTTCGAATCTGGATTATTAATTTCTGGATATCCGGATATCCGAATTCTAGATATCCGTTAAGATATCGTACTATCCGCAGATATCCTAATCCGAATTCATAAAATTAATTAAAAAAAAATAAAAAATATAAAAAATACCAAGATTTTAAAAATAAATCATAAATTAAATATGTATGTATATAATATTAAAATATTTTAAAATATAATATTTTAAAACTAATTTTATGTATAAATATTAATATATCAAATATAATTATTAATAAAATTAAAAATTTAATATATTTTAAAAATATGGATACGAATCTCAAAATCAAGATATCCGGATATAAATTCAGTTTTGACAGATTATATATTTTATTATCCGGATCTGGATTTGGGAGCCTCGAGTATCTTATTTTTAGAACGCATCTAGATTGGATTTCGGATTGAATCAGGATCCCAAATAATAAGTTACAAACCTAAAAGAACGAGCTTATATCATTTCTTTCTTTTATCATGATTCTAGTACAATTACCATATGTTCACGTTATCTTACCAAAAAAAATTGTTATCCGTTTTCACAACGGTTTTACTTGTTAATATAAAATATTCATTAAACGTATATAAAATATATAGATGCAAATAAATTTGCAAATTTTAGGAATTTAATTTATAGTTCTTTTATCATATTGCTTGGAAATCCAATAAATGTTGAAGAAACTACCATAAATATAGAAAAGTGCAGGTTTGTCTGCTTCACCGGTGAGTGGTGACTTCGGTAAAGGCCACAAGGGCCTATATTATAAAACTTCGTAGCCTTCTAATAGCCCATACTTTGTTTTCTCATCATGTTGCTGAATCCAATTTGAAGAACAAACAACTGAGTCTTTGGATTGGTAAGAATCGACTTATAAAATGTAAATAAATTTGTAGATCGTAGATAAGACTTTAGACCCCTATTATTTCATTAATTAAAATTTTAACAAATTTGTTGAACCGAGAGTTCGATGGAGATTAAGGTCGGTTAAAGATGAAGATTAAAACGGTTTGAAAACGATCAATAATTTGGTGAACACGAGATTGAGTATCGAAGTGATTACAATTTTTAAAAAAAATAAGGAAAGAGGTATAAAAAAAGAAGTGTGACCAAAGAAAGAGGCTGTGCTTTTTGAGAAGAAAAAAAGAGAGAAAGAGTTTTTGGTTTTAGAGAGAGCGACAACGAGAGAATTGTAAGGGTAGAATCTTAGGTTTGAATTCTCACGTTTTGAAATGTTAGGGATTGATCAGTTAAGATACATGTGTGTGTGATCTTGTAAATCTGATTAAACAACTCTATAGAGATTGTTTAAGTGATTTCTAATAAAAGTATCTTTTAAGAGATATTAAGTGTCTTAAGTCTTTTAGTTTTGTTCTGGTTCTTGTTTCGACAATTGGCATCAGAGCCAGGTCTACCTCTACGATATCAGCGTCGTCTACAGGTTGAGATCTTGGGAAGAACATGGAACACATGAAAGAACTGATTGCCGTCTAAAAACCAATCATGTTGGATGGCTATAACTTTAGTGACTGGAAGGTTCGCATGAGACATGTCATTCGTGGTATTGAGGAAGAAGATTGGTCGGCTGTGATGAATGGGTGGTCGGAACCAACCATGTATGATGAGAAAAGGAAGAAGGTACCTAACCCGTTGGATCAATGGACGACAGAAGAGAAGAATGCTTCAAAATTCAACTCAAAGGCGATTTCCAAATCTTCTCGGCGGTTAATATTGACCCGTTCAAGATAATCCAAGGATGTGAATCTGCGAAAGATGCTTGGGATACTCTGGTCAACTATTTTGAAGGAGATACGAGTGTGAAAAGAACTCGTCTGGACCATTTTGAAACAAAGTGGAAAAATCTTAGGATGGAAGAAGACGAACCACTAGGTTCCTTCACCGCGAAGCTGAACACCATCTCAAATAAAGCAGCAGTACTGGGTGAGAAGTACTCGGAGAAGAAACTTGTCAAGAAACTCATCAGGTGTCTTCCTAAGCACTTTGAAGCTTACAAGGCGGTGATCAAGGCTACTATGAACTTGGACGAGACCAAGTTTGACAAACTGGTTGGATTACTCATGTCATATGAGCTTGAATGAACGGAAGATCTCACACCTCCAGTGAAAAGGATGCATTTGAGCTAATGCAGATGACGAAAGAGTTAAGAAGTTGGAAGCTGATGTCAGTTTGATGGTGAAGAGCTTTAACGACATGGTGAAGAGACTCGACAAAGGACTCTCCAGAACTTTTGGTCGTTCGAGCAGAGGTGGTTATCAGCGGAATTCAAGGTCATATGAATATCGACATGATTGGAAGGAAGATGCTCAGTGTCATGAATGTGAGGGGTATGGTCATCTTCAACGTGAATGTCCTTTGTTCAAACAAAAGGAAATGAAGTGCACCTAATGCAAAGGGAGAGGACATCTCAAGGATGAATTTCCGAATAGTCCGAAGACGAATGAGAAGTCACTGATCTGCTTCAGTGATATTGAATCTGAAGGAGAAGAAGACGATCCCAGGGATTTGTTGTTGAACTTAGTAGCATTGGTGGGGCCAGAAAAGGGACGTTCAAATTCCGAGTCGTCATATGATGAAGGATATGAGATTGATGTCAGGAAAGAGTATCGTGAGCTGTATGACCAATGCATGAAGCAGAGTCATGAGAATATTCAGCTGATAAAAGATACTACTAAGATGAAGGCTCAGATAAATATTCTGACCATTGATTCTAGTGATCTTGAAGACAAGGAGAACCTCAAGCCGAAGTCAGATAATGTCGTCAGAGATGTTAAAGTTATCGAACAAGAACTGATTGATGAGAAGCAGAAGAATCAAGTCCTGGAAGATCGAGTAATCAAGATGAGAGAAGCATTTACTGAAGAGCAGGCCAAAGCTCGTGGATTAGAGCAAGATTTATCCAAGAGTCACAAGAAGATTCAGATTCTGAGCCGAGGAACTAAAGATCTTGATCAGCTCTTAACAATAGGACAACCTCCAAAAGTTAACTGGGGTCTTGGCTACAATGGGAAGGAATCTGCCTCAACAGTATTCGTACATGCAACAAAACCATTGGAGGAACAAGTGACCATAACCGAAAAGGGCACATGTTCTGGATCAACCAATGAAAAAGAGAAACAAGTCACAGTCGGAGAGGTGAATGTCAAAACAACTGTCAGCGGAAAGTCAGTCATGGGTGTTGCAAAGAAAAAGGAGGAAACATCGTGAGTCCACCGACCATCAGATATAGAGAGTGCTTCGCGTGTGGTAGAATGAGACATAAGAAGGCATTTTGCTATCCATTTCTTCGCAAAATCCATCAAGCTTGGAAGGCTGGGAAGTGTTTCATCGAGAGAAGATGGTTTGGGAAAGTCTGGATTGCTAAGGATGATTTGTATCCTCGTCAGAGTGAGGCGAATGTATCCGAAGAGATTATGTGTAATCATGTCGTGATTGATGACTATGTTGATGAAACGGATAATGAAGAAGAGATGGTGTTAATGGTGACTGAACAAAATGCGGTGGGAGATTGGTACCTTGACAGTGGATGCTCAAGACATATGACCGGTAATGGCAGTGTACTCAAGGACTTTGTTGAATTGACTGGAAAGAAAGTTATATTCAGAGATGGCAAGAAAGAAAGGATCCAAGGAGTTGGGTCAGTCGATCACATACAACAACCATCTCTGGTAAACGTCTACTTAGTGGAAAGACTGAAGTTCAATCTCATCAGTGTGAGTCAGCTGTGTGATGAGGGATTGATGGTAATCTTCATCAAGACAGAATGCATGGCCGTCGATGAGGAGGGAAAATTTGTTCTCTCTGGGATTCAAACTAGGAGTAATTGTTACATGTGGAGAGCAATGAAGATCGTGGAATCAGTCGGATTGCAATCGGTCGGACACGACTCACTTCACTGGCAGAACTGTATGGATGAAGAAAAATTGGAACTGGCTAAGTCCAAAGTGTGGAAACCCGATCATATGAGAGGTGTTTGCAGTGCTGTGACAAACTGACAAATGTCCAGAGTCAGTTTGAAAAACCACGAGATGGAAATTTCCGAAACTTAATTGTGAGGAACTGTCCTTATGAGTGGAGACATTAATATCAGTTTGTTATCACTGGAGAACTGACTTACTTCCAAGGGTCCTTAAGAAGATGTCTGGATCTTGAATTACGAGCACTAAGTCTGACAAGGCGCTTCGATATTGAAGCAAGCAAGCTCATGAGCTTACGAAGCAGTCTTCAAATTCGTGAGACACTTGATCAATGGTTACGATAACATTACTTAACTCCAAAAGTTTTGCGTTCGCTCTTTGGAAGCGTTGCGTTCAGATTCTATGGATATGACACTTGATCAATGGTTACGGTAACATTACTTAACTCCAAAAGGTTTGCGTGCAATGATACTAACCCTGATCAATTTGTGTGCAAAAGAAAGGCTTATGTTAGGAATAGGCACATTAATGTTAAACATCACTTTGTGTTCAACTTGTTAGAAGAAAAACTAGCCATTTTTAGACATAAGACCTCAGAAAACCAGTTGGTAGATGTGTTTCGTAAATTGTTGGATCTCGGTAGTCTCTCGTATGTACAAGAGACTCTTGGGATCAAACACCTCTGATCACTAAAACAGCTTCTATATGATTTCTCTTTGCTCATAATAAATCTCATTAGTATAATTAATTCTTGCACCCTAGTGAAGAGTATCAAACTACCTTGGGAATTTTGGTAGAAGTTACATATATCAGTCTCAGGAAGATAAACACTCTTGTTGGATCAGGCTGCTATAACAGTTTGTGTCTGAGTTTGATCAATGTTCGGACTGAGTTGAGTCTACACTTTTGAAATGTTCAGTATACCTTGTAAAGCCAGACAAGTTTCTTTTTTCTGTCTAAAAGAGGTTAAGGTCATAGATCGTTAAGAAGAGGCCTATTGAAATCTTAGAGCACACGTTTATAAAAAAAAAATATTTAGTAAACAATCGTGTGAAAGGTATGAATGCATCTCAACTGAGAAAAGCAGTACTTAATTAAGTTAGTAAACAACCGTGTGCTGGATTGCTCTTAAAGACAACAAGATAACTCTTCCGATGTCATGAACATTCTGTAAGATAAGACACTGATAGTAATTTAGATTGAATCCTGAGGGAAAGAGGTACCGCATTAGTAAGATAAGATTGCATCTCGGCTGAGAAAGGCATTATCGAGGGAAAAATGATTCAATAATGAAGAGTGTGGGTTTGTGTAGAGGTTTAGAACGAATCAAAAAGAAAAACTGTGAGGTCACATGTCTGATTTGGTGAAATTTCAGTATAACTGTCTTGATCATGCTTAAATTGAGTGTGCTTAGTCTAAAATGCTTGTGTTCCACTGTGTGTGTTGACGTGACTTTCTGCTTCGTGTGTTGAAAAGGTATTTCAGGTTATGAGGGAGCTTCTGTCTATTGTTCAGGTTTTTGTCTGATAAGTCTCACATCCGGGGGAGAATGTTTTTTCTGTCTTGTGCTATTGTTCCTTTTCATTGTTTGTGCATGCTTGATGTTCAGAGTTATACATTTTATGGTTTAATGATTGTTCCGATCACAGCTAGATGCATGTTAAAGTCATGGGATGTTATATTTATTCTGCTTGACGACATGACAGTTAGTGAAAGCGATGTTTGAGTGTCTTGTGTGCAGGATTGTAGATGATGAAACTCATGCAGACAAAAAGGGGGAGATTTTTGAACCAAGAGTTTGAGTGGAGATTAAAACCGGTTCAAGATGAAGATTAAACCGGTTTGAAAACAATCAATGACTTGGTGAACACGAGATTGAGTATCGAAGTGGTTACAAGTCTTAGAGAAAAATAAGAAAAGAAATCGTCGAGAATATTTATCAAGAGAAGGTATAAAAAGGATGTGTGACCAAAGAAAGAGGCTGTACTTTTTGAGAAGAAAAAAAGAGAGAAAAAGGGTTTTTTTGCTTTAGAGAGCGACAACTAGAGAATTGTAAGGATAGAACCTTAGGTTTGAATTCTCACGTTTTGAAGTGTTAGGGATTCATCAATCGAAATACACGTGTGTGTGATCTTGTAAATTTGATTAAACAAGTCTATATAGATTGTTTAAGTGATTCCTAATAAAAGTATCTCTGATGAGATATTAAGTGTTTTAAATCTTTCAGTTTTGTTCTAGTTCTTTCTCGACAAAATTAAGATATTTCCATGATAAATGGACAAAACAAAATAAAACCCTAACAGAAAACTATAAAAATGAAAGAAAATGTAAAACACAGGAGCAACGCTTGGTTTTTCTTGGTGTGCTTGATGTGATAAGAATATTAATTAAAGGAGAGGAGCAAAGAAATGGCTCTTAAAAACTATGTGAAGATGGTCGTTACACTTCTTGTCCATATTCAGTACGATCTCACAAAAACTCTTTGTCCAAAGAGAAATCGTTCTCTGCCCAACTCGAAATGACCTGCATGCGGAAAACATTTCTCCCCCAGTTTTGACTTATCTCCCGTCAAACAGTTCTCTAATTCACTGGACTGCGACACAAGAATAGACTGGAAAGGGTAAAATGATCCTCTCGGAAGACCTGGAAAGTTAGGAAGTCAAGGGATGTTTCATATTTGACATCCCTGGAATCCTCAGAATTTGAGGGATAGGAATGTTTGATATTCCGGGATTTGAGGGGTGTTTGGAAATCCGGGGATGTTGGGAATATTAGGGAACGAGCCAGGGGGTGAAGGAGAAGCGTTTGGATCTGAGGTGAAGGAGCAAGCCCAAGCAACCTTAGAGTCACCGATTGTTGTCATTGACATTGGCTTAGATCGGAAGGCTTGGGCCACAGTTTTAATTTTTTTTGTGAACCAACGGTTGGGTTTGGGAGCGAGAGGAGGCACATGAGAGCTACTATGACAATATATGAGGCTCTTCATCATGGTCTAAAAGAAAAATGAGTGAGAATGGATCAGTTTATATAGACATTTGATTATTTATTTTTAAAATGATGAAACTGGAATTTGCATATTTGTCGTATGACTACCTATCGATATATATTTCTAGAAAACTGAATTAGTTGCACTAATTATCTCATGAAAATAAGAAATCCATATAATCACGTAGTTTATATCTCACAATGTTGTTACTACAGTTAATAAAATAAAAACTTGAACGATTTTAAAAAGGATGAAAATATATATCGAATATCCTTTCTGAATCATTTGATATCTATATATACTATTATTTATGAAGTGATTTGATTTATGTGTCAGATTCTCCATATTTTAGACTTTTTTTATTTATTTGTCATTGTTTATTGCTTATTTTTCATAATTTTAGATTAATTTCTTATTTGTTATGTTTTTAATAATTTTAGTTTTGATTATTTATCATATTCTCCATAATTTAGCTTATTTATTTATTTGTCATATTTTTAATAATTTTAGTTGGTAATTTTATTTATTTATTAGATTTTTACATAATTTTATGTGGTAATTTTAGTTTTATTTACTTATCACGTTCTCCATGATTTTAAGTTATTTTGCTTATTTGTCATGTTTATTATTTTTAGAAGCTTATTTGTCATATTCCATAATTTAGGTTGAGACAGTAATTTTAATAAAATAAATTTTATAAAAAACTTTATCTAATAAAAAATATAGTCATATTTATGTTCAATTATTAATATTAATAGATAATGCGAGTGATTTAGCTGCTAATTTATCATTATCGTCAAAATAATTAAAAAATATAACTATAATGTGATAGTTAAATTTATATTATATTTACTTTTGTAATATTATATACAATATATATGTTTATATTATATTAGGTTTAGTAATATTAAACTGACTGTATTTCAATATATATATATATATATATATATATATATTTATATATAAAATCAATCATCTATCTTATAAGATAAACTTTTAGGACAATCAAAATCATTTATTGTGATAACATCTAAAAATTAATTCCATAAGTTAATTTGCTGATGTCATGCTCTACATGATTTTAGTTTTAATCATATTTTATCCTCAATTATTAATCCTAATAAATAATTTTAGTGATTTAGCTGATAATTTATCATTATATTGAGAATAATTTATAAAAATTTAACGATAAAGTGATATTTGCATTATATTTATTTTGGATTATTAAAATATTATATATATGACTATTATATTTGGTTTAGTAATATTAAACCAGATTTATTTTAATATATATATATATCACATAATTTAAAATCATTCATCTATCTTTTAAGATAAACTTTTAGGATAATCAAAATCGCTCATTGTGATAATTTCTAGAAATAAATTAATAAGTGAATTTGCTGATTTTTCATGCTCTCCATGATTTTAGGTTTAGTCATATTTTATGCTCAATTATTAATCTTAATAAATAATTTTAGTGATTTAGTTGATAATTTATCATTATCTCGATAATAATTAAAAATTATAACGATAATATCATAGTTAAATTTATATTTTATTTGTTTTAGTAATATTAAATATTATATTTATGTTTCTATTATATTTGTTTAATAATATTAAACCAGCTCTATTTTAATATATATATATATATCACATAATATAAAACCAATCATCTATTTTTATGATGATTTTTAGGAAAATAAAAATTAATCATTTTGATAATCTCTAAAAAATTTGGCAAGAAATTCAAAAATATTTATAATATTATTTGCATGATTTTCTGTTCTCATGTTAAAAGTTAGAGCGTTTAAAATCTTTATTACCCTTAGTAAATATTTAGATTAGATATGTTAATATATAATCATGAATTAAAAATAATTTCATATATTTGATAATCATCATTATCTAAAAAAATTCAATAATATATTATCCAAAATATTTTACATAATAATATTTTAAAAATAAATATAAATCTCTGTATATATTTTATGTATATATGAATATTTTAACTATGTTTTATGTAATAAAAATATTAAAAATAAAAGCCATTGTATCTAAAAAATTTAAAATTTAATTAATTATTAAATATTACAAAAGCGTGAAATAATTCATTCTAATGGTTTTTGAATATTTTTATAAATTATAAATCCCGCAATTGCGGGCAAAACATCTAGTATAGAGGTATTGACGAAGACGTCATAGATATCATCAATAGAACCTCGAGTATATATATTATGAGTTTGTTACAACCAAAGATCTTTCATTTAAAAGTTGTTGAAAATTATATATATAATAAATATAATCTTTAACCATTTGACTGAAGGATATTTCTAAGAATATACTAAAGGATATTTTAAACGAGATAGTGTCAACAAATTAAAAGTTTAGCAGTTGAGTTAACCAATGAGTTGATTCTATTGTTACGTTGCACCCATCTTTTTAGATAAATATTTGATTTTCTCAGTAAATCAATATCCATACCAAAAGCTTATTGTTATACATATAATATAATACAATACTTTTTGTTGTTTTTAAAAATTAAAATGTACATTAGCACAATCTAACTAAATCAAAGACTTGGATATGAAAATCACGAAAATAAAACTATATCCATTTCTAATTAGCAGATTATAAGTTGTTAGATATTTGCCATCAAGAAAAAGGTAAAATATTGAATACTAGGGGTTTGTTTGCATTTCGCACAGAATATAGTTTTATTGTTATTAAATATGATTTCTCAATGATGTAACTAAGAGGTCGTTTTTATTTATTAAGAACATTATTTGATATTTTATTGTGTTATGTAGTAATAGGTGTTATGTTAATATATTATGTGTCTTTTTTCGATAATATGTTATTGTGTGTATAGTAGTATTTGTAAGTGGTGTAGTGAGCATATTATATAAAGTATATTTAATTTAAACAACTTTGCATTTTGTCATTTGTTGATTCTACGATTAACGATTTCAGTGTCAAAATTGTATTTTATTTAATTTTTTTAAACAATATTCTTTAAAATGTTTGTGCTCTCCCCATATTTTGACCTTGAATCGTCACCATCTATGTCTTTTGTTTACATTTCTAGTGTGCAGGACTTCTCATCTCACCGGAAAGAGACTCAACTCTGTGCTCTTGTTCTTCCTCGCTTTCTTCTCATGTGAGATGATCTGATATTTGTTTAGATCGGGTTTATGAGTTCGCAGTTGTGCGGTTGTTTCTCGCAGCATTATAGGCTGTTCCGGTCAACTGCTCGACTTCTTCTTTAGATTTCATCTTGGGACTGCATCTCTTTTGGTTAGGTCAGAGTTTAGTCATCTTTGATGTTGTCTTACTCGTCGTTGGCTTGCCGTCTGTTGGGGTCAAAAACGGTTATCTCGAAATCTACGGCTAAAGATCCTTCCAAACTCAATTATTTCCCGCACGAATGACTAACGGGGGAAAGATCGGGCAACGGAAAACCCACGGGCGGCAAAGAACCCCTGGCGCCGGCGGCACTCGCCTGCGCCGGCGGCACTCGCCTGCGCCGGCGGCACCCGCCTGCGCCGGCGGCACTCGCCTGCGCCGGCGGCACCCGCCTGCGCCGGCGGCACCCGCCTGCGCCGGCGGCACCCGCCTGCGCCGGCGGCACCCGCCTGCGCCGGCGGCACCCGCCTGCGCCGGCGGCACCCGCCTGCGCCGGCGGCACCCGCCTGCGCCGGCGGCACTGGCGTCCGCAAGCCGGGATATGCCGGGCGGCAAGCCCCATGATGCCGGTCGACGGCCCTCGTCCTGGTCTCGGTCCCATCATGCTCGGTCTGATCCCATCTTGGCTTGTTTGGATCGATCCTCGTGAGTTTGGTACGATCACGGATACGGAATGAACATCTTTCGATTCGGTTGGAATCGTCCTCAATGTTTTACGACAAAAACTAGAAGGATTGGATTTCTCGTAGAAGATATCGTATAAAACAAAGATCGATTAACCTGAACATCGATCCTTTAGGCTATACGGTTTATTTTACGAGAAAGATGGTCTTTTCGAAATCGTAAAACGCTCAACGACTTAAGACAAATCCACGGACTTACTTACGATTTTAAGAATTCAGGCCCAATCAGGCTATGACGGTTTATCCGATTTCCCGAACGTCGGATAAACATCAAGTCACAGAAAAATAGCGGAAAACTCGAGGATAATTACGAAGATCGACGAAAATGGAATATTTCCTGAAGAGATAAGCTTGGGCCCAAAGGCGAGGTCCATCATCTTAAGGCAAACCGACCTAGGAGGGGTATATAAGGAGAGCAAGAGCAGAGGAGAAGGGGATCCGAAAATTAGACTTAGAGCATTCTGCTAGCTTAGAAGAATTAGGGCTTAGGTGGTTAGACTAGCGGAGCAAAGCTTAGGACGTTTGGCTGCCTGCGACTCTATCTTTTTCTTTAATCGCAAATCTCTCTGTCTTTCGGAGAATCTTTGTACTCATATCTTTCATCTAATAAAACGCCTTCGGGCAAATATTTCAACTCTTATTTTTATCTATTGAACTTTCCCGATTTCGTGTGGCAACGTAGAGAATCCGGACCTTCAAGGAAAGTCGAGTTTACTTGGCTTTCCTCCGCAATCTTATTTATCGGAAATTGACGGTGTGAATTTCGGTTCCCACAGTTTGGCGCTAGAAGGAGGGGAGGACGGATTCTCTAACTCGAAAACCACCAATCGTTCAAAGTTCAGTATGGCTTCTTCGTCAGCCCGCAACATCGTATCTTTCGAGGATCGAGCAACGGCCAGTATGGCCAAACCTCACAACAACCTCCTCGTAATAGAACTCACGATCCTGGATGTTGACGTAGCAAGGGTATTAGTCAACACCGGATGCTCGGCTAATATTATCTATAAAAGCACCCTCGAGAGGATGGGCGTCGATCTAAGCATCCTTACAGATGACCCCAGCCCACTATTCGGACTCTCGGGAGAAGTTATGACCCTCGGTTTGACTAACCTCCTAGTCAGAGCCGAGAGCGTCGCCAAAAACACGGAATTCCTGGTGATCGATGGTCCAACATCCTACAACGCGATAGTTGGAACTCCCTGGCTAAACTCCATGAGCAATCCCATCGACATTCCACCTATGCTCAATTTCCGACGCTTTCGGGTCGAAACAATACATGGTAGTCCGCGGGCAGCACAGATCTACCTCGCCATCAACTAAAACGGAAAAATTCCGAAATCAAGACCTCTCGGAAAAAGCAAACGATTCACGACTCGCCGGAAACCTTCTGGCAGTCCCAAAGAGCTGAGGCCCTGGAAGGGAAGCGTGAACCAACCTGCGAACCGGTGGTCTCAATTTGCCTCGACGATTCCTTCCCGGAATGGTGCGTCAAAATCGGAGCTAACCTCCGCGAACCAATAAAAGCAGAGCTCATCGCATGCCTCAAAAAGAACCTCAGTACGTTCGCTTGGGCTGCGGAGGATATGCCGGGAATCGACATTAGCGTAACATGTCACAAACTTAACATCGACCCGACTCACAAACCCGTAAAACAAAAGTGACGAAAGCTGGGACCTGAGCGTGCCACCGCAGTCAACGAGGAAGTCGAAAGACTCCTCAAAGTAGGGTCGATAACAGAAGTTAGGTATCCAGACTGGCTTGCCAACCCTGTCGTGGTAAAAAAGAAGAACGGCAAGTGGCGAGTCTGTGTCGATTTCACGGATCTGAATAAAGCCTGTCCGAAGGACTGCTTCCCGCTCCCGCACATCGACCGACTGGTCGAAGCAACTGCGGGAAACAAGCTTCTGTCATTCATGGACGCTTTTTCCGGATACAATCAGATCATGATGAATCCCGACGACCGCGAAAAAACTGCATTCATCACAGACCGCGGAACGTATTGCTACAAGGTAATGCCTTTCGGTCTTAAAAACGCGGGTGCAACGTATCAACGACTCGTCAACAGAATGTTTGCTGAGCAACTCGGAAAAACTATGGAGGTATACATCGATGATATGCTCGTAAAATCTCTTGATGAACACGATCATGTAGCCCACCTAGAGGAATGTTTTGCACGACTCAACCAGCATAACATGAAACTCAACCCGGCGAAATGCAGATTTGCAGTGGCATCGGGAGAATTCCTCGGATACCTCATAACGTATCGCGGAATCGAGGCCAACCCTAAACAAATCGACGCACTGATAGAGATGGCCTCCCCGAGAACCAAGCGAGAAGTCCAAAGGCTAACCGGAAGAGTCGCGGCTTTGAACCGTTTCATCTCGCGCTCCACGGATAAGTGCCTACCGTTTTACGAAACATTAAAGGGAAACAAGAAGTTCGAATGGTCCGAGCAATGTGAAAAAGCTTTCCAGCAGTTGAAACATTACCTGGCCACTGCACCAGTCCTCGCAAAACCGGTGGAAGGTGAACCTCTTTTCCTCTATATCGCAGTTTCTGCAATAGCAGTCAGTGGCGTCCTGATACGAGAAGAACGTGGCGAACAAAAGCCAATCTTTTACGTAAGCAAGACGTTACTGGATGCGGAAACTCGATACCCGCTAATGGAAAAATTAGCATTCGCCGTCATAACCTCGACAAGAAAACTAAGACCATATTTCCAGTCTCATACTATAGTGGTTCTCACCACCACTACAGGAAATGTGGGTATTAATAGCGTCGTAGTATAGCGTTTATTGCAGCTCTGCTATTGTATACCAACACTGGCCTTTGTAATAGCGTTTATTAAACTGAAACGCTATGTTTGTAATCGCGGGAAAAGAAAAGAATTTAGCCGCGTCAATTTGGTAAGTTGAGCCGCCTTATCATTGCATATCAAAAGAAAGGAGCTATCGTATATGTAAAAATGTATTATATTTTAGTCCGAAAATATCTCTAAGTACTTAAATCACGAGAGATCTCTCGAAACCCTTTCATCACTTTCTTCCCTTTCTCCTCGTTTCTCCTCGGTTTCACTTTCTCCTGGATTCTTCATCGCATAACAGAAAATCACGAGAGATATCGAATCAAAGCTTCAGTTGGTATGTTCTCATCCAATCTAATCGAATCGAAGCTTCATTATATCGTTTCATTAGTATCCACAAACGAAAGGAAAATGATTTGATTTTTATTTCGATTTTGCTTTTGATTCATGTGTGAACATTAAAGTGAAAGTTTGTGATTTTGGGTATTGATTTTGATTTGGGTTTCAATTCTTAGTTTGTGAGAACATGCATGTCAATTTTGTTGTGAGTGAATTTCGGTTTCGTTTTTGATTTTGGGTTTCAACTTTGTTAAAGTTTGAGATTTTGGATATCAATTTTGATCTTTCGATTTGATTTTACTGTAATCTTTTTCAGAAATGGCAAGGACAAGAGGAGGAGGACAAGCTGGTGCTCGTCGGAGTAGACGTAATCAAGGTTTGGAGGTAGAAGATCTATCTCAGGTAATCAAGGCTTCTGCATCAAAACTACAAGTCAAGAAAAGAACATCCAAGAAAGCAAAGAAAGTGGCTTCCCCAAAAAAGAATTTACCTCTTACGCCAACGAGAAGAAGTACTAGAATCCATAAAGTTGTAACACCGGAAGATGATTACCTCGAAGATGTAACACCCGTAGATGATAAGGTAGAAGATGTAACACCGGGAGATGATGAGGTAGAAGA
The DNA here is from genome assembly GCA_016771965.1 of Brassica carinata. NCBI lineage: Eukaryota > Viridiplantae > Streptophyta > Magnoliopsida > Brassicales > Brassicaceae > Brassica > Brassica carinata. The sequence continues at coordinate 17,779,664 of CM028691.1, forward strand.
TGTTCCAGAAGATGGTGGTGTTTTGAAAGATAATGAGGTTGCTCAAGCTGAGAAGGAAATGTCTGATGATAAAGAAGATACTGATATAGAAGGAGAAGCTTGTTTGACTGGTCAGGAACAGAAAGAGAATGAAGTAGAAGATGCCAATGTAGAAGAAGATGGACTTCTCGATGACAAAGTGAACGAAGAAGAAGCTGCCAGTATGGAAGAAGATGGAGTTCTCAATGGGAAAGTGAACAAAGAAGAAGATGCCAGTATGGAAGAAGATGGAGTTCTCAATGAGAAAGTGAACGAAGAAGAAGCTGCCAGTATGGAAGAAGATGGAGGAGTTAGCAATGCCAAGTTGATGAGATTCCTAGTGATGAAGGAGTTCGCTAGATGAGGATGCAGTGAAAGAAAAAATAGAAGAGGACCAACAAAGATGAGAGTGGCTGAAAATCCTAATGAAAAGGTTGCGGTCACATTCAATGACTTTGGTGAGCATGTTGGACCTGGTCCAGTAACACTATCATCTTTTCTTGGTCCTCTTGTGAGGGAACATGTTCTGCTAACACTTTCTGATTGGAGAAGACTTGATGCAACGACTAAAGCAACAATGTGGGAAGAAATTCAGGTTTGTATATATATATGCTTTATTGAACCGCAATATGAAATTATAAACATGTTTGACCTTTGCTTATTTTGATGCAGGGGAGGTTTAACTTGGAAGAAGAGTGGCAGAAAGCTGTTATTTTCAAGCAGTTGGGAAGCTTGTGGAGGGCTGGGAAGTCAAGGCTAGTGTCACAAGTACGTGCCGCGAAGACTGTTGCTGAGAGAATATAATTAAAACCCAGCAACGTCCCATCCATTCAACTTTGGAACACTTGGGTTAGGAGCAAGACTACCTCAAGTTTCACGGTAAAGTATCCATATTTATATGTCATGTTCTTATTTCATGTCTTATAGATTTAATCACATTCATATTTATATTGTAGGAAATAAGTAATAGGTACAGAGAGATGAGAAAAAATCAGATTCCTCATACCACGAGCCGCAAAGGAATGATTCGCTTGGCACATGATATGGTAAAATTAATACTCAATAGCTTGGTAGAATTCTGTGTACTGAGATATATGTATGTATTTTATATAGAAAAAAAAGAGTCAAGACCCGAAAAAGGTGAGTAGGAGTAAGGTATGGATTGCAGGACATACTCATGCTGATGGTAGACCCGTGAAGCCTCAATATGCTGAGACTATTGTAAGAATTCTAGAAATTGTTATATTGTGTTTCATCTTCTTGGATTATAATCATTGAGTTATATTGTCAATGCATGTTTGTATCAGGAACAAATACAGTCACTTGATAGTCAAATGGACTCTACATCAGCTGCTGATAACATAAGGGAGGATGCTGTGACCAAGATTTTGGGAAAAGACAAACCTGGACGAGTAAGGGGGTTTGGTAGAGGGATTACGGCTACTAAGCTAGCATTTCTACAATCTAGAGACGCAAAGATTGCTGATATGGCTAGTCAGATTGAAGAGTTAAAGGGCATGGTCCAAGAGTTAGCTGGAAAGAAGGTAAGCGTTTCACCTCATTTACTTAAGTGGTGTGATGACAGTTAATAATTATTTTCTCTTCTCACAGAAAACTAATGGTGAGGCTGAAACATCTGAGACAAGTGCTGGATTCAAAGAAGGAGTGAGAGTGCAAATACTGGATTGGTTTGAGTTAGAAGATGTAGTTGTTGGTGAAGGAGAATTTTGCTATGATGAACCGATGTACAAAATTGGTCGTGTACCGATTGGTCCTAATGCAGTGGCTGTTGTTGTTAAGTCTGCATTAAGCTCGGAAGCTTCTCTCTGGAGGCCTACAACAGATGTGTTATCTCTTGAGGACGCTGTGGGATGCAAAGTAGCTTGGCCAATAAATAAAGTGCTTTTGGACAGGAATCCAGAAGCATCTCAAGATGTATCCATGGTAAAGTTTTCAATCTAGTTTTTCGGCATAAGTATAGGTCTCTAATTTATTTCTTGTTACATTTTAGCAATACAAGGAAGGTGATACTCGAAGATGCAGACTCTATGATTGGACTACTGAAGAGGAGGAGGTTATTGCGGAAGGAAGATTGTGCTCATCTAATTCCAAAGAGATGGTTAACAATATACCTCTGGGTCCAAATGCTGTGAGCATTGAAGTGGTGAAGGTATTTAAAGATACTGCTCATTTGTGGAGGCCAACTGCGGAGATGTTTTGATTGGTGATGCAATTAACAGAAAATCGCATGGCCAGTCCTCAAGTTTGAAATCATAGCTACAGCTGCAACACCTATAAAACCTGCAGCCACGAAAACAGCATCACCTACCAAACCGGCCAAGAAAAAACCAAGGGTATGTTATTCAAATGAATAAACTCGTATTTGTTTGTATGTTGGTTGATTTGTTTGTCTGTTGGTTGATGTTGGAACTTGTTGAGTTTTAGAGTCCAGGCAGCACTAGTTCCACCAGAAGTGCAACGCAGAAGTGTATTCTCCTCGACTGCAGCAACACTGGACGTAAGGTAGCTGAGGGAAGAGTGGCTTCAACCGATCCGAAAGAGCTGTGTCACTTTGTACCCCTGGGTCCAAATGCAAGTAAGGTGTGGGTTGAAGTGGCTAAGATTGGTGATGCAAAGGTGTGGAGGCCAAATTCAGAGATTGAATGCATCTCTGATGCAATAGGTTCGGTTGTGGCATGGCCAAATGATAAACTGAAGTTGGTGTGAAAAATCTAGCATCACTAAAACAATGTATCTCTAGTTGTATTTCTAGTTTGAACTTATGTGTGAAGCTATGTGTAATATTTATGTGTGATATTATGTGTAAGTTCACAAACAAAAAAAATAATATTATGTGTAATATTAAGATATAATCTTCTGTAACAAAAGTAGTCATTTAAGATATCCCAAACGAGAATACATAAGTAGTCATTGAAGAATAATACCATAAATTTAAATCCCTAAACCCTAAATTCAAATCCCTAAACCCCAAACAAATCCCTAAACCCCAAACAAATCCCTAAATTGTTCTAGATTTCAGGTTTTTTTAATTATAAGAAATGATATTGTGATCTTAAGTTCATAAAATTCATTTGTTAAAAAATTTATAAAACTCATTTGTCCAAAACCCCAAACCCTATAGCCTTTGTACATACAACTATGTCTTAGTATTTATGAACACATGAGCTAGATTGTTGAGTTTTATAAAAATTCATATTAAAAATTTATATATATACGAAATAATTTTTAAAAAATTGGAATACTGGTATTCAGATTTTAAGATTTAATTAATTTTTTTGCTTATAAATCTATTTTATATATTAATTATCTGATTTCAAACGAAATTAATACTTTGAGCCAATGGAAAGTAACCTCCGGGATTGAATCGTGGCATCGCATGCGGATCTGTCTAGGGAGCTTTGATCCGAGCCGCTCTTTTTCTAAGCCAATGAAGAGCCACCGCTAAGATCACAGACTGATTAATCCTACACCGTCGATTCATCAAACTTACTTTGATCAGAACCGTTCATTTGTTTTTCTCATTTCACGGCCAAAGCTTCCAGAACAAAACTCTGAACAAAACATTCTCTTCTCTCGGAACAGATTTGAACAACTCTTAGTTCCGTTCGCCGATTGGAGTAAAGCAAATGGATAAGACGTGGATTTGGCTGCCAAGGTATAACCTAAGATCTCTCGAGCTCACTTATATTCACCGATTGAAAGAAAGCTAACTTCTTTTTTTCTGATATATCATGTAGGAATAGTCACGAGTACTCAGAAGGAGCAACTAATTTTGTGTATTCATCAGCAAGAAGATTGGGTAATCTGTATGAAATGCTGTGCCCGTGCAGAGATTGCCGCAATTTAAGCCATCAGCTAGTTGATACAATAGTAGAGCATCTAGTGATTAGGGGTATGGATAAGAAGTATAAGAGCTCTTGTTGGAGTATTCATGGTGAAAAAAGAGAATCTACAGAAGACAGTGGTCCTCAAGACGAAACGGAGGCATATGAGTTGTTTAAGACAGCATTCTCCATGGGCGAAGGTGGTCCAAATCAGACTAATGATACCGGGTAGAGCCAAATGATGGTGCTGAAGCAGCAGAGGAAACTGAGTTTAGGAAACAGTTAAGAGACGCTGAAACGCCATTGTATGCCAATTGTATCAAACGCACGGTTTCAGCAATCATGGGTCTCTACAGATTCAAGGTTAAAAGTGGTGTGTCGAGAACTACTTCGATCAGCTGTTGGTTTTGCTTGGACATGCTACCCAAGACAATGTGCTTCAAGAGTATGGATGCAATCAAGAAATTTTTGAAGATATTTGGTTTATTTCACGACAATATTCATGCTTGCAAGAATGATTGCATACTATATAGGAAGGAGTTTGAGAAACTAGAAAGCTGTCCACGATGTAAAGCTTCGAGATGGGAGAAGGATAAGCACAGCAATGAGATAAAGGTTGGGATCCCAGCTAAGGTCCTTCGATATTTTCCAATCAAGGATAGATTTAGGAGGATGTTTAGATCAAAGAGGATGGCTGAAGATCTGCGCTGGCACTATACCAATGCCACTGAAGATGGTACGATGCGACATCCCGTTGATTCTATCTCTTGGGCACAAGTAAATGATAAATGGCCAGACTTTGCTGCTGAACCAAGGAACCTTCGACTTGGAATTTCTACAGATGGGATGAACCCTTTCTCCATGCAAAACACCAATCACAGCACATGGCCAGTGTTGTTAGTGAACTACAACACGCCTCCAACTATGTGTATGAAGGCTGAGAATATAATGTTGACATTGCTGATCCCTGGTCCAACAGCTCCTGGTAATAACATAGATGTCTACTTAGCACCATTGATAGATGATCTGAAAGATTTGTGGGCTGAGGGAATTGAAGTCTATGACTCATTTACGAAGGAGAATTTCACACTTAGAGCCTTGCTGCTTTGGAGTATCAGTGACTATCCAGCTTTAGGAACATTGTCTGGATGTAAAGTGAAGGGAAAACAAGCCTGCAATGTATGTGGAAAGGATACACCTTCTAGGTGGCTTAAGTTCAGCCGCAAGTTTGTCTACATGGGAAATAGAAAGAGACTACCGCCTGGCCATCGTTACAGATATAAAAAAGCTTGGTTCGACAACACAGTGGAGGAAGGGAATGCCAAGAGGATACAAACTGGTGCTGACATATATGAGACACTAAAAGCTTTTAGGAATGATTTTGGCAGACCTCTAGATAAGGAAAGTAAAAGAAAAAGATCAGAGATGGAAGACGATGAGATGATTCAAGAAGAAGAGTGCGACGAGTCAAATGATCTATGGCGGTGGAAGAAGAGATCAATATTCTTTGAATTACCTTACTGGAAGGTAAAGTAGAGTAAATAACCTATATTCTCTGCTTGTTGTATATGAATAAGCCTAACAATTTATTGTTTAATGTGTTAGGATATGCCTGTTCGTCACAATATTGACGTTATGCACGCTGAGAAGAATGTGTCGGATGCTATATTGTCTATCTTGATGCAAAGTTCAAGTCAAAAGATGGTTTGAAAGCAAGAAAAGACTTAGAAGATATTGGAATCAGAAGTCACTTGCCCACAGAGGTTAGGGTTCAAAACATACTTACCTCCAGCATCGTATTGGCTATCCAAGAAAGAGAAGAACATTTTCTGCAAAAGGTTATCTCAGTTTAGAGGTCCTGATGGTTATTGTGGTAATATTGCGAATAGTGTTTCAGTTAACCCGCCTAGTATAGGTAGTTTAAAGTCGCATGATCATCACGCTAGTACAAAACTTGTTACCAGCTGCATTAAGAGGATTGTTGCATAGTGGTCCTAGGATTGCCATTAACAGATTATGCAGTTACTTTAACAGGTTGTGTCAACGCATCATTGACCCGGAGAAACTTATATCAATGGAGACAGAGTTTGTGGAAACAATGTGTCAACTAGAGCGCTTCTTCCCTCCATCTCTTTTTGATATCATGTTCCACCTTCCAATACATCTCTCAAAAGAGGCACGCTTGGGAGGACCAGTTCACTTCCGCTGGATGTATCCATTTGAAAGGTTTGATGTACTCTTTGCTTCGATTAATGTATTGCTTGCAATGCTGTTTGACTAATATAAATATTGCTTGACTGAGTTATAGGTACATGAAAACACTAAAGGCCTTTGTCAAGAATTATGCAAGGCCAGAAGCATGTATGGCTGAGGGGTATTTAGCTGGAGAATGTGTTGCATTTTGTTTAGAGTTCCTTCAAGATTCAGTACAAGTTCAACAACCAGTTAACCGTAATGAAGATATTGAGGCTGATAGAGTCGTGGTTGAAGGTCGACCTCTGCAGAAGGGAGTAGAGGTTACCCTTTCAGATAAAGATAGAGACATTGCTCATCGCTATGTGCTAATGAACATGGCATCTATGGATCCATATGTTGAGTAAGAGCTTACTCTTTCTGTTTCATCTACTTTTAATTATAAATTGTTGTTCAAAAATGTTGTTTAATGTCAAATCAGGATGCATTTGGAAGAATTACAAGCTAATGATGCTCGATGTGCTAGAAATGAAACTCTCTTGTGGAAACACCATACTGAAGTTTGCAGAATGGATTAAAAAAGGTTTCAACTCAAACTCTAACTCTTTTCTTCTGTAATATTTTTACATCTTGTTGGATTGATGAACATGTCGAGATTTATGTATTTTGACAATACCGCTTAGCTCGCTGTTTGATGATGAATATGTTGTTTGATTATTGGATTGTTGGATTGATGAATATGTCGAGATTTATGTATTTTGACAATACTGTCTAGCTCGTGAACTTGATGATGAACATGCTATTTGATTGTTGGGATGTTGGATTGATGAACATGTTGTCTTGGCAGATTCATTCAGACTCAACAAATATTCATTCAAGGAGTTGAGGTGGTTGGCATTCGACCAAGAAATGCTGCTTTATCACATAAAGGGTTTATCATTAAGGGCCAGCGGTTTCATACGGATGCAGTTAAGCGGAAGACTCAAAAAGTGGAGTAAGTTATGAAGCATTTAGCATGTGTCGATCAAGTGCTCGAGATAGAGACAAGTTATGGATATGCTTACATATTATGGAGTGATAAAGGAGATTTTACTGGTGGACTATCACATGTTCAAAGTACCTCTATTTAGATGCAATTGGGCTAACACAGGAATGGTGTGAAGGAAGAAGATGGTTTCACTCTTAACCTTCATATGAACCAGGCAGCATATTTGAAAGATCCGTTCATTCTGCCCTCTCAAGCCAAACAGGTTTTCTACTCCAGGAAGATGATAATTCTAATTGGTATGTTGTTATGAGAGCACCACCTAGGCTACCATGAGTTGGAAACGTAAGAGGATTTAGGTGCTGCACCTTGCCCGTCCAAGAAGTCGATGATCTGTGTGATGAAGCTTCCGATGATGATAGTCTCTATGTTAGGAATGATTGTGAAGGGTTGTTAGTGGTAGATTGATAGTATATATGTGTGTAGGTGTTGATGGTTTGGTTTGAGAAGGAAAATATTTGTAGGTGTTGATGTTTTGGTTAAACAAAGAAAATGTTGTATTAGAATGGTTTATTTTTTTTTAATATGAGTAATTTTTAAAATTACTAATATTCAAATAAATAATCTATTTAAAAAAAAATAAAATCAATTTGTAATTAAATATTTGGGTAAATAAAACAATTTAATAACATGAAACATTTGCTATCTTTGTATAACAAACGGCTATAGGTAACTTCAGATAATGAATATTAATAACAATTATAACACGTTATTATAAGATTTAACAATTGCATAGATAACGACGCTATCGTTGTTTAATTAACTATAGCATTAGAATGATCCACTATCGAAAGTGTCGGACCTATTATAACGAGCTGTGAGGCGCTTTAAAGAACGCTTATGGCATACAACTAATAGCGTTTAACGACCGCTATTAATACCCACATTTCCTGTAGTGCACGTTCCCACTGCGGATAATCCTGCACAGTCCGAGCCAATCTGGTAGGCTCGCAAAATGGGCAATCGAACTGAGTGAATACGACGTCGAATATCGCCCAAGGACATGTGCAAAGTCCCAAGTACTTGCGGATTTCTTGGTAGAGTTACCCTCTAGAGACATGAATAACGAGGAACCAAACTCAACTTGGGTCCTCCACGTCGACGGATCTTCGTCCAAACAAGGATCCGGAATCGGAATACGACTCACCTCTCCTAACGGGGAAATCCTAGAACAGTCTTTCCGATTGGCTTTTCATGCTTCAAACAATGAGGCAGAATACGAAGCACTCGTCGCAGGCTTGCGGCTGGCCCATGGATTAAAAATCCGTAATATTCACGCTTACTGCGATTCTCAGTTAGTCGCCAATCAATACAACGGAGAATATGAGGCAAGAGACGAAAGTATGAACGCATATCTAAAACTCATCCAGGAACTGGCTCGTAGTTTCAACCAGTTCGCCCTGACCATAATTCCTCGCTCGGAAAACATCCAGGCCGACGCCTTGGCTGCCCTCGCCTCAAGCTCAGATCCAGGGCTCCAAAGGATAATCCAGGTCGAATTCATCGAACATCCAAGCATCGGACCACCGGTGGTCGTCAATCTAATCCGGAGAGAGATTGAAGATGCGGAAGAAGTCGGGGATCAACCGGAAGCGGATGTGGACCCAACCGAGTACGGCTGCGACAGCCCTTGGTTAGAACCAATCCGAGCCTATATCGTGAATGGAACCTTACCCGCCGAAAAATGGGCGGCTCGTAAAGTGAAAACCCAAGCGGCAAGTGGAACCTTCTCCGGTCCTCTCATGACATGCGCAGAAGGAGAAAGGGCAAGAAGAATCATGGAAGAGGTCCATTCTGGATCATGCGGAAATCATTCTGGCGGAAGATCTCTCGCAGGCAAAATCAAACGCCACAGTTATTATTGGCCAACCATGGTAAAAGACTGCGAGAAATTCGCCCGGAAGTGCGAGAAATGCCAAAGGCATGCTCCAACAATCCATCAACCCGTGGAAATCCTCTCCTCAATCTCGTCCCCCTATCCTTTCATGCGATGGTCCATGGACATTGTCGGACCTATGCACCCATCAAAACAAAAACGCTTCCTCCTAGTCCTCACGGATTTCTTTTCCAAATGGGTAGAAGCAAAATCCTATGCAAGTATCAAAGACACACAAGTCGAGAACTTCGTCTGGAAACATATCATAAGTAGACATGGGGTCCCATAATGAAATCGTGAATGCATAATGGATCTCAATTTATCTCTGCTCGATTCGAAGCATTCTGCGAAAAGTGGAAAATACGACTTACAAAGTCAACCCCCAGGTATCCGCAATGCAACGGACAGGCAGAAACCATCAACAAGACCGTCCTTGACGGACTAAAAAAGCGCCTAGACGCCAAAAAGAGGCGATGGGTAGAGGAGCTTGAAGGAGTTCTTTGGTCACATCGTACAACCCCAAGACGGGCTACAGGTGAAACTCCATTCGCTCTTGTTTATGGAACGGAATGCATGATCCCCGCGGAATTAGAATTCCCCGGAGTGCGGAGAAGATTCCTCCCCGAACGAGAAGATCTAAACAACGCTATGATGCTGGACAATCTCGATCTTATCAATGAACACCGTGACCAGGCGCTCATTCGAATCCAAAATTACCAGCACGCTGCCGCAAGGTACTACAACTCATACGTACGCCATCGCAGATTCAGAGAAGGCGATTTAGTCTTACGCAAAGTCTTCCAAAACACTGCCGAACGAAACGCAGGAAAACTGGGAGCAAACTGGGAAGAACCATACAAAGTCATAAAAGTAGTCCGACCAGGTTCATACCAAATCGCAAACATGCAAGACGTTAAAATCCCGTGAACTTGGAATGCGATGCACCTCAAAAAATACTACCACTAAATGATAAAACGTGGTACAAAAGAACTACGAGATGGCTTGATCCCTAGACAAGGGTACGTAGGCAACTCACCAACCGGCGGATTCAGCTATCCCCCCAATTAAGAAAGGGGAGGGTACGATATCAGATACTCCCACAAATTTCAAGACTCTAAAATTTTCGAAACTTTTTCACGACTTTTTCAAATCAGCCGAAACGGCCACAACAACGGATCTAGTATCCACTAAGCAATTATTACATCCAAAAAACAAATCCCGGAGGGCTAACACTTCACGAAGCAAAGTGAATGTAGACGCTTCTCCCTGGGTCAAATTTACGCGACCCCTTGGTCCCGCGTCCAAAACGGAAACAACAGTTTTCTGGCTGCGAACATTCGAAAAAGACATCCCCAAAGCCCGCGAAGCGCTTCAATCACGAAATGCGCATAAGGAAAAATCGACCTTCAGCATCGCGAGACGCCGCTAACGCGAAGGACATTCTTTTCATAAAACATTGCAGACGAAATCTTCGCCTCGAACATACAAACGCACCATAAAATGGTATCATTTCGTTGTTACTGATCACAACAAACGAACTCTAACGTCCTAAACAGACAAATAGCCTTCAAGAGGTAGGCTCTCTTACATCCGACAAGGATAAACATAGCGCTATACAAGAAATAAAATTTTGGTCTAGCTCTTCAGAAAGGAAGTAGCTCGACTCATGCACGCACAAATCATATAAGCCAAAACAACGCTGGATTTTAAGCGGTATGAGTCAGGTTAAAATTGTTGGAATAAAGATAAATAAAGCTGGAGTTGATGAGATATCAAGCAAATCGAGCAGCAAGTGAAGCATCGAGCAATGATTTGAATCTGTTTATGCAGTTTGAGTGCAAGTAACATAGAGTGTCTTGGAAGTCAAGGCAAGTGGGAAACTCGTCCAGCTGAGTCTTCTGAAGCAGATTTGAAGTTTAAAAGGGTAGAACCGTTGGAGAGTTTAGGCAAGTTTGGAATTAAATAGAGTAAAAGTCACATGTGCATAAGAGGATGAGCCTTGTCACTTTCACTCCATTGACATGCCCATCTCTCCCTCTGTCCTCTCTCACTCCCTCTGGTGAGATTCACCTTGGCTGTATCCTCGGCTCTATTAGAAACCCCACAATAATATTAGTTTAGTAGATTTGTACTTTATGATTTGTTTAATACCTTGTAAGTTGTAATCGCTATAAAGCCACCATTGTACACAATTTGTAACCTCAAGAAAAGAGGAGTTCTCTTTCTTCTTCATTTTCTCTGGTTCCAAACTCTTTGGACTCTTAATCTCTATTCTCTCTTGTTACTCGAAATTACTCTCTTGGATACTCACTGAAACTCTCATACTCTCTTACTCTCAATTGCTTACTCTTTGATTCTCTCTAGTCTTTTACTCTCTCCATCTTTTACACTTTCATGCATACTCTGTTTCTATTACTCTCTCACATCATATTGTCTCTTTTCTCACAAAAATGCAAAGCAAAAGCGAAAGCCGATTTGTCATCGCAAAAGCCTCAGTCCGAGAGTAAACCTAGGTCTTCCCTAACCCAGCCCGCTGGATCTTGACATCTCCAGACATAGTATGGTATCGAGATAAAAATTTGTTCTTCACTGGCATTAAGTTTCACGAACTTTTAGGTTAATAAATCGGTAAACCATGGAAAATCTTGCTTTATACAAACAATAGGTACGGTGATCATCGTGGAACTAGGAATGAGACGACAACTCACACCCTCTTTCTCATACTTCAAAAACTGAAGTTCATAAAAATCAAAAACGCTTCATAGATTGAGACCGCAAAAGTTCAAACAAAACCCGAAAGGGGCAGGGATTGAAGCCACCAACGCCAGTCCCGTAATACATCATGGCCTCTTAACGGCGAAACACATCTAAAATCCCATAAGGGATTGATAAATCTAGACGCTCCCAGGAGCGCCACCTGCATCCTCAAACTCACTCGCGATAGGGATAGCCTCGCCGTTGCCTCCCTCGGTCGCATCGCCACTACCCGCCTCGTCCACGCCAGCCTCGCAATCCTCTCCCGTGCGCTCCTGATCTTCTGAGTCTTGGGAGGTCGGTGCAAGGTGCATTAACCTGAAGGCGGCAAGGATTGAATCGAAATCTCCTTCGGTGGCCGCCCACTCTCCTTTGCAGGACGATAGTCTGGCCTCCTCCAAGTCCAAAGACGGGGCCTCGTCACCTCGAAGCAACTCGAGCTCGCTCAGACTCCCCTCGATCCCCGCTAAAGCCAAGTCCCTCTTGCGGACAGCTATCAAGGACTCAAACAGGATGGCCATCCTCATCAGACGACCAAAGAAGTCGTCACGAGTATCGGCAACCTCCGAGGATCTACAGGCGTTCATCTCCTCATGAGTCTGGATCTTCTGCTGAAGGCGACGGACTTCCGAGGATTTGCTCCTCTTCTCCTTCTTCACCTTGAGTAACGAACTCGCGGTCTTCCCAAGGTCACGCTCAAGATCGCTGATACGAACCTCAAGCTGGGACGTCTGGACGGCATGGGTGTCCTCGACAGTCTGCAATGCAGCCTTATTACGCTTCAGCGCTTCCAGCGACGACTCCAGTTCTTTCGATAGACGAATGACTTCCGACCCGCACTCGCCAAGCATTCCGTCAATCAGTGACACAAACTGTCCGCAAAAGAAGGGGTAAGTATCATCGTAAAAAAAAGAGCGATACAAGAATTGCAGATAGATTAAAATCGAACCTTGGAACGATGACGCGCCAACGGCTCTAAAAGTTCACCCTCCTCGCTCTTTGCACTCTGCTTCCTTTTTGCTCCAGATGCCGCACCAGCCCTTGCTCTTCCCTTGGGCAACGGCGCGGCACCAGCCGCTGGCAGTCCCAAGACGAGTTCCCTCTTCGCCGGGGGGAGAGGTGTAGATTCTATCGCATCCTCTCTTCCGGAGATCACGATCGGAGCAGTCGAAGAACCCGATGGATGGACCTGAACATCAGGAATCTGTTCAGGAACAGTAACCCCTTCCGCAGGCAGGAGGGCATCGGGTGGGAATTCGGGGCTTGGAATCGGAAGAACAGGCGAAGAGGCCGAAGGAGCAGGCAAAGAAATCGGAGGAACATGCAAAGGAGTTGGGGCCGCGGAAGGAACATCGGACGTCTCAGTCCTCGCCCGCTTCGAGCCTTTCGCAGCACTGCACCGAGATAGCTTAGCCTTGAAAGAGTCAAACCCATCAATGAGGGCCAGTGGCGTCTGAGCGGTCGGAACCGCCGGAGCTTGGCTGGCCGGAATCTCCGGAGCTTGGCTGGCCGGAATCGCCGGAGCTTGGCTGGCCTCGCCCATCTCAACATCAGAATCATTCTTTTCAACTTGGGATGAAGACATTTTCTTTCTTGAGAGAGAAGAAGAAAGGATTTGAAAAGATGTGAAGAATGAGAAGGGAAGGCTTGCTATTTATAAGAAAAGGGGGGAGATGACATAGGTTTCTCATGAAAAGAATCCTTAGCCGGAATTTCGATTTTCAGAAAATTCTAACTATTAAGCCCATAAAATCGTCTCCGATCTTACGAGCTGGGGGCTAACTGTTGGGGTCAAAAGCGGTTATCTCGAAATATACGGCTAAAGATCCTTCAAACTCAAACATTTCCGCATCTAACGACTAACGGGGAAAGATCGAGACAGCGAAAACCCGCGGTGACAAGAACCCTGGCGCGGCGTACGCATCCAGCGGGCGACCTGGGGAGCGGCGGCCGCAGCGTCCGTGAGCGGACCTGGTGCCGGCAACCCGACCTGGCGCCCGGCGGCACCCGGCCTGGCGCCGGCGGCACCTCGCCTGGCGCCGGGCGCATCGCGTCCAAGCCGCCTGGCGCCGGGCGAAAGCCCCATGACGCCGGTCGACGGCCTCGCCCTGGTCTCGGTCCCATCATGCTCGGTCTGATCCCATCTTGGCTTGTTTGGATCGATCCTCGTGAGTTTGAATACGATCCGGCTCTGAGAATGAACATCTTCGATTCGGTTGGAATCGTCCTCAATGTTTTACGGCAAAAACTAGAAGGATTGGATTTCGTAGAAGATATCAGATAAAAAAGATCGATTAACCTGAACATCGATCCTTTAGGCTATCACGGTTTATTTTACGAGAAAGATGGTCTTTTAATCGTGTAAAACGTTCAACGACTTAAGACAAGTCCATGGACTTACTTACGATTTTAAGAATTCAGGCCGAATCAGGCTATGACGGTTTATCCGAATTCCCGAACGTCGGGTAAACATCAAGTCACCGAAAAATAGCGGAAAACTCGAGGATAATTAACGAAGATCGACAAAAATGGAATATTTCCTGAAGAGATAAGCTTGGGCCCAAAGGCGAGGTCCATCATCTTAAGGCAAACCGACCTAGGAGGGGGTATATAAGGAGAGCAAGAGCAGAGGAGAAGGGGATCCGAAAATTAGACTTAGAGCATTCTGCTAGCTTAGAAGAATTAGGGCTTAGGTGGTTAGACTAGCGGAACAAAGCTTAGGACGTTTGGCTGCCTGCGACTCTATCTTTTTCTTTAATAGCAAATCTCTCTGTCTTTCGGAGAATCTTTGTACTCATATCTTTCATCTAATAAAACGCCTTCGGGCAAATATTTCAACTCTTATTTTTATCTATTGAACTTTCCCGATTTCGTGTGGCAACGCAGAGAATCCGGACCTTCAAGGAAAGTCGAGTTTACTTGGCTTTCCTCCGCAACCTTATTTAACGGAAATTGACGGTGTGAATTTCGATTCCCACACCGTCGATAGCTGTGGGAACTGAAATTCACATCGTCGATTTTAATGAATGGACGAAAGCAATGAAAACCATACTTTCCTTGAGGTCCGGATTCTCTGCGAGAACAAACGACAAGTGACCAAATAAATGCGGAAAATACAAAAAGATAACAAAACAAGTTTAGTAAAAAGTAGATCTTTATTTCAAATTTGCGTAAGAGCATTGCGATGATTACAAAAGATTGTAAAAGCTTCGGTTGCAAGAGCTTTCAACGATATTCCTAGTTCTAGTCGCCTAAAACCTTAAACCTAATTGAGTCGCAGCTCGATAACAAAAGACGAAAAACATACAAAAAAGGCTTTGTTAAGATTTGGTACTGGACCTCATGAAAGGGTGCCTACGTACCCCTTTCGAGGATCAAGTCGGACGTAGTTCAGTTAGAAAGAATTGAACAAGAGACCGAACTGCTTGTGCGAGGTCGTCTAGTATGAGTGCAAGTCATAGAAACAAGCATGTCAAAAATAATGCCTAGGGTTTCTAAGTGCAGGTCTTTAGAGTCAAAAAGAATTGTTCGGTCACTGATCTGCTTCAGTGATACTGAATCTGAAGGAGAAGAAGACGATCCCAGGGATTTGTTGTTGAACTTAGTAGCATTGGTGGGGCCAGAAAAGGGACGTTCAAATTCCGAGTCGTCATATGATGAAGGATATGAGATTGATGTCAGGAAAGAGTATCGTGAGCTGTATGACCAATGCATGAAGCAGAGTCATGAGAATATTCAGCTGATAAAAGATACTACTAAGATGAAGGCTCAGATAAATATTCTGACCATTGATTCTAATGATCTTGAAGACAAGGAGAACCTCAAGCCGAAGTCAGATAATGTCGTCAGAGATGTTAAAGTTATCGAACAAGAACTGATTGATGAGAAGCAGAAGAATCAAGTCCTGGAAGATCGAGTAATCAAGATGAGAGAAGCATTTACTGAAGAGCAGGCCAAAGCTCGTGGATTAGAGCAAGATTTATCCAAGAGTCACAAGAAGATTCAGATTCTGAGCCGAGGAACTAAAGATCTTGATCAGCTCTTAACAATAGGACAACCTCCAAAAGTTAACTGGGGTCTTGGCTACAATGGGAAGGAATCTGCCTCAACAGTATTCATACATGCAACAAAACCATTGGAGGAACAAGTGACCATAACCGAAAAGGGCACATGTTCTGGATCAACCAATGAAAAGGAGAAACAAGTCACAGTCGGAGAGGTGAATGTCAAAACAACCGTTAGCGGAAAGTCAGTCATGGGTGTTGCAAAGAAAAAGGAGGAAACATCGTGAGTCCACCGACCATCAGATATAGAGGGTGCTTCGCGTGTGGTAGAATGAGACATAAGAAGGCATTTTGCTATCAATTTCTTCGCAAAATCCATCAAGCTTGGAAGGCTGGGAAGTGTTTCATCGAGAGAAGATGGTTTGGGAAAGTCTGGATTGCTAAGGATGATTTGTATCCTCGTCAAAGTGAGGCGAATGTATCCGAAGAGATTATGTGTAATCATGTCGTGATTGATGACTATGTTGATGAAACGGATAATGAAGAAGAGATGGTGTTAATGGTGACTGAACAAAATGCGGTGGGAGATTGGTACCTTGACAGTGGATGCTCAAGACATATGACCGGTAATGGCAGTGTACTCAAGGACTTTGTTGAATTGACTGGAAAGAAAGTTATATTCAGAGATGGCAAGAAAGAAAGGATCCAAGGAGTTGGGTCAGTCGATCACATACAACAACCATCTCTGGTAAACGTCTACTTAGTGGAAGGACTGAAGTTCAATCTCATCAGTGTGAGTCAGCTGTGTGATGAGGGATTGATGGTAATCTTCATCAAGACAGAATGCATGGCCGTCGATGAGGAGGGAAAATTTGTTCTCTCTGGGATTCAAACTAGGAGTAATTGTTACATGTGGAGAGCAATGAAGATCGTGGAATCAGTCGGATTGCAATCGGTCGGACACGACTCACTTCACTGGCAGAACTGTATGGATGAAGAAAAATTGGAACTGGCTAAGTCCAAAGTGTGGAAACCCGATCATATGAGAGGTGTTTGCAGTGCTGTGACAAACTGACAAATGTCCACAGTCAGTTTGAAAAACCACGAGATGGAAATTTCCGAAACTTAATTGTGAGGAACTGTCCTTATGAGTGGAGACATTAATATCAGTTTGTTATCACTGGAGAACTGACTTACTTCCAAGGGTCCTTAAGAAGATGTCTGATCTTGAATTACGAAAGCACTAAGTCTGACAAGGCGCTTCGATATTGAAGCAAGCAAGCTCATGAGCTTACGAAGGAGTCTTCAAATTCGTGAGACACTTGATCAATGGTTACGATAACATTACTTAACTCCAAAAGGTTTGCGTTCGCTCTTTGGAAGCGTTGCGTTCAGATTCTATGGATATGACACTTGATCAATGGTTACGGTAACATTACTTAACTCCAAAAGGTTTGCGTGCAATGATACTAACCCTTATCAATTTGTGTGCAAAAGAAAGGCTTATGTTAGGACTAGGCACATTAATGTTAAACATCACTTTGTGTTCAACTTGTTAGAAGAAAAACTAGCCATTTTTAGACATAAGACCTCAGAAAACCAGTTGGTAGATGTGTTTCGTAAATCGTTGGATCTCGGTAGTCTCTCGTATGTACAAGAGACTCTTGGGATCAAACTCCTCTGATCACTAAAACAGCTTCTATATGATTTCTCTTTGCTCATAATAAATCTCATTAGTATAATTAATTCTTGCACCCTAGTGAAGAGTATCAAACTACCTTGGGAATTTTGGAAGAAGTTACATATATCAGTCTCAGGAAGATAAACACTCTTGTTGGATCAGGCTGCTATAACAGTTTGTGTCTGAGTTTGATCAATGTTCGGACTGAGTTGAGTCTACACTTAATAGGATGGACTTGAACTTATACGAGAAAAGAAGTCTTCGCGGTTTTATAGTAAAGTTTCAAGGATAACTCCAATCGATGCGAACAAGAGACACTGGGTTCATGGTTCTTTCGGATGGAACTACGAGGACTTAGGCGAGAGTGAATGGCATTGGTTCGACGGACTCGCCGGGACGGGACCGAGCTCTCCCTAGGGCGAGCTGGCCAGGACGGACCGAGCTCACCCTAGGGCGAGCTGGCCAGGACGGACTGAGCTCGCCCTAGGGCGAGCTGGCCAGGATAGGACCGAGCTCGCCCTAGGGCGAGCTGGCCAGGACAGGACCGAGCTTGCCCTAGGGCGAGCTGGCCGGGACAGACGGAGCTTACCCTAGGGCGAGCTGGCCGGGACAGGACCGAGCTCGCCCTAGGGCGAGCTGATCAGAACAGGACCGAGCTCGCCCTAGGGCAAGCTAGCCAGGACAGACCAAGCTCGCCCTAGGGCTAGCTGGCCGGGACAGGACCAAGGTCGCCCTAGGGCGAGCTGGCCGGGATAGACCGACCTCTCCCTAGGGCGAGCTGGCCGGGATAGTGCCTTGTTTTCTTCATAAAATCTCAACGGAAACTCCGATTGCGGCGAAACGAAGGACATTTTGATTGAGACTCAAGGGAGAAAAAATTGAGCTCGCCCTAGGGCGACCTGGGAGAAGCCTCACTTGCCCTAGGGCGAGTGGGAAAAGCTGCACTCGCCCTAGGGCGAGTTGGCCGGGACAGTGCCTTGTTTCCTTTGTAAAATCTCAATGGAAACTTCGATTGCGGCAAAACGAGGACATTTTGATCGAGACTCAAGGGAGAAAATAGTGGGATCGCTCTAGGGCGACCTGGGAAGACTGAGCTTTCCCTATGGCGAGCTGACCTGGTAAGACCAAGTTCGGACCTTCTTTCGGTGGTTCGGACGTTTGGGTAATGCTGGTAGTCTTCTTTTCCCGTTTTGTCATTTGTTTCCCGATAGTTGTTTGTCAAAGAGATTGGACATTCTAATTCGAGAACTTTTCGTATAACTTCTTTTCAAATTATACGAGACTTTTTGTTCCTAGAAATACTTTCCGGAGACTTTAAGGCATTGATTCCGTCGTGACTGATTTTGATCCCAACAGTTAGCCCCCCAGCTCGTTAGAACTTTTGCTATATTCTTGCAAGCGGTAAGACATGTTAGGTAAGTTAGGCGGAATTAATGGTTGAAGATGTCCGTTGAAAGTGGTAAGATTGGGGCTGCGCCTTTCGAAGGCTGCCTACGTACCCTTGTTGAAGGGATCAAGCCTTCCGTGGTTCGTTTGGAGTTAAGATTCTTATGACCTGTTTTCCAGTGAGACTTTTATGGTCTGGTTTTGTGTCGTGTAGAGACTTTCGAGCATGTTGCTGTCGATGGCATTTTGTATTGGACCTTTATTAGCCTCAAGATTAGCCTTGGAGGCTGTTCACTTTGGCCAAGTGTGGCCGTTTTTTTTATGATTTCAGGAGTAGGCGTAGTTGGCTTGAATCCCTGCCTGTTTTAAGGCCTTTAAAAATATTTTGCTCAAATCTATAAAATCACAGTTTTGATAAATTGAGAGAACTTCAGTTTTTCGAAATTAGAGGGACAGGGTGTGAGTTGTCTCATTCCTGCCTCTCAGATGATCACCATATCTGTCGTTATGTAAGATGAGTATTCCCGAAGTCTTTTGGTTCGCGGAGACTCGGAAACGTACAAATATAAATGAAGAGACAAATTTTGGGATCTTGGTATCGGGGTGTTGATACTATGCCTTCGAGATGTCAGGATCCAGCATGGCTGGGTTTAGGGAAAAACCTAGGTTTACTCTCGGCTTAAGGCTTTGCGATGACAAATCGGTTTTCGTTTTGCCTGTTTGCGATTTTAACCTGATTCGTACCGATTTAAAGTCCGCGAATTGTTATCGGCTTATATGACTTGTCTTGGTAAGAATCGAGCTACTTTCAAAGGCTGTTTGGAGGTGCTGACCAAAATTTTGGATTTCTTATATAGCGCGCTATGTTATCCTTGTCGGATGTAAGAGAGCCTATCCTTTCGGGGGCGGCTAAGTCTGTTTAGGACGTTAGAGTTCGTTTGTTGTGATCAGCAACAAAGAAATGATACTGTTTAGAGGTACGTTAACGTTTAGAGGCGTGTTACCGTTTAGAGGTGTGTTACCGGTTAGAGGCGTGTTTGAATGTTTGGAGGAAAAAATGTCCTTCGAGCGTTAGCGACGTCTCGCGGTGCCGAAGGTTGAGTTTTCCTTGTGCTGCATATCGTGGTTGAAATGTTCGCGGGCTTTGGATATGTTTTGTGAATGTTCAAAGCCAAAAAACTGTTGTTTCAGTTTGGGGGGCAGAATTTTTTGATTTTCGATCGAGGAATGGGGACCGAGGGGTCGCGTACATTTATCCCAGGGAGAAGCGTCTTCCTTCACTGTGCTTTGTGAAGTGTTGGTCTTCCGGATTTGTTTTTTGTATTTTTAAGGATGACTCGTATAAATCTAGGAACTTGGTTACGAGTGTTTCTTTTCGTGCCACGTTTTTATGGGGCATATAGAACTTAATCAATCGTAGATGAGTTCATATTTCCTGTTAACCGTATGTTTGTTAGGACTGAGTTTTGTTATGAACAATTTATCGTATAATTTCTGTTGGGGTCAAAATCGGTCAATGACGAAATCGCCACCGAAAATCCTCGAAAAGAAAAGCCTTTAACGATCAAATCCAAGAAACGGTCGCCGCCGATAAAACTCACGAAGGCTCGTCCACTCCCATCTGGCGCCAACGGCGAGGGTCCTGGCGCCCATCCGTGCGATCATCTCATGATCTCGGCAATGGCGCATCTTGGTCCTTGAAACCCATAATCGATCGTCGAGATCTACAATGAGTCTTCCGTAAAGCCTTCCCGATTGTTTAAAAGATTCATCTTTAACACATCTAAAGCTCGGCCACATTGCTCGCGATCCTCGACGACGAAAATATACAAATCCAAGTCCATCTCAAATCCGATACTCGCGAATTTTGATTAGAAACGATTATCTCGAAATCTACGGCTAAAGACCTTCCCAAACTCAAAAGATTTCCGCAAAGCACTGACGGGAAAGATCGAACAACGAAAATACACAGACGGCAAGGTGGCCTGGCACCGGCGGCACGCTGGACGCTGGCCGCCTGGCGCCGGGCGGCACGCTGGACGCTGGCTGGCCTGGCGCCGGGCGGCACGCTGGACGCTGGCTGGCCTGGCGCCGCGCACTCGCCTGGCGCCGGGCGGCACGCTGGACGCTGGCTGGCCTGGCGCCGGGCGGCACGCTGGACGCTGGCTGGCCTGGCGCCGGGCGGCACGCTGGACGCTGGCTGGCCTGGCGCCGCGGCACTCGCCTGGCGCCGGGCGGCACGCTGGACGCTGGCTGGCCTGGCGCCGGGCGGCACGCTGGACGCTGGCTGGCCTGGCGCCGGGCGGCACGCTGGACGCTGGCCGCCTGGCCGCTACATTCGCCGCGCTGGTCAACCTGGCGTCGGTCCGCGGCCTCGCCCCGTCTCGGTCCTATCGTGCCGGTTCGATCCCGTCTTAGCTTGTTCGGATCAATCTACACAAGTTTGGTACGATCACGGTTATTCTGGAACACCACTATCTCGACTATACGAGGAATTAAGGTTCCTTCGGAAACACCGAAACCTTCAAAGACCGCCCTTCGAAAACCAGAAAACGCCTTAACGCCCAACGTACAAAGACGCCCACGACGATTTTCAGAAAAGAAGGATAAACTATGACGGTTTATCTTTATCCTCACATAAGAGATAAATGTCAAGTTTCCGAAGATAAATGTCAAGTTTCCCGATAAACACGAAGATGGACGAAAATGGAAAAAGCCCGACTCAGCCCGCGAGAAGATGGACCGTCTTAGGAGGAGTATATAAGGAGAGCTTTGAGCAAGAAGCAAACCAGATCACAAACTTTCAAGCACTTAGCACTTAGAGCGATTTATCATTCTTTTCTGTTTTCACTAGCGAGCTGCGACTCAACTAGGATAGACTTAGGCGACCAGACTAGCGGACTCCTCGACAGCCCTTACGGCCGGTTTCTTTTCTTGTTGTACACGCTCAAACGAGAATTCAGAAATAAGATCTCTTTCGCTCAACTTTTACGATTTCTATTTTCGCAACTTTATTTGATTGTTTCGCAGCGCCCAGCAGATATCCGACCTTCAAGGAAGATCGGGTTAACTCGGTTTTCCTCCACAAATCTTTATCGGAAATTGACGGTGTGAATTTCGGTTCCCACAGTTTGGCGCTAGAAGGAGGGGCGGTTACGGATCTATCTATCTCGCAACTGCACACGCTCGATCATGTCTACCGACGTCACCAAGGATCAGCCAGCGCTAGACGGAGCACCCGTCGACGCCAACGCTGAGAAGACTCCAGCTGGAGATGCGCCCGCAGTCACTGCTGATGCAAACACCGAGGCGCCAGGCAGATGAAGGAACTGTTTACCTTCGCCTGGCGAACAACAGGACAAGCTGATAACCTCGCCAGAAACAGGTCGACACCTTAACTGCGAGGAGCAAGTTGCAGCGGATCCACCAAGGCACGCCGCGGCAGAAGACTCGACTCGATCTCCGGCACGAAAAGATGCCACGCGAAGAGCCCACTCGAAAACGTTCGAAGGACAGCAAACGACCTCGCGAGAACCTTCCACTCCGGCGACGGAAACAAGGAAAGCGACGCCGAAGATCTATCTAGATATCAGCGACCAATCGGATCCTTCCGATGAAGACGCTGACATCCACCCCAGGAGAACCCCAATCCAGTCCGCCCGGCAGACGGTATCCTTCGATAGGCCCATGACAGAAGAGGAAGAAGAACTCTACTGGATGGAGCAGGAAGAACTCGCGGAAGATCAAACTCGATCTATCGCGACCAGCCGACAGGTTCGAGGAACGCCGGCAGCAATAGCGAGATCCATGATCTCCGCGAATCTCTCAAAAGACCGTGGCCGGCGAAAGCAGAAAATCGCAAATCCATCAGGTGACCAGTTCCGCCCGAGATCGGCGGACTTCTCGAGGAAGCACGGAAAACGCCATTCACCACTCGGATCACGGAAATACGCATCTCAGACCCAGGGAAGATCAAAATCCCGGTCTATGACGGTACGACGGATCCTAAGTCGCACCTGCAGTCCTTCCAGATCGCAATGGGTAGGTGCAAACTCCCGAGCGAACGGACGCAGGTCATTGTCTTCTTCGCCGAGCACCTCAAAGGTGCTGCGCCGAAAGTGGTTCTCCGGCTCAAAAGGAACTCCATCGAAAACTTCCGCTAACTGGCCTCGGCGCTTTCAAACAAGTACTCCATGTTCATGGACAGAGAAACCGACGTGGATCTATGGAGCTCTCAGAAGGAAGACGAAGTACTCCGCCGACTTCATAAGATTCAAACCTGGTGATGGTTGTAGTAAGGGCATCAGCGACAATGTCGCAATCGACCGAGGAAAACTCTCGGTACAAGTCGAAGTTCGGAAGTGGATACTACTGGAAAACCGCGACAATCCAGGATACTTCCACAAGGCAACGGACTTCATCATCATGGAAGAAGAGATGAAGCTTCTATCGCAGCTAACGGACCGCAGAAACCACGGCCCAAGAAGAAACCTCGTGAATTGCGCCCATCACGGCGCGAAGATTTCAAGGCGCAGCATAACTACGCCATCAACTCGAGCAAGGCAAAACCTCCGAAACACCTGGACCAGGAACCAGTACAAGGATAACTCCTACCGCGAAGTTCCACGACCAGAGGACACTCAATCGCTAAACTTAAGGTTCTCGGCGCTCGCTCGCCGAAACTCCTCACCGCGCATCTATCAAAGGTCAAGTGTATAAAGGACTTGCTCTCGACTCCGATCGCCTAAAAGACAAACAAAACTGTTCTCCGAGGACCGCTAATCAAAACCAATCGGGGAAAAGCGAAGAAGACAGACGCACTAAGGGAACAACAGTACGCCGAGAGGGTAAACATGATCATCGGAGGATCACAGTTCTACCAAGACTCTGTCTCATCGATAAAAGCCTACGGGCGAAAAGCCGACAAGTTCCAACTGGTTCCCAGAAGCGATGTTCCTAACCACATAATCGCTGAGGAACACGACCGCCGGAATCGACAAACCTCATCGCATCCTTTGGTAATCGACCTGGTCATCCAGATTCAAGTCGGCCGCGATTCTCATCGATACAGGAAGCACGGTCAACGCCATCTTCTCGCGACACCCTCTACAGATGAAGATCCCACTTGGGAAGTCGCCCATGAGCCAAAACCTTTGACGGGTTTCGACGCCACTACCATGACCTTCTGGTATTAAACTCGGTCATGGCAAAGGAAGTTACAAAATCGCCGAAGCTCAGTAGAGTCGACAAACCGCCATCTACAACGCCATCATGGGAACCCTTTGATCAACTCCATGAAGGCAGTACCATCCACATATCACCTCGGTATCAAGTTTCCGACCGACCGAACCGCAGCCATATGGGGAGTCGAAACAATCAAGACTCGCTACTTCCGGCCGAAGTTCAAGCTGCTAAAAGATCGGAACGCTTCTGCGCCAACCCGAAACGAAAGCAAAGGAATCACACAACATTCTCAAGACTGAAAGATGATCCAGAATCATCCGAAACAGTAACGATTCAAGACGGCGACAAAGCTCGGAGTCCACCGCCGTGAAGAGCGACAGCTCGACCCCGCGACAAACCACTGATCCACCAGCACGATCGAACGGCGACGACGGGAATAAAACGCTCGGCAACTATCAGAACTACGAGATGGCTTGATCCTCTGAAGAGGTATCGCGAGGCAGCTCGTCAAACCCGGCGAGTTGCTATCCCCTCACCAAAAGGGGGACTGCGCGATACCCTACTCCCACAAAACGCGAAAAATCCGACATGTACCGAACTTCAAATTTTAATAAAATTCTTTCTATCTTTCATGCTCACTAAAACGATCAACGCCGAAAAACGAAAATCATATCTTCAAAAGAAGCGAGAGGCGTCGCGACTTCTTAAAAAGATAACAAAACTCGTATTATCCGCAAAGACAGTCCACCAGCAACTTAAAATAACTCCGCCCGTCGATTGGCCCCGACGGACGACAAGAAACGCTTCACTCAATACAACCTCGTAGTCAGACCTACAAGGTCCTCTTACATCCGACAAGGATATCATAGCCATACAAGAAACCAAAATTTTGGTTTAGCATCTCGGATAAACTCCGAAGATAGCTTCGATTCTTTAACACAAGTCATATAAGCGGCGACTAGTCGCGGACTTTAAACTAAAAGAATCAGGAAGAAATCACTAACAGGCAAAGCGAAAGCCGATCAGTCATCGCACAGCCTTAAAGCTGAGAGTAAGCCTAGGTCTTGCCCTAAACCAGTCTTGCTGGATCTTGATATCTCACAGACATAGTATCGTATCACGAGATCCCAAAACATGTCTCTTATCGCTTACACCTAAAACGCCGCTAAAAGTAGCATACGGACCAAGTGACAAAAGAGTTAGGATCTGAAGTGACTACTGCATCCTTCCTCTACACTTGGCGAAAGTATAAATCAAAACAAAAAGCGAAATCTCGCAAACTTTCATATTCATAAAAGCCACAAAAGGCGGCAGGGTTCAAAGCCACCAACGGCCAGTCCCAAAACATAAGAATGCAACCTCCAGCGGTCGCAGAAAAAATTACTTAAAACGCCACACACGGCCAAAATACGATTCACAAAGGAAGTCAACATTGAGAAATCCGGATCACGGAAATCCCAAATGAACTAGCAGGCTGGTCCACTTCCTCATTCCATGGCGTTCCCACCACCCTCGGCGTTCTCATCGGCTCCGGCCTCCACCGTATCCTCGGAAACCTCGATAGTTCCCATAGTCTCCGGACTCTTTCTTCTACCGGAGGAACCAAGGACTCAGTATGGCGCTTTTCGGCCATGAAATCCTTCATTTCAGCAATCTCGAATCGAAGGAGAAATCGGGTTCGAGACTTGTGAAGGTTTCACGACCGAACCCCGGCACTCGCGGAAATCACCAACAAACTCCTGAGCTTCTTTAAAACATTGAAACTCAGCAGCAAACGATTCCGCCCGTCTTGCCACCTCCGCTGCGACCATCCTTCTTCCTCTCCTTTCCGCCCGAACGAGAGCTCGAGCGTGAAGCTCAGCTTGCTTCGCGTTCTGCGCCTTTACCTCTTGTCGGAACCGGAAAAGCTCTCGCTCTGCTTCTGTGGTCTTGAAGTTAGCAATCCTGGATTTGCAGAAACTCGAGTCAAGCGCCTCGCTAAACACTCTTAGTCCCTGCATAAACTCAAGATCAGCAAGTATGCTTATATATAGATTCGAACACAAGGTTAAGAAGTTCGAAGGGCCAAACCTCGTTGACACGTTGGGAGCCCTCGGCAAAAACCCGTTGTTTCTCCTCATCCTCCAGCGACTCATCAGTAGTAAACTCCGGAGGAAGGCCATCAAAGAAGTTGTTAGGTGGAAAACCGCTGGCTCCGCCTTTTTCCGTTGGAGTAAAACTAGGTTTTTCTCCCAACGGTGAAGGACTTTCTGAGCCTTCCCCATCATCGATATCCTTCCCCTTACGAGACCTCTGTCTGCGCCTCCGAGTAGGAGCTGCGGTGACAGGTTCGGCATCATACGACGGGACAGGAGCTCGGGACCGATAAAGTCTAACCGCATCTCGAATCCGTTCGAGGGTGAAGGATTTCCAGAAAAACGGCCTTTGACGAAGAAGATCTCTCTTGACAAAGACGTCACCAGGCAAATGCGCAGTAGGATTGTTCCCTAAAACTCGCACTTCCGAAAAGGTGAAATAGACGACAGGGTTTTCGTCGTATTACCTCGGTTGAAGTTCCATGCTCGCGGAAATAGATGGAGACAGCTCTCCTCGACAGACTCGCCATCTATTTGGAGGAAGAAGAAACGCTCCTGCCACGATTTGGGATTCGAAGTAGTCCCCTGAATCACGGCCATATCCTTCTTAGGCAGCACGGAGTAGTAACCGTCACTCCCCGTCGGCCGAGTGCCCCAAAGACCTTCGAAATCGTCGGGACCAAGATCAATCCCGAGTTCGTAGCTAGCGATCAGTACGCCAAGCCAACTCTCCAAGGCAGGAACGCTGAGTTGGCTGATCGAAAGTTCGAAGCGGTGAAGCGCACGAACAATGGCACCAGGGATCGGGAACCACATGCGGCAGTACGTAAAGAAAGCTTCGTAACATATAAAGAAACCTTGCGGAGGATTCCTTGCACTCTCGTTACCAACGGGAATCCGGAATTTGACTCCTTCAGGAACTTGGTAAAAATCTCGAAGAACCTTGAGATATTTACAAGAAACCGAGCTCGGCGCAAAAGGAGCACCGGGCTGCCTCAGAGGCCTCCTCGAACAGGGATCTCGGCAGTGTTGAGGCGAACCTACAAGGAGCCGGTATCGCATTCTTCTTTTCCTCCTCGACCAACTCCTCCGCTTCACCGCCACGTAGGCAGGAGAGTCATCCGAGGATGAATGGGAAGAAGAGTTTCTCTTTGAGGATCTTGAAGACATTGTTCTTAAAGAGAGAGAAAGGATTCTTGAGAGAGAGAGTAAAATCTTGTGATGAAGTAAGAATGAGATTTCTTACTCCATCCATATAAAGGAGGTAAAATCACTATTTACCCAGATTTTTGGCAAACGATTACGTCTCAACACCTTCCCACACGGCCATACCGCAAGCTAGGATCCGACAGGCTCTACGGTTCCTAGCTAGCTGGGGGGCTAACTGTTGGGGTCAAAATCGGTCAATGACGAAATCGTCACCCGAAAATCCTCGAAAGAAAAGCCAAGCGACGATCAAATCCAAGAAACGGGTCGTCGCTCGATAAAACTCACGGAAGGCTCATCCACTCCCATCTAGCCAACGGCGAGGGTCCTGGCGCCCATCCGTATGATCATCTCATGATCTCGGCAATGGCGCATCTTGGTCCCTTGAAACCCATGTCCGGATCATCCGAGATCTACAATGAGTCTTCCGTAAAGCCTTCCCGATTGTTTAAAAGATTCATCTTTTAACACATCTAAAGCTCGAAGCCACATTGCTCGCATCCTCGACGACGGAAAATATACAAATCCAAGTCCATCTCAAATCCCGATACTCGCGGAATTTCGTTGGATTAGAAATGATTATCTCGAAATCTACGGCTAAAGACCTTCCCAAACTCAAAAGATTTCCCGCAAACGACTGACGGGGGAAAGATCGAACAACGAAAAACCCACAGACGGCAAGATGGCCTGGCACCGGCGGCACGCGTCATGCGAGCCGCCTGGCACCGGCGGCACCTCGCCTGGCGCTCGGCCGCACGCTGGAGCGGCCGCTCGGCGCCGCGGCGTCCGCCACGCGGGCGGAGATGATAGACCGTCTTAGGAGGAGTATATAAGGAGAGCTTTGAGCAAGAAGCAAACCAGATCACAAACTTTCAAGCACTTAGCACTTAGAGCGATTTAGCATTCTTTTCTGTTTTCACTAGCGAGCTGCGACTCAACTAGGATAGACTTAGGCGACCAGACTAGCGGACTCCTCGACAGCCCTTACGGCCGGTTTCTTTTCTTGTTGTACACGCTCAAACGAGAATTCAGAAATAAGATCTCTTTCGCTCAACTTTTACGATTTCTATTTTCGCAACTTTATTTGATTGTTTCGTGTGCGGCCCAGCAGATATCCGGGACCTTCAAGGAAGATCGGGTTAACTCGGTTTTCCTCCACAAATCTTTATCGGAAATTGACGGTGTGAATTTCGGTTCCCACAATTTCCGCTTCTGGTCTATAGGACAAATTGCTTGCTTATTAGTCACTTGGCATTTATGACAAATCATGGATTGTCGTTTAGCCATTAAGTGATTGGAGCGGTGGTCGCTCAATTATTTTAGCTTGGCATGAAGGCTGTGTTTAGTCGTATAGCCAAGGAAGTCGTTGGTAAAGGATCAGACCATCACCCTTTCGTGTTAACATTAAGGTCATGTTAGTTTACGATTGTCCTTAATGGAGATGCCGAATTCAGGTCCGGGCTTTATGGAAAGGTGCAGTTGGCCGAAGGCTGAATAACGTTCGTCGAGATTGACATGCCAAGCATAGCGGAGTTTTCCGAGTTATGGCTGATGACTGTTAAAAACGATTTTCCACCTTAGGTTTCAGTTATACGATGAATACTTCGTATAAAGTTTCTTCTAGTCGTATGAAAATTGTTTCCCTTCCGTCCGAGGGAGAAGAAACCTAAAAGACTCGACACAGACCCGTGCAAAGTCAGTTGCAGATGAACTTTTATTTCGAAGGGTTGTGTATGTTTTTCTTTCTTTAGGAAGCGAGATGAGTATGCTTGAATGCGGGGCGATTGTTTCTCGGTTTTTTGAGAGATTAGATGGGTTTGCAAGTTTTATGTAGACAGGTAAGGAAAATTAGAACAAGACTGTAAATATTGCCTAAGACTTGGCTTACTAGACTATCCACCTAGATTCTAAGTTCCCTAAAGTTTACGGCAGTTTTCAAGACATTTTCATTCATTTCCTACGAAAAATTAATAGTTTGATAAAACTTTCTAAGTCGGACATACCTTAGTTTCATCGAGGATTCGGGATTGCCTCTTCTTCATTCTTCCTTACCTTGTGTTTTCTAACGAGAACGAGTGAGTATTTCGTCGAAGGTTTTTCGCGAGTATGAGTTAGCAATTTATCGAAAGTTTATTAGGCGTTTAGGAATGTCCACTTTCGATTCAATGTCAAAGGACTTCGAAAAGTATGATACTGATTTTCATATGAATTATTTTCGACGAAATTCTGACGAGAATATCGGAGTGAGGGAGAGATATCAATGTCCAAGTTCCTGTTCTCGTTTCTTCGTACTGCTGGTTTTATTAAATTCACAATGTGTGCTTTGTATATTGTTGATAATTCTATCAAACGTTATGAATAGATGTTTTCGACTCAACGTGGCAGAATTTTGTGAAACCCGATTGCGTTTTATGTACCGAAGGAACTTTTACAAAATCGTTGAAACAAAGAGAGGAGAAGTAGGCGATAACTCGAAGAAGACTAAGGTGAGCATTTAGGTAAGCAGAAACAATGGGCAAGATGTCACTCGAGTGAGGCTCTCAGTTCGTCAAGCTGTGAGCAAACTGGTCATGTTCCAGACCTTATTGTTTCATATGTTCTTGTTTTGACTTTGCGAATGATGTTTCTTAAAATAGTACCCAGCTTAATCTTACGAAAGTTGTTTCCTAAAACGTTGTCGAGCCTTTATTTTACGAGAGTTATTCCGCAAACTATTGTCAAATTAATTTTATGAAAGCTGTTTCGTAAAATGTTGTCGAGTTTAATTTTAACGAAAGCTGTCTCGTGAAATATTTTTTCGAGTATTATTTTACGGAAGGTGTTCCGTAAAATGTTATCGAGTTTAGCTGTATGAGAGTTGCTTTTCGGAAACACACATGTTTTGCAGCTGTCCCGCCAGTCCTGTTTCCGAGTTTTAATATCAGAAACTCTCGCTGCGGTGAGCTTTAATTTTTGTGACTAAACTTAATCAGAAATTTACTCGTTTCCGTAGGATTGATCCGAAGGAGTTTTGAGTAGTTTTTCCGAAGTAGTTTTAGTGGAAAAAATTCGAGAGTCCACGCAGCGACGCAGAATTTTAGATTGCGGAATTTTAGATTGCGGAAAACGTCTTAGCGGTGAGGGATACGACCTCTCGTTTTGGCGTTGTTTAGTCTTCCTTAACCGTTTTAGGTTTCGAGTGATTTTATAGAAATCATCTCCGTTTTTTACAAAACTGGTTGAGAAGAACCGAGCTGGCCATATGGCGAGTTAGTCGAGAATGACCGAGCTGGCGGTATGGTGAGCTGGTCAGGACAGTCGGAGCTTTGTGCTTCCTCGGGGTGGTTCGGACGGTTGGGAAGCATTGGTAAGCTATTTTTCCGTTTCGTCGTTTGCTTCCCGAGAGTTTATCGGAAGAAGTGCAACAGTGGGGAATTGGTAACCCGATTAGTCGTGCTTCTATTCCGCGAGTAATCTAGGGTTTCCCTACGCATGGAAGTAAATGTGAAGGTACATAGCTTTCCTTCTCATATATTAGAAAAACGTGGCTTGATCTTAGTTTTCTTACACTCCACTCCACTGTTTTGTCTTTTCAGGTCAAAAGTGTGTTTGGTGCTAAAATGTTTACGCTTGGAGTCGTAGTTAAAATCCCAGTGCCAAAACAAACAGCAAAAACGAACTTCCAAGTGACAACTATTCGCGCTAAGTACAACCCATCAATCGATTGCTTGGTTTGGAAGTGAGTCCTATTCCCCTTTAAGAAATGTTCCATCTTTATAGTTATAGTGTTTGGTCTTTTATCATTCCCTTACCTTCTCTCTTTTACTGTGTAGCCGTGTAGGATAAAAAAGTTTCCAGGACAAACAGAATCAACACTTAGTGCAGAGATTGAGTTGATCTCAACAATGGGAGAAAAGAAATCTTGGACAAGGCCACCAATCCAAATGGAATTTCAGGTCAATCTTCTTCTCTTGTTGGCACTGTTGAATAGAACAAAATTTGTTTCAGGTGATTGTTAGTTAACTGTCTCAGCTTCGTTCTCTTTTTAGGTGCCAATGTTCACAGCATCTGGTTTGCGAGTTCGTTTCCTCAAGGTACGCTTTGATTTTCATACTTTTGTAGACCAAGAATGTGATTAGCTTAGTATTGGAATCTTTAACCCATATCCAGTCGAATACTTGTAAAGAATCAAACATGCTTGTATCTATATAACCACAACAACAAAGTCACTTTTTTTCTAAACTAATTTTTTTTTTTTTAAAAACTACCATTGGAGCACATTTTCTAATAGTTTCTTAACAAGATTTCTTAAGTACCGTTAAAATACAATCAATTAATTAAATAATCATTAAGAAATCCATATGGGGTTATAGGGATAAGGATGCTCTTAGATGTTTCAGATACAGGCTCGATCCAAATATTTCAAAATTTACTTAAAGCGCTAAACTAATACTAGAAAATATTAAAATAATAAATATTTGTGGCCTACCCTGCGGCCGGGCATGGTCAAATATATATAGTTGTAAAAAATTTGATTTTTCACCATCAATTGGTAAAAGTGAACCAATATTATGATAATTTTCATTTTTCACCACGAACTTTAAAGCAAAAAAGACCATCAAAATTTAGTATTGAATAATTTAAGTAAGCACCCATAAATACACACAGACAATAAAGAATTAAAAAAAAAAACTCTTTCTCCTAAATGAAAGATCACATATATAACAGATTTCTCACCATCACATGAGGCTCATGAATCTTGAATAATTTAATGTGAGCTTATTTACAAAAAAATTGTAAATAATGAATGTTTGATTAATCGATCTTTTCAAGAATTTTCTCCAAGCCATACTGGCGGATTATTCCTTTTGTTCATTATCTCTTTATCTATTTAACAAATATTGAAAATGTTAAAATTATTATAAACCATAAAATTTAGTATTTATAAATATGTCGAAATAAATTAAAATATATTAAATACAATCAATAGGTTTTTAGCGTTTATAAAAAAACTGTGTAATGTTTTACTTATACCTTTGTTCGATTGTGTAAATTCATCATATCTTCATTTTCTTGAATCTATTTAAAAATAATTATTAATAAATAATGTAACTATTTCAATTTGCTGAAATAATCAGTTTCTTAAAGAAATTATTTATGCACAGTAAAAACATAACAATTAAACGTAAACAAACATTTAGACAATGTCGTCTTCTAAGTTTGTTTTCCAATTGCTTCAGCTCTTTCCATATCCATAAATCATCACATTATTTTTTATCAACATATTAACACATTCTATATGAGCAATTTAATTATGATTATTATTTTAAAAATAATTATTTAATTAACCTAAAAGGAATTTAAGTTACAGCAAATAAAGAAAATATTACTTGTATCGTTTATTTTTAAAGGTAGTCCCACAATAAAATAGAAAGTATGTAGTTAAATCGTGCTGTTTAAATAAAACAAAATCATAGAAATATTATTCACCTTGTTCATTATAAAAATTTGGAAACATTATTTTCTCATGTTCTTTCACTACCACCATAACTGGAATTTGTGATATTATTATATTGATCCACTCCATCATGTTTGATTTAGTTTTCTCATTTTCTCATGTTCTTTCACCTGTGTGATTTAGTTTTCTTAACATTGGACATTTCTGTAATTTAAGTGTTTCAAAACATTAATATTGCAAAGAAAAAAAAAATAAACCGAGTTTTCCTCAAAGTGCATATACAATCTCATGCATCATTCTCGTAAACTCTTTTTTGTTTGTTTTATTTTTGTTGTATTATTGAATACATATATAATGTTAAAATAATATTACATGTGATAAGAACTCCCCAATACTTTTCAAATTTTGACCAACCAAGTTGGTTCGTTCAATCATTTTAGATTACTATAATTTGCTTTTTGTTTGCCCAATCTTCTGCAATCTCAAGGTACGTTAACAGATTTGTAAAGTTGTCGTGATTTTCTGATTTGAGAAATGCGCAATTTGATGAACTCTTCTCTCGCCTGTCTGTGGTCCTATTAGGCAGAAGAACCTGTGGCCATTTAAGTTGCGCACGACGGCTCTCCAGCGGAACTGCTGTGGCGACGCTGCGTTATGCCACTGTTATGAGATCTTATTCTATGTCGTTTAGGGAAGAGAGAGACACCTTCGGGCCGAACCAAGTTGGTTCCGATAAATACGGAGTCTCGTCTGTTTTTTTACCATAACGTCTTGACTATTCTCCGGTATGTCTTATCAGTCTTATGGTTGTTGTTTCTGTGTCAGATTTTGGGGAGCCCAGACACAGAGACGCTCAGAACTTCCAAATCGGTGTTGACCGCGAGCGTATGCCCGAACCTATCTTTTGGCGTCTTGAAGAAGTGCGCTGCCAAGATTAGCTATAATCATAGGTCTTGTCTAAGTCATGCACATTGCGGCTGCAACAGATGAATTGAAGGTTCATATTGGTAACAATGATCAAGCCAATAATCTGGTGGTGTGCTAATCTCAACAGTTCGTTTTATAAAAGATAATAAGATTATGAAAAAACACGTTTGTTGGTCTAAATGGTTGTGTTGTTTCAAAGGTAACGATTCCTATAGGAGTTAGGCAAAAACGATCGATCCCTTGATGACGTAAATCATTTAAGGCAAAACAATTTTATACCCTTTAGATCATAAAGACAGAAAGTTCTGACCCTTAGATTGAAACTTTTTTTCCTATAAAAAAAAGATGATGTCAGCGGATATAAAATTTCGGAGAGGGAAACAAATAAATCAGTTCCGAGATTTTTGGTGGTAAGAAATATGAGAGGGGATGAAAGAACGATGGACGATAGAGTGTTAATAAAACACATATACACACATTCATATATAGAGAGACTGATAAGATAAGCTTTATTGAAGGGTCGTGTTCTCTGAAAACGAGATAATTCGGTTAAAAAATGAAAATAGTTATAAATGAAAAGACACCATAAACAATAAGTAACTAATAATGAAAAGACATATCTGTTAGAATTAATCAGGATTGCTATTATTAGTAGATACTAGATCCGTGTCCGCGCTACGCGCGGATTATCCTACTATATATTTTGTAAAAGTATATGAAATTACAGTATTGTTTGATTAGTTCTAGCGGATAACAAAATTGTAGGCGTCTATGTCTTCTGACCGATATTGTTTACCCGTTCACTTTTTAATTCATATAAATTTTTGTGTTTATTTCAGCAGCGTGTTTTGTGATCTAAATAAAGTTATTTTACAGTATTATTTTTCACTCTCGTAGGTTTTTCTATTTTTTGTTTTTGTTTTTATCCATTATTGTTTATTATTTTTATGTATATTATTGTTTGTATTGTGGAGTTTTTGAATTTAAATTCTGTTTGAATATAAACATCTATGCAATTTAGAGTAATATTTGTTACTCTAAAGTCTAAACATGATATTTTTTTATTTCCTTGTATACATTTAGATTATTTTTGGGACTTCAATGGACTTAGTTAAAAGTATTTAATAAATTCTGGTTGTATGGCTTTTATGAAAGTTATAAAAAAAATCAGTTTTGATGTTCACATACAATCTTCTTCTTTTTTGTTGACAATTTGTCTTTTGATTTTATTAGTCTCGATGACTGATCATGCTTAATCATTGCTCATGCATCTAAGAAATTCGGTGGCTTTATGTGTATTCAATACCAATCAAATTTTAGAAAAACATTTAACATGTTGTACGATGAAGCCAATGTGTAACAACTTATACTCTACTCTGAAGTTTCTGAATATAAGGAGCTGAAGACTCTTAAATATTTAGTATATATCCCATGGGAGTAGCATGAGGTGAAATCAGAACATACACTTGCTTGAATTAATATTGTTTAAGAACTCTGATACTAAATTATCACATGGGAGGAGCTAGAGTCTGAAAGTAGTAACTTAAAAGGGAAATTAGTGCAATCATGAAGGCACGTTGAAATATGAAGAGAACTTGTGTCTTTCTGACTGCAAAAGACATTGGACATGCTTGTATGAAGGTAAATGTGATCTTTAGGCTGTTAAACTCAAGTTGAGAATGTGGCAACAGACCTGGGTAGCAAGTTAATCATATAAGCACTCATCCCTGACTTCTTCACCTTTACTGAAGGCTGCTCTTAGTTTGAGCTATTAACATAATTGTCTCTTTCAGTACAGAGCCTTTAAACAACCATCTAGATAGATATCCACAAGCAGAGTAAGAAGTGGGCAGCAGCTAAAAAGGATGCAACAAAGAGAAGCACAGTAAAATGTGATACTAACATGTTCTGGTGTTATCTATGTTGTGGGCTTGATCCATGTAGGCTATGTTGTTTTGTAGAGTTAAAGGACGTGACACTACCGTCAAAAAGAAATCTACCACCCCGAGAACTCAATCCCCAACCATCAACAATATTTCAGGATCAGACCATAGGAGGAGACATGGCACCATCTTGTGGTACTTCTTGCTTGCGGTCTATTGGCCTGATATGCCATACATGTGTACAGCTTAACCGATTTGACTTAACCAATTTAAAGTATTAGCTGATATAGAACATTGAACATCCTGCTACTTATAATTATCCATTGGAAGGACAGTAATATAATCAGAAGATTAAGAATAATAGCTCTACCTTTTGTAGCATCTGCTCGGATACTCAGTGGTAATGTAGCTCCAAGGTAACCTGATCTCCAGATTTCTAGATATGTTTGGTTGATAGAAAATTACCTGGAAAGAAAAGGCAGGAACAATATGAACTCATTTTCACATTATAGAGACTGTCATAATCAAAGGACGCCTGAATCTGGTTTTGTTCTTAAATCTAGAAACCGATAATAGGTAACATTATATTCGGATTTCAATGATATAAATGTTACAATACGTAATGTTCGAATCACCTAAAGCTGGTACTTTTAGGGATTGTCCATTGAAAGATACTTTAGCACGTTCAGAATTCTTAATTGAAAGTCGACTCTTTCCCCATTCCCTGAAAAATGGTATCCATCAGACTTTCTATTCAAGAAGAGAGTTGCATCTGGTTTCTGACAAAACCTTACCCCTTTGGAAGAATACATCATCTTATACATTTGTAATATAATATTAAGTTTTAATAGTGTTTACCTCTAGCAATTGAAACAAAATGAATATTTCGGGGAGAGACTGAGATATATGTGTAGACTGTGCCACGCCTTGGAGTTTTTTTTTTTTTAAATGACACACCTTGGAGTTTGTTTTCATTGTTTTGTCCAACTCCGGGTAGATTGCTTCTTTTCTTCACTTCTTTTACACTAATTAATGTTCCGACATAACAAAAAAGAAAAAATTAGATGGCAAAAATAAGACAGGGGACTCACGAATATTCATGCAAAAGAGCAATGTGTGAAGACTCTATCTTAAGCGTCTTTTTACCTTGAAACATTAAGAACTTTCTGAGCATGTGGACCCTTTTTTACCTGTTTGTGAAAAAAAAATTTGAATCAGAAATAAAACTATCAGAACTAAAGTAGCGAAAAGAAAGAAAAACAAACTTACAACATTAAAAATCTTGACCACTGTGATTCCAAGAGTTCATGGAAGAAAACTAAATCCGTTATTAAAAGAAAAAAAAGCCAAACAATCCGAAAGTGAACGCCAAACTGAATCCAGGAAATCATACCTCCTTTAGTGGCAACACCTGTAAGAATCTTCTTGGCCATGGCATGGGAATCCAAATAACAGATGTCCCTGATAGCGGATAGGAGATTCAAAAACTCACTCAATTTTCATGGAAGACTCGAAACCGGGAAGGCAATGTCCCTAAAGCTCCAAACTCATCATTTCCTCTTGCTGGAATTCATCGTTTAAGAGAGGTTTTTTTTTGTGAAACAAATCCGAGAAATAGAAAAGGATTATAAAGAAACTCAGAGGAAGGAAAACGAAAAGAACCCATAAATGAGACTTGGGGAGGATTGATTGCAAATATATGGAATGGTGTGTCGATTGATCGACGAAACGGTGAAAAATTGGAATCGATGAAGCGACGAAGGGAGGAGAACAAACCGAGTAGGGTTTCACGAGAGAGAGAAGGCGTGAGTTATCTGTGTGTAATAATATTGTGGGCTTTAACCAAAACGCCAAGAGCCCAAGATTTCCCAAACCCAAAACAATAGGAGCCCAAGCTTACCCAAAAACGTGCTGACGTAGCCGAAAACAGGTTTTCTATTGGACGATTTTTTTTGCAAACGTGGACACCCTCTCCATCTATCTTATTCTCCTTTTAATATAGGTTAGATAAGAGTAAAAGTAAAATAAATATTCAATTTGTTTTCTTAATTAATCTTTCCACGAATATTATACTGGAATAGATACGACAAGAAGACCGCACTCTTTGGAATGAAAGACTTTAATTATTTATCGTTGAACCGGAGTCGAAGCGATATGATACAACATTTTTGCTTCCTAAAAATCCTTTTAAGTGCAAAAAAAATAATAATTTCTTCTCACTGCGATTGAATATATTGGTAACTATTATCTCTCGTTGTAAACACAAAACAAGCTAGGAAGGCAAAAAAAGAAAGTCAAGTTATTCATTAATTAAAACGTTATAACAAAAGAGGCGTCCATAAGATATAGAACACTATTGTATATGATTAAACGAACTCAAACAAGAAAAAACCATTAAGAAAAGCAACAAAGAACTAGAAGGTGACGTGACAAGTGCAACGAACAAGAGGAACAAAGTGAGGATCGTAGAAGTATCCCCAAATGACGTCGTCGCATTCATTTTTCATGTTGACGATAAGATTGCAACAATACTTACTGACTTTAAACAACCTCGTGTAGAAACTGATCTCCATCTGCCCCCGACAAAACCCAACATGTCCCATGTTTCTCACACAACGTCCAACGTGTTCCAATGGATACTCATGATGTTGATGATGACTGTGATGATGATGCTCCGGAGGTGGGTTTGATGGCTGGCTAGGAGATAATGACTCATCATCACTTGGCGGCGAAGGAGAGGGAGACTTCTTGGGGGTTGGAGGAGGAAGAGCTGGTGTTGGTGGCCGTGGAAATGGAGTTATCTTGGGAGTTGGAGGAGGAAGAGATGGTGTTGGCGGCGATGGAGATGGACTTTTCTTGGGAGTTTGAGGAGGAAGAGATGGTGTTGGCGATGGTGGAGATGAAGCTTTCGTTGGAGTCGGAGGAGGAGGAGATGGTGTAGGTGGCGGTGGAGATGGACCTTTCTTGGAAGTTGGAGGAATAAGAGATGGAGCTTTCTTGGGAGTTGGAGGTGGAGGAGTTAGTGTAGGTGGCGGCGGAGACGTTTTGGGAGTGGGTGGCGAAGGAGACGGAGTTGAAGGAGAAGGAGTTGATGGTGTTGACGGTGACGGCGTTATTGGAGTTGACGGAGAAATGGAAATGGCAGGAGCAGATCCGTTGCTATAAGTACATCTCCAAACTTTGGAGTCCCCATAGTTAAACTTATGGGAAGTGCTCATAAACATCTTGTTTGTGGAGGCTTCCGACGGATGTGGCCATCCTTGGGTAGGTTTTGGCAAGAATCTCAGGTTCTTGCCGACGGTTGTGGTCGGAAAAGCGATGAGGCAGAGGATAGCTGCTGCCACTACTACGATAATGGAGATTTTCATGGTGTATGGGAAAAAGGAAGATCTGTGAATAAACAGATGCACGCCTATATCGGCCTATATATAGAGAAGGATTTTAACATTTTATTTTGTTTCTTTTAGGTTGAATGTATAGCCAAGTAATATTCTGTATCTTTAAAAAACAAAATGAATATTCTAACTAAGTGAGGAAACGTCAGTTTCCAGTATGAGAAAATTTTAAATTATGATCTTAATAAAAATTGTATGTCATCTTTATATTTATTTAATTTTCTTTGTTAAACAATAGAGGTAAAATTGTAAGATTTGGTATAACTGGATATAACTATATTGGTAAAAGTGCATAACTTGGTATGACTATATTGTTATCACTTTATTTTTTGGAGATGATGGGTTATTCTTCCATTAAATCTATTATTATAAAATTGAGTTCTTTCTCTCCAAGTGAAGACACGTCGGACGCCAGGTCATCAATTGGGAGCAGGAGAAGCCCACACGTGTATTAATGAATAGCCGCTATCGAGTTAATTTTTTTTAGTTTATGAATGGGCCGTTATCTTTATAATTTGCATTTGGGCTTAAATTATTTAGTTTTTATAGAACCCAATTCTTCTCTTCGTTATCTGAAAACTCTAGCGACAATGGAGTCTTCTGAAAGTTTTCTAGGACGAATTTTAATGGCGAATCTCTTGCTCAGGCTCTGTTCATTCCGTTTCGTTTGGAATTCTTTTCTTCTGAATCGTTAGAAACTGCATTGAATCATCATCATTAATGACTACCTTAACTCTTCCACTTACTCCCACCACGATTTCCTCATTCATTGTATCTCTCTACAAGGCTGTGGATCTCCAGGTATAAAAAAGGTGAGCTTTCCTCTGTAGACATCATACTACTGAAATTTTAAAACAGTAGAAAGTTCTAATCGGCTTGGATGCTAACTCATCTTTCTTACTTCTGATTTGAAGATCCGGCCGGTGTACCTCCACCTTCGATGTGCGACTTCTGATTTTCTTGGAAAGCAAGAAACGTTTAAACATGGTGGAGAGCTTATGGGTGTTGACATGACCAAGGTTATTCCGTTTTTCTAACTCATTCTGTTCTGGAAAAAAATAAGCTTTATATATATTTCTAAAAACAAAAACAGCGTCGAAACTTTGAATTATCAAAAAAACTATGAAATATTTATTTTACATATGTGGCAGTTGAATTCTATTAAGATTGTTGAAGGTTATTTCACTTCTCTATTTGTTGCAGGCTGCTCTCATGCTAGCCACCATGAACGTCCACCGTCAGCTCACTTTCAGACACCTTTCCAAGGTGGGTTTAATGTATACTCTGTCACCGTATTTGATGTTTCCTTTTCAGACACCTTATAATTTACATTCTTATGCTCTTTGAGTTACTGTTGATTTTTTATAACTCGATCATTTATGATTTTGCAGGATCTTCCAACTCTTATGCCAAAAGATACAGTTTTGAATGTTCTCAAAATCTTAGTTGGTAAGGAATCCATCACCTAACACGGTCTTTTTGATTTCTATAGGCTCTTCTTTATGCTGTTTCATAAAAGTAAATGTTTCCTTTTCACTTTGATGTAAAAATCCATCCGATTCTCATACATTGCTAAGCAGGAAATGTAATCTACAGACATCAAAAGTTCAGAGCTGGGTTTTATTATCGGTGAGTATAACAAGTTGTTTAGCTTCAAGTTCTTTCTTGAAAGCACACTGCTTTGTTCATCATCATTAAAGCCTATATTAACATTTAAAACTTTCTCTTTAAGGTGAGATTCTTATAAACATGGTTGTTAGAGGTGAAGTAACCACTTTTAAAGGCTTTGAAGAAATCAGCAGCATTATCATCACAGAGATGGTAATCAACGTATAGTAGATTTAATCCATGATAAAAGCAAAAAAAATTTATGTTTTCTAATCTTTGTTGATTGGCTTAGAATATGTTTTCATTGTGCAGATTTCTGAGAACTTACAAAAATTTAAATACTCCTACGATCTGAAGAATACCATCAAAATTTGTTTGATATCTCTTGAGCTTCAAATTATATGTTACCTGACCTTCTCTGTAGAAACAAATTGTTTGTGATAAGCTACAGAGGAAGTCTCCCTGTCTCTCTGCTGCACTTGGCCAGTCAATTGATCACTATGGTCTACAAGTCTGCGTGTTTTAAATTGGAAGTGGAGACAAAGGAAATTAAATTTATATAAAGATTTCGATATCATGTTCTCATTCTATCATGTTCTCATTCCTAATCATCTAAAGCAAATTTAATAAAGAACTTTCTACTTTTCTCTCTCGAAACCTTTCTAAACAGCAAAGTGAGAGTTTAAATACTGTACTAATTGGTTTTATTCTTTTCACTTCTTATAAAAGAAAATAATCAGAAAATAACGTAAAACAAACAAATGCATGAGCTATTTATCTTTGTTAAACGTATACAAAAGTTCTTAATATTAACTTCAAAATATCTTATAGTCTTAAGAGTTAACTTTATTGGTTAGATGATAGTGATTCTTTGTGACTTTTTTATTCCACAAAGGATAAAACAATAGTTGTGAAATATTTTTTGTTTATAGTATAAAACAATTATTGTTGCAATAAATATTTTTCAACTTCGTCAAATTCAAGCCAAAAAAAAAATGAATGAAATAATCAATGAATGAATGAAAACAATCATCTAAAATCTTTTAACAACAAAAAAAAATAATTTCAAAAATAACAGATAATATTAATTTTTATAAAATAATAACTAATTTTACATAAAACATGGTTTATTTATTATTCAAGTACAATAACATGTACAAAATTTAACTAATATGTATATATATTCTTATATGATAAAAATTTATATTAAACATTTAATATAATTGTTTAAATTATTTTTTAATTTTCATCCCTCCCGTAGGGTGGGCTGACCCTAGTACTATATAAAGATCGGATGTAATTATGAATGGATTACAAGAGAAGGTCGCTTCTATGTTATATGATTTAAGACATCATCTATGAAGGAAATCACTTATTCGATGTTAGTGGTTAGAATATGCAGAAAGATTGTCATAGATGCATGGACGATGAGGCTGAATTTGATTTATATTTTATTTGTAGTGAAAGCTAAGAAGAAAGTATATATTTTGGATGATGAAGATGTGTTTGTTCATAATGGAAAAAGAATAAAGCAAAAAGTAAATTTGAATTATATTTCACTTGTAGTAAAAATTGTGTTTATGTATGCAAAACTTTGTAAGATTTGGTAAAACTTCTTTTAATGGTTGTAGAATTTGTTTGTTTATGTAAACAAAACTTCGTATGACTTGGCAAAAATTTTTAGTGGTTGTATAACTTAGTGAAACTTATTTTTATATGTAAATATCGTAAAACTTATAATGGTATAGTAAAAATATTAGATTTGTTTGAAATGTAAGTCTTTAATTTTTTTGCCAATTTTTTTTTTAAATAAATTCATTTGTCTGATTAA
The DNA here is from genome assembly GCA_016771965.1 of Brassica carinata. Taxonomy (NCBI): domain Eukaryota; kingdom Viridiplantae; phylum Streptophyta; class Magnoliopsida; order Brassicales; family Brassicaceae; genus Brassica; species Brassica carinata. Next base: position 17,822,012 of record CM028691.1, read on the forward strand.
AATTCTGATTTAAAGTTTGATTTTAAATTGTCATTACATTGCTTAATTGTTCATTACAGAAGATGTACTTTATACTTGTCCCAGAGTGAAAGAAGGTTGTAAGGATAAATGGTATGTGAGAGTTCCAAAACTTGGTAAAACTGATAAAATACAAAAAAAATAAAAATTGAAGATACAAAATTCTTATTAAATTTTTCAGAAAAAGAATCATATTGTACATGTTATCCCTAAACACTATTTTTTTTACAAAAAAGTATTATGCTAATTATTTGTTAGTGTTTCCTGATTTTAATTCAAAATATTATATATATTTAGAATTTTCATCACATAGATTTGTATTATTTATAATAGAATAAGTACAGTAAAACTAAAATTAATGCAAAAAATAGAAAAGTAAAACTTAGAAGTTTTAAATTTAAACTTATTTGTTTGTTTGTTTACAAGTATTCTTATTATTATAAACTTATTTTTCTTTTAGTTCAAAATAATAATTATATTTAAAACTGTAAAGCTTGTTTGTTTGTTTGGTTGTCTACAAGTATCACCTATACTTTTATGTATTTTTCTTAATATTGATCCTATGATATTACAAAATTTACATATTTCATGAAATTGAGTACTTTATTACATGGTTAGATTAGAATTGATTCTAGGAAACCGAATATAAGTGGTATAACCATAATATAATTCTATTGAGTGTAATATAAAACTAAGAAAAAATGAAAATAATAATGAAACTTTGAAGATATTTGTAAAATTGCAAACTTGGTAAAACTTCGACCCTAAAATATGTTCTAAAAAACTTCCGCCTAGTTTTGCCTCCCATTTTTTAAACTCTGAAATCTATGTTGGCAAGTATAAAATTTCCCTATGGTCAAATAGAGTAACTAGAAGACATGGAGAAGGAGGCACTTTTCGATATGAAGGCGGAGAAGGAGAAAATTCAAGCCAACCTCCTTCTAGAGGAGAAGTTAGCAACTGTCAAAGTCCCAGATATTGATTGGGACAAGATTGGGGAGTTATATGTGTTCGTATTCCAAATGACACTTTTTAGTATTTCTGTTTTTTGGTTAGTTTTTTTATTCCAGTATCCTAAAACATTGTTCGGATAAAGTTTATGGTTGTTAAACCAGATTTTACTAAGGTTGATGGTGGATATTATATATGCTTTTTGTCTGTTTATGTTATGAATTTTTGAGTTTTTGGGAAGTTTGACAAAAGAAAAAGTAAAGCTTTGGTGAACTTTGGAAAAATTTCACTTTTTCATTTGTTAAACCGAATTGTACTAGGTTTGATTGCGGTTATTATTTATGATTTACTGTTTATGTTCTGAATTTAGTAGTTTTGCGAAGTTTGACAAATGGAAAAGTAAAACTTTCGCAAACTTAGAAAAAGTTCTACCTTTTCATTTGTCAAACTTTGGCAAAATTTTACCCCACAGCTTTTGGTTCCTTTGATGACACTGGATAAGAAGCTGAGAACAACCATCTTCAAATGATCCTCAGAGCCAGCCTCTCCTCTTTACTTTGGATCAACTCCATGCAAAGGGACCGACGGATTCTTTGTAGGAGTTCTACACAGTTGATGCATGACTAAGTTGGTTTCATTTGATGGTGATGAAGATGAGTTCCTTGCTTGTATCTTCCTTTTCCTCTTGTATTCGTAATGGTTAAAGGGTAATTTGTTCTTTTTATTGCTTCCTTTTTGTTTTGCTCATTTCCAATATCTTTGTCGAAGTTGTACTAAGTTATACAAAGTTTATAGTTGCACTAAGTTTTACCATTCTGAGTTTGTTTGTTCTCTTTTTTTGATGGGTAATTCGTGATTCGTTATTTCGTTATTTTTCTGTAGAAAGATTTGACGCATTTTCTGTTGGAAGATTATTCTTTCTCAGTGATAAAGGGATGAAAGAAAATCAGTAGGTTTGAAACGATTGATTTGTGTCAATGAAGAAAAAGAAATGAGAAGGAAATAATTTAGTCAATTTTGGGGATTTTGTGTTAATGAAGAAAAAGAAATGAGAAGGAAATAATTGACCCGATGGATATGGATAGGATAATCCGCTTGGGTGCATTGTAATTATTTAAATTATACTCTGGTTTTGTGGTCATTTACTCTATTTTTTGTATTTTAATAAAGATTAGTTAAAATTCAAAATTTGAGTAGAGTATATTGGAAACCTTTTTGGCAATATGAGCATATCATACTTTGATTCGTTTGTTTCGGTCTTCTTCTTCAATCTATCTATTCCTCTGATTTTTCCATTAGATCTTACTCTGATAGATTATGAGAAAAGAGAGCAGTTATATAGTGGGTAATGATGCGGCATCTGAATCTATGCCACATAGGTCGCGGTGTTAGCAAACCGCTTCAACCTCACACGGAGACGTTTCATACGATGCAGGCCATAATCACCATAACTAGGTCTAGGCATTTTACCTGAACCCGAAAACCCAAACCAGAACCAACCCAAAAAAAATCCGAACTAGTCGGTACAGGTAATACTTTTAGCCTGGGATGTTTCACCTGAAAGACCTAATATATGATTGGAATGTAAGTAAATTTGCGTTGCTTGCAGCTTTAGGTCAGCATGCATGGATTTCTATCTCTCTTTTTCTCTCGTAATATTAAATTTTCTGTATATTTCTTTTGGTATCGCTGCAGTACCCAAGTGGGTTCGCAACCGATTACTTCAATATCCTGACTTCCTATGTTGCGTGTACTTGTCACTCTTGGATGATGATCAATTCTTCATCTTATCTTATTATTTTAGAAGAGTTATATATTATATAGTTAAGTAATTGATTTATGTATATACTATTCATATCATAACACCAAGATATACGAATATAATTGGTAACTGCAAAACATTTACACATGTGTATGTACGTGTCTCAACATTGGGGTGTCTTCAAGAGACATGTCCCTTAGTTAGTGTCTCATGTAAACCTATAAATACAGTTTGTATATCTAATACAAATGTGTGGTTTAATTTTATAAGAATAAAGCAATACATTAAGTGTTAAGCAAGAAACAGAAAAGTAGAAACAAAATATAGTAAAATCTGTGTTGTCCGATCCTTAACAACTTTTGAGAGTTATAAGATCTACATGGTATCACAGCTATGGAGACAACAATGAAGCAAGTTATTCCAATCTTCAATGGTGAATCATATGGTTTTTGGAAAATCCAGATGATAACCATCTTGAAAATACGTAAGTTGTGGGATGTAATAGAAAATGGAGTTACGTTTGTTTCGTCTTCTTAAAACACACCGGTGTTAACCAGAGAGAGATGATCAAGTGATAAAGGATATGGCGGCTCTTCAGATTCTCCAAAGTGCAGTTTTGGATTCAATATTTCCGAGAATTGCTCCCTCATCAAACACAAAAGAAGCTTGGAACGCTTTGGAAATGGAGTTCCAAGGAAGTTCACAAGTAAGGATGATTTAGCTTCAGACCTTGAGAAGAGAATATGATAATCTGAAGATGGAGAAGAGTGAAACCATAAATGATTTCACGACCAAGTTGATTAACATGAGAAATCAACTAAGAGTTCATGGTGAAGACAAGACTGATTACCAATCGGTTCAAAAGTTTCTTATCTCCTTGACACAAAAGTTTGACAGCATCGTGGCTGTCCTTGAACAAACAAAAGGATCTATAACCTCTCTCTATGACAGAAAGGATATGTACCTTGAAAGCGCATGAGAAGCGTTTAAGTCTCCGCGAAGAACGATCGACGGAAGGAGCGTTCAATGGAGAAAATTTTGTTTCAAAAAGAAGAAAAAAAAAGTGAAGATAAACATCAGAAGAAGACCAATAAATGGTGTGCTGTTTAAAAAGAAACAATCACAATGAAAGTGAATGCTGGTCAAAGAAAATGAACAGCCAAGGAGCATATTCACAAATGATTGTAAACATTGAGAGAAAGTGTTTCCTGTGTAACAAAGCGGGACATCTAATAAAAACTGCAAACTTAGAAAGACCAAGAGTGCAGAACTAAGTATTGAAGAAGTCAAGAAACAAAAGATAACTCAGAAGATGAAGGTCACATATTGTTTAGTGCAGTTGTAGAAGAAACATCGTTGGGGTCAAAATCGGTCAAAGACGCAATCAACACCCGAAAGTCCTCGGAAGGGATCAAGTGACGAATAAAACAAAGAAAAACTAGTTATTTGACGAAACGTCAGAGGGGATGATCGCATCGTGGTCCCGGACACCAGCAGGAGCGGCCACGGCCTGGCCCCGGCGCCGGCTCGTCAGTGCTGGCCCGGCGCCGGCTTCGCCGATGCTGGCCCGGCGCCGGCTTCGCCGATGCTGGCCCGGCGCCGGCTCACCGTGCTGGCCCGGGCGCCGGCTCACCGTGCTGGCCCGGCGCCCGGGCTCGGATCGCCGTGCTGGCCGGCCGGACGCCAGCTCACCCGTGCTGGCCCGGCGCCGGCTTCGTCGTGCTGGCCCGGGCGACAGCTTCGCCGATACTGGCCCTGGCGGGCACCAGCTTCATACGCCCGGTCCGGTGCCGGGCGCCAGCTTCGCCCGTGCGGGTCCTGGGCGCCGGGCGCCAGCTCGCCCACGCTGGTCCCGGGCGCCGGGGGCCAACTCGCCCATCCTGGTCACGGGCGTCCGCATACGGACTACTCGACAGGTGCGACCTTCTCCCAGCAAAACCGTCTCGACAACTAGTCCAACTCTATATTTTGTATCTTTGCTCGAAGACTCACCGTTCAACGCCTCGAAGACATAAACCTGAGAACCCCATTTCGTTCTGGTCGAAATAAATCGGGAAGGCTTCGGAAGACCACCAAAAGTTCGGTTGACGAATGGATTTCGATTCATCGTATAAAACGATCACAGTTATTCTAAAAATACCAAGTCATCTAGACTACACGAGGAGTTGGGGTTCCTTCGGTAAAACAAGTACCATGGCACGATAGTTTCTCTCGAAACCGTAAAGCGTCCACGGTCGAAGCAATGGCCCCGGAAGGCCCAAACGCGAACAAGCGGCCCACTTACGACTTTCCAGGAGATCAAGTCGAAATGGACTTGACAGCCCATGTTTATCTTTACATAAAGAGATAAATGTCAAGTTTCCCGAAGATAAATGTCAGATTTCTTGAAGATAAATGTCAAGTTTCCCGATAAGCATGAAGACCGACGAAAATGGAAGAAGCCCGATTCACGACAGATTCGGCCCAAAGGAGAAATACACCGTCTTAAGAGGAATATATAAGGAGAGCTTGGGGCGAGGAGCAAAGGAGAACTTTTTGAGAGCAACATAGCACTTAGAGCAACTTAGGCACTTTTTTCCGTTTTTACTAGCGAGCTGCGACTCAACTAGGTAGAACTTAGGTTGCTAGACTAGCAAACTTGCCGACAGCTTTTGTAGCCGAGGCTCTTACCTGTAGTTCACGCCCAAACGCGGATTCGGAAATAAGAACTTTTGCTCTATCTTTTTCTTACGATTTTCATATTTGTTTTCTTTATCTTTCCGTCGTATTGATGGTGTCGTGTGTGGCCCAGCAGATAACCGGGACCTTCAGGGAAGGCTAGGTTTACTTGGCTTTCCTCCAAATCAACTAAAATCGACAGTGCGAATTTCGGTTCCCACAGTTTGGCGCTAGAAGGAGGGGGGTACGGATCTATCTCACTCGCAACCACACACGCTCGGTCTGATATGGCGACCAACACTGACAACCCGCAAACGCAAGACGGAACTCCCGTCGATGCCAACGCAACCAACACTTCAGCTGGAAACGTATCAACGGTCACCGCTGACACCACGATACTGGACCAGATGAAAGAAATGTTCGCCTCCGCTCAGAAACAGGCGGACGAACGAGGAAAACTCGTGGCCTCTCTCGCAAAACAGGTGGAAACTTTAACGGCAAAGGCCAAGAGCAAGGCCCCGCGAGGGATCACAAGAGCCCGCGGCAGAAGACTCGGTTTCGAGACTCCGGGCGATCGAGCTGCACGCGCAGACAAGACTTCTTCAGGCCATAACCCTGACGAACCTCTCCAACTCGGTGCGCAACCGACCACGGAGAATCTTCCACCTCCCGCTGTGACAACAAAGAGAACAACGTCGAGCGAATCAACTTGGACATTAGCGATCGATCTGATCATTCGGACGATAGCGCTGACGTCCATCCTAGAAGGACCCGAAGTCAATCTGCCCGACAGAGGGTCTCCTTCGAAAAACCCATGACAGAAGAGGAAGAAGACCTCTACTGGATGGAACAGGAAGAACTGGTGGAGGATCAAACTCGGATCCATCGTAACCAGCGCCGATAAATTCGGAAAAACGCAGGTAGCGATAGCGAGATCCACGATCTCCGCGAGTCTCTTGCAAAAACAGTAGCCGAGGTAAAAGCGGTGAAATCACAAATTCACCAGGAAACTAGTGCCGCTCCCGAGATCGATAGACTTCTCGAGGAAGCACGAAAAACACCGTTCACCGCTCGGATCACAGAGACACGCATCTCAGACCCTGGGAAGATCAGGATTCCCGTCTACGACGGAACCACAGATCCGAAGGCACACTTACAGTCCTTCCAGATCGCGATGGGAAGATGCAGACTCCCGGAACGTGAACGAGACGCTGGTCACTGCCTTCTCTTTGTCGAAATTCTCAGGGGCGCCGCGCTCGAATGGTTCTCTCGGCTCAAAAGAAACTCCATCGGAAGTTTCCGGCAACTAGCCTCGGCGTTTCTCAACAGTACTCCATGTTTATGGATAGAGAGACTTCCGACGTGGACTTATGGAGTCTGGCTCAAAAGGAAGACGAAACACTTTGCCACTTCATGAGAAGGTTCAAGCTGGTGATGGCCAGAGTGACGGGTATCAGCGACAAAGTCGCAATCGACGCCCTGAGAAAAACTCTCTGGTACAAGTCGAAGTTCCGAAAGTGGATATTGCTGGAGAAACCACGAACGATCCAGGATACCCTCCACAAAGCAACAGACTTCATCGGCATTGAGGAAGAGATGAGAGTCCTATCGCAAAAGCATGGACCGCAGAAAACGTCCTCAAAGAAGAAACCCTCTCGTAACGACAAGTACGTCCATCACGAAGGGGAAGACGTCCAAGGCGAACATAACTACACCATCAACTCTGAGCAGGGCAAAACCTCAGGAAACACCTGGACCAGGAAAAAGTACAAGGATAATTCCTACTGCGAGTTCCACGACACCAGAGGTCACTCCACCGCAAACTGCAAGGCTCTCGGCGCTAGGCTTGCCGCAAAACTCCTCGCCGGTGAACTGTCGAAGGTCAAGAGTATAAAAGACTTGCTCCTGGAGTCCGACCACCCAAAAACCAACAAAACTGTCTCCGAGAACCACGTGCCTGAAAGCCAAACGGGTGAGAAGCGCGGAAGGAGACAGAACAACCAAGGGAACAACAGTAGTCGCCAGAGGGTAAATATGATCATCGGAGGATCGCAGTTCTACCAAGACTCGGTCTCGTCGATCAAAGCCTACGGGCGAAGGGCCGAGACGAGTTCCAACTGGCTTCCGGATAGCGGTGTTCACAACCACGCGATCGTTTTCGAGGAACAAGAAACTGTCGGGATCGACAAACCTCATTACGATCCTCTAGTCATAGACTTGGTGATCCAAGATCTCGAAGTTGGCCGCATCCTTGTCGATACAGGAAGTACGGTCAACGTCATCTTCCACGACACCCTCTATAGGATGAACATCCCACTAGGAGAAGTCATCCCAGAGCCAAAACCTTTGACTGGTTTTGGTCACCTCCATGACCCTCGGTATCAAGCTCCCGGTCATGGCTAAGGAAGTTACAAAGATCGTCGAGTTCGTAGTAGTTGATAACCCGGCTATCTACAACGCAATCATGGGAACCCCTTGGATCAACTCCATGAAGGCAGTACCGTCCACATATCACCTCAGCATCAAGTTTCTGACTCCAACCGGAACCGCAGTAATCTGGGGAAGTCAGAAACAGTCAAGACTTTGCTACCTAGCCGAGTTCAAACTGCGAAAAGATCGGAATGCCCCTGCGGCTAACCCGAAACGAGCAAAGGAATCACACAACATTCCCGAAAACTCGAAAAAAAGATGATCCAGAATCATCTGAAAAGGCAACAATTCAAGACAGCAACGAAGTCTCTGAGTCCATCGCCGTAAAACAGGCAATTCGACCCCCGTACAGGCCACCGATCCGGCTAGTACGATCGGAATCGCGACACACGGGGAGTAAAAACGTCCGCAGCAACAATCAGAACTACGAGATGGCTTAATCCTCGAAAGAGGTACGTAGGCAGCTCGTCGAAACCCGGCGAGTTCAGCTATCCCCCTCACCAAAAAAGGGGGGGGGTGGGCACGTATACTCCTATACTCCCACAAAAACGCGAAATACCCGCACATGTATTCGAACTTTTCGAAACTTTTTCAATAAAATTCTTTCTATCAACCTTTCAATGTGTGCTTAATACAGTAACGCATAAAAACTTCGGAAAAACGAAAATCATATCTTTGAGGAAACGCGAGACGTCGAAATTTCCCAAAGGTATCAAAATCGCATCATCCATCAAAACAGTCCACCTGCGACGTAAAAAAACCCGTTGATTGGCCCCGACGGATGAACAAAGAAACATTTCACTAATACAAAACCGTAGTCAGACCTTTTCACAAGAATAAGGTCCTCTTACATCCAACAAGGATATCATAGCGCGCTATACAAGAAAACCCGAAATTTTGGTTTAGCACTCCAGATATTCTCTGGAAATAGCTCGATTCTTACTACACAAGTCGCATAAGCCGGCGCCAAGTCGCGGACTTTAATCAGTAAGAATCAGGAAGAAATAACTAACAGGCAAAACGAAAGCCGATCAGTCATCGCATAGCCTTAAAGCTGAGAGTAAGCCTAGGTATTGCCCTAAACCCAGTCTTTCTGGATCTTGAAATCTCACAGACATAGTATCAACACCAGATACGAGATCCAAAAACATGTCTCTCATCGCTAACACCTAAAACACTCGCTACAAAGTAGTACACGGACCTAGCGACAAAATAAGAGTTAGAATACGAAGTGACTACTCGAATTCTACCCTATACACTTGACGAATGTATAAATCAAATCACAAGGCAAATTTCTGCAAAATTCACATAATATATATGCAAGCCGCGAAAACGGCAGGGATTCGAAGCCACCAACGGCCAGCCCCGAAATATGCAAAAGTTACGCAACCTCCTACGGTCGCGGAATATACAAATAAACGGTCATATCCGGCCAAGCACACAATCATCAAGATAAAGGGATACGATCAAAACGATCCTCAGTAATCAACGTCTAAAAATCCGGACATGGAGATCCCGAACGAAGTCACAGGCTGGTCAACTTCTTCATCTACGCCTTCCGCGTTTCCACCTGCTCCGGCCTCCACCGTGTCCTCCGAAACCTCGATAGGGTCCCAAAGTTTCCGAACCTTCCCTCGATCGGAGGAACCAGGGATTCGGCGTGAGCACATTCGCTCATGAGACCTTCAATCTCAGCAATCTCGGAGGAGAAGGAGAAGCCCGGGTTCTGCGACTTGTGAAGGTTAGCGACCGATCCCCGACACTCGCAGAAATCACCCACTAACTCTTGAGCTTCCTTCAAGCTCTCGAACTCGGTGGCAAACGATTCAGCCCTCCGCGCCATCTCGGCAGCGATCGCTCTCCTTCCTCTCCTTTCCGCAGCACGAGGGCTCAAGAATGAAGTTCGGCCTGCTTCCGGCTTTGTTCCTCAACCCCTTTCCGGAAACGGAAGAGTTCGCGTTCGGCTTCCTCGGCTTTGAAGCGAGAGATCCTCGATCCTCGAAAGCTTCCATCGAGCGCCGCTCCGAACACCTTCATTCCCTGTATGAACTTAGGATCAGAAAAGTATATATGCAGCAATTTTAATATATATGATCAAAGTTCAAAGGATAAACCTCATTGATCAGACGAGAACCCTCGACAAACACTTTCTTGTTCGCGTCATCCTGGAGCGATTCATCAGTAGTAAACGCTGGAGGGAGACCGTCGAAAAAGTTGCTGGGCAGGAGAAACTCGCTGGTTCCACCCCCTTCCCCCGGAACGAAGCTAGGATCTCCTCCTAACAGCGAAGGATCTCCCGAGACCGTCTCGCATTCGACCTTTTTGCCTTTCCTAGACCTATGTCTCCGCCTCCGAACAGGCAAGACGGCAATCAGCTCGACGTCGCATGGAACATCGGAAGGCTGAAGAGTGGCTCGGGATCGATGGAGCTCCACCGCACTTCGAATCCGCTCAACGGTAAAGGTACTCCAGAAGAATGGCCTTTCCCGAAGAAGGTCTCGTTTGACGAAAATATCAGCATGAGTATGCGCAACGGTCCTGTTCACTGCACGATAAACGAAAGTTTTTATCTTCATGCACGTTCAAATGTACGAAAACGAAAAACAGGATTAGTCGCGTTACCGCGATCGAAGTTCCACTCCTGAGGGAATAAGTGAAGGCAGCTTTCCTCGACGGACTCCCCGTCTATTCGGACAAAGAAGAAGCGATCGAACCACGATTTAGGGTTTGAAGTAGTCCCCTGAATTATGGCCATGTCCTTCCTTGGTATCACGGAATACGCACCTTCAATCGACGTTGGCTTAGTATAACAAAGTCCCTCGAAATCGCTAGGACTAAGGTCCATGCCTAACTCGTAACTCGAGACTAGCACGCCAAGCCAAATCTCTAAGGACGGGACGGTGAGCTGGCTGATCGAAAGTCCGAAAAGACGAAGCGCACGGACAATAGTACCAGGGATCGGGAACCACATGCGGCAGTACGCGAGAAAGGCTTCATAACAAGTAAAGAAGCCCTGCGGAGGATTCCTTGCACTCTCGCCAGCGGTCGGAATCCGAAACGTAACCCCACTCGGAACTTGGTAAAAGTTTCGAAGAATCGTGAGGTACTCGGGAGAGACCATGCTTGGTGAGAATGGCGCGCCCGGCACCCTCGGAGGTCTCCTGGGGATGGGGATGTCCCGCGGAGGCGGACTCGAGCCACATAAAGCCCTGTAGTATGCCTCCCTCGTATCTTCCTCAACTTCTTCCTCGTGCTTTGGTGCAACCACTTCATCAACGGGAGAATCACCCGAAGATGAGCGAGAAGGAGAATTTCTTTTAGAGGATCTTGATCTTGAAGACATTTTTTCTTGAGAGAGAAACTCTAGGTGGTGAAATTCTTGTGATGAGTAAGAATGATTAAAAATTATTACTCCATCCTTATAAAGAAAGAAAAGTTACTATTTACTCAGACTTTCGGCAAACGATTACGTCTCCACACCTTCCTATCTAGCCATACCGCAAGCTAGGACCTGTTACCAAAAACCACGATCCTAGCTAGCTGGGGGGCTAACTGTTGGGGTCAAAATCGGTCAAAGACGCAATCAACACCCGAAAGTCCTCGGAAGGGATCAAGTGACGAATAAAACCAAGAAAAACTAGTTATTCGACGAAACATCGGAGGGGATGATCGCATCGTGGTCCCGGACACCAGCAGGAGCGGCCACGGCCTGGCCCCGGGCGCCAGGCGCCGGCTCGGCCGCGCTGTCCCTGGGCTATACGAGGAGTTGGGGTTCCTCCGATAAAACAAGTACCATGGCAGGATAGTTTCTCGCGAAACCGTAAAGCGTCCACGGTCGAAGCAATGGGCCCGGAAGGCCCAAACGCGACCAAGAGGCCCACTTACGACTTTCCAGAAGATCAAGTTGAAATTGACTTGACGGCCCATGTATCTTTATATAAAGAGATAAATGTCAAGTTTCCCGAAGATAAATGTCAGATTTCTTGAAGATAAATGTCAAGTTTTCCGATAAACATGAAGGCCGACGAAAATGGAAGAAGCCCGATTCACGACAGATTCGGCCCAAAGGAGAAATAGACCGGCTTAAGAGGAATATATAAGGAGAGCTTGGGGCGAGGAGCAAAGGAGAACTTTTTGAGAGCAACATAGCACTTAGAGCAACTTAGGCACTTTTTTCCGTTTTTACTAGCGAGCTGCGACTCAACCAGGTTAGAACTTAGGTTGCTAGACTAGCGAACTTGCCGACAGCTCTTGTAGCCGAGGCTCTTACCTGTTGTTCACGCCCAAACGCGAATTCGAAAATAAGATCTTTTGCTCTATTTTTTTCTTACGATTTTCATATTTCTTTTCTTTATCTTTCCGTTTTATTGATTGTGTCGTGTGTGGCCCAGCAGATAACCGGAACCTTCAGGGAAGGCTAGGTTTACTTGGCTTTCCTCCAAATCAACTAAAATCGACAATACGAATTTCGGTTCCCACAAACATCATCAAAAGTAGATAATGAAACATGGTTAGTTGACAGCGGATGTACTAACAACATGACCAAGGAAGTTTCATACTTCATCACTCTTAATAAGAGTATCAAAATACCAATCAAAGTAGGGAATGGTCAACGAGTAATCACGAAAGGAAAAGGGAATATCCAAGTGATGACAAGCCAAGGAGAGAAGATCATCAAAGAGGTGTTTCTAGTGCAGAACTTAGCAAGGAATCTGTTAAGTGTTTCACAAATGGTTTTAAATGGGTATGGAGTTTTGTTTAAATCCAATCGATGTTTCATAGATGATTCTCAAGGAAGAATGATATTGAATATCAAGATGAAGCACAAGAGTTTTCCATTTAGATGGATTAAATCCGAGCCTCATGCATTACTTGCACATGAAGAAAATGCAAACGAACATTTTTACGAGAGGTTGAACAGAACGGGAAGATCAAACTTGAGTACTTTCCAGGAGAGTTAAAAATAGCAGACATATTGATGAGGCCCTTAACCACAACAAGGTTCGAGTTTCTACAAGAAGAGCTAGGCGTAACGATGAAGCAATGATCAAGGAGGAGTGTTGGATGTGACAAAGTCTTCATCTTATCTTATTAGTTTAGAAGAGTTTTATATTATATAGTTAAGTAATTGATTTATGTATAAACTATTCATATCACAAAACCAAGAGATACGAATAGAATTGGTTACTGCACAATAGTTACACATGTGTATGTACGTGTCTCTACATCGGGGTGTCTTCAAGAGACATGTCCCTCAGTTAGTGTCTCATGTAAACCTATAAATACAGTTTATATATCTAATACAAATGTGTGGTTTTCATTTTATAAGAATAAAGCAATACATTAAGTGTTAAGCAAGAAACAGAGAAATAGAAACAAAACAGAGTAAAATCTGTGTTGTCCGATCCTTAACAACTTTGAGAGTTATAAGATCTACATGGTATCAGAGCTATGGAGACAACAATGAAGCAAGTTATTGCAATCTTCAATGGTGAATCATATGGGTTTTGGAAAATCAAGATGATAACCATCTTGAAAATACGTAAGTTGTGGGATGTTATAGAAAATGGAGTTACTTTTGTTTCTTCTTCTGAAAACACACCGGCGTTAACCAGAGAGAGAGATGATCAAGTGATGAAGGATATGGCGGCTCTTCAGATTCTCCAAAGTGCAGTTTTGGAGTCAATATTTCCGAGAATTACTCCCTCATCAAGACTGATTACCAATTGATTCAAACGGTTCTTATCTCCTTGCCACAAAAGTTTGACAGCATTGTGGCTGTCCTTGAACAAACAAAGATCTATGAACTCTCTCTATGACAGAAGGGATAGGTACCTTGAAAGCGCATGAGAAGCGTTTAAGTCTCCGAGAAGAACGATCGACGGAAGGAGCGTTCTATGGAGAAAACTTTGTTTCAAAAGGAAGAAACAAAAGTGAAGATAAACATCACAAGAAGACCAATAAATAGTGTCGTGTTTGCAAAAAAAACAATCACAATGAAAGTGAATGCTGCAGATCCAAAAATCTACACTAAATATTTGATAGTGTTTGAGATGTAAAACTAGGGAGAAAAAGAATGTAGGCAACAATATCTTAGAACACAACGGTTTAATCAGATTCCGGTTGACGAAAAATGGACTTTTATTGATTTGTGAAGGTTGAATACAATAAAGAAATGAGATCGAGAACTACAATTGAGATCGAACAAAGGAAAAGATCTAAGGCGAGCTCGACGAGGTTGATGTGTAAGCTATTTCTCTCTCTAGGGTTTTTCACGTGTGTCTTCTCCCTTGACTTGATCACCCTCTTATAGCAGCTTGTTCCTGCGATTTCGTCAGCTACCTCCTTGACCTCCGGAACTTCCTCCTTCTTTCTTGAGATCGCCGAGACCGAATCATGGCCTTTCTTCTACTGGACTTTGTCTTGACTTACTTCTGCTGTGGCCCATGATTTGATCGAAGGAAATCAGACCGAGCGCCCTTCCGGGCCGAGCTTACCATGCTGATGACTTTTGGGATTTCGGCCCATCTTATTTATGGTCAATTTTGGGTCCAACATTTGTACCCCAGCCCTTCTAGTGGCATCTAGACATCTAAAAGGGCGGAACCTTGAGTCTTATTTCCGACGTCGTTGCGTGTTTTGGGAAGTGGGTCGCCACGCGTCTCGATCTGATGTGATTTGTCAGCCACTTGTGGATCGTGCGGCCGAGATTTTCTGTTTGTGGGCGGTCATGATTACGACTTCTCGGGAACCGTTTTTCGTCCATTTAAAGCAGCGTCGTCTTTGTTGTATAGGTCTTTCTGCAAGTTTCTTCTTCACCATCTCTTATTTTCTTCTTCTATGACTCGACTTACTGATGGCGAATGAAAAGTTTGGTCCGCATCTCCCAACAATTCTCGAAGGAAAACATATCGATGAGATCTATGAGCTCTGGGGAGTCGATTACAATGTCGAGATATCTCTTCCTGAGGCTGGAGAGACTCCTGAGAATGTGAGACCCGGATTTTGTGGAGCTTACATGTCGCATTTCAAGGATGGGCTTCTGTCATTCCTAATACCATCTTTTTTACTTGAGGCTCTCGCTGAGCTAGGGATGGCCTTTTCCCAGATGTGTCCGAAATTATGGCGCTACTACTTGACCTTGTGGGTTTGAGCCAGAGAAAAAGGTCCCGAGTTTGGTCTGAACGAATTGAAGCAGCTTTGCATCGTAAAATGAAAAAGTGGTTTTCTGGGCACGATACTTCTTTCTCCGCGGGCAGGTCGCACGATTGTCGACGGTATTCCCGGCCGGGACGATCTCTGGAGAGAGAAGTTCTTTGTCTTCAAGGTGAACCAAGCGTCAGTCGAGTTCCTCGGGAATTGAATTATGACGTTGGTGTGTGATATACCATGGATTTGACCAGTTTTTACCCATGGTATATAGGTGTTTTAATATATATATATATATATATATATATATATATATATTATGTTTTGGAGTCTATTAGGTATGTTTTCAGGTTCAGGAGCATTTTGGAATAAAGTGATGATTTTGGAGCATTTTGGAGCTTAGTAGATATTTCATCCGAGCTGACCATCAAACTAGACCAAAGGTTGATATTAAGAGACAACAATAGATCGATACACACTATGTGTCATCGATCGACATTAGTATTCAGAGAGGTCTATGTATCGAGATTATAATCGATTGATGCACATCCTGTGACATCGATCGATACCAAGTCGCGTAGAAGAAAGAATGGTTCCAGCCGACTTTAAACCCAAGTCTTCAGCAAATTACAAGATTGCCCCAGACGAGTTTTTTAACCTAATGTTCTCAATATTTATAGCTTGTCTATGTGTTTAAGGTAAGGCTATGCTTTCTTAGTTCTATTCTATTCTATTGTTTTAAGGTTTTAGAGATTCTTAGAGTTGGAGAGAATATCCAAAGAGATTTGTGACTGGAACTCCATTATTTGTTTCTCTATTTATCTATCTATGAAATTCTTCTTTTACCTTGTTGCTATGAATTGCTTGGCCATGTCTAAGTAGTTCCATTGTTAAATTTAGGGTTCAAATAGGTTGTGAGGGATTAGCCCCAACTATAGATTGCTAAGTTGTGATATTCATTGTTAGGATGTTCTTAATGCTTGTATTCTAGATTAGCTAACTAGAACCTTGACCTAGGATTGCTTGTTAACTTGACTTCATCCTGAATCCATCCTATTCAAGCTAAGATTGTTAGAGAAAGGCGGAAGCTGATCTAAGAGTCTTAGTGAGCATTCATTCAGCCCGCGCATAAAGCTTGCTAGAAATGCGTCGATCGATATTCCTATAGAATAATCGATCGACGGGGCGAAAGGTGTATCGATCGATACTCCTATAGAGTCATCGATCGACACTTTCGAATTGATCAAACCGACTGGTGAGATCATTAAATCTAGTCATTAGACGAATCTAGAATTTTACCGCTGATCGATTTGTTCATAAGCTATTGAGCTCTTTAATATCATGCATGCAACTTGTTAGGCATCTATAGGATTATAATCCTGATCACTGAATAGAAACCCTAAGTCCAGCTACTTTCTTTAATTGTCAAAACCCTCAATCAAACCAACCGAGCAACTACCTTGCTCAAACCTGCAATTTAAAGTTAATCATAATCAACCTAGCTTAGTCACTAAGGATTAGATCTTTTGTGTTCCCTAACTCCCTTTGAATTCGCTCCCTAAGTACTACAACTAAACCTCTTATTTGAGAGAGTAATTCACTCCTTAGGGTAATTTGAATGAGATCAAATTTGGCGCCGTTGCCGGGGAGCTTTCATCGCCATTAGATTTAATCTGATTAGGTCTAGGTTATTTCTTTCAAACTGCTTACTCACAAAAATCTTTTCTTGGCTTTTCAGGTGCATGCCCAGCAGTACCAGAAGCAACAAGGAAACTCAGCTGCTATTCTCAGAAGATCCTGTAAGTTTGGAACGTTTGATCCGCAAATACATGCGCTCTGCATTGATCGACATCAACTTCAGCTGTCAATCGACACTCGCATACCACTGTCGACCAAGACACTTTCTCTGTCGACCGATACCCTCCCATCCATATCGATTGAAGCTACTCTTCCGTCGACCGACATCTTTCATCAGACATCGATCGATACCTGATGAAAGGACTTTTCTAAGGTCCTAATCAAATGATGTAGTATATAAGATTGTCGAACCAGTTCTAAGTGACCACAAAACAAAGGGAATGCAAGTCTATGCTTAATCTAAATGCAATCATTAAAGAGGATGATTAGTAAACTAAGACAATAAGCAAAATGCAACAAAATATAAAACTTTCTTTCTTATGAGGAGAATGAGACCTATGGATATAGGGACTTGATCTCAAATGATTAAGGTTCAATCCAAGATGCCAACTTTTCAATCAATCTAATTCCTTATGCCTAGACAACAAAACTAAGCAAGCTCTATCCCTAGATGAATGCTCTTTTGCAATGATCACCCAAGTACACCAAATCCCTCTGGCTGTAATGATCAAAGCAAACATGGAGAATGAGTCTAATAGCAATCCTAGCTTCTTTGACAACTAATCCCTTAGGCAAAGCAAGCTAAAAGCATAGATGAGTTGGTTCAGGCATTTCATAGAACACCTTCTGGGCATGAAATGCCTATGGCTCTATGTTTGAGAGGCCAACTCAAATATAGCACTAAGAACACCAAATCAATGCAAGGAAAGGATAGATCTAACACTAAGCACCTTGGATCTACACTTAATCACTCTCAATCACCCTAACCCATGGATCTTAAATGGATCTACTCACTAATCCACATGCTTACTCTTAAATCCATGAGAGATTCAAGCTTAAACATGTAGAGAAAGAAAAGAGATGAAATCAAACAATCAAGAACACAAGATGAGATGATGAATCAAAGATAAAACTTTACTCAAAGGTTTGTGTTCTTAGAGAGAAAATAACATCAGTCCCAAATTAGGGATAACATGAGTATTTATACTTGGTTTAAAAGCCCTAGAAACATAAAACAAAATTACTAAAATGTCCTTGAGCCAAATTGATCTCAACCAATGGGAAGGGTGCATGAAATTTGGTCAGGGGTGAACCAGCATGGTTCAACCCGGTCCACTCTACCCGGCCGTCCAGCTGGCCGTATCCTTGCTCCGTCCGGGTTCACCAAGCCGGCCGTCCCACCCCGGTCTTCAGCACTCTCTTCACGACCGGGTGCTCCAAGCCGGACAGGCCACCCCGGTCGTCCCTTGGTCTGGCCGCGTCCTGTTCTCCTGTCCGGGTGCTCTTACCCGGACGCGTCTCCCGGTCCGTCTGTCTGCTTCCCATCGTCCGGGTGCTTGAACCCGGACTGGCCACCCCGGACTGGTCTGCTCCGGCTTCCTCCCGACCGGGTGTCCTTACCCGGACGTGTCTATCTGGCCGTCCGTCCTCTTCTCCCGTCCGGTTGCTCGAGTCCGGACTGATCAACCCGGTCATCCGGACGTGCTGATCAAATCTGATCCGACCGGGTATGTGTACCCGGTCTAGTCTACCCGGTCCAACTCTCATCTCTTGATTTCACTTCTCTTCTTATGGCCAATCTTGATTCTTCACTTCTTTTTGGGTCATAAGGTTCCCAAACACCTCAAATCTCACCAAAGCACACTCCAACACCTGATAAGGACAAATGAATGCAAAATGATCCTAAACATGCCTAAACCTTAGCCTACAACTCAAAGAATGCAATAAAAAGATGGCTAAATAGATGAAAATATGCAAGACATCAACTCCCCCACACTAGTCCTTTAGTTGTCCACAAGTAAACTAGCAAGGACTAAGGAGGAGAGGTTTGAAGGAGGGGACTCATAACCAAAATAATGCTCTTCTTAGTTCTCAACTTGATAACCTTGTATAATCAGACCAACTAGCTAGAGCAAACACTCAATCCAACTCTAACTTCTCAAGGCCTATCTTAACTCTTTTGATCCCTACACTTACTCATCATGAATCCACAATCCACAAATCCACTTGCTCTCTAACAATCATTAAGCAAACTCAAAAGATCTCTTGCAAATGGTCAAATGGTCCAAATCATTTGGTTTGGTGAAAAGGCTTTGATGCAAAGCAAATCAAGTAGTTCAAAAAGAACCTTTAAAGGTGGTTTACTCTCAAAACAAAGTAGCCTTGACATTGCACATAATATATCTAAGAAAGGGATCAACTAATGCATACAATGCTCAATCTCCATTGTTCTATCCTTTTCCCAAATACATAAGCTATATCCTCATTCCCAATGCCAAAACCACTCACATCTCTCACCAAAAGATTCCCCCAATACACTCAAAGATGCAATCTCATTTAGAACTCTTTCTTTTTGAAGTCTACAAGGGATTTTTCACATTTTAAACTCTTATCAGCTCTTTCTTAAACATTGCTAGCCCCCTTTTCATTATTCTTTTTTTTCCTTTTTTTTCTTTTTCTCTTTCCTTTTTTTTATTTGGGGGCCAAGACTTCATTAAAAACTTAGAGCTTTAGAACTATTCATTTTTCTTATCCCTTATAGACTAAATCACTTATTAACTTGGAGTTCCTTGAGTCAATCTTTTCTTTCAAAAACCTTTCACATTCCCAAGATCACACCTTACAACACTCACCCTCATCCTAGAAGCTAGACAATATGAGTGTCTAATCTAGCTAAAATGGAGACCAAGCATTGTCGTTCCCAATACTCTCAACATTATGCACATGTAAAACTTTCCAAAGAAGGCCTCACTCAACAAACAATGAAGGCTTGAAAGAAGGTAAGGGTTTAAGGGTGTGGAGTACCACTTGAGTTTGTCCAAAAAGATAGGCAAAGAATGGGAGAGACAACTCAAGTGTTCTATCCATGACTTAGTACACAAGGGACCATGGACAAGAGACTTAGAGTCTAAATATGACAGGAGCAAACTTCAAAGAGAGAGCATCAATCAATCAAACAAGCTTTAGGAAGAGTTTTCAAGGCTCAAAGTTCACAAGTCATCCTAAGATTGCTCAAGCTACTTACTATGATTATAAAGGTTATCACTTTAAGAACTTAGCATGAGAATCTTTACAAGGCAACTATCATCCTTGTCCCCTTATGCATAATGCAACCTATATGATGTTTTTTTTATGCAAGTGAATGATCTAGACTCAATCCTAATGCAACTACATGATTCTTTTTGTGCTTTTCAAAATTTTCAATTTTTTTTTTGGTTTTTTGTATGCAATAACTATCTACAAATGCATGCATATGACATAAAACACAAGACTATCAGCAACTTTACACCTCCCCCACACTTAATTCACACAGTCTCTGTGTTTGTTAAATGTGGAGAAGGGCCCAAAAAAAGATAGATAAATAAAATCTAAATGAAATGATGAATGGTATATACAATGATAGGGTGTTGGAGTACCTCTATGGGGCGTGGGATGAGGCTGATGCCTCACCCTCAGAGTCATCTTCATCAGCTGTGGTGTCTAGGGAAGGTGACTTGTTTCCGGACTCGGATGGGGCGATGTTGGGGTTCCTCAAGCGGCGGAGAGCTTGCTTCCTGGTTTGTGGTGCAGAGGGGTCATGAAGTGGCTGAGGAGGGGGTGCATTGAAAGCATCAAGATCAAAGTCCTCAGCCTTACAGCCAGCTACAGCTCTCCTAGCTAGAACATCAGCCACTTTCTTCAATAACCGGGCTGAAACTTCAGCTTGCCTCTTCACAGTCCTTTTCAGCTCTTTGCACTGGTTGGTGAGCTTGAAAATGGTCCTATCTTGAGCCCTGTTCCACCCCTGTAGAATGCTAATCTGGTCATGAGCTTGGCAAAGGGGCCCAAGAGGCAGGACACTGGTGAATTGCTCGAGCTTGTAGCGAGGAGGACCAAAGAGATGAGCAGTGGCTCTTCTGGTGTGCTCCTCTTCATAGGCATGCTTTTTGTTTTCTGCCTTGTCACCTTTGGGAAGGGTCACAGGGCAAAGGTGAGATTGAAAGGTAAAATGTTTTCAGTGAAGTGTACATGTCGGGAGATAAATACACGTGATGATGAGGGTTTCAGACAGAGAAACGCACTTTGGTGAAGCGAGTAGCCAAGAAAGATACATGGCTTTAACTTTGGTGCAAGCTTGTATTGGTTGTATTGTTTAATCCACAGAAAATAGAGACAACCGAATGTGCGAAACATCATGTAGTTGGGTTTGACGCCAAATAACTTTTCATAGACAGAGAAGAGTGATAGAGTTGGTTTTGGCTGGAAATTGATCAAGTAGACGGCAGCTGCAAGTACATAAGTACAATAGGCTGGTGGTATTGAGGCATGTGAAAGCAGAGCAAACCCTGTTTACACAATATGTGATATCACTCAAATTACCCTAAGGAGTGACCTTACTCTCTCAAATAAGAGGTTCAGATGTAGTACTTAGGGAACGAATCCACAAGGAGCTAGGGCACACAATAGATCCTAATCACCAGTGAATAAGCAGTAAGAACAATTCTAATGAAGGAATTCTAACACCTTAGCAGTTCTATATTTTGGGTTAATCCCTCATAACCTTTTAAGAACCCTAAATCTAACAAGAAGATTACTCAGACATAATCAAGGAGAACAGGATAATAGTCTGAATAAATTGCATAAATACATAAGGTAAAGAAGCTGGAGTTCCAATCACAATCTCTGAAGGAGTCTTGGATCTTCTCTCCAAACTACTAAAAACCCTAAATATGTTTGCTGTGATAATAAGAAATTATGAAAAGCGTGTGTTGCTTAGTACAATGGCTGAGCACACAAATATTAGGTTAAAAATCGGCCAGAGGCAGTCTCGTAATTATGTGGGATCTTGGGCTTTAAGTCGGCTGAGACCAAGTCGGGCCTTGCGTGTTTCGCCGTTGGTCGATGGTATAGAGCGTGCATCGATCGATTATTGAATCTGAATCTCGACCTTTTGGTTATCAATGTATGTGCCTTCTTTCTAAGAACCTGTTGTGCTTGAGGGTGGCGGTGGCGTTGTGAGGTGAGATACTCTGTTTGTGGCAAGGAAGCCGGAGAGCAATATATTCCCCTCCTACTCAAAGTAGAGTGTGATAAGTTTGTGCTGAAATCTTTTTTCAAGAAGCACTTTCCATCTGATGAAGATGTGTTTGGCATCTGACTTGTGACGGAAGAGTAGTACCAGATGTAGTGGGTAAAGTGATCGACAAAAAATACATAGTACTTGAAGTTGTCAATAGATTTAATTGGTGAGGTCCATACATCGGAATACATAAGTTGTAATGGTTTGATTATGGAAAGAGATGAGTTTGCAGAGAAGGGAAGTTTGTGACTTTTGTTTATTGAGCAATCAACACAATGTAAAGACGAGAAAGATTTTGGATCAGAAAGCATATAAGGAGAAAGAAAGTTTTTAGAATAAGGATATATGTGTGTCTTAATCTTGAATGTCAGTTAGAGAGAGGACTTTTGACTGCTGTCGATAAAGCTGAAGGAAGTTGTGAATTTTGGCTTGGCCACACGTATCCACCGTCTTCAGTCTTTCCTCCTCGCAATACTCAAAACATTCAAAGCATTATTTAGTTTAAGATGACGAGTAGCAGAGTGGAGTAGAGAAGAACCAGTGTTGAAAATCTCAAGCCCCATGCCATTACTAATCTGCACTTCTTCACCACCCGTATATGAAGTGTGGAGTGAGAGGTTGGCAAGATCGGTGGTGAGGTGATGAGAGGCACTTAAGTCAAGGAGCAATAAAGGTGTTTTTGATGCATGTGTCATCGCGTTGTAAGCATGTGGTGGTGGTTGGGAATAGTTAAGATTGTTTCCCTGGAATGATGGTGTGGAGACTGAAGCTTAGGAAACATATCAGAACATTGGGCATTGCTTGACGTTATGTCCATGCGTACCGCACGCTCGGCGCCTTCCCTAATATGGACGAAAAAACTTGACCGCCATTTTTTCCTCCATTGTTACGGTTGGATTGATGGTTTCCTTCATGGTTTGACGCAAGTTAGTTGGCCTATGTTGTGAATGATTGGCGGTGATGGGAAGTTGTTGAGTAGTGTACACCAGTGCTGAGATGGTGAGTTCACAATTAATTATCTTCTCGTGAAGTTCTGCAAAGGCAATAGGAGTGTCACGGCCCTGAAAACTTCAATAATGGTTTTGTAGTCATAGTTGAAGCTTTCAAGAATGAACTCTGTGAGATCATCCGGATCCACAAGATTTTCAAGTAGAGCAAGTGCATCAGCTTTGGCCCTGATCTGTTGCATCTACTCGTCAGTTGACTTTAAGCCTTTGACTCTATGTTTGAGTTGTTGCTTCAGTTTTTGATGTGACCACATGACGGTTTTGCATAGGTGGATGCAAGCAGATTACAGGCTTCTAGTGCCAGCAGTTGCAATGAGTGGTTGATGAACAATTTTGATGGAGCCCATGATGGAACTGTAGAGGAGATTGTCTTTTTTCCCTATGCTGTGAAACTAGGATTTTTTCTTATCGGAATTGATAATGGTCTTTGGTGGCAGAACAGAGGTTGAGTCAATGAACTTCAGGAGATTATAGACACGGAGGAGTGACTTAACCTGAGCACTCCAAGTGATATAGTAGGTCGAGGACAGTTTTGTCATATAGATAATGTTGACAGAGATAATCGAGTTTGACAAGGTAGTAGTAGTAACTATGAATGTAAGTGCTTTCTTATCATTACAGAAGAGGCAATACAACTTATTATATACACAAGCTAGGTTAAAGACACTAGGTTAAACGTAATAACTACGGTTTCCATAACTAGTTGATATAGGATCAATCAGATCATCTTGATGATTAGATGAATTCTTAACATGCCCCCTCAAGATGGAGGGGACTTTGTCACTCCAATCTTGCAGTAGAGTTCGTTGAACCGTATACGATGTAATGGTTTAGTCAGTGCACCAGCCAGCTGATCTCTCGTGTTGATGTGAGCTACTAGAAGCATCTTGTTTTGAACTAGGCTGCGTATGAAATGATAGTCAAGGGCTACATGTTTCATCCGGGAATGAAACACTGGGTTGGCGCAGAGGAAAGTCGCTCCAAGGTTATCACAATAGACGACTGGAGTCTCTGGTAGTCGTACATGTAGCTCAGTTAAGAGGTTGCAGATCCATCTTATTTCAGCTGAGACATTAGCAACTGCCCTGTATTCTGACTCAGTGGATGACCGTGCGACTCCAGTCTGCTTGCGTGAGCTCCAAGAGACCGGGTTTCTGCCAAGATAAACAATGTAGGCGTTTGTGGAGACGTAATCATCCGAGTCTCCCGCCCAGTCAGCATCGGAGAACCCATGAAGAGAGAGCCGGTTTTGAGCATGAAGATAGATGCCATGAGTTGTAGTACCTGCAAGATAGCGTAGTGCCCTTTTTGCAGCATGCCAGTGATCTTCCGTGGGATTGTGCATATATTGAGAAAGTTTTTTCACCGCATACGCAACATCAAGTCTTGTGAATTGAAGGTACTGGAGGCTGCCTACGAGCTGACGAAATTGGGTGGGATTCGTCATGAGAGTGCCTCCTTTGAGCGTGAGCTTTTGAAACGCAGACATTGGTGTTGAGACAGGCTTGGCATCAATCATGTCGTGACGGTGCAGAATGTCCAGAATGTATTTCCTCTGAGACAAATGAAGACCTTTGCTGGTGCGATGAGCCACAATTCCCAAGAAATAATTCAGATCCTCCGGGTCCTTCATTGAGAAACGGTCAGCAAGCTTCGCAAGTATAGCTTGGACGAGAGGGATTTTGTTTCCAGTGATCAATATATCGTCTACATAGACGAGTAGATAGACTAGACCATTGCCTTGCTTGAGTATGAACATCGAAGCATCCGCTAAACTGTTTGTGAAGCCAAGTTGAAGGAGGAAGGACCTGAGTTCGAGATACCAGGCACGGGGAGCCTGTTTAAGGCCATATATCGCTTTTCT
Organism: Brassica carinata; assembly: GCA_016771965.1. Classification (NCBI taxonomy): domain Eukaryota; kingdom Viridiplantae; phylum Streptophyta; class Magnoliopsida; order Brassicales; family Brassicaceae; genus Brassica; species Brassica carinata. The sequence goes on from CM028691.1 coordinate 17,846,767, forward strand.
GAGACGACATACGTGGTCTGGATGGTCTTTGTCTCTGAAACCAGGGGGTTGCTCCATATAAACTTCTTCAGCCAAGGTGCCTTGTAAGAAAGCGTTATTTACATCTAGTTGTTGAATCGGCCAATTACGCGAGACAGCTATATCCAGAACAAGTCGGATTGTAGTGGATTTGATGACGGGGCTGAAGGTAGCTGTATAATCCTGACCATATTTCTGCGTGTACCCCTTTGCAACAAGTCTGGATTCTGGCTGCTTGAGAGTTCCGTCAGGGAAGAATTTTTTTTTGTATAACCATCGACAGCCTATGACGTTGTGATTTGGAGGTCGGGGAACTAGCTCAAGAGTCTGATTCTTGGCGAAGGCTGTGAGCTCATTAGACATCGATCCCAGCCAAACCTTATCTTTGAGAGCCTGGTTCACTGTTCTTGGTTCTGGGGTAATTTTGGTTGAGAGGGCAGCGGATAAGGTGAGTTTAGATTTGGGTTTGGTGATGTTATTCTTACGTGGGGTCTGCATCGGGTGGATATTGGTGATTGATGGTGGTTGTGGTTCAGGAAGTACGGAGGAAGAAGACGGAAGAGAATTTCCGATTTGAACAGGGTTATTTTGAAGTTGGGCTTGAGATTGATGTTGGGCCTGAGTATGTGATTGGTTTTGGGTATTTGGTTGGGCCTGGGTATTTTGTTGAGTGATGGGCTCAGTATCTGGCTGATGTTGGGTTGTTTGGGTTTGGGTTCCTGCAACATTAGACGGAGAAGGAGAAGAAGTGCGCATAACTCTGTCTCAGTCAACGATGTCCCGGAGAACTGCTGGTGATGGAGCTTCCGGCAAGGTTCCCACAGGTTGCAACGGCGATCTTACGAGTGGTGGGTTCATAGGAACAATCGAGATTGGAGGGGATGAATTTTGTGGTTCGGGTTCAGGTGGTGGTGGGGACTTTGGATGTCGGAAAGGAAGAATCTTCTCGTCGAATTGGACGTGTCTGGAGATATAAATTCTACCAGAAGATCGATGGAGGCACAGATAAGCGCTCTGCGTCTGGGAGTAGCCAAGAAGAACACATGGAACTGATCGATTGTCGAGCTCGTTGCTTGTGTACGGACGAATCCAGGGGAAGCAGAGACAGCCAAAGACTCGAAGCTTTCCATAGTTTGGTTTCTCCTGAAAGAGTTTGTGATACGGCGACATCATGGTAAGGACCGGAGTGGGTATTCGATTGATGAGATACACGGCCGTTGAGAAGGTATAAGTCCAATAAGATGACGGCATTCCCGCGTGAGTGAGCAAAGATAAGCCAGTTTCTACGATATGTCGGTGTTTCCGTTCTGAGATCCCGTTGTGCTCCGGCGTATGTGGTGGAGTTGTCATATGAGAGATGCCGGAGTCAGAGAGAAAGGAGCGCAGGGCAACGTACTCCCCGCCATTGTCTGAATACAAGGTATCGATTCTTTGCTGAAGCTTGTTTTCAACCAGGGATTTGAACGCAATGAACATGTCTTTGACCTGGGATTTAGTCTTGAGAGGGTAAAACCATACATATCTAGTATAATGATCCACCATGATTAAGTAGTACTTGAAGTTGTCTACCGAGATTTGTGGTGACGTCCAGACGTCCGAGAAGACATAGTGTAAGGGTCTAGTGGAGACAATGTTGTGGTTTGAGAAAGGAAGCTTATGTGTTTTATTGATTGCGCAATCTTGGCACAAGGTACTTTGAGAAACAGAGGAAGACAAAGGTAAAGAAAATGAAGCAACAATGTTTTTGAGAATAGTGTTTGACGGGTGCCCAAGTCGGAAGTGCCAATCTTCTAGAGTTGGTTTAGCTGAGGATGCGGTAAAAAAGGAAGAGATGGTTGAGGTTGAGTTGGGCCACTCGTAGAGATCACCACTAGCATTGCCTTGGAGTAACGGGACCCCCGACGGAAGATCCTTCACCTGAAAGTGTTGAGGGAAAAATTCGACAGAGACATCATTAGTATTGCACAGGCGGTGAATGGAAATAAGGTTTCAGTGAATTCTAGGGACACATAGGACATTATTTAGGTAAAGAGAACGAGAGGGTGGGGGTAGGGAGAGTGAACCAGTGTTGGTGATTTGAAGGCCTGAACCATCACCTATGAGAACCGAGTCATCTCCTTGATAAGGCTGGTGGAGAGATAGGTTGTTGAGATCACTTGTAATGTGATGAGTAGCGTCGCTGTCCATTATCCAGTTGTTTGCACTATGAGCTGTACCAAGCGCAACATTAGCTCTAGGCTGCCAAGGAGGATAAGACTGTGTGTCAGAGGAGCTGCCGCCTTTGTATGACGTGAGTTGATTGCATCGACGAGCGCTGTGACCATAGGTACCACAAAGCTGATACTTTCCCTGGTAGCCTTTGCTTTATTTGTTGTCTCTCGAGTTGTTGTTGTACCGATTGTTGTAGTTGCCTTTGTTCCAGGTTGGCGTATTGCGCTGCTGATTTGGTGTCTGAGATTGACGATGTTGTTGCTAAGTGAAGGCAGCGTTAGCTGTAATAGGAGAAGCAACCAGCGATGAGGAAGCAGTGAGGATCTTTGCTTCCTTGTTGAGGAGTTTTTCATGGACTTATGTGACAGATGGAGTCATGTCTCGACCTTCCAGTTGATCTACAACAGACTTTTAATCTTCTGAAAGCCCAGGAAGGATGTACTCAATTTGATCCTCGGGCTCAATTGGCTTCCCAAGTAAGGCTAACTGCTCGTATCTTGTAGTGTATCCTTGGATGTACTCATCAATAGATTTAGTACCTTTTGTCCATTGTTTGATTTGCAGTCGGAGCTGTTGTACATGCCCACGACTTGGCTTGGCGTATGTGTTGGCCAAGATTCTCCAGATGTCAGCAGCCATCTGGGAAGTGGAGACAATTGGCTCGACAGAGACAGAGATGGATCCAATTAAGCCACTGAAGATTAGACGATCCTGGCGCTTCCACAAGGTATACTCGGGATTGGCGGTTTGAACACCATCGGTGGTTACTGTGGCTGGTGGTGGTGCGACAGATCCGTCGAGGTATTGGCTGAGTTCATAGCCATCTAGGAGGGCTCGAACTTGAAGACTCCACATCATATAGTTGGAGGCTGAGAGTTTTGTGATATTTGACATGTTCACATTGAGGAGGTGTTGTGCTGAAGTATCAACGATTTCAGCGGACAAAGTAGGCATATTGAAGAAAGTGAAGAGAAGGCATTAAGAAAAAGAAGAGAAAAAAAAATTAAATAGTAGCCTGCTCTGATACCATATTAATGTAAGTTCTTTCTTATCATTACAGAAGAGGCAATACAACTTATTATATACACAAGTTAGAGACACTAGGTTAAACGTAATAACTACGGTTTCCATAACTAGTTGATATAGGATCAATCAGATCATCTTGATGATTAGATGAATCCTTAACAGTAACTTCAGTGGAAGTTTCAGACATGTTGTCGTTAGCGTGAAGAAGAAGAAAAAGATCTGAAGAATTTTTTTTAGAAAAGTTCCAGAAAGAGGAACTCTGATACTAATAGATTTAAGGTTAAATTATATTCTTGTGTAGCATGAAGAAACTAAAACGTATAATATAGTACGATAGAAAAACCCTTAAATAATATAACACAATAAATGAGAATATATGGATAATATCATGAAAGATACGAGGATATCTCTGTACCTCTCGCCGTTTAGGTGGTGATCATGCATTTTCTGATTCGCTCAACCACATGTGAGTAATCACTTGTGGTCATTCGATTTGTCAGTAAAAGGAGTCCTAGAAGTAAGTCTATGAATAAAATGAAACGGAGAAAAAATAGTAATGGAATTTGTTTTTGAACGACTTTCGATAGACATCATGGAATTTTTGAAAATTGAGAAAAAGAAAACAACAAATTTACTTAAGAATAAGAAAACATGTGTTACTCTTTATGCCGGCCTATCTAAGAAGTTAAATGGAATAGAAGCATTTCATTAAAAATACACGTATTTTCGCAGGAAGCATATTTCTTTACTGTATATTGTATAAGGTGTTGTTTGTTACAAATACTTTTATTAGAGAATTCTTTTACACATAAGAAGATGAGATAACTATGATGTGCCTCACAAGAGGTTTAGAAGTCGTGGAATCAGGGTTCTCTTCACAATACAAAGATAAAATTAATAACGTTATTTAAAAGTGAATATTGGAATGTAGCCACAAATGCTTGATTAAGGTATTTGCGACTATGTGAATGATATGTGTGTGTTTGATAATTAAAATGGATTCATTTCTAAATGTGGTTTAGTTTCAAACACGTTTCAGTTGTAATGTGTAATTTATTACTCACTAGGGTCTGCCCGCCCTACGGGCGGGATATATTTTACTTGTGATCTATGTTATTATTTTTTGTATGATTCTCTGGTGTGTGTTTTATATTTGCATTTGCATGATATATTTATGATAATGATTATGTTGTTTTTGCTGTCCAATAAAAAACAACGGTTATTTCTATATTAAAGAAAGGTAGCATTGATATGCTGTGAGGGTTTTAAATTGTCTTCACGTTGTTTTTTTCACAAAAAATTGATCTCATATTCAGTGTGTTATTTGTGGTTTGTAGTAATATATTGGGTTCGAAAGGATTGGATTGTAGATAATTTTTTGCGTATGTTATAAGAGTAATTATTATTTTTTGTTGAAAATGGAAATGAAGTGGTAATTATTTGAAGTTTCATTTGTTATTACAAATAGAATGTTATATTGAATGCGAAGAAGGTAGTAAAGAAAAGTTAATCAAAATAAGAAAACATTAAAAGTGGAAAGTGTGAAAACTGAATAGTGGTTATGAATGTAGACATTTGTTAGACACCGTAAAACCAACTCCAAGAACTTCTCCATTTGTTTATAGTAATAACAATCACTCCATCGATTCTCCAAATTATTGAGATCGTACTTTTTTGGTGTCATTATTAAGATCATATTAGTTCCATAAAACTTCTTTTCAATATATATATATGTTGCATTTGGTATTAAGATATACAATTTTATTAATTAAATTTGTTGGTTAGTTTGTTTGTAAGTAATTTTTGCATTAAATATTTGCTTCTATGACATCATCACAATTGAGTTGTTATGTCATTTGCAGTTGAATAATTTGTATCTAACGACTAACATATATGACTCTTTTTGAGGTTCTCGCCAGCTGTAAGACTTGATTAATATTCCAAAAAGAAAATCTCAACTTTGGTGAGAAATTGACAATCCAAACATTAGCCATCCGGTTGGGAATATTGTTCCTAATGTTCATCACTGTCATTTCTTAAGTTTATTGTTGAGTGGTATTCGGTTTTGGTAAAATAAGCTCTATTGTTTGTTAGGAACAAATATGAGCATTTATGGATCATTTCTTGCTTGGTCTTACTCTTAAGCATAAGGTTTCAGATTATGGGGAAAGAAATTCATAATAGTTTCTATGTTCCATTCAAGATCAGCTACCAAAATGTTTTTTCTGTCAAGATTTGGAGGATCCGAAGTTGCGTTTATGAGATCCAAAGTTGCATTCGAACTAAATTAATATACTTTTTTCTATAAACAGAGAGGATTATTTTCCTAAAATAACTAACGTATTTCAAAAAACCTGAAATACATATATACTATTTAGATTTCCATTACCGAAGTACTAAAACTTTACATGGTTTGCAGATATTTTAATCCTATTTATAGTGTAAACTATGTATTTATTATTTAAACTTTCTTTATATTTTTTATTGGTCAAAGATGTTGTAAATAAATTTTCATTTTTAATCATTTTAGTTTTTAATTTTATTTATATAGGTTAGGTAAATATTTACAACTAAATGAATAGGAATATAATCACTTATAAGATTTCAACAACATGACATAGAATCTACGTTTAGACATATCAACACTTACCATTAATTGGCATTGTTAATTTTATATTATTTAATTGATTTATTTTGTTTTATATAAAATTTGATTCTGTAATAAAATATGATCAGTTATAGATTATCAACGGTAAAATGCGTTTTTGAGAAAAATTAAAGTTATTTAGAACATCTTCAAGACATTTCTATTTTTATCTCTATAATAATATTTAGATATATATATATATATATATATATATATATATATATATATATGCTTTAACCCACTTGTATTTATCTTCTAAAAAAACTATTTTTATTTCTCTTCTATAAACATAATTTGCTTTCCTACTTTATGATGAAATGTTATTTTTCAGAAAAGAATTAGAGTTTTTTTTTTTGAACAAAGGAATTAGAGATAACTTAAAATTTTTTATAGTTTCTTTTAAAATATAGTAAAATACATCAGAAATTGTTTTATGTAACCAATTGATGATTATCCAAATAGCATAATTGGAATTATTTTTTTGACTCAAAAAAGGAAGTGACAGTATTATTTTATTGATGAAAACTATTAAAAAATACGATAGCAAAAAGTAACGTTCGCTAGGACATCAATTGACTATTTAACTAAAATACTAAAATACTTAAATATTGAAAAGTGATTATGCCATCAAAGATAAAATTCAAAAGCTTTGGAGGTTTTGTTTTAAGACCTTGGCTTCTCCTTCTGTCCTTGTAGAGAGCAGAGAGTGAAACAGCAGAAACCTAGACGACCTTGTACCTTACTCCTGGAATATCTCCCACAGCATGACCCTTACCCCCAAATCCAGAGATCAAAACCTCGTCCAGCAAACAACAACACAAAACATGACTTCATGAGGTTCATGCTTTATTAAAATACAAAGATTTAGATGTGTCTAAAATACTTAAATTGACTAAGAAATACTTAAATATGATATACCTAATGTGTGAGTGAGAAATCTTAAGAAGTGGCATTCAAAGAACATGCCAAGAAGGAGCCACTTGTGCTCTTGTTTGTCTTGTCCTAGAGTTGACCATGTTGTAACTACAAAGAGAGATTCACGTCACGATAGAGTTAATGCTTTCTGCAATCTCAACTAAACTGGTATTATCCGCGAAACTAATAGAAACAGGGATGATGCTGCATCTGTTGATGATTGGTGAATCTGTCAAGAGTTATTAAAACTTGATCTGATTCCTTTGTGTAAAAGCACTCTTGTTGCACCTATAAGGAAACAAAGAAACCTTACGAATTCAGCAGTGTTGATCATATCAGCATGGCCTCTGGAGCTTAGAGCTCTGTATATCACATCAGATTCTTTGAAAGCATCAGCTTCTATTAGCACAGCATCTGCTCCTGCCCAAAATGGTCTGATCCCAAAACCACACAACCATGTTACAGGTAAAATGAAGATCTAAATGAACTTATATATTAGATCTTTTTTACTTACTCTTTGAGAATTTCTTTAAGCACAGTGCTCTTTACTGCACCCATACCACCACCCATGAGGAGTAGAACCGGGCTGCGGTCCTTGTGTGCAACTGGAGCCATCAATTCTGTACATTCCGAGTCTTCAACAGATGCTATCCCCATTGCTTTCATTTCCTCCACCAATGTGTTGGACACGCTTGCCACTAATGGAAATAATAAGCTCTACTTTTGGTGTAAAATATCAGAGCATAAGTTAAGAAAAATATACCTTCTCAGCCACCAAATCAATATAAACAGCCAGGAGATCACCATCCTTATTCACATTTTGTGCTTCCTAAAAATGCAGAAGCTTTGTCACAATGGTCTCCCTATACCTACCAGCCTTCAACTCCGAAACCAGATGTTGCAAATTTGCCATTATCGTGCCGGATTTTTGAGAGTCAAAGGATTGAAGTGATGATTTGCAGGGGATTGAGACTTACATATTTATACTTGCAGTTTCACTCTATCCAAGTAATTGGAGAGAAATTGAATGAGAGATCATGAGAGGATTGGGAAGATGTTGTTAATGATGGCATTATATACGACGTTTGGACTCAACGCACTTGGTTAACGTCTCCGGATTTCTTTCGCCGGTATGTGGAGAACAAAGGATAAGACACGACTGCTCTGCTCCACCGGGATATGTAACACCACATTCGATCAAACCATTCCTCTTCCCAACCTCCACAAACATGGCCTCTCTCCTAATCTCTCCCTCAACCACCAGATCCTCCTCAACCATCATCTCCTTCGTCATTTCCATCAGAAACAATCTCCCCAGATCCACTCTCTCCTAGCTCGATCCCACTACGGTGGTCTTAAAACAGTCGCCGTCTCCTCCCTAACTGCCAGGAAGAAAACCATCCTCTTCGCTATCCCATGAGCTTTCACTCCAACCTGCTCGCAGAAATACGTCCTAGGATTCGTTTAAGCCGGAGAGTTCAAATCCAAAATAAAGAAGGCAGTAACAACGGAAAGTGAAGCACTGAATGAGAATCAGGCGTCGCAGCATCGCCGGAGAAGGAAGAGGCGAGAGGAACTCTATTTCTTCGCGTAATTAAAATTAGGGTTGCCGATAATGGGTCATCGTGCTGCCTACACCATCTGAATTATTATTAGTCCAATAACATCAAATCTCAGGTGAACCCAAAAAGCCATCAGATTTCAGAGAAAATGAAGTGCTGCGTTTTGTGAAAAGTGACACGTGTCGCGTTCTCAGAGCACCAATTTATGTCTGGCATCCTAGGTGGCTCTCTAAGAAGAGGGCACACTCATCTTTATATATAAAGATTACTACGTGAGTGTCGCATTGGTAATCATAGAAAGTTGAGTTTGGAATAGGCCTTTTTCCGCTAAAATAAAGGCTTTCACTCTTGCTTTTTTCTTTTTTGGTCTTGCTATAAAAGTATTTTTCATATGTTTTTTTCTCCTTATAGGAAGAGATGATAAATGGAGCATTTTTCATATCTTTATATATACTGAATAAAAAGTCACTTAATTTTCTTTCGCTTATGTGTCGTTCACTGGTAAACCTTTAAAAAAATATTATAACTTAATTGATCTACGATTTATAATTTTAATTAATTTAAATTAAATCTAAATATCTTTAGAATAATACAAATAGTAACTTATGGTAGCTAAATGTCAAAATTATATAAAATTAATAATATTTTATAAACTATATAATATAATGAAAGAGTTTTTATAATATAAAAATAAGTCAAATAATATTTTATTTTATTTTATGAAATATATTTGTATATAATTATAAAATAACTAATAAAATATTTTTCTTTTTATTTATTAAAAATTAATCGAAAATTACCTATCAACAAATAATCTAAAGAATATTACAAATGATAATAACTTCTGGTAACTAAATATTGAAATTTATAAAGACTAATAATTTTTGAACAATTGATTTAATATTTATAAACTGTATAATATAATGAACAAATTTTTTATGTAAAAACATATCAAATAAATTTATTTGTACATAGTGAATTATATTCGTATATAACTATATAATAACTATTAAAATCTCATAAAGTTCACACATGCTTTATAAATCTTTAATAAAAATTAGAAAAATTATTTATCAATTCTTACAAAATCAATTTTTCAGAATTTTAAAACCATTTATAAGAACATATAAGTCTTTTATAAAGAATTTAAATTATATGGTAAATGATGAGTCACATAAGTTAGTTTTTCTTATGTGTCGATCATTGGTAAAGTCATAAGAAAATTTATTAACTGATGATTTCTAATTTTTATTTACTTTAGTTATATCTAAAAATAAAAAGTAAATCAAGAAAAAATTAACATCACTTGCCAACTAATACAAATAATAGAAATAATGATTTTTGATAACTAACTGATGAAATTATAGAAAGAGCAAAAATGTTTGATAAATTATTTTTGTATTTATTAACTATATAATATAATAAATGGAATGTTTTTATAGAAATTAATATAATAATTCGATATTTCGCATAAAATCTATAATCATATATAAGTATATAATAACTATTAATCTATTATAAAGTTCATACGTGTTTTATAAATCATTTATAAAAATCTACAACATTTATCAAATTAATTATTATGGCTTACATTTTATCAGAATTTTAAATTATTTATAAGAACTTATAAATTATTTATAAGAAAACATTAGAAAATTTGGAGATCAATGAAAAATTTGCAATAGAAAAAGGCTTTGTATTTTATTAAGAATATAAAAGTAATGTGATAATTATATATCAATATAAATGTGTGATTATTGCAATGTATATATATAGTGTGGGTGTGTGTGTGTGTTAGTTGGTGGGTATATTGATATCTTATGAAATTGCATGACTTTAGCTATCATTTAATGTATATATTGATCATATAGCTTAGTATTTAGACATATTAGGTTGCATTTCAATTCATATGTCCTTATTAGGCATTGGAGTGCTCTCATGGAGTTCTTGGAGGTGTTTGAGGCCATTTTGATACAAAAGAGGTGTAAATTGATCAAATGGCGAGCTGATTACAAGTGAAGTGTTGGAGGGGGTCATTGCAGCGACCTCACACACCCACTGTGGTCGGGAAAAAGCTGAGAGTGAGTCATCGCAGCGAGTTACATCACCCGCTGTACATGAGACGAGCTTGGGAGCGACTTTTGGAGCAAGTAGGCACAACCGCTGTGTTCAGGGCATGAACATCCAAGTCTCAGCGAGCCTCCAAGTCATAGAGCGAGTAAGTGGCAGCGAGGAGCTGTGGTCGCTGTACATGAAGCGAGCTCGGGACCGCTGGCGACAGAACATCATCGTCCAAGTTTCATCACATGAAGTACCAGAGCGGTCATGGCAGCGGGGTGTCGAGGTAGCTGTACATCATGCAAGTTATGGAGCGCGTACACACAGCTAGGTACCAAACCCGCTCTACACATGACACGGCGATCTGAACTTCATGAAGCTACAAGTGTTGGAGCGGGTCATGGCAGCGAGGTCACGAGGTAGCTGCACATCATGCGAGTACCAGAGCGGGTTGGCGCAGCGAGTTGACGTACCCGCTCTGTAGTCTTTACTCGGTCGTTTTTAATTTTGTTTATGGGCTTTTCCATATTTGTTGTTGGGCCCATTATGTTTTTAAGAGTTCCTATAAATACATTTTAGACCTAAAGTGTGGGTTTATCTTTTTTTTTTTCTCTCAAAATACATTAATATCTTGAAGAAAGATTGAATCTTTAGTCTCTTTTCATGTTATTTCTTGTGTTTATTGAGTGGATCTTGCTATATAAACATGATTAAGCTTGAATCTATCATGGGTTTAAGAATAAACACGTTGATTAGTGAGTAGATCCATCTTTGATTCATGGGTTAGGCTGATTAAGGGTGATTAAGTGAAGATCTAGAGTGTTTAGTGTTAGATCTCCTTGTTCCCTTCCTTATCTACTGTTCTTAGTGCTAGATTATTGTTGGCCAAACTAATCTTGATCATTATACATTTCTCATCCAGAAGGTGTTTGATGATATGTCTGAATGAAGTTGATAATGCACTTTGTCTTCCTAGCCAATGGGAATTGATGCTAGGGTGCATAGATAGTTAGTAGATTTGCAATTTGCATTTAATGATTGCTTGATTGAATCAAACCAATGGGAATTGATGTTTGATGATTAATAGCAAATGAACATTTATCTTGGGAAAGAACTTGTTTATTTTAGTGTATAGACTTAAAGGAAACCTTTTGATGGATAGATTGCTACTCCTGATTGGATCTTAGTCTCTTGAAGTCAAATGCCTAATCCCATGAGTCCTAATTCCTCTTATTGATAGAAAGCTTGTTACTTTATTGCTTAGAGTTTTGTTACTTGAATCATATCACTTCACTAAACTGGTTGCACTTAGATTAAGCTTTCTCTTGTATTCTCATTGCATCATGATCACTTAGGATTGGATTGACATCCTTTCTATACTACTTTGACATTAGGACCCTTGAAAAGTCCTTGTCAAATTTGGCCATGCCGTTCTAAGTTGATTTTGACATTGAGATTTAGTCATTGCTTGACACTAAGTCTTATTTTCTTTATCTGATTACTAATACTCCTTCCTTGTGAATCTCAGGTGAATGAACTTGGGAAGTAGAGGGACAACACACCTTACTCCACTAGTTGAAGACATCAGGGCATTGGAAAGGGAGATATCAAGAAAGAGAAGAGATGACGAGCAACAGGCTCACTTCCAAAGATTGGGGTTTGAGATGCAGCACAACCAGAATCAAACTCAAGATGGAGTTTCCAAGGAGGAAATGGCCAAGAAGCTGCACACCTTAGGCCACAGCATCCACAACACCAAGATAGAGCTATTGACACCTATGAACAGTCTCATATCCATGGGAATAGACTGGGTATCAGGGCACCAGCTGTGAAGAACAACAACTTTGAGATCAAGTCTGGATTGATCAACATGATAGAGAACAACAAGTACCATGGTCTTGCTGTGGAGGATCCCCTTGATCACCTATACAAGTTTGACAAGTATTGTGGCTTGTCAAAGACCAATAGAGTCTTTGAAGATGCTTTCAAGCTGAGTTTGTTTCCTTCTCCTCAGGAGAAAAGGCTCACCAATGGGATAAGAACCTTCCAAGTGACTCTATCACCACTTGGAATGAGTGCAAGAAAGCCTTCCTCAACAAGTTCTTCTCTACCTCAAGGACTGCCAAGTTTAGGAATGAGATCTCTGGGTTCCAACAGAAGAATCTTGAGGGTTTTGGTGAAGCATGGGAAAGGTTCAAAGGCTACTGGTCTCAATGCCCAAATCATGGCTTCACCAAGGAGAGTTTGCTTAGTACCTTCTACAGAGGTGTCCTGCCCAAGTATAGAAGCCAGCTTGACACTGCTAGCAATGGTTTCTTCTTGGGAAGAACAGAAGAAGATGCAGAGGAGCTGGTGGAAAACATGGCCCAGAGTGACTCAGTCTACAGTGAGGAGCATGATAGGAGAAACAGAGGTGGAGGAGATGATCAGCACACCAGGAAAGAGTTGAATTCTCTACAGGAAAATTTTGATATGCTTCTTTCAGATAAGGCTAAGCAGGAGAAAGTGAACTTTGTTGGTGACCAGAAACAAGAAGAGCCTGATGTGGTCAATGAGGTTGAGGGTTTATAAGGTCAAGAAGAGCTGTGTTTTGTGAATGCTAATGGCACATGGTCCAAGAACGAGCCTAACTTTTAATACCAAAACAACTACCAGCAAAGCCCTTCTACAACAACCAACAAGGTGGTTACCAAGCCAATCAGAACTATCCTCCAATTTTCTCCAACAAAGGAAACCAGTCTACTCAAGAACAAGTAAGCTCTTCCCAAACTCAGTCTCAAGACACACGTGTGGATGCAATGTTCAAGCAACTACTAGAAGCTCAAGCTAGAAGTGCAAAGAACATTGGAGATGAGTTGAATAACCTCCACACAAAGGTTGATGGGAACTACAATGACCTCAACAACAAGTTCTCACACCTTG